>JAUTXW010001082.1:1657500-2352500 GCA_030620095.1 Kuschelorhynchus macadamiae
GAAAGAGATATTATGAGATTGACCATCCATTTGATCCTTTAAAATCATCGACTTATAGATTCTTCACAATTTCTTGTGCTTTTTCGTCTATTATTGTACCTGATATTGGAATGTTTTTGGAGCTTACTTCACAAAACCTGTCGTTTTCGCAAATTTCCTTTTCTCTTTCATGTTCCCGGTCTCGGCGAATCGCTTGTTAAGATCGCTCTTGTTTCTCAAAATATCACTAATTTGAGATTTCCCTACACTGAATTTTTTGGCTAATACTCTAACACTAAGATTGTTTTCTTACGGGTACTGGATTATTTCAACTTTTTCTTGAAGACTCAAAAACTTTCTTTTGTTTGAAGACATATTGTTGGCACCAGAGTAACATCAAAACTAAGATATTCTATTGATGAAGACTACATTTTATAAAGATAAGGTGATCTAATTATTAGGCAATTCACCGCAATTTACCTACAAGCCAGACAGCATAAGCCATCCTATTGTTAAACTAGTGCTATTAAGAATAGGTAGGCGCCGCGCTGCTTATTAGCATAGATCTAAATATTGCCCATAATGTGCAATAAAAATACAGGCAATAATTAATACACAGGAATACATATACTGACGGTCGGTGACTTCAAAATTGTCCGTTCAGCAGAGGTGTCCATTGATCGGAGGTGTCCGTTAAGGAAGGTTTTACTGTATAATATATCTATTTACTGTATATATCTATCTTCAACTTCAACTGTTTTTGATTTATTGAAAAAACGGAAAATATTTTGCTACCTATTTAATTAAATATATTCATATGGAATGCAGGTGATGCAGGTTTTTTTTGGTTATTTTGCTCTAGGTCCAACCGTTCAGGTGCTATGACGGCTCAAAAAAGCAAAAATGTCAATTTTCAAATATCAATAAATCAAAAACAGTTGAAGTTAGACATATAATAAACTGATTAAAAAACACTTGGAATTGACCATAGAATCAAAACATGTAATAATATGTAGTATTCTCTGAGCTAAAATACGTCGATTAGCTATTTTGAATTCCTTGAGAAATACGGGGGAAGTAAAAAAAAATACCGTTTTTTCTCTTCAATGGAAGAGCCTGTACATGCTGTAACTTAAAATTATCACTTACCCAGATTTGAATTTATCTTTCGCCTTTCTCCTATCGCTTTGGCGTTGATTACTATACCAGTTTTTATGGTTTTTAATGTAAAATGCGTATTTTAAAGCTCTACTACCTACGCCTATAGTGACTTTTTTCAAAACTAAAAAAACCTTTTTCATGCACTTCGTAAATCTACCTAAAATGATAAGAGTTTAATTATATTGTGCTTATATACATGTACAGGGTTATTATTTTAACTTTTAAACATTTTAAACGCTTGTAACTTTTTCAACTTATCGAGTTGAACAAGAAAAGAAGTTATGGGTCTACTTGCCTAGTTTTTTGTGGTGTCCAGTGTCATAGCAAATACACTTATAAAAAAAATGATGGCCTCAACTTTTTTATAAATGGAACCCTGGGTATATTTTTCACTCATCAGATAGCTCATTTTTTTTTGTTTCACTGATGAAATACACTTTACATTTTAATTTATTGCTTTATGAAATATGTCCAAATATTACAATATTATATTAAACCTTTTACCTATCAACTTCTACGGTAAAACAATTAAATAGGCGTAACGTCAAAGAGTCAAAGACAATGAAATAAATATCCTTGGATATTACGCTGCGAATCCTGTAAGCCCTATTAATAGCGTTGTCACCGCAACTGGAATTTCCTTTAGCTCTATTCAAAAAGTTTTAAAAAAATATGGATACAAACCATATACATTTTTAAATATTCAAAAATTTAGTGAGTAACACTGTCGAAGAAGGCTGGAATTTTGTCAGGAGTTTTTAAATAGATACAATGCAAATAATCAGTATTTGCATAAGATTTTATGAGCTGATGAGAGCTCATTTACTACCAAAAAAGGCAGTAATAGGCAAACACTAGATACTGGTCTGTAGGCAATCCGCGCCAAATCCATGAAATTAGGCAACAGGGATATCAGTCCGTTAACGTCTGGTGTGGTTGAATTGGAGGATATATTTTAGGGCCTATTTTTATTGACGATAAATTAACTGGCAGTCGGTATTTGGAACTTTTGCAAACATAAATTACAAGGTGTACTGGCAATCTTCAAATTAATGTTGTTACAAAACATAGTGTGGCAGCAAGATGGAGCCCACTTCATAACATTCGAGCTGTGAAAGAATACCTTACGAGAGAATATACCCAAGGATGGATAGGAAATGGAGGACCTGCTATATTTTGGCCCGCAAATAGTCCGGATCTTATCATATTGGATTTCTTTTTTTGGGGATACATAAAGTATTTAGTACATAAAAAAATACATAATTTGAAATTGATAATCTCCTACTTTTTTAAAATCAGCGAGAAATGCTTTCTATCTTCTTTGTTACAAGATATAAAAAATGCCAGTAACTAGGATTTTTGTAAAAAATTCAATTTGAAAAACTATTAAACATCAAATAAAAAAGATATACCATGAAAATCAAATGTTTTCTTATTTTAAATGAAATAACCTACAGTTTGTTAAATGTTTAAAATCTACGAGGAAGACTAAACCCATTTTATAAAACATGTTCTATGTAAAAATATGACCGTTTTCGAAATTTTTAAAGGAAAATAACCAATATTTCTTAACTTTAATCACGCGATCTGGAAAATCCATACCTAACAAGAACAAATAAAGTTCATGTTCCTATCTTACTTTTTATACTTTCCCAAAAAAAAAATAAATAAAAAATATGTTATATAAAAATAATATAATTCATATTACTATTTGGACAAATGGTAATATGCATTATATTTTTATTTATTCAGCAACATATTTTTTTAGAGCGAATAAAGAATAGTAAGATAGGAAGACTGACTTTTCTTTTTATTTGATATGGATTTTAATATTTAGATTCTGAAAATTTCGTCGAATATAGTTTATCAAATTTAAAATAAAAAAAAATTGAATTAAAACTATTTTTTGGGTTTTTCGCCTTATAAAATTATTATATAGAATATTATTTATAATATTATTATATAGAATATTACCAACAAAATTTTGGCATGGCTATGGGGTCTCCTTTATCTCCTTTACTAAGTAACATTTTTATGGAAAACTTTGAGTTAAATTATATTCAAAATTACTATCATAAACCACTTATTTGGTGGAGATACATTGATGACATTTTTTGTATCCATGAACATGACGATCAAGATTTAAATAATGTTTTATATCATATTAACACCAAAGAACCAACAATTAAATTTACTATTGAAAAGGAAACAGACCAACAACTTCCATTTTTAGACATACTTAGTTTTGAAACAAAAGTATACAGAAAACCTACACGCACAAACAGATACTTAAATTTTTACTCAAATCATCCAATCATGGTTAAAAAGGGAGTTGTAAAAAGTCTATATGATAGAGCAAAAATAATTTGTTAAGATCAAAATTTTATTAAAGAAAAATATTTTATAAAAGATGTTTTAAATCAAAACAATTATCCTAATGATTTCGTTGAAAAATGTTTTTATAAATTTGAGAATCCAAAAGACAAAAAAAATCCAAAATAGACCAATTACAAACCTCTTTATACCATACATACCTGATTTATCAGATAAAATAAAACGAATAGGTAAACGTTTTAACATCAGAACGATCTTTAAAACACAAAATACACTTAGAATCAAACTTACAAAAACAAAACCTAACAATGAACAAGAAAATACAAAAAATGTTATTTATAATGTCAATGTCAATGCAATAAATTTTATATAGGTGAAACCTCTAGGCCATTAGCCAAAAGAATTAAAGAACACCAAACATACATAAAAAATAGGGAATTTCAAAAATCAGACATTTGCCAACATGCACTAGATAACAATCATAACATTAATTGGAATGCTTCTAGTATTTTAGCAAAAGAACCATGTTCCAAAAAACGTAAAATAAAAGAAAGTGCCTTAATATTATTAAATAAAGATAATTGTGTAGCATCTTGTTCCGTTAGTTTTATTAACACATGCTTAAATTTGCTAAATACTCAAGTAAAAAAGGACACCTCAAAATACAATAAATTAAAATGAACATACTCTAGGTACACATATTTCACACCTTATTCTAACAATTAAAAATAACACCTTTAAATTGACATTCATTGACATTTTGTCAGAGATTAGCCGTTCTGGTTATATTTCTGATACGAAACATAAGAAATATTCTGCTTTTAGTTTTTTATTTGTAGGTTTGCTGAAGACGGGGGTAGACTTTCCCCCGAAACGTCCAGAAAACAAACATTTTTCAGTGTCGTTCCTCGGGTACCTTCACAGTGGACCCAGAACTTATGACTATCTATTGATTTTATAAGGTAAATATTTTTTTTTTCATTGTCCAATTTTATAAGGCGAAAAATCCAAAAAATAGTTTTAAACCATGAATCCGCCACTACAATTTCGTAATTATTTACAAAATTGAATGTTTTTTATATATATCTTTTTGATTTAATGTTCAATTATTTTTTCCAAATTAATTTGAATTCTTCATAAAAAACTCAGTTACTTTATTTATTTAATTTTTTCCCTACGTATTGTAACAACTTTGGATCACCCTGTCCTGGCTGAATATGATTCAAAATAAATGTATAGGTTTCGGTAAACTATGTTGATCACTCTTAAATCTCGTTTATTTTTGTTGCTTTTTGTTTTATCTACCATTCTAGCAGTCCAAATTGAGAAAATGTGTGGAAAACTCTCATCTCAAAGGTAATTTTGATTTCAAACATCTTTCCGACTATTCCCATCACCATGCTTGTTTTTAATTTGATGTGCGACGTTGCCATATTCATAATTATAGAAATACCTACAAGTTATGATACACGTAAAACTAATTTTTTTATAACAAAACTTATATTTAATAAAAATGCCGATTCGGTTAGGTTAGGATTAGTTAGGTTTTCTGTAAAGAAAGCGCGCGGCAGCGCGCCAACCGAATTCCGAGTCTATATTGAAAGCGGGATGTTTCTGTACTAAAAACTATATTGTTAGGTGAATCTGTCCAGCTAACGTTAGGTTAGCCCAGGTTCGTCAATAAAACCTTCATTAAAACTATAATAATAACAATAAATAATTACAATTCTGTTGTCCAAATAATTTTCAACATTGCTAAATTTTTCGTTTTAAGGCTGTCAAATTGTGACTGAGTGTGACTTTTAATTATTTTTTTTAGGAAAACTCTTGCATATCTCGCAATTTTTATTTTTGAAATGTAATATTACAAATGGGTACTTTCTGGAAAAAAAATAAAATATGCAAAAATCGGCTGTCAGGATAGTTTACCGGACTCATGATATATTATAAAACACTTAATCAAATTTGTTTTTATTAAGGACCGGTAGAATTTAGAGAAGGCTACATCGAAAAAATGCAAGTTTTTAGAAACAAAATTGGCATTTATTAAATTAGGACCAATACCAAAATTTTGAGATTTTTTTCATAATCACTAAAAACGGACTTGCATTTCCTTTATTATTTTGGTATCACAACGTGCTGAAAGGTAACTATCTACAATCGTTTTCAAGTGAAACCTAAATGCTAACCTTAAATCTACGAGCATATATACTAGTCGTATGCGGTGAGGAGTGAAGTCTTTGCCTCCTGGCGAACCGTGTAATTTTCGGGAGGTCAGTTTAGGAAGCGGCTTCCATATGTTTGGAATATCGACGATAGGCTTACTGAAAATGCCTTTCAGTGGAAGCTGCTTCAATAAACTTTTAGTATCCGACCACTGCATCCGGTGTTGGCTTGACTAGACGTATTCCGTTATGCCCGATTTTGACGTCTGTCCCTTTTGAGTATGATTAAAATGCTGTTTACTCTTACACCAAGACGTCGTCTTGTATCTCTAATGTACGACTCACCACTGGATTTGGTAAATGCATTCTTTTTTCTTGTCGATATTCTTTAGTTTAGTTTTAGCTCCTTAACGTAATTCCGATTTAAAACCGGTTATATTACTGAGATCATGAGCTTTTCAGATGTTTTCTTAACATTGTATCTCTTATTAATCTTTCAGAGTAACCATTCTGCAATAGTTCCTTTTTTAAATTTTCAATTTCTGCCTCAAGGTCCATCATATTAATATATTATTGCAACTCTATTGTAAAGCGTTCTTATGTCACCCTCTTTTGTTGCTGTAGAATGGTTAGAATCCTGGTTGAGATATTGTCCAGTGTGTGTACATTTTCGATACATTGTAATTCTGATACTTTCTGGGGATCACTTAACGAGGACTTCAAGAAAAGGCAAAGAAAAAATGTCCACCTTCTCCATTGTAAACCTTGTATATGTTCTCAAGTTTTCTTCAGGATAACCTTGGTTATTTTCCGTAACTTCCAACATAGCTGGATAATTGGCATGAAATAGCTTTAAATGTCTGTCTCTATTTAAATTTCTGGCTAAGAATATGGTGTGAACGTCGTGGAAGATTTTTAGAAGCGTGTGGGACCAATAACGTCAACAGCATTTAGAAAAAAAAACAAGCATTCGTCTGAGATACAAAAGTTGAAAAGAAAGTTTGGATTTTATCTTTATTATCTTCTTCATTCAGTTTTCTGAAAAGTTGAGTTTTATACGGATGCCAGTTGTTGTGTGAACCAGGTGGCTGAAATGTTGCTACTTGCTTGAGGACGTAGCCCTGATAAACATGTTTATCTGCATGTTTGGCATTAAACAAAGTTGCAGTTAATCTGAAAACTCAACAATTTTTATGAAATATCCAAAGGAACTAATATACCGAATTGTGGATAACTATTTTTTATTTTATGAACAATTTTTTGAAAATATTTTAATTAGTGTTTATTAAAATTTAAAAAATGAAACGTTATATTAAAGATAATTCAATAATCTTTTAACTAATTTGTCAGAACTTATCCTTTGCTATTTGAAACATATAGAGTCGAACCCAACCCCAATAAGGGATCGAATTTTCAGTAAAAAAATTAATGTTTAAATATGTCCCCCTGAAAGAAAAAGTGTAAGGCTCTGAGAATTTTTTAAAATGTTCACATTTACAAAGTCGTAAACCTTGCTAGACTGTTTTCGGTGAGCCACCCTGTATATTAAATAAGTAAAACCTATTGCCTATTATTATATAAGCATCACTAGATAATAGTATCTTCTGTTGGCATAGATTTATAGGTTCATATAAAACGTTTTATTGAGTTTTGGTAAAAATCGTGACAACCACTTGAAGTAATTTGATTCATGGTCTTTTTAAAGTGCTTGTTACCATTCCAATCTAGCGTAATTTATAAATTTTGCTAGATGTTTTTCTCAGCTGATTGTGCATCCTACCCTAAAAAGTTAATGAACCGATTCAGTTAACTGCGTTAATTACAGCACCATTGAATACCTAGTAATGGCTTAAACGGACAATGGGAAGCGTAACAATTCCCCTCCCTCCCCCGTCAAAAAAAAAGAAAATTAACCACACTCATAATGCCTGTTTTGGGATCTGATTTACTTCAGACTCGACCAGTTAGCACAGTGAACAATTTAAATGTTGTTTTATTATTCTTATTTACGTATTTAGGTTTATGTTTGGGTCTTCAAAATTTTGATATTGGTCTTACATTAAGGAATATCACTTTTTTTTTCGAACAACTTGTAGTGTTTCAATATATTCTTCTCTTGGTCTGACGAATCTATAGAACGATTGGATGTTTTTGCTTCTTATAATTACTCCTTAAAAATCTGTAAAAATGTATGTTGAATTTTATTCAGTCAAGCTTAAGGGGCATGTGTAATGCCGTTGTACACGGAATTTAAAATTGCCTCTTGTCCACATTTGTATTTATCTTTTGCCTTCCTTCACTATAAAATAATAAAGCTCTTACCGTTTTAACATTGTATGTTATACCAATTTTTATAAATTTAGACTTTTTAACTGATCTACATGGGTATATGGTGCTATCTTAAATCTACCCAAAACAATATTAGTATATTATGCTGGAGAAGATGAAATATAAATCCAATTTGGGGTAATGACCTATATTTTATTACATTTTTAGATTTTATTGCTCTATGTAAAAATATGAAACCAATAAATAAAATGATAAATAATTTATATTTTTTTAATTTGGAAATATATAAAAATTAATTTGGAATCTCGTTGACCGTTCACTTGATTCCGCGACACTATCGATGCCTCGGTCGAGGCTGGCGGCCCGGGATGACTTCGTGGTTATAAACAGAAGAGAGTTTTATCCGAGCGTTCCCGATCGAATTCTCCCGGGCCCTTTTGTAATATACGGCTTACGCTGGCAAAGTTTGGGTCAACAGCCGCGCTGAGGAAACAACAAGATTTTTTTGCCAGTTGATGTGTTTAATGCGGATTGTTTACTAGGTTGTGGCTACGATTGCATATTTTTATAGATTTTATTTTATTTTTAAGACTATAAATTTTGGTTTTTGCTTTTGTGGTTTAAATTAATGTTTTAAAGAACTTGTGGTCGAACTTTGCCGGACCTTTATATTCGTCAAACAAGTAAAGTAAAAAACAAAGAACTAGCATAGCATATAGACCCCTTCCCATAGATTTATATTTATGTTTTATCTCTCCAAAAGAAAAACTGTGAAATAAATAAAAATAATATGGCTAATATTACCATTTAGATAAATATGTCAATGCATTTTTCTTACCTTTATTTGTTCATCAACATATTTTTATTCTTACCTTTAGACAAAATATACAATAGTAAGATAGGAATGAACATAGAATAGTGAGATATGAATGAAATATAAGGAATGAGTAAAATTGAGACCATAATCTCTTGATAGCACAAGTTCGTGTATCAGACAGATACCCAGATTAAGAATCGAAACCACAGAAAAATTTTGTTGGAATAGGAAAAAATGCTTTGTGTCAATTTCTTCGATTATTGTCAATTGCATAATAACTTATCAAGAATATAAATGTCATTTCTGTTCTTGCGCATCCGCTGTTCAATAAATTCCGGTATCTTTATGTAAAATGGCTTCACTATTTTATACTACGTTGATGACAAACAAGCTATATCCCCTCTTATAAATATATGAATATAAGGATCATAAGCCGTAGCGACAAGCAACACTCAGAGTTAGTCAGTCAGGTTTGTTTCACTTAAATAATTACTACCGATAAGCCAAGATACAATCAATAGTTTTTAAATTGCAAAACAAACAAAGTCAGAATGATTGTATTTTGTTTAAAGATTACATATAATTATCAAGTTTGCATGGAATTATTGTTTTGAAAGTACTTTATTCATGTCATGGCTTATCAAACTATAGGATGTACAGGATGTCCCAGGCAAGACCACATGACGACTTACTACCTTTTCTCAGAAGTGGTATGACGTACAAAAAAGTTAAGTAGAAAAGTTTCTTGGTTTATTAATTCGAATTTTTAAAACATGTTTTAGAAATTCATTTATTTCTACATTTATATTGCTCTGATCAGGTATCAATTTCTTAGTAGATACATAATAGTATAATAAGTAATTAATATGAGTCGCAGATGCTGTGTTTCTACTATATTAGCATTTATCTTCAGGATTTGATATATATATTTAAAGTGATGTAATTAAGACAATTAAACTTTTCTTTAAATATCTGCTGCACAAGTTTTATTTTATTACCTGTATATTACCTTACATTTTTATAGAGGATTGAAAAACGAATTCAGCGAAATATATTACTCTGCGTTTTTGAGTCAACGTTTCTGACTTACTAACGATAATCTTCTGAACGTTTTTTTTTTTTATATACGACGAAGTGCTTTTCACATACATACATTTTTTCATTAATTAATAAAATGTAACTTTTTTATTTTTTATTTTTATTTTCTAGTAAGAACTAGAGGAATAAAAACAGTAAATATTCAAAATAATAAAATTAGCTGAACAGCAAAACTGAACAATAAATACTATTTTTTTTCTAGGATAAATAGCCTTAATAAGACAAATAAATTTGTTACCCTTGCGTTCAAGGCCAATTGTGGTAATCTAATTGGATTTTTTAACATTAAATTATAAGTGATATATTTTTTAATCACATTACTTCTTAAGTAGACTTTTAAGTAAAATCCTTATAGTATTTTGCAAAATATTGCAATTCGTTTACATCATCAAAGTTGCTCTAGATCGCAAGGGTACCATTTGTTTTTTTATCAGGGCTATTTTTTTAGAAACAAATGTTATTAATTAGGTAATTTTTATTATTTGGAATTATTAATATTTTTATTCATTTAATCTAGTTTACGTAGGAAAAAGATCAGATTAAAAATAAAAATATTAACTTTTATTCATTGAGATAATAATCTCGTATTGATAAGCCCTTCATTTTAAATAACATTAAAAAAATTAAATGTTCTTAAGTTAATTATCAATAAGTCCGAAACGTTGACTATTAAAAAAAATTGTGAAATTTTCTTTACGCGGCACTCAGTTCGTTTTAAATCTTTCCTTTCATTAGGGATACTGAACTGTGATCCACTTTAGCACTGGCGGCTCTTCCATAGGATCATTTGGTTAATGACTCCCCCAAAAATATTTCAGAAAATAAATTATTCGTTTCATCGTCCCCCCTAATAGTTGTAATAAAACGCGAACCTTGGGAAAAGTTAAATACGCTACACTATTAACCGCGCGCGGCGGTTCGAATGGTCTCGTTGCGTTCCTTAGGCGTAATAAAATACGCTATATTAAGCTAGGCTGAGCAGTCCGAATTGCCCTGATTACCTTAAAACTTGACGAAAGTACCGGAAGATTTTATAGCTACCGAGCGGCAGCCGAACGTGATAGCAAATGGAATATGAAATCGCGATTTGGGTCATCAGCCGGTCTCTTCTCATAATTCGATCAATCGGTCGCGGCATCACGATCCATGTATGAGTTGGAAATATACAGGAAATAAAACGTTGGCAGTTGCTAGTGCAAAAAAATAAACAACTAAAAAGTGCTTATGAACTTAATTTTGCAAAAATAAACATTTTCAAGGTGGTCTATGTTTGAGTTGTGAATGTAGATGAAATAAAATATCGGTAAGTGGTCGCAATTTACCAGAACTTAGTATTCGACAAACTAGTAAAGACAAAAATAAAGAGGTTCATCGAAACTTTCACAAAAATATGTACGATTTAGCTAACTGGATATGTGGCTGTGAAGTCTCTAACCCATTTTACTGTTATGATTATTTGTTGTTTCCTAAGGACTCGTTGGACTCATTATGGTGCAAAACCGGTGTTAAAGATATAAAACACTTAAAAGAAAAAATAAAAAAACATGCCTTTTCTGTAGATCACATGAAATGTTCGGTGAACTATGCTACAGTCGGAAGTGTTGATATTCGCACTCAGCTAGACATAGCTTATAGAAAATACCCTTAGAGATTTTAATGAAAATGTATCCAAAAATCGTTATATTTTATACAAAATTATAGATTGTCTAAAATTTTGTGGGACATTCGAGTTACGTGGCCATGATGAAACTGCTTTGTCTGAAAATCCAGGGGTTTTTCGAGGGCTTATAAATTTTGTTGAGGAGCTGGGCCAAGATAGGCTATCTGCTTTAGCAACGTTAAGTATCGAGAAATCGTTTATAAAAGGAACGTGCGTGCAATTTTAACGAACGTGTCATTCAGCATTTTTCCAATTTTAAAGAACAAAGAGTACACCTGAACTTCAAGAGAATTTAAAGCTCAATTTAAAAACAAGATATTTATTTTTTCAAGTATGCCTTTTTTTTAAATTTGTTACTGACCTCCCAATATAATTCACCACCAGCCGCCACTGTAATCTAGTTCAGTACATAGTCATTTAGTATCACATATATATATATACTGTCTTTTCAATTATATATATTCGGCACCGTTTTATTCCATATTGGATTCCTACCAATATTTTACCAGTTTCTTCCTTTGCCGCACTTAATTTTAGGATATAATTTAAAATAAAATGAATAAGTAGTTTTTACTTTGACACACACCGCCATTTTGATCCGTCATGTTGAATTTGTACCAGTTGATCTCTATATCACATTTAACTTCTGCGAAATTTAAGGTCATTTCAATAAGAAAATCGTATTACGTTGATCTTTTAAACATTTGATTTAGCCGCCATTGCCATCTTGAATTCCTACCACAACATTACCAGTTATGAGGGAAGTAATAAGAAAATTATCAAAACTCCAAACTTGGCAAAACTACACCCTTTCGTGTGCTGAAAAAATTTAATACTTGAACACGCACTAGAAAATTTTTCGTCGCAAGCATATATTTAAAAATCGTGTAAATGTCTCTAATTGTTTAATTCGGGTGTTTCAATTAAAATAACAAAGTTGATGCCTGGTTAATTTAATAATTCAAATTAAACCAAGAAACTTTGTATGTAACTTTTTTTGTACGTCATAACACTTCTGATATAGAGTAGTGGGTCATTTTATGTGGAACGTCTTGGAAAGATTATTGATTAATAATATATTGTAGATACCAACTATTATTAAAAATTAATGTTTAATTATATATCACAGTCAAAGAAATTTAATAAAACAAATTAAGATTAATTAAATTCCGCACGCCGTTCTTGTCCTGCCGGGGTTTGTTAAACTTTGTTGGGTGTTTCATTTTCATTCCAATTTTCTACATCCACGTCTTCAGTTTTTCTTGAGCCGTCGTCCCACCATTGCCTATTGCCTGACGCAAATATTAAGAAAAACGTAGCCGGAACCATGTACGATAATGCAGCTGATATAAAAACTGTTCGCCATTGTGTCGCATTTGTCTGTAATTAAAAATTCAGGGTTAAAGATAGTTTAGATTAAGCAATGAAACATTTAAAATTCAGTTATTGGTATCATTTAGAAAAGATTCGAATGTAATTGTTTTGCTGCGTTTTCGACTAAAATTATCCATTTTATGACCAGTAGAATTAAGCGACGTTTCCACTTAAAAATGACTCATTTTGCGTAAGTATATAGAGCGTATCTTTGATGCAAACCTTTAAAAACCCATGAATAAGTCTTGAAGGCATTCCATAAAGCGCATTATCCAATACATATGCAACCACCATTTCCAAAAGAAGGGGGATTGGAAGTTTTTTGAAAAAAAAAATTTTAATTTCAAAAAACACTAAGGGGTTGCTAAAATTACGCAATTTTTGAGACTGTAGTTTTCTCACTCTATTGCATTTTTCGACAAAAATGTAAATCCCAAAGTACACAAAACTCACAAAAAATTGCCAGATTTTTTGTGTTGGATTAAAAAAAAACAAAGAAACTAAGGGTCTAAGAGACTCCACCGCACACTTTACGTAACCAAAATTTCACCACACCGGTTACGGGTTAAAAATCCTTAACGCAACAAAAAATTTCATTATTTGAAAGAATACTTACCAAACTTGGAATTTATATTATGGCAAATGGATATGCCACTATTTAATATTTACCAGTAAAAAACCTCTTAAAGGAGGATGTGTAGAGTAAAATAGACCATCCTTCGGTTTCAATATATAAACTATGAGGAAGCCTTCGACACCATAAGCAGGGAAAAATCTAAAAATCTAGATGATTATGGAGTAAAATATAATTAATAAAACGCTACAGCATCTCTGAAGTCTACGGAATAAACCCGGACACATTTTTGCTTTCCCATTAACAGTGCATTTATTAACAGACTTTATGGGATATAAAAGGAAAAAATTTGAATCGCAAACATTTTCAGAAAGTGTAAGTTGTCTTTTTTTCGAGCGTTATGAAATCCCTAGACTATGGTAATATACAAGAAAAACTTTCATGGCTGAGGTTAATTAAGAAATAATTGAAACGTCGGAAAGTGATTCCATTTTGACACGGTCTAATCCCAAGAACAATGATTTCTTAACAAAATGTGATGTCTGTACTGATGCGGGTCTGTATATAAACAAAATTTGCGCCAACGGTAACTTGAGAACGGTCAAACCCATTCATTTCAAATTTGCACCAAAAATAGCCTAGTTTAGTTCTAAGATGATGACACAGAAATTTGAAAATTAAGAAAAATGGTATTTCAGAAGCATTTAGATTGCTTAAAAAAACAAGAAGACAGGTTAAATGTATTTTTTTTATTTAAAAATATATTTTTGCGTATTATACGTAGAGTAGACCTAGGAGAATGAAACAGCCACCCTAAAGTGAACCAAATATATAATTTCAGAATCATTTAGCTTGTTTAGAAAACAGTGAAATACGAAATACGCCAAACTTCTTTTATCATCCTGTATATAAAACATTTTTTTCTTTATACAGAGAAGTTCTAAGAGGATGAATCACCCCCCTGGAAAAAAAAATTTCTTCCTGTTTATAAATGCAATTTTTTCCAATATACAGGGTAGCCTAGAGATACAAACAAAAATATGTTTGTATTTAAAACATTTAGTTAAAGACAAAACTTTTCAAATTTCTTTTATCTTTTTGTATACAACACATTTTGTCATTATAGAGTATATAGCTCTAGCAGAACGAGAGTCTCTTAAAAATGCAAATATTTTTGATTTCCAGAACGCTTAGCTTTAAAAAAAAAACAGTAAAACAGTGCAAATTTATTTTCTTTTTTGCAATCATTATATGGGGTTAATCCAAGAAGGTGAAATAGCTCCCTAAAAACGTTTTTTTTTGAAAAGTGGAAAATATCCAATTTTAAACTATTAAAAATCACGACCAGTTTATCATATTTTTATTTATAAACTTGAACTTGAGAAAACCAACGCATATATATATATATATATATATATATATATATATATATATATATATATATATATATATATATATATATATATGTATATACATATATATATATATATATATATATATATATATATATATGTATATACATATACATATATATATATATATATATATATATATATATATATATATGGGGAAATACTATGTTGTCTATATATATATATATATATATATATATATATATATATATATATATATATATATATATATATATGTTATCTCACTATTTGAAAAATTCACTTTTTAAAAAAACACTTTTATTAAAATAAAATAAAACAATATGTTCACAACTTTGGAAATCAAATGGACATTAATTATTGTTACAACTTAAAAGAATAATATTATACTGTCTTTAATAAAATCTACATAGTCTATTTATATTAAAAATCTTGCTGAGGTACGTGGGAAACCGGCAAGCATCCGCTGGCTTCCATGGAGACTGCTGACGGTGTTTGAGCGTACTGTCGCAATTCTTGGAAACTGCTGATGTTGGTTTCTGTGAATGACGCAACTGTGTGATAATATGTGGCGACATTCTGGAGGCACGTGGAAGGTCATGGGAAACGGATATAACAGCTTCCCCTTTTAGTGAAAAGTTGGTGCTTTGCAGCTACTTTTAGGACTGAAGTTCAAATGCTTCTTCCTCTTCTTGTATATTTTCTGGATGGATGCTAGTTCGCCTTTTTGGTATTAGTCTTCTCAACTGGTATGGGGCAAAGCGCTTCGGACTAGGCCTGGGAGGTGATGGAGGATCCTGACTACCAGTTATGGACAGTTTCAGTGGCTTCTTACGTCTACACTTACAGAGGATGTAGAGGATTGCCATTCCAACGACCATTGATATTGTGAGTATCGTAAACCAATGGATATGTTTGGTTATGAAGGGTTCTTTCATCAACTTGTCTAGCTCTTCTGAGTATTGGTCTAGGCGGTGTTGAGCAACGTTCAGGTCATCGGCATTGATGTTGCTGAGCTTCAAGGGTTTGAGCTTTGGGATTTGAGACTGTTCTGGGAACTGTTTGCAGCATTCGAAAGGAATCTGAACAGGATGGCTTTTATAGGTTACATTTTTATATTCCTCCACCAGGTACTTGGAATGAATTCTTGTGCTTCCAATAAAAGCGTTACAGTTTGGTTGTAACTTAAGAAGGGAGTTCGTCTTCAGGATCTGGGTTTCTATATTCCTGGTTCCACATTTTACGGTTACAGGAAGTGGCTCGGTGAGATAAGCCAGTAGTTCGTGATCTCTTGACGTGTGTGCAATATCGATGTTTGACAGGTTTTCGGTAGTATGTTCTGCTGCCTGAGTAGCTGTGCTTCGCAGATAGCATCACTGTCGATTGGATATTGCAGAAGGTCTGAACAGATCTTAGTGTGCGATTCTGGTTCAGTTAGAGGAATTTTAAGAACGAACACAATCCTATTATCGGACTGGTATGATTCTAATTCAATTAAGTCAATATAATTGGCAATATTTGATGAATATATAGGGAGAGGAAGATTATTTTTTGATAGAGAACGCGATATCCCTTGGAGAGAAGTGATCAAATCTCCTGGAGTTATTATAGAACTATGAAGAATTTTCAAACGAGCGAATGTGATGGCATTTATAATATCGTTTAAAGAATCTTCTAGAAAAACATAACTTTCCATTAAAGCTTCGCAAAGATTTAGAGTTTTAATTTGCCCTTCGTAAAACGCTAGTCATCAGATATGTTCATGATAGCGCTCTGTATAATATCTATGTCTTGGTTGAAGGTTTCTTCATCAATTTGAATCTTTTGATTGGTGGAATTGAAGTTTTTAATTACAGATGAAGTTACCGATATTTGATTTTTAAGTAAGCTTTCAAGTTCGCGTTCATCTCGCGTGATTTTGTTTATACATGCATTGTAATATTCGCCATCGGCTGAATCTAAATTGCCTGTGATAGATTTAAAAATACTACCAATGCCGTTTATTAATCCGCGTTTGTTCCTATAAGATAACTTTTTTGTATCTGCCATGATTTCTCTATATTTTTGATTAACTGCGTTTGAAATTTGGGTTAATAAGCTCAAATGTGTTTTAATTTCTATTTTAAAAGATACAGTTCTAGGGGATGGGTCATTCAACACGTCACTGAGTGTAGTAAGTAATTTGTCGTTGTTTTGTATAGTTTCTTTAAGGGGTTGTAAATCTTTGTATACGAGTAACGTCCACTTATCGTTAGTAATTTTGACAAAATTTTCCTCATGGTAAAATAGTCCAACGGTATTGTTGATTGGTGTGAAGAAGTGGGAGAAGACGGCTGGAATAAGCCAAAGGAGTCTGGAAAAAAAAATAGACTAGTCATAGTATGTCTTTAGCCTATCAAAATTTATTTTGGAAATTTGGTTTGTAGAAAGGTTTTTAAGTTTAGCTGAAGTTTGGTAAAGTTCGATAATTTGAAAGGGGCCATTGAATTTATTTTCACTTTTGTCTTTAATTTGCGATTCTTTGACATATACTTTGTCACCAACTTTATAATCGGGTTGTTTATCGGAGACTGATTTGTCGAATCTGATTTTTGATTTTTCCTTTTGGGCGTTTGTTCTAGCTCGTGCGATTTTGTAATATCGGCTAGACGTATGGCCGAATATCAGCTCATAAGGGGTGAATCCATGAGTTTTGTTTTTTGTGTTATTATAACAGATGACTGAATAGGGGAGGATATTGAATGGGTGTTCCTCGGGATGTTCTGCTGTGTGAACCCTAATCATTTCGGTTAAAGTGGCGTGGAATCTTTCAGCGATCCATTTGATTGCGGATGGCTAACACTTGAAAAGGTTAACTTGACGTCATAGAGTGTGCACAGGTCTTTCATTAATGTGTTATCAAACTCACGGCCATGGTCACAGTGGATCCGTAGGGGAGTTCCATAATGTTGAAAGAATAGCAGGAGTGTATTGACAATCGTTGAGGCTTTTTTATCCGATGTTGGGTACGCCTGTGTGAACTTGGTTAGCTCATCTCGGATCGTAAGGGCATAGTTACGAGTTGGATACTCGAAGATGTCAATATTGATTCTTTCGAATGCAGTTTTTGGAGTTTCTGTTATGACTAGGGGCGTACTAAGATTTTTCCTACAGATTTTAACTTTTTGGCAGATTTCACAGCTTCGAATGAGTTTTTCGACATCTTTAGTTAGTCCGGTCCAATTGTATTTTTGTCGAATGCGTTTGACAGTTTCATTAATACCGCGATGAAGATTCTTTTTGCCAGTATGGTGTTGATCTAAAATTGTGGGTATTTCATCCGGGTCCGGGGTTCTTACGAGGTTATGGCATATTTTTAAGTTAATATCTTTATCAGAGAAAATGAATGAAAATATTTCGAGGATGGGAAGTTGTAAATTATTTTCGATACAATAGGTTTTAGAAAGATCGAATTTATCTTGACATTTATAGATAATATAGAAAAGCTGCTGGACTACGGTATCAGTATTATACGACAAGGGTATTATGAAATATTTGCGGTCCTTTACACTCTTACTAGACAGGGTGTTTACCGTAAGCGGGGCAAAATCATAGTTTGCCTCAAATAGGTCCTCTATAATTTTAAAATGAAAATCTTCCATTTTAGTTTGCCAAAAGAAAGTGACAATATTTTTGTTTGATTTGTCCAAAAATTGATCATTGGAAATTTCGATTTTGGAATAATCGATGATTGATTTTGTCTTGTATAAATTAACAAATCTATTGTATTCGTCGGTTATTTCATTATCGTCTAGATCGTTTTCGGTTATTATTTCTGAAAATGAATTTTGTTTGCTGGTCGAGGGTCTGTTATTAAAGTCGTCTTCATTTGAGGCGTAAATAGCGATGGTTGATTGAAAATCTGAGCAATTTTTAAAATGGTTAATTTTAATACGTGATAAGGCGTCTGCGTTTTTGTTTATTCGGCCGGGTTTATATTCAATCTTGTAATCATATTCCTCGAGTTTAAGGCGCCAGCGAGCTAGGCGACTGCCGGGGTCCTTAATTGAAAATAGCCAAGTCAAAGGGCGATGATCTGTTACCAAAACAAATTTTCGACCAAAAAGATATGGTCTGAAGTGTTTGACAGCCCATACAATGGCTAATAATTCTCTTTCTATGGTAGAATACTTTGTTTCAGCACTACACAGAGTTCGAGATGCATATGCTATCGGAAGATCTTTTCCGATGGGACCTTGAGATAAGACGGCTCCAATAGCGAATGCGCTAGCGTCTGTGGTTAGCAAGAAAGTTTATTCGAAATTGGGGTAAATTAAGATTGGGTCCGATGTAAGTGCCTTTTTCAGGTCAGAAAATGAGGTTTTGCATTCCGCGTCGAATGTGAATGGGACGTCCTTTTGTAATAACTTGGTCAGGGGTTTTGATATTTTGGCAAAATTTGGGATGAAGCGTCTGTAATATCCAGCAAGACCTAAGAATGACTTTATTTCTTTAGGATTTGTTGGCATAGGAAATTTCTGAATGCATTCAACTTTGCTTGGATTAGGTTTTACTCCACTTTGGGTAATAAGGTGTCCTAGATAAGCAACTTCCTTTCGAAGGAATTCGCATTTATCAGGTTGGATCTTTAAGTTGGCTTTGCGGAGACGCTTGAAGACTTCTGTTAGTCTTGAAATATGTTCATGTATTGTTGGAGAGTACACGATGATGTCATCCATATACACTAAGCAACGTTCATTTTGAATACCGAGAAGGATGTTGTCCATGACTCTTTGGAATGTGGACGGGGCATTCTTTAAACCGAATGGCATACGGACGAATTCGTAATGGCCATTTTCAACAGAGAAGGCAGTTTTCTCGATGTCTTTTGGATTGATCTCGATCTGGTGGAAACCAGAAGCCAAGTCGAGGGTTGTGAAATATTGACATTTCCCTAATTGATCGAGAAGGTCGGAAATGTTCGGAAGAGGATATTTATCAGCTATAGAAAGCTCGTTCAGCTTGCGGTAGTCTATAACTACACGCCATTTGGGTTTTCCGGAGGCATCCAATTTTTTGGGAACAACCCAAACCGGGGAGGACCATGGAGAGATGGACTGGCGAATAATTCCTTGCTCTAACATTTTATTTACCTGGCTTTTTACCTCTTCTTTATGAATGTGAGGATATCTATATGATTTGGTAAATACGGGCCTTGAAATATTAGTATCTATAGAATGTTTGATCTCGTTGGTAAAAGATAAATTATCGCCTACTAAATAAAAGATATCGGAAAATTCGAGACATAGGTTAGTTATTAAATCGTTTTCTTCGTTGTTTAAAGGTTCGGTGCGTAACTGGTCTTTAATAATTGAGCGCCTATCTAAAACTGCGTTTTGTATAGGGTAGGTATTTAAGTTAAAAATTGTTTCAGTATCAATTCCAGGGTCAAAAGGTTCGATATTTAAATTTGAAAAGTCGATTATTTTTTCTATAGCATTTGAGTTAATTATAGATGTAAAAAATTCACCGCGTTCATTCACCTTAACCAGGGCATTTGGCAATCTAACATTTTCTTTGACATATGCGTGAAGTATAGCATCCGTATTAAATAGTTCGCACTTGAGTTTGAAAATTTTTTCAGTTCTAGCCTCTATAGAAATTTTATTACGGTTTTTAATGCATTCTTGTACATCTGATATGGCTGTAGTTGTGGTTACTTTGTGAAGGGGCATAGTTTTAAAATTTGTAATAAGTTGTTTTGATTTCAGATCTACAATACATTCATAATGTTCCAAGAAATCCAATCCTAATATACCGTCGAAATCTATATCTAAATTGCAAATATACACTTTGTGTGGATCACCAATAGTAAAAGGTATGAGTGTAGATTGAGATATTGAAAGTTTTTCATCGGTAATTCCCTGAATAGTGACATTTTCGGGAAATCGTGTAGGAAATTTTTGTACGGTGTTTTCCTTAAATATAGAAATGCCTGCACCGGTATCAATGAGAAGTTTGAATTGTTTTGATGCGTCATCGATATAATATAGATTCTTGGAATTTACAGTAAGAAGAGGACTTAAAGAAACGCTTGTTCCGGGAAATTGAGATTTGGATCCATATTCTCTAGATTTAGTGTTTCTATTCTCGATTGGATCTCGGTCATTGGGTTCTGGGGTGAATTGTCTGGAGGGTCGGTATTCGTAAGGGGTGTAAGAAAATCCTGGTAATTACTAGTGTCATTTGAATAGTTTATATCTTGATAAGATTCTTCCTCTGGTTGGAAAAAATCGTAAAAACCGGGATTGCCGTTTTCGGCGGTGTACTGATCGTATTCGGGCAAATAATTCTCTGAGGAGCATTCTTGTCTTGTATTAACATGATGCGTCTTAGCTGGTTGAAAATTGGGATTTCTTTGAATTATTGATGGCCTAAATTGTGCTTGGTTTGTATTTTGGCTAGGATTATTTGGTCTATTTTGTTGCGAAAAATTTGGTTGATATTGTGATCTTTGAGAATTCGAGTTTATTGCGGGTCTTTGAAAATTAGAATTTGTTATGGGTCGTTGGAAATTATTATTTTGGGGAAAATTAGAAGAAAGTTGCCTGCACTGAGATATTGTATGACCAATTCTGTTACAATTGGAACACTTTAATTGTTGTGGCTGGTGTGGTCTAGGTAACTGAGGACTGGGTTTCGGAATAGTTGGTTTATTAACTTTTTGATTTTCGAAATACGAAAGCTGAAGTTCTCTCCGAATTCTTGATTGTGCTTCTAAAAGTGACGTTGGATTACTAGCACGGATAAGTTGTCCTAGGCGTGGCTCTAGACCGGTAAGAAGTGTATTAAGAGTCATAGTTTCAATTAACATGGTCTGAGCATCTTTTTGTTCTTTTGAATGTAGGAGTGGGGACTTTTGTATGCTGGCATGCATTTTAGCGTTCAGGACCTGAAGTCGATTAAAGAATGTAAGGGGCGACTCATTAGGAAGTTGTCTTAATCGCTGCAGATCGTGTATAAGGGAAGTAAGATCCCTTGAATCACCGAAGTGTAAATTTAACAATTGTTTAATTTCAAGGTATGAACTTGGATTCCTTGAACTAATTAATTGAGCTGCTCTACCACGGAGCTTGTTTTTTATGTGAATAACTAAAAACACTTTTTGTTGCGTTGTTGCCATGTCGTATGCACAATCGCATGCGGTTATAAAATTGCTTAAAGAAATTTGATCACCTTCAAATTCGGGTACAATGGAAAAAATTTCAGAAAGTTTATAAGGTTCAATTTCAATGGTTGTTTGGGTATTATCGAGAGACATTTTGAATTTTAAATGTAGATGCGTTAAAAATAAAAAGGTTTTATCAAAAACGAGTAAAATGAAAACGTTAAGTTATTAAGAATATCTTAACAAAAATAATAAATAGTTTTCCTTTTTTGTAATTTAAGAAAACAAATGGTAAGGGAAATAATAATATGTTTAAATCCTATTTGAAAAATCGAACAGTATAGAAAAATAAAATCAAATACGAGACGATTCTTACGTAATCGTAATCTGCATCTGGGTTGTCTTGTTCTCGATGTGGCTCCAAGCTTTACGAGTGAGGACTTCTCAGGTTCCTTTTGTTCCGTTAAGGGATTGGAATCCGCCGCTACCAGTTAGACCTTTTTCTTGTTCTAATAGCGTTTAAACGAATCCTACCGACTGCGCCAAATTGTTATCTCACTATTTGAAAAATTCACTTTTTAAAAAAACACTTTTTATTAAAATAAAATAAAACAATATGTTCACAACTTTGGAAATCAAATGGACATTAATTATTGTTACAACTTAAAAGAATAATATTATACTGTCTTTAATAAAATCTACATAGTCTATTTATATTAAAAATCTTGCTGAGGTACGTGGGAAACCGGCAAGCATCCGCTGGCTTCCATGGAGACTGCTGACGGTGTTTGAGCGTACTGTCGCAATTCTTGGAAACTGCTGATGTTGGTTTCTGTGAATGACGCAACTGTGTGATAATATGTGGCGACATTCTGGAGGCACGTGGAAGGTCATGGGAAACGGATATAACATATATATATATATATATATATATATATATGGGGAAATACTATGTTGTCTACATGAAGGAATGCAATAACTATTGTTTTTATAATCGACTCTATTGATGACGCTTTAGAGATTATCTGAAGAAGTGTCTATTTAATACTACAAGTCAGATACAAGTTCAACATGTCTAAAACTCAAATTCTGACAAAAAACTTTAAATCAATGCGCACTGTCGGTACTCAGTACACTTCACTGTTTTCCAGCATCGCATCATCGCATGGGTGGTCTTCCCTTTTGTCTCTTATGTTGATATGGTCGCTATTCTATTATTTTGAGATTCCATCTACTCAATCTGCTTCTAGATACTTCCGTTTTTCTTAGTTGTTCAGTTTTCCGTTCCGTATGTCATAGCTGTTAAAAGACATTATTTAAAAGTTTTTGTTTTTTAGAACAAATGAGAGTTATTCAAATTCTCGAATTTTTCTCTTTATCTCGTCATTTTTGGTGTTTCTACCCTGTGCTATTATTGGTACCAAGTAGATATATCCTGTTACTATTTCTGTTTGTGATCCATCTACGTTTACATGTGTTTCTGGAACGTTGTGCGTTACCTTTGTTTTTAAGTTCATAGTTCGATCGACTTTTTGGAATTCTTTGTTAATTTCGTTGATTACTTCTTCCAACTCTTTTGTATCCTTCGCTATTATCACTATATGATCTGCATAACATAGGAAAGTTAAGAATTCTTCATTTAGATTTATCCTCTTTAAAATAATATGGAAGACTATTAGGAACAATTTCGGAAACAGAGTGTCACCTTGTCTTGTTCCCCGTTAATTGTAATCTTGGATTTTCGATGTAGTCTATAGGTTGCTGTTGCCCTCCTCACCTAGTTCCTTTATAATGTTAATCTATCTGTAATCCTCTCTACTATCCTCTAGCACTTTGTAAATGGCACATTGTTCTATGCTGTCAAATGCCTTTTGATAGTTAACGAAGGCAAGTCAGAGGTTGAGTCCATATTCAATGGATTTCTTAACGGTACGGGGTAGTTTAATCCTTTCTTAACCCTCATTGCTCTTTTGATATATCTTCATCTAACTTTCTGTTATCTGTTATTTTTAATATTTGTAAGTAGTTAAAGATGACTGATTGGTCTGAAGCTTTCCAGATTAGTAATTTCTCTTTTTTCAAGCGCAATATGACCTTGGCATTATTCCTAGCTACTAGATATTTTCATCTGTTCCATGCAGATATTCAGTAGTTTTGTTACTTTACAGACACTTCCACTGAAAAAAGGGTAATCAACAAGATCCATGGTTACTTAAAAGCGAAGGAAAGTGTAATATTGTAATTATAATTGCAATAAATGTCGTATGTGGAATAGAATATCAGATAACCGTTTGAAGAAATTTAGAACGCAGTGAAGATCTAATAGGATAGAAGAAGAGATCTTTGGCTCTCGGACCAAGTTATCTAAAGTGTATAAAGAAACTATAACAAGAATCTCAAAACAGTATGAAATGTCATCATATTTGGGTTGATTTTGATAATGGTGATACTGATGATTCTGAAGATAATAATGATAATTAAATAAAGGGCTGAGGACTTTTACTGGTAAAAGTTTCCATAGTTAAGAATATTTAGATTGTTAATTCTGACAAATTGTTGTTAACAACAGTTTTCATAATAGAGACCCCCTCAATCGGAAAGTTTTTGGTCGGTAGTCCCGTAGCGGGATTGTGCAGGAATCAAGAAATGAAGAATTATATTTTCTTGACAGAAGTAGAAGAGTAAGAGAGATAAAACAGATACTGCTTCTTCAAAGTATAATTTAAGGTTTATGATTTATGGTATTTTATAAAAGGGCATCAATCCAACGACGTCCATGTTAGAAATACGTTATTGTCATTTTTTCCTCAATGCTTTTGTTGGATCTTTGTTGAATACTTAATTCAGTCAGGTGAGATCCAGCATTGCTGTTCACCTGATCACCTGTACACTTAATTTTATAAAACTAATAAATATTTGGAAATATATCAGGAAATAATACGAATATAGACACACGACAGGCAAATTTACACACAAAAAAATAAAAATAAATAAAGAAATTAAAAGTAATATAATTAATAATTATATTATTGCCTACAACTGATTATGATTTCATTCATTTTGGATCTGAATCCAGTCAGAGACGAGCATAATCTGTAAGTAAAGCGACTATTTAAAATAGTACTTCTATGCCTGGGCAACTCATATAGTTTACAATTACGCGTTCCTCATTCATGGACCTGACTACCCCTAAAAAGTTTCTCAGCCAGATATGTAGGTACACCCCATAGCCAGATAGATTAAATATCTTTCTTCAAGGCGCAGTCATTTGCACCTAGGGAATGAGTTACTTACATGATCAAACTTTCTCAAATTATTCGAATATCTTGGAATATTCCTGGACCTAACTGTTAAAAATAGAGTACGTCACATAACTTCAGTATAAAAGTATTAGACTGTTGCTTTATATTCCTTATCCGGTGATAAAATGTCCTTATGAACATACAATGTTCTTAATGTTTTAATATATAATATATTTTTTGCAACAGATAAGATACATCGGATTCAAAACGCAAATCATTGTCGGAAAAAAAAAACACTTAGATTCTTGCACACATCAGTCGACTTTAAGGCAACATCATTTAAATGTACATTAAAATTATTTCTCAGTTCATTTCTAGTTGCACCAAAAAAGATCATTTGGGTCTTGCTATTATTTAATATAAGCTCTTGCGAAACTGATATATTTGAAAGGGTAGATAGATCTTCACCAATGCGCGCCGATGCCTGAAAGTCATTCATAGCAAATGAAAGATAGACCTGCATGTTGTCGGCGTACTGGTGAGACCTGCAATACTTTAAAAAACTTGTGTGTACCCATCTCTTGATAGTGTAATTTTTTTTAAGAGATTTGGAATTTTTCTAACTTACCTCGTCGGTTACAAAAAATTGTACTGTTAACGGTGCAGAGAGTGCGGCCAAACAAGACATGGCATTGGCGAATCCTAAAATGATACCGGAAAATCTTGGAGACAAATCTATGGCATTTAATCCGTGTCCAAATAAGAGGCCCGAATTAAATATCGATGACAAGGTTAGCATAACCACTGACAAGCTTGCTTGAGACGCATTCAGGTATGCCAAAATCAGAAGTGAAGCTCCTGCACCATAACAAGCTGAAAAAAAAAAGATATTTGAAATTTTAGCATGGCCTGATCAAATCAGTTATTCAAGTTAAAAGTGGAATATACTAAGCTGCGTTTAGTAAAACTTATTAGAGAAATAAAGCAAGAAAAAACAGTATGAAGTGTTGGAGCTTAGGGACAATCAAGAAATACACGAGTTTGCTAATTCCATTCCTTATTCTTCAAGGTAAGTTAATTAGGCATAGAAATTGAAACCATTTTCTTCGATCGAAACTGGTGCGCAACCTTATGCTTATTTTACTTCAAAACGTCCTTCGACCTTGGCGGCATATCGGCCACAATGGCTACCTAAACTAATTTCTAACCTTAAGTGCTTGTTCTAAGTGTTTAATAACAAAAACATCTTTCCCGAAAACTGGGCAACTGCTTGTGACATATAATAGGATTTGATCGTCGCAGTCCTTAGCAAACTCCATTGTTTGGGATACAAGTCTGTTTTCCTCACATAGTTATTATTACATTTTGGTAAAGTCTTAATAAGATAACAAACCAGAGGGGTGCGTACGTGACAAATCCCGCCAAGTAAAATCTATATCTAGACTCATATAATTCCGAATCAATTTTCAATATTCCAGGAAGCTAGCTTAACAAGGGTTAAGTTTTATCCCTTTTACTCTCATTATAAAACTTCCAAAGCCCAGAATAACAATATACGTGCCGCGCTAAAACTTAATTACTGAAAATTCAACCAGCTTTTCAAGGCTATCTGCATAATAAAATATTAGTCTATCCCATAAAATATAAAACCACTAAGACATACAAAAAAATCAGGCATATCTCTTCACGTCCCTAAAAACCAAATATATCCCTCTATGTCCGCGACGCGGTTCACGTGCTTCCCGTGGAGTTTGTCAAATACAAGCTAAGTCTGCAGCAGTCTAATTCAAATAGACGACTCGACCAATCAAACTCCTTAAGCAAACTTCTGTCTTCTCGTCCCAAGTATACTTATCTTTGCTCGTCTTGTTTTCGCAGATATGTGAAAAGACAGGGGCATGCAGTCCATGGAAGCAAGGGAAGCAGTGCTTCCCCAAAAAAAATTAAACTTCTAAAATGTAATTTTTGAAATAGGAAACCATTAATTTAGTTTATATTAAAAATGCTAAAATATTACCTCAATTATCAGGCCCATAATAAATGCGGCCTTGACTCCGACCGAAGAAGAATATCGAATAGAACCTATGCGGGCCGCTAGCTTCTCTGCAGCCAAGTCCTGTATGCTTGATTTCCTGTGAATCGAGCCAGAGGTTATTGAACTTTCCACCGACTGTTTGCAATTTGCATTTCAGTCGAAGCTATCGTTGGACTAGATTCTTTGTTTGAACGGCTATCCGTGTGTTGTGTGATAGGTACGTCGCGTCGCCTCGTGCATGGTGCGATATGGAAGACAATAATACGGACGTGGATATGCAAATACCGTCAACTTCGGCTGTCGGTAATAACGTTGAAAATGTTGGAGAATTTAGTAAGAAGTGTGTGTGTGAATATGTGGTGTGTGTCTTAATAATAAAGGGATTTTCAACATTAAACTTAGCTGATAAGCTTCAAGTAATTTCCAAAGGAAGGGCAAAACCGCCTATGAAAAATTTAACCACAAAAATGAAAAACTGTATTAGACATTTTTATCCAGAAAAACAATACGAACAATTTAAATGGCTAACAGGGTGTGAAAATATAAGTAAATTATTTTGTTGGCCATGTTTACTTTTTGAAAATGAAAAAGATCTCTGGAATAAAACTGGTTTTTCCGATTTCAAATTTCATAAAGCTGTAAAAAGACACATTATGTCCAAAGCGCATTTACACGCCCTCAACAAACAGTTGGAAATTAGTCACCGCCGACACAATGAACTAGTCGATAAAAATAGGCAACTATTAAGAAGACTTATCGATGTTGCTTGTTTTCTCGGACAGCACGAATTGGGATTTAGAGGTCATGACGAAACAAGGGTTTCTTCAAATAGGGGAAATTTTCAAGATTTACTTAGTTTAATGGCTAAGTATGATGATTGCTTAAAAAATCATTTAGAACACTCTAGCGTTTTTCGCGGAACGTCGAATCGAATCCAGAATGATTTAGTTTCCGCTGTTGCAACCATTATTCTAAAAAGAATTAAGCAAGAGATTGGCGAGGCGCGGTTCATTGCTATTGTTCTGGATGAAACAACTGATATCACTAATTTTAGCCAATTATCTATAGTAATACGCTACGTTAAAACAGATGGAAGTATTCAAGAGCGATTTTCAGGTTTTAAGAACGTGTCCGAAAATCGTAGAGCAGATGCCTTATATACCGTAGTTTATAAGGTTACTAAAGAAATTAATGAAGAGAAAAAATTAGTTGCTCAAAGCTATGAGAGGCTGCAGTAATGGCAGGACAATTAGAGGGACTGCAGGCTAAAGTTCGAGAAACTTTCCCAAGTGCTGTGTTTGTCCATTGTTTTGCTCATAAATTAAATTTAGTTTTAAAAATCACATTAAAAATTGTAAAGTATTTTTCGTTACTTTAAGTAGGATGGCTGATTTTTTTCCAAGTCAACAAAACGTACACAAGATTTGGACTCCATTGTCCACAAATGATTGCCCATAGTAGCTCCTACTAGGTGGAACTATAATGGAAAACTTGTGTTAACAGTATCCGAAAATCGTGAATCACTGATTGAACTATTTGAGAACATAATAGAAAATAATGAAACGTGGGACTCAGAAGCAATAAATAGTTCAGGGGGGTTTTTGGCCTATTTGAAACAAGATTTTAATTTAATTATATTTTCAGAAATATATCCATTCTCGGACAACGTTTTTAATATATTACAAATTAAAACAAATGCTATTGCTTTTTGCCTAAAAAAAGTGGATGATATTAAGTCCATGTTAAGCCAAAAAAGAGATGACCGACCTATTTTTGGAGAAAACGATGACGTTAAATATAGAGCCACAGGCCAAGCGTCTTCGAACAGACAAGGTGGGAGATGTTCAAACATCATACATACGCCTCTTTTATGAAACAATCGATCAAATTCAGCAACAAATAAACTATAGATTTAACGGTTTAAATGATTTTAATTTCCTGGAGCTCTGCAATTTTGATGCATTTAAATGAAAAATTTTTCCAGAAGATGCGTTTAAATCTCTTCTTCTTTATTATGGCTAGTTCCTCGACCGAGTGTTACTGCGATCTGAACTAAAAGTGATTTACGAAACTGATGACATTAGCGCAAAAAATAACGCTAAGGAACTAATGCAATTTTTAAAAGACAAGGAGCTGGAAGATGCCTACACCGAAGTGTCGAAATTGTGTGAATTAGTGTTGACAATACCTGCCACAACTTCATCAGTAGAACGCAATTTTAAAACACTTAAACGTATAAAAAATTTCGTGAGAAATTCAACTGGGCAGAAGCATCGACGTTTTTATGATGACGTCATTGACAAATTTGAAAAAAATGAAGAATCGAATTACATTACAAATAGGTAAGTTTCTAAAAATTGCTTCCCTTTCTTAAAATTTCACCGCACGCCCCTGTTAAAAGAGTAAAAAAAGGAATGTTACCTTTTCATTATATCGTTGCGTTTGTTGTGAAGTGAAGAATGAAAGTCTCGTGTTGTATGAGCAGTTGAAGTTAAGTTTTCAACGCCGAGTCGAACACTTAAGTGAACTTCTCTCTTCTTGTCCCAATGTCACTTATCTCTGTTCGTCCCATTTAACAAAATGTGTGAAAAAATTGAGGAAAGAATATAAAAATGTGCTGTGTGTACAAGTCTCGTGTTGTAAATAGTTTAGTTCAAGTAATCGTCACGGCAAATTGACCTCACGACCACGTCACAGCTCAACATATCTCTGCCATACCAATGTTCACAAAATATGTAAAAAGTAACAAAGAAATGGTATCAATTTCTCAAACGAGGCGTGTTAAATATCTGGTTAAATCAGAGTAAAACAATTATCTAATTTGGTAAAGTACACTGTTCTCAGTTTCAGTGAAGTGATCAAAAGCAAAAGGTAAGATCTCTCTTCATCCAGTAGTAGAAAAGAAGATGAATTTTAGTATGAATAAAATGCTGAAGTCATGTATTTCGTAGCTCTTGCAAAGTGACTTTATTGAGCAATTTCATGTGAAACTTACCATTTAAAGGGATAAAAGAAAATTGCACATGTTCCCATGAAGTGTAGATTAAATTATTTGGTAACTGTAAGTAGAATTTCTGATTGGGAGTGATTTATTAATAAAATATTGTATATGTGCTGGTTATATTTTGTAGCTGTACTTTGGTATTTAAATATCGGATATGACGATTAATTTATTTATATCACACTTGATTTTAATGGTCCTCTCTCGACTATAATATTTTTTTGAATAAATTATTTTTTGTTAATATGGATTTGTGTATCATAGTGTTCAAAACCATTACGCTTGCTTTTCCGATTCAACATAAAAATATATATTATACAGGTTAAGCAATGTTTCAAGGAAACATACCCCAAATTTTGTACTTATAATTAACACGATAAGTTTGACGGATTAGTACTCTCCTTTTCCGTACTTCTTTAACCAAATTCGACCAAAAATCCTTGAATGGACAGCCAGTTGGTGCCACTTTTCAAAAGGATCTTGGCCGCATGGATCATATTTTAATTGCTACAGTAGTTGCTAAAAAAACTGGATTCCATTTTCTTATTTAAACATTTGTAGCCTTTACAACTGCTTTTGGTCGTGGAAAGTATATCCCATCCTTCAATTCGGGAAATTCTTAATTCTTGCCATGGATGTGCTGTTCGCCGATTAATGAACAAAACATTATAAAGAAGTTTTTATCTCTGGATTATCAGTGGGATTTTATGCAGTTTGTCTCTATTCTACTCATTACCACATGTTCCGTTTTGAAGAAATATCGTCCAATTATCCTACTTTTGCTATGAGTTGCAAGGGGATACGAAGATTCCTTACTATTTACCATAAGAACCACTTTATTCGCTCCTTTACTCTTAGAGATTACACCTAGTATGATTATTGAATGTGCTACCGTCAAAGATCTTTCCTTTTTCCTCCAAGTCTGTGAATTACGATGTATGTGGCGAAATTGGATATGTAATTAAATTATGTATCCATTTTCTTCACTCAATGTAACCATAGAACCTAGTATCTGTTTATGCAGCCTTCGTAGTCTACAAGGGTAGACAAATGCATATTTTTTGCTGTTGATTGTAATGTGAGAATATGAATAATAATACTTACAAAAGGCCTCACAACATTTACGCGTGTTTCCTCTGGAAAGATAATGCCGTTCTATAAGGAAGTCTGATAGTGGTCCGTAAGTGTACGTAGCTAAGACTCCAAGTCCAGCGGTCATAGCAGTAAGATATCCACTCTGAAACATAATTAATAAATACATAAACTAAGTCGTATGGGAGTTATTCCTGCCAATGAATTTTGTGTCATTATATAACTGATCCATTCTAATGTTTTATCGGTTAAAGAAAAATACGGTAAACATTGCATTTTTTTTATCCATGAGCAGACCACGAAGATGTGAGAGTTAAATACCGTTAAGGGATGCATGTGAGTCAATGCTCGTGTCTCCCTGGCCGGAATTAACTAAAGAGGGGATAAAGGATGTTATTTCTTCAGAACAGAATCCCTGTTAGTGTCTGTAAAACAGAGACAGACCGTCGACGATGCTCTAGTGATGCAAGCTTTCTTGTGAGGTTTGGATCATCAATCAGACGAATAGTTCTTCTCTGGACAGAGTCGAAAATAATAAGGATTGAAGGAGAGTAGCTGCTCCCCATATATGCGAGCAATACTCAAGGCAGGGTCTACTCTGAGAAGTGTAAAGCGTAAAGAGCTTGGCAAAAGAAAAGTGTTTTCCAGCTCGTGAAGAAAACCCAATTTCTTCACGGCTGCTGTGGCAATCGAGGTGATGTGATCAGAAAGATCTTTCTGAAACTTGGTGCCTTAGTGGTGTTAAACTGGAGGTTCTTTGCTCCTCATTCTACGATTTTAAAAGGGTATAAAGCTATTACTCTACGCCTATAATCAATTTCAGTCTTGGAGACAGGTTTGGGAATTTTTATATTGGAGTGTAGTGTGTTATCTTTAACATAGCTGTGAATAGAATTGTTGGTAGAAGAAAGCAGGTCATTGATGTACAGGAGGAATAGGGTAGATACCAATTCTGAGCCCTGTGGGACGCCTCCGATGATTTGCTGAAATTTTGAAGAAAGGCCGTCAACCACTACAGAAATATTTGGGTTGGAAAGAAGACTGGCAATCCAAGTCAAAGTTTTGGATGAAGACCATAAGCCGGCAGTTTGTTAAGAATTGCGTCATGCCAGACTTGATCAAATGCTTTGGATCTGTCGAGGGCAATAATTTGGGCTTCTCCGTGTAATTCGATAGATTTATTCCAGTTGTGAGTTACGAAGGTAAGAAGATCCTTTGTGGATCTTTGGTGGCGGAAGCCGTATTGTCTGTCGTGAATAAGTTTATATTTCTCAAGGTAATTTAAAATGTCATTATTGATATATTCTCCATTGTGTTACTCATGTTCGAAAGGAGGAATATGGGTCTGTAGTTAGAGGGTAGACTTTTGGATCCCTTTTTGGGAACAGGCTGTACACGAGCAGATTTCCAGCTTTTTGGAATAATGACCTTGTCATAGGACATTTCGAATAAACTGGTGAGGATAGGACCCAATTTAGAAGCGCCCTTTTTTAGAACTATGGCTGAAATATCATCAAGACCAGAGCACTTTTTTTTGAGTATTTTGAGAATATGTCATATCTCTTAAACCTTGAAAGTAATTTCGTGCATATTGAATTGCAAAGCTGGTATTCATGGAAGGGTGAAGCGAAGAGGAGGGATTAAAGTTGAAGCTTTTGTATTAGACGTGGGGATGATTTTATCATCAGACGTTAGGGGTGGAAAAGAGCTTTCGCAGAAGTTTTGATTAATATTTTTGGCAACCGATTAAAAGGATTAGCTTCCAGATAAGGCCTAACGAATTTTAACACGATACAAGCCATCAATTTTATATTTTTCTCTGCCAAGAAAATACACAACGCTTTATACAACGCTTCACTGTTAGGTATATTATTATCGGCATTGGTTTTAAATGACATGGCCACATTGTTCATCGTTACGAAAAGTTGAGTAAAGAGTTTTTTAATTACATAATTGAGTAGATTTTCGTGTTAAATTTTGTTCACTCCTAATTTTGCAAAATCTCAGTCCATGTGGAGTTGCGGGACGATTATATGGAGCTAATCTTTAAATAAATATTGAGCATAAAAAAGAAGAGTCAAAGTAATTAAAGACATTAGTGCTACGGTCTCTTGTAGATCTTTATTTTTTAAATACCATGTTATGGTACTTATGGTGCTTACATCTATCAATCAGCATCTGGCGACGTCACCTTTGACTCCCACATAACGCTTAAACTCAGTATGTTATTTTTTATTGTTTGAAATTACATATTACTTTTTATGTTAACTTTAAATAACTTAACAAACATATTTGGTTTTGTTCACTATTTTCTAAAATTCATTTACTAACTAAATCTTAAGTTCTACTGTAACAGATAAATACTTACTGAAGTTACGGTATAGTTCATTACTTTATCTAAATAAGTCGGTATTTCATTTTGAAGGAAAATTATTCCATATCCAGAACAAACTGTCGGAACCACCATTGCCCAAAAGCGAATAGATGAGAACATTGCTTTCCATGGAGTTGGAACAACCTAAAACGCTTACTTGAAAATAATAGCGTAGAGATAACACAGTTTGTATATGCATATATTAATTTTGTAATAATTAATAATTAATTAATAAAAGCAATTTTTTCAAAATATTTATTTTTTGGGGCTGGTCAAAACTTGGCACTTTGGTAAAAATACTACTTATTCAATTGAATTAAAATTTTGGACAAAAGTCAATTGTTACACTGGGATAGATTGGTAAATTTTTAGTGCCAATCCTGTATATGCCAAAAATTGGTGGCCGGATAAAATATTTAAATATTCGATAAAATTACATTTCTGGAATAAAATCTTTTTTTATGGAGGGTAATAATACAGGACATAACTTATTTTTTGCAGAATACTTAAAAAGTGTTATGAAAATTAAATAATAATAATAATAATAATAATAAAGATGGCAATAATAATAAATAAATTAGAACTTGAGAACTAAATATAAATAATTTTTACATCAAAAAGATCTTATCATTGGAGTAAAAAGTATTTCTCGCTGCAGAAAAAACTTTGATTGTGCATGATCTGACGGATTTATTTCTGTTTTTTATGATTGATCGCCCTTCACCATCTTTAATTATGATATAGCGTTAGGAACTAAAAAGTAAAGCTGCAAATTAGTCTTTACCTGAGTATCTTTATCTTGATTCAGGGACACTTCGATATAACGCCTTTCCTCAGGGCTGATTTGAGGATGACTGGCCGGACTGTTATGTCCAAAGAAGAACCACGCAGCTGACCACAGGAAACCGCAGCCACCAAAAAGGTAAAACGATACTGGCCAACCCAGGTAAGACTCAGAAATTAGTCCTGTTATAGGTAAGCAGATAATTATTCCCAAGTTTATTCCTGAAAAATAGTTTAGTGAATGGTCAGCTATATATTACAGCCACCTTTGATTATTCAATTTTTAAGTTAGGAAAAACAAAATGGGGTTTGCAGTAACTGAAATAAAATATATTAAAATGTGCAGGTAGTAACAATAAGTTATTTTTGTAATGAATTTTCATGTTTAATCGAAATATGTTTCATCAAAATATTTTTAACGTTGAAATTTAGAACAAATTTTCTTTGACACTTTCTTTTGTTTAACTTAGATATCACGTAAAGAGTAAATATGAGAAAACTCCAACACTTCGTAGTATTAAACCAACAGTCGAATGTAAAACATAAGTGGCTTTAATCCAAACTTCGCACTGCCAGCTAACACACAAATTACACCTTGCCATTGTTATTATTATTATTGGTATTGTAAATATATATATATATATATATATATATATATATATATATATATATATATATGAATTGTATTAACGCAGTAGGAACTATAATAGAGTATCAAAAAAGAATTCTTTAGAATGATCGCTTAAACAAAATGGACTTTGGCTAACCGTAGACACATATTTCTGACTTAAGGTAAATCAGAACAGTTACCTAATTGAGTGACGAGTACAACATATAGCTCGTTGGCTCTTGCAGAATGCCCCAGATTAGTCTTTCTACCATACCTTCTAGCGCTTATTCGGTTTAGTACCCTCCACACCGTATATGGCTGGTCGTAGCAAGGAGCTATTTCGTTCTTTATCTGGAGGTTTGTGTTGCTAAGTCCAACTCTCCATTTGGTAAAATGCCATGTCTTTGGTGTTTCTGGGGAATCCTCGTTCTTGCCATAAAGATTCTCGTAGATTAAAGTCACGATGCAGCTAGTTGGTGGCCATGCAGAGGGTAGCTGGACGGAGGTCAGTTTCCCGTTTTGCTCGTTCAGTGTCTGCAGTCACTTCCCTTCGAATGTGAGGTGGGGCAATGCCGATCAGTGAATTTTGCTTCCCATATGCCGAATGATATTTACAATCTGCCCACAGCACGATTTTCCTAGCCGAGATCTCGCATGCTCTTTTACAAATCCCTGTTCTAGTGTTTTTCCGTTGCGATTAAACATTGGACGTTCGAGAGCTTTAAAAGAACGACATACTGGCGGTTGCTTTTTGGGATTGGCTTCCTACTTGATTAGCTGTAACTTTAGTGAAGTGGTTTGGTTGCTCTGTAAGATTTTTAAGAAGTTTTCTGGTTCATCATTTTCATATCTAGGCCTATTATAAAACTCTTACACAGGCAAGAAATTTACTCTTCCGATTTTTAGCTAGGTTCTGTATAAGATTTGCACCTGCCTTGATAGTATCATCAGCAAAGGTATCTCTTTCGAAGACATCCTAGTAGCGATCGAGCAAGGGTTTGCGCCTTCTGTCATACCAGCAGTGCAGTTTTACACGCTTTATGTTTTCTTCCAGACACCATTTGGATAAGACTAATAGAGGTATTATACTTATTTGGGTGTGGAATAATATTCAATATTTCCTTATCCATGAGTTGACTGAATGGTTCCCAATTAGCATATTTAGAACTCAACCTTCGTTTAAAACGGACCTACCCTGGTATTCTCACAGCATTGACGTTACAGATGATGTTATGTTGTGGCTTTGGAATTGGCTCACCCACTGTGCTACGATTTTGGCAGTTACAACCCCTAGAAGTTACAGATTCCTGTACAATATACAGCATGTTCCAGGATCTGGACTCCTATTATACCTACTGCAAAGGTTGAATGGGAAAAATTTTAGAGAAAACTTAGCGCATTCGATATTCGGCTTCAGATTTACGATCGGTCATTTGGTTTTGGAAACAACGGCGAAAAACCGAAAATGGCGGAATTCGTTTTTGGCCAGTAAATCCAAAACGGTAAATTTGACAGCTGTCAAAATGTGATATTATTCGGACACTTTTTTAAGACGAATAAGATGGCGTGTATGGTACACGCCATACATAATGTCTCCATTGTCATTTGTTATCCCAGAACCCGCCTCAACTTTCATTTTATTAGGGTCGCCATATTGGATTTTTCGATTTTTGGAAAGAGCGTAAAATTTCCAGTCTAGTGATAAAAGAATTGAGTATCATCAAAATACCACACTTTCTAAAGTTAGGACTCAATTTTTTCTAAGGGGGCCATGATTTATTTGTCACAAGATTACATTAATAAGCAATGTATTAAACGCATTAAATTTTCAATACAATATGAACGTAAATAGCGACTAAAAAAATCTGAATAAGTTCTTAACTACTTTGCACCTAGGTTACATTAATTTACAGATTTGCGAAATGACGTCCATTTACATCGAGAAACTTTTGACAATTGGTGACAACCCTGGCAAGTGTATTTCCGTTAATATTTCTAAATGTATCCAAAACTCTTTGTCTCAGGATTTCTATGGTCGCAGTGGGATCAAATTCATAGACCTCATTCTTCGTGTGACCCCAGAGTTAAAAATCCAAGGGCGAGAGGTCAGGAGATCTAAGAGGCCAAGATATTAAGGAAATAATTCTTCCGTCAAACTGTTCTTTTAAGAAGTTCCTGACTCGAATGTTGTTGTGAGCTGGACATCCATCCTGTTGAAAGCCATCTTAGTCGTCTTAAAAAAGTGTCCCAATAATGTCACATTTTGACAGCTATCAAATTAACCGTTTTGGATTTACTGGCAAAAAATGTAAGACGCCATTTTCGGTTGTTCGCCGATATTTCTAAATCCAATTGACCTGTCGTAAATCTGAAGCCGGATATCGAATGCGCTAAGTTTCCCCTAAAACTTTTCCCATTTAATCTTCCTTTGATTTACCTACTTGTCCTCTGGACAAGTAGGTAAATCAAACTCCCTGTACAGAACCGATATGATTCCTGTATCGCTTCTAGACATTTTAAATGGCATTTAAAATATATTTTTTCAAAAAATTTAATTTTAAATAGATGTGAGACAAAGATTTTAGATATATATATTATCCCATAAAAACAATTTCCTACATATATGTAATAAAACCAATAAATGTTTACTTTAAACAATATCAATTAAAAGAATAGGTGCTTTACACGTTTTCTTGTATAGTATAAAATTTAATACATTGGTCGTTTAAATTGTATACTCATTGCTAATTTTTTAGACATCTCGATAAAAACTTATCAAGCGGCCTTAAATTCGGACTACTTAATAGACGCATAATATTCTTATACCTTCTACAAACCAGATGTACCTAAATTTCAAAACATAACATCAGATATAAGTATATCTAACTTAAGCTAATTATTAAATAGTGATATCGATTATAGTTATATAAATTAAATGCCATTACAACAATAGTTATCCTTTATCACTTACGGACTTCCAAACGCAGGAAACCTTTATATTACGTTCAGTGGCCAATTTGATAGAAACATTTTCTAAATTTTTACCTGAATACACAAAAGTAGACATCCTGCCTCTTTCATTTTTAGGCGCCCATCTTCCCAACATCGTGTGGCAAGCTGGATATACTCCTCCTTGACTTAGGCCTTGCACAATTCTACACGCCATAACTCCTTTGGATCCAAGTAATTTGGCTGTTAACGGTATCATCGTAGTAGCTAAGGCGTTCACGCTCATTGAACCAAAGAGCAACCATCTGGGGCCGTAGTCTTTCGCCAGTTGGCCAGCCGCCACTTGAAGAACTATGTAACCCCAGTAGAAGGAAGATAAAATTACGTTTGTATCTGACCAGTCGTATGTCTAAAATTGAATCTTTTAAATTATCTTTTTTAAACAGGTTTACTAAATTGAAATATTGATTCTTGCCTATTGCTAACTAATCAAGTAATTTAAAAATCTCGTTTATTGTATGATCAATCTAGGTTAGGTATTTATTTTTTAAAACGTTGGCTCCTAGTGTATCATATGTTGATGCATGGGATATATGCTATATATAAGATCTCTTGGGGAACAATGCTACCTACTAAAACGGCCCCTAGAATCAAAAGCCACTTAAAACTTAACCAAAAAAAATCGACTTTGCTACTGCACATAATTGTACACAAAAAAAATTATAGATTAAATTATAGACCCGATTTTTTGCAACACCCTGTATAAATTATTAAAAAATCTTAAAAATATGTAAACAAATAAAATATACGTGTTTAAGCTTTGAGCAGGGTCGTGATTAATGAGCAAAGAGTGGTCAAGTCATTTAAGGCTTTTATGCATTAGTATAGATAAAACACACTGTAAATTACTGTTTCTGCTAACCAAAAACCTAACACTAAAAAACAAAATCAATCAAAATCTAAAAATCCTTATTACTAAAGCGGGCTTCACATATTCATAACACAAAATATGCCACAAATAGCCAAATATATCAAGAATATCACAATACATACGGTATATTAACATATATACCATAGGTTCAGCACGATAGCGCAGACCACAGGGGCGCTCTATTACCCTACTTCCAAAATTTCACTCGAAAGTTGTCAAGATGGTGACTTGTCTAAAGTTTGTCACTGTTGAGGAACGACATATTAATTTTTACAATACAAGTTATGTGTACTCCACAGGATGTTTGCGCATTTTTACCCTTTAAAATGAAAGTTTCACAAAATCCTTATTTTAGTGCACCCCTAAATAACGATACAAAGGTTCCTTGAAAATTTCAAATCCCTGCCTATCATACTTTCGGCTGTGGCTGTACGTTTATTATGAATCAGTCAACCAGGACAAATTCTTTCATTATTAAAGATTTATAATTATGCTTACTTCACTGTAAAATTATGACACACCTTCATTTCTTTCCTGGCTGATCCGACCTGGCAAATAGGTCAACTCTAAGAATTATAAACTACACAAGATAGTTATTTCTCGTAAGCGTAACGTTCGCTGTTTCTCGCCGACCGCAAAGGTCAATGCCTGGGTGAGTGACGTACTCCGGCCTTCTTAGTCTAAAGATTTAGTATTGTTTACATTGCTCTAGAAATTGGCCTTTTCAGCATGATTTTTTTAATATTTTCTTTAGTTTCTACAAGTGGTAATAGATCACACAAGTTTGAAAAAGTGTTGTTCGTGCATAGTGAAACGTAATTAGCCAAGGAAAGAATTTAAACTTCTTCTATAACTGATATATATTTACTTCTGCCGAAGTCTACATAACAAAAAAACAATGCATGGGAATATGTGAGCTGTGTATAATTGCAAAAATAGTTACAATACAAAAATCACTTGCCAGGTGTAACTTTTCAGAGATTTCCAAAATTAATTATTATGAAGTAACAGTGGGTACACCGGCAAAGTTTACAGAATAAATATAAGAATAAATGCTTGTTAAAAATCCGTCTCATGGAGCCATTTCTTTTTACGTGATGGAGAAAATAAAACAGTATGTGCAAAAACTTTTTTTCTCAGGTTACATTTTTACTTTTTCTCCTCCCATCTCTGTCGTAAAATATAATTTTTCCATTTATGAATTATGTGTTTTTAACAAGCGGTGCCTGGTCATAATGTAATAGCCGGGTTTTGCCTAAGTTTTACGAAAGGGAACGTACTTTTATTTTGGTGTCTTAATACGTAAATACTTCCCTTCCTGGAAATACTTGTTTTCGATTAGGAGTAGAAGCAAAGTTCACAGAATAAATGTTGCCTCACTCGGCATCAAAACTTTGATATTCGCAATGCGTATTATCGAGTCACAAACCGATCGTAACGTTCCTGCTATTACTGGGCTCTTTTAAAATAGTATGATTCCGAGTCGGAAATTTTTTTAAACCAGGTAGTTTCAAAAATACTACACAATAATTGTGGACAAAATTTATTGAATTGAAATAATGTTGTTCGGGTTAGATAGTTACAATTTTGATTTAAATAGACAGACATTTAAAGACAATTATTATAAGTTTTACCTGGTGTTCGAACTTAAAAATACATATTTTTAAATATGTGTTGAAAGTAGAATTAAATATTGTGTTGGAGCTTTGTGCGGTGTGCCCATGAATTAGTAGAGTATTTTAATACAGAAATTATTTCTTTCAGACTGTCAGACTTTTACAGAGTCGTTTTTATCCAGGCAGTTATTTTTATAACAAAAACAACATTAGCAAAAAAGTATATAATTTTAAATCTTAACACAAATTCTATTTACAGGTTGTTAAATATATAATACATTAATACTCCTAGATACTAAAATCAACAGTACCTAACATAGAGATAAAGAGAAAATAGTTGCTCGTTTTACAACCTAGTCTACAAATAATTACAAATTTTTAAGAATACTAAGCTTAATATTCTTTGTATTTGATTTTGTCGTTTTTATATCGATATTTATATATTTTAGAGTAAAATAAATACGCCCTCTCGTATATAAACTTACAAAATAATTAAAAGGAAAGTCGCTACATGAACGACTAAAAACTACTTTAGGAAACTGACTTTTTAATTGTGAACTAATTGTTTCTTTATGTGCCAAGTTATTAAACTGCACAATAAAAATATTTTCCAGTTTTAAGATGTAGTCGATAATATCTCTGAAAAGTACAGTCAGACCACCAAATGGAAAATTTTCATTCTCATTTAACTGACAAAACACAGCTCTTATTTAAAAAGCGTATTTAAAAATTTAATACATACATCGCAAGAGTGACGTATTAAAAATGTTTTCAAGAGATATCCTACTACGTATACTAGCACATTTCCCTCAGTACTTTTTAAATTGATATAATCGTTAGTGAAAACTCTAAGTGGTGTATACGTAGATATAGTAACAGAAAAAATGTTATTACCGGTTTTATCAATTTCCAGTGTCATATGTAATAAAACTTTAGTGGCGTCATTTATACAGTTAGCCCTCTCAGCATTGTCAATATCTTAACATAAAAATCTTTTTAAATGAACGGTAGAATTGTGTAGGAGTAGGATTCTTTGAATTGCCACTGCAATTTCTAATTTGTCCAAAGAAGTTTTCAAGACAATCTTGATTAAAATTTCTTGTAAACACATATGTCTAATATTTATTAATTTACACAAAATACAACTTCTTTTAGCTTACTCTATACGTTTGACTGTAAATAACTTTAAACTCAACTCGGCGACAGCAAGCGACACTGTGTACACGTCGAGCAAAGAATTTAGACTGGTGCCAGTCTAACGCTGAGAGGTCTATTTTGATGGCCGACCGGAGTGACCCAAATTATATTTATTCCGTAAACTTTGACACCCGTGCAGTAGAAAAATGTTCGCTATAGATATATTTGAATTCTTTATTATTTTTTTCTTTTAACATATAGCAGGTACTTTTAATTTTAATTTTTGCTTTGGATTGTTGCTTATTTAGCATTAATGCAAATCTCAACCTTGTTAATTAATCTAAAAGTTGTTTATACTTAGATATCAGAGGCCTCTGTAGTTATTGGTTTTTTTTGTTTCCATTTTCGTTGTAAAAGTGGATATATTAAGGTATTTTTTGTATTCTCTAGAATACATTATTTTTTAATTTTGAAAAAAATATATATGACAATAATAACAATTATTAAAAAATCATAATATCATGTTTTTTACTTTCCTATTTGATAATTACTTTACCTATTTGCTTTTTAAATGAATATATTTAGGTATAGTGTATCTAAAGTCATTTGAGACAACGGAAAATTTGGGGTACGCTCAATTTACTATACCACTTATATCAAACAAATTTATTTTTATTCAGTTGACGGGTCCCCGTACAAACAGCGGACCTTCGCCACACAGTCAACGTGGACTCATTATAACATTTGTGGGCGGAGATTCAGAGTTAAACACTTTGTGATTGGTTATATCCGTAATTCAAATGGTTAGATTTTTGGAGACGTTGATATAACAAAAAATACACAAAAAATATATATTTTAAAATATTTGCGTCGCCTGCACTTGTTCAGAGATCTGGGGGTCAGTGTCAATGCCGTAGAATAAAAGTTTCTTTTTATTCTATTCAATGTTTTTACTTATTTTATAAAAGGGAAGTATTGTAATCGTGAAAAAAATTACCCTTCGAGATTTTTTCTGATCTTTACGTTTCAGGGTTCGTAGATAAACATTTTTTTCTCAATTGCGTCGGTCTGTCTGTTGAACTGTCTGTTCGCGGCATAGCTAAAAAACTACTTAACCGATTGACTCTGAATTTTAGTCAAAAATTAATTGGAAAAAATCAAATATGGTAAAACAAAATGGCGGCGTAGTGAAATGTTAAAAACATTATTACGACAAAGCTGCTTACCCAATTTACCTAAAATTTTGCACAAAAACCAAGCATTATATAGAAAACAACTGATAAAATTTTAGTAGGAATCCTAGACGGCGGAACAAAATGGCGGCTTAATGAAATATTTAAAAATTCAGCGTGAAAAAAATACTTCATTTCATTTTCAAATTGTGTGCCATAACTAATTGTGGCATAGAGAAGAACTAGTAAAATTGTAGTACTAATTCAAAATGGTGGAACAAAATGGTAGCCAACCAAACAAAATATTTGTAATCGTGAAAAAAATTAAATTTCTCAGGTTTTACATATTTTCAGATTTTAGCGCCTCTAGATGCCAAAAAATATGTTTTTATCAATTTCGTCAGTCCATCTGTCGGTTTGTCCGTCTGTCTCACAGTTCGCGACATTGCTTAGAAACTACTCATCAGATGACTTGAGATTTCAGTCAAAAATTAAGGGTCATATGGGAATGACCCGGTAAGATTGTGGTAAAATCCAATATGCCAAAACGAAATGGCAACCCGGTGAAATGTTAAAAAAATTATTACTAAAAAACCATTTATCCAACGTATCTCAAATTTTATACAAAAATCAAGTAGTATTATGTAGAAATCAACTGGTAAAGTTTTGGTACGAATTCAAGATGGCGGAGCGAATTGGCGGTTTAATAAAATATTTAAAAATTCAGCTTGGAAATAAAACTTAACGGATTGATTTCAAATTGTGTGCCATAACTAATTGTTGTATAAAAATGAACGAGTAAAACTGTGGTTCGAATTCAAGATGACGGAATAAAATAAATAAAATACATTTAACACGATTACAAAAAAATACGTTTTATCAATTCCGTCGGTTTGTCAGTTCACAGCATAGCTTAGAAACTACACATCAGATCAATCTTAAATTTTAGTCAAAAATTAAGAGTCATATATGGATGACCTGGTAATATTTTGGAAAAAATGCAATGTGGCAAAACAGAATGGCGTCCTAGTAAAATGTTAAAAAAATTATTAAAAAACTAGTGATTCAGCTTATATCAAATTATGTAGAAATCAACCCTGTAAATTTCTTGTATAATTACAAGATGGCGGGACAAAATGGTGGCTTAATAAAATATTTAAAATTCCAGCCTGAAAAAACTACTTAATAGACTGATTTCAAATTGTGTGCTATAACTAATTGTGGTATAGAAATAAGCTACTAAAACTGTGGTTCTAATTCAAGATGGTGTAACCGTAAAAAAATCAATTTCTCAAGTTTTACATATTTTAAGGTTTTAGCTTCCCTAGATGACAAAAAATATGTTTTATCAACTCCATCGATCTCTCTGTCGGTGTGTCATTCGCGGCATAGCTTAAAACCTACTCATCAGAGTGATTTAAAATATGCAATATGCAAATTCAACAACCTCTCTGAACGATTCAATTTTTTACGAAGTATTTGTCTTGGCCACTATTTACTTCAACCTCTCAAAATCAAATAAGTTTTAAAATTGAAATATATATACCAGATACCCTACAAAATGACATATTACCTGCTCGATCTTTAACGAAACTTTCAATTTTTATCCCCTTCCTTTTCCCTTCTGTGTAATATAAGTAAATATATTATCAAGTAGGTTACAGTTGGAATAATCTCTATACCCATAAATCCATAAAAATACGTTTTATGCGATTTATTTACGGAGAATACATATTTTCCATTTAGCTTAACTATTTCACCCCCCTCCCCTGACCAGAGCAAATAAAAAAACTAATTGAAAAAAATGTTAAATGCCAATAAATAATAAAAAAGAAAGTACTAATAATTAATCTGTTTTACAAAAACATGTTTAAATTTCTACCACGCCGCCCATGCTTCACAATGAAATTTACTGTTTTAGACTAGTTTTTATGTTATCTCAATTGACTTTAGATACACTTTACCTAAATTACGGAAAAGTGCTTATTTCTATGTAACGATTTGGGGCATCTTGTCATATAACAAAATTTCATGAATTAAGAAGGCTTTCAGTAATATATTTTATGTCTTGATATAATGTTCAAATTATTTCCTAATCATTTATTTTTATGTCCAAACATGAACTTCTAAAACATTTTAATGAGCAATTGACCATTGCTTATTGACCGAAATTCATATCGTAATGTTGCTCCATTAGTTTAATATAAAATTTGTCGTAATTTATTGCATTAAAAATCAAAATAACATTATCAAAAGGCTAAACCATAATATCCTCCTATAGAAATAAACCATGAAACTTGTTTCAAGCGGGCCAGGCGACGTCACTGCAGCAAGGCTCGCTCGCGCTAAACTGAGGGAAATAAATCGCCGATCTAACTATCATGTGTGGTTTTCACATTTCATTCATAAAAATGAAATAAATAGAATCAAACATCAATTTGTTGTTGTGTATGAGTGGAAAAAAGACGGACTGATCGCATAAAGAATAGTTTGCGGTGAAAATTGCAAAGCTGTCAGATATATTCGCGAGGCTTACCAGTGGTGTAGCTATTTTTGATATAATGTATTATTTGCTATATTTTTTGAGCCCAAATATTATTATGGTGGATACGACAGTTTTTTGTTCTAAGATGAACAGGAACGACTTCACTTTGCAAAAGTGAGAGTTTTAATAACAACTTTTTTATTATCAATTTCTCCAAAAACTTTCTTCTTGATAAAACTTGTGTTTGTCGAAAAAATAGTTTCCACAATATTCAACTTTAAATCAGATATACAAGGCATTCAAAAATTACGAAAAAGTGTATTTCAAAAATTAAAATTTTTGTGACTGCCGTGGCCTTAAACAATCGTAAATAAAGGTTTAGTATTAGTTATGTCATATTAGTAATAGCTAAGGAAAGATTTAAATAGAAATATGTTTTTTTGCTGTTTGACCTTAAATATCTCCATAACAACAATATAAAAAATTTTACTCAATTTATATTTACGATTTTTTATGGCCCTTAAAACTACCGTCAGAAAAACTTTATTTTTTTGAAATTGTTAGTGAAATCCACTTTTTTGAACATCCTGATCTAAAGTTTATTACTATCAAAAATATTTTTTTTGAACCACCAACTTTTATCAAGAAATCAATAATAGAAAAAGTAAATAAATGCATTAAAATGCAAGATGTTTAAAAATAAAATCATCGAGACTTTTTGGTGATTCTGAAGCACCCTGTATAATATTTTCCACTATATTTGAAACTTAATTTTTTTTTATAAAAATTTAAATAACAAGATTGAAAGTGCACTTTATAAATTTTCACCTGGACACGTGGTTTATAAAAATAAAACAAAGTTTAAAAGTTTGGTATAATTTATTTATAAACGGTTTGATATAATAACAAACAACTATTATTGTCGACAAAACAAAAGTAACAGCATATTAATTTAATATTTCATTATTTATATAATAATTAAACTCGTCTATTACATATTTAATGATTCAGTGACAACTTTCAAAATCGGAAATTTTATATAGCTTTATTTATATATATATATATATATATATATATATATATATATATATAAAACGTTAGGTTAGCAAGAAGCTAATTTAATATAATTGTATCAATAATTATCTGTGACAAAAGAGCAGGCACGTAGTCTAGGGGGGTCCGGAACCCCCCACGCTGCGCGATACCCTAAAAATATTTAGGAGTTTTTACATAATTTAACCTACGAAAGTAGAATTCCAATAACTGCTGATTAGCAGTTCAGTATTGGCTCTAATATAAAATTTGTCGTAATTTATTGCATTAAAAATCAATATAACATTATCAAAAGGCTAAACCATAATATCCTCCTATAGAAATAAACCATGAAACTTGTTTCAAGCGGGCCAGGCGACGTCACTGCAGCAAGGCTCGCTCGCGCTAAACTGAGGGAAATAAATCGCCGATCTAACTATCATGTGTGGTTTAAGCAATGACGTCAAAAAGAAATAGACCCCTCATTTCATTCATAAAAATGAAATAAATAGAATCAAACATCAATTTGTTGTTGTGTATGAGTGGAAAAAAGACGAACTGATCGCATAAAGAATAGTTTGCGGTGAAAATTGCAAAGCTGTCAGATATATTCGCGAGGCTTACCAGTGGTGTAGCTATTTTTGATATAATGTATTATTTGCTATATTTTTTGAACCCAAATATTATTATGGTGGATACGACAGTTTTTTGTTCTAAGATGAACAGGAACGACTTCACTTTGCAAAAGTGAGAATTTTAATAACAACTTGAAAACAACTAATTTAGATATTATGTCGTAGAAAAGTCTGCACTAAATGGGAAACTTTTTTATTATCAATTTCTCCAAAAACTTTCTTCTTGATAAAACTTGTGTGTTTGTCGAAAAAATAGTTTCCACAATATTCAACTTTAAATCAGATATACAAGGCATTCAAAAAATACGAAAAAGTGTATTTCAAAAATTAAAATTTTTGTGACTGCCGTGGCCTTAAACAATCGTAAATAAAGGTTTAGTATTAGTTATGTCATATTAGTGATAGCTAAGGAAAAGTTTAAATAGAAATATGTTTTTTTGCTGTTTGACCTTAAATATCTCCATAACTACAATATAAAAAATTTTACTCAGTTTATATTTACGATTTTTTATGGCCCTTAAAACTACCGTCAGAAAAACTTTATTTTTTTGAAATTGTTAGTGAAATTCACTTTTTTGAACATCCTGATCTAAAGTTTATTACTATCAAAAATATTTTTTTTGAACCACCAATTTTTATCAAGAAATCAATAATAGAAAAAGTAAATAAATGCATTAAAATGCAAGATGTTTAAAAATAAAATCATCGAAACTTGTTGGTGATTCTGAAGCACCCTGTATAATATTTTACACTATATTCGAAACTTAATTTTTTTTTATAAAAATTTAAATAACAAGATTGAAAGTGCACTTTATAAATTTTCACCTGGGCACGTGGTTTATAAAAATAAAACAAAGTTTAAAAGTTTGGTATAATTTATTTATAAACGGTTTGATATAATAACAAACAACTATTATTGTCGACAAAACAAAAGTAACAGCATATTAATTTAATATTTCATTATTTATATAATAATTAAACTCGTCTATTACATATTTAATGATTCAGTGACAACTTTCAAAATCGGAAATTTTATATAGCTTTATATATATATATATATATATATATATATATATATATATATATATATATATATATATATATATATATATATATATATATATATATATATATAAAATGTTAGGTTAGCAAGAAGCTAATTTAATATAATTGTATCAATAATTATCTGTGACAAAAGACCAGGCACGTAGTCTAGGGGGGGTCCGGAACCCCCCCACGCTCCGCGCGATACCCTAAAAATATTTAGGAGTTTTTATATAATTTAACCTACGAAAGTAGAATTCCAATAACTGCTGATTAGCAGTTCAGTATTGGCTCTGCTTACCACAGCTATTTTTTAACTCGAACCTGAGGAAAATTAGGGAGCAGGCTATTTTTTGAAATTCTAACTTTTTGACGGGTTTTTTAACAAGCCCAAATATGTAAATGTAAAAAATTAAGTAAGGCTACCCTAAACAAAGACGCACCTAATGATTTTTTCGTAAATACGACAGTTTCTATCATAAATCGATAGGAAAATAAATTTCATTTTTCTTCCACAAAAATCTCCTGTCATAAGCAAAATTGCGAATGCGTGCCGAGACCAAGTTTATGATAATTCCAACAAAAATTATTATTATTAAACTTAGAATATATGGTAGCTGCTGAAAATTTCTCTTCGTAATCCAATTTCACACAATTTTGAAGTTCTTATCTTTACGTATACAAAACACGATTTAAGGAATAAGAAAATTATTGAATTTACCTTTGAGGACTGAAAAAAATTACCTCAAAAAAATATTCGATTTTGACAGTGAGGAATATTTAGAATTCTCAAAAAAAGAAAAACTTTTAAGCAAACGCTCATTAAAAGTAGTTTTAGAATTTCGAGAAAGTACTAAAAAGAAAGATGATACATTTATGATTAAAGAAATCCAGATTTTTAATGTAGCAATATGGTTCCAGACCCTCTATGGAAGATAGCACCACATTAACCTCGATATTAACAAAGTGACTACGCACTTATTTGTTAAAATACTATAAAATATATAAAACCTAAAAATATTAAGCAAAAGTCGCCAACGTCCTATTTGCTCAAGATATACCTATAATTTTTTACATTTTCATAATTGCTGCACCTGCAATGTTTTAATATATATTGGCAAATAACTAGTTTTTTGCAACTTTTTTTCATATTTTGTTGCACTTGCAGGGGGACTAGCAACAAGTGAAAAAAAAGCATTCTTCTTAATAATTTTTTCGTCATTGAATTGGTTTTGACAGGGTTGGATCCCTCTAGAACTGAAATCCTGGCTACGTGCCTGCAAAAGACATATTTATGTAATGGTTCATGTGGCAATATTTATTATTAGCAATAAGCTTAGTCATTAAAGAACAAACATTTCCATAACAAAATACAACCAATAAAAGGGTGAGTTCTCATTACTATTGTTACTAAAGATGAAGATAAAACTAAATTTTGTTACATGGACCCACTTTGTGTTTTGATGTCTATACCAAGAGTATAATGCTTATTTAATACCTTTCTTTATCAGCTTATCACCGACTTCATAGGAAATATGTAATAAAATATAATTTATCACTTTTTAATGCAACCTATTTTTTGAAATCGGGTTTGTTTTTCAAAACATTTTGATTTCACCTTTTTCCAACACATTTTAGTTCTATTTACGCGAAGTTAGGTAAAAATTTGGGTCCACTACTTTTAAAAGTTTGCCAGGCTCGCGGCAAGTAATATTACATAAAAATGCACCATCTTTACATGTATTGGATCTATTCATATTTACTCAATTAAAATTAAGTACCTATGCTTTACTAAATAGTATATTTATGTTGCTTATTAACCTCTCAAAAAAGGTGATTTGATAAATTTTAGAGGAATATTTGAGACTTTTCACAAATATATAAATTAGCAAAACGCTGTACTCTGTTTATCATCAGTGTCTTCGACTTTATAGATAAGTTGAAGTTATAAAAAATTAATTTAAGCCCAACGGAAATGTGCAATACAAAAACAATACTTCATTTGCAAATATAAGAACGCTGTTAGACGGTGATTTGACCCTTCAACTACAGCATTGGTATGACATATCTTACTTACCTTCGAAAACAAACTTCTGGGTTTAAATCGTTTCTTTTTCTGCAAATAAAGCAAGTTCGTACCATTTTCTTAAAGTTTTTTAAACAGATTCTTGAAAATAGCCACACAAAACCCTTGGATTTCTGAAAAACACTTATTTCACCAACTAGAACAATTACAACGTCGCGCATCAAAATGATCTCGAAAGAAATCTGTAGTATACTCGAAAAAGGTAGAATTCCGATGTTGCCGATTATTCTGGGCTTTATTTCTTGAAATAAGGAATAATAATCACAGAATATTTAAATTACATTGAAAACAGATTCGGTTTGAGTTATTTATAATAAGCTATTTACTTATCCGTTTTAAAATATTCTATATGGAAATTTATACTGAGAATTTCTGGAATTCCTTGTTTATTTAGATAATAGTATAAAGGATGATATCCGTTATAATCTGGCCACAGTAACGGTTTGACAAACCAGGGTTAATGTTGGATTCCCCCAAAATGTAAACACCTGGGTCTATGTTATTTCCATGTCGTTGGGTTTAAGGTTCTTGGGTCAACTCTAAGTAAATACACATTAACATATTACATTATTACTTTTTGTAGTATAATTATAATTACCTTACGTTTGGAAGCTCCACTCAAATATTTTCTAGGAAGTGAAGACATAATATGTATGTTGTATATTTGTATTAATCAATTATTCAGTAATAATCCGGAATATACACTTAAACACTTTTACATTTTACTAAAACAATAAAAATCTGGATCGAGTGTACTGCAGTATGTGTAAAATTACATGCATTTAATAATGATTTCTCCGTTTAAATTTTAAATGTTTTATGTATAATAATTTGTAAGTAAATTAAACAAATTAAAAGTTAAAAAATAATTTCCTTTGGGGCCCCTCGTATTGCGTGGCCCAGGGCTTTAGCCCCAAAAGCCCCTTCTTAATGTGGCAGTGAGGGTAAGCAATATGTTAAGAAATCATATTTCTTGGGGTTAGATCGTGTTAAATTGGAATTATTATGCGACGTTTTACTTTCTGTTGCACGGGGCACACACATTCAGTGTTAGCTCTAATGGTTTGTGTATAGCTACAAGTTGCCACAACGTTACGTATTTTAGAGACAAATATCAACGGCGTAATATACTGCCAAATTTTAAATTATTTTTGTGCTGGTGTTGCAAATGCTTTATATTCCTACAAATGGAGGCTTCTGCTTTGACACGAATTATTTGCAGCGAGAGCAAAATAAAATAATCTATTGGCCTACAGGTGCATCAGGCCTTAGTCCTATTGAAAATATTTGGGATCTGATGGAAACTGAGGTTGACACAATGTAAACGAAATTAGTTACTAGCTTGACTGCAACTTAAAAATGTGTTGAGTTAAAAAGACATTGCTTCATTAAGTAGGTAGTTTTTATTGCGTGTAAACGTAAAATGGCGATTTCTATAATCAATAATTAATAAATATATGGTATTTTTAGAAAAAAAAATTAGGATCCTTTCTAGACGTACTGTATAATTTATTATGTCTTCTTTTTTTAACTACTCTTATTGTAATATAAATTACTTAAAATAAAATTTGTATTGATTAGTGCTTTTACTTACAGGTACATTTGGATTCGTCGATGTTGAATTATTGGTCATGGCTACGATGGAGAGAGAAAGGCTTAAACGTGTCATGATTTCCGTAGTAATTCCAAGAAAAAGAAGAACTGCTTGAAGGTGTCTTTTTCCAAATACTGGACCTAAAAATAAGCGTGAGTTAAGTCAAAATATTATTATGCAATATATTTCGAGATAAAACTTAATCTTGTTGTATTTTAGAAATAGTTTATTCCACGGCTTTTGACTAGAAATTTTTTGACACTTGCCAGAACGCTGATTTGTAACCGAAACCGAAAATAAAGAAACACTTTCCATGTTTAATTTTATAACAAAATGTGTACAATAAAAAAGGATCAGTTGATAATAGTACAACACCGCCACCATAATTAAGCAATGAAAAACCTTAAAAGATAACGTCTATTATTTTGTTGTATTTATTGGCTGGTAACACATGTCTACGTAGATATTTTGTAATGTCTAAATTGGTTTGCGTTTTTTTTTGTTGTTCGGGTTATTAATATATTTAGACCAGAGGTGTTCTTTTTTTGCTTTAACAATATATAGTAAAGTCCATTGTATTTATATTTTGCTAACACTGGATACAGTCTTATTATTTCGTTCTGCCCAAAGCGTTAGGGAATGTGAAACTAAAGCGTTAGCATTTTATATGCTTTCCAAACTGGAAAAATTACTGTCATAAATGAATCTCAGAGATTTCTCTATATATACGCTAACGACTAGGTACAAGTCGTATACTTTCCAAACAGAAATTGACAAATTTGATGAGTAATTACTGTGTTACAACTATGACGGAGTGCTTTCACGTTGCCTTGTCCTGTCGTCAACCTAGTACCAATCAACATATGGAACAAATATCATATTAGGCTAAAACATTAAAAAGTTGCTACCAAATACAAAGACTATTAAAAAAAAAATGTAAGACTGTACGAAGCTTTGACCCGCAAACATACCGAATGCAAATCGTCAATAATAACTAAACACAGAAATTAGAAACATAAACCTTATATACAGGCTATATAAAGGCAGTATTAATTGGAATTGCAACATTTTCGAAAAATATAAATTGTTTTTTTCCGACGTTTTGCATTCCTTAGAATTCGAAAAATATTTTTTTATAAAAAAAAATTATGTATGTATGTAAACAAAATATTTTGAGAACGAATAATGCGACGGGAAATAGGTGGGGTAAATATTCTGATATTAAAAATTGTATGAGTCGTAGAAGAAAAACGTATACGTATTCTTCGATTATATGTATTTAAAAAAATATATATAATATTTTCAAAAACGACGAAACATGGCAAATTTCTTTTTTTTATCTATACAAATATTTTTAATTGACATCTAAAAAAAAAATGTATCTCAGAATCATTTAGTTTGCTTAGAAACAGTGAAAAACGTCAGTTTAATTTATTATTTTGTATATAAAAAAGTTTTTAAAAAGTATACAGGGTAACCCTTTTATTTTGCTTAGAAAATAGTCAAGTACTTTAAATGGTTTTTCCTAAAACGAAAAAAAAAAATTTAATAGCGATTAAATTTTTTTAAAAGACTCTGAAACGCGTAAGTTTCTTTTATCTTTTTATATAAATACATTTAACGGTTAGAAAATGTAAAACATGTCAGAATTCTTTTATCTCCTTGTTAAAATCAATTTTTCCGTTAGGGTAGTCATAGGGCCCTAGGGCACACAAGGGTTCTTTAAGAAAACAAATATTTTTTTTGCCACACAGATAAGCTCTAAAAAATCTATTTTTTTTTATATAAAATAATACCGATTTAGCGATTTCTTTTATATAAAATAATTTTTGTTCATTGACATATACAAATCAATCCAAATATACTAACGACCGAGGCCCTTCCAGCCATTTTATTTACTTTTTGCTTAAAATGGAGAAGGAAATGGAGCTGATCTGGTACGAAATATTTTCCTTTGAATGCTTCTGTTTGTTAGCTGTCAAAGTGAGTAACTGAATCTCATTCTCAATAAATCATAGATATGCTAAAAGTTTGTTTTTTACTTTCCTCGGAATAGGGCGGGTACCCGCGACATCGTTCGCGTATATGACTATATATGAATGAAAGGATGTTACAGGTACTTAAATCGCCTCATTTGAGTACCTCTTTATAAACCACGTTTATTGTTGCATTCTCTGGCTGTAAAAATAGCCAAGTTACTAGGCGAACTTACTCTAGAGCAGTTGACCATAGGAGAAACAATCGTAGTGCAAGCCTACTCCAGAGCTCTACTTAATTGCCCTTGAGTTTTGTTAATTGTCATGGCGAAACAAAGCTTTAAAGGAAACTGTAAACGTTAAAACTGAAAAGGAATTAAAGGGATACGTGGTATAAAAACTGTTCCTTTCCAAAAAACTAATTGTTTTTTAAATAAAAAATAGAATATTAAAGGAGCGTTTTCAGCCTCTTGAACACCTTGTCTCGGTTTTTTAAAAAAATTTAAAATATTTAAAAAACATAAAATATAAAGCATATTATGTTCAAGCGTTTTCTGAGTAACTAAAGTTTTTTTAAATAAACTATATTATAAGATTTAACGGATGGTTTTACCCCTTTGGACGCATTGTATGAATTTTCCAAAAATCCTTAAATATGTAAAAAAATAAATTAAAACACACGCGTTCAAGCGCTTTTCGAAAAACAAACCAATTTTTAAATAAAAAAATATTGTATTATTACTGTATGAATTTTTAAAAATATGTAAAAAAATAAATTAATAAACACATGTTCAAGCGTTTTTAAGAAAAGCTGACCATTTTTTAAATAAATTAATATTGTAATATTTAAGGAGTGGTTTCACCCCCTTGGAATGAGTTTTGAAAAATTCTTCTTATCGAACCTCTACACTCTAAAATCAACCTGTATGCTCGCCTCTATGCCAAAATTCGGCCTTTTACCTCAAGCGATTTGAGCTGGAGCGTGATGAGTGAGTCAGTCAACTAAATCTTCCTTTCAGGAAAACGAATTGTTTTTAAAATAAAAAATATAATATTAAAAGGGTGGTTTCAGACCCTTGAATACCCTGTCTCGGTTTTTAAAAAAATTTAAAATACGTAAAAAACACAAAATATAAAGCATATTATGTTTGAGAGTTTTCCGAATAACTAACGGTTTTTTAAATAAAATATATTATAATATTTAACGGATGGTTTTACCCCTTTGGACACATTGTATGAATTTTTCAAAAATCCTTAAATATGTAAAAAAATAAATTAAAAAACACGTGTTCAAGCGTTTTTGGACAACAAACCGGTTTTAAATAAAAAAAAATTGTATTATTTAAGTGGTAGTTTCACCCCTTTGGACACCCTGTTTGAATTTTTTAAAAATTCTTAAATATGTAAAAAAATAATATAAAAAACGCATGTTCAAGCGTTTTTCCGAAAAGCTGACCATTTTTAAATAAAAAATATTGAAATATTTAAGGGGTGGTTTCACACCCTTGGAATACGAGTTTTAAAAAATCTCTTCTTACTGAACCTCTACACCCTAAAATCAACCTGTATGCCAAAATGCGGCCTTTTACCTCAAGCGGTTTGAGCTGAAGCGTGATTAGTGAGTCAATCAACTAAATCTTTTATATATTAGTATATATATATATATATATATATATATATATATATATATATATATATATATATGTCGTAGGCATAATGCATACCTAGGCTTTTTATAATCTGCCTCGGCATTTTACAAAAAGCCGGCAAAACGCCAGCATATGATAGATCTTTCGTTATGACTACATCAATTCAGGCAAATTGATAAACGGCAAAAGGAGAACAGAAGAATGTATATCACGTTATGACTGATGATTTTTAGGCATTTTACAATTTGCGAAAAATGGTGCCGTCAAAATGTGAAAATATAACCAAGAATACTATTAAGTAAACGAATCGGCGGAAAGTCAGTTCACGTTAAATAAGAAAAACGTGTGAAAGACTGCTTTTTTGACAAACTTGTAGTAATCTAACGGGGATTCACTTAACAGTATTACAGATTTTGTTAAAAAAAATCTTTGTTTTAATATAGATTCGGAATTCGGCTTTTTACAGTAAACCTAACCAATCCTAACCTAACCTAACTTTAAGAGAATAAGTAATCAAAAAAAAAAATGTCGCCTTTGTCGGGATTCGAACCCAAAACCTATAAGTCGCCAGCCGAGAATCCTACCACTGCCCTACGAAGCTTCTCGAGATATAAATAGCTTATATTTGTTAGCGTTCGTTCACGTTAGCGTGGAAAGAGACATAGCCTTAAGTAAAATAATACAATTATAGTAAATGTATTAAATCTTTTTATTAAGGAAACATAAATAAGCAGTTAAGATTTCATGACATAAAAATATACCTATTAACTTTAGTACTTTTAGTACCTTTCTTTTACAAGTATGAACCTACAAATTAAAATTAAAAAACAAATCCTTTGAAAATAATAAAATATGCTTATATATTGTTTATAATCGATAAACAAATACTACTGCATGCCGAACTTCCATGACATTTGGAAGAGTCTAAACTATTGCAAAAAAATTAGTACATACCTATTTAATATTTAGGTAAGAATGTACCAATTACTAATATGAAACTACAAATAAAAATGGAAAACAAATCCTACGAAAATAACAAAATATGCTTATATATTGTTTATGATCACACATTAATTTATTATTGCATGTCGAACTTACATGACGATGGAAAAAAGTCGAATCATTTTTATATACATGTTTTGGCCGCACCGCTTTAGGTACATTGTAAAATGCCTAAAAGTAATTATATATATATATATATATATATATATATATATATATATATATTATATATATATGTATATATATATATATATATATATATATATATATATATATATATATATATATCTATATATATAAAAATGATATCCCTATTTCCCTTGGTCACGGCATCACGCGTGATCGGCTGGACCAATTTCACTTATTTTTTTTGGTTGTCTTTGTTATTGTCAGGAGAATGTTCTTATGAAAGAAAAACTAAAAAAAATTGCGAGGAAACTTAGAAAAATCTGGATAATACATTTTCACTGCCTACCTCCCCCTTTCGCGCCGCATAATGGGTCCATCCAAGGTGTTTAAAACAAAAGTTAGTTTAGAGCCATAACACCGAATATTAAATGTAATTTAATATACAGTTTTGGTAAGTTTGGATAGAATAACATAAATAAAATCTGTAAATTATTTCTTTGTTTATGTTTTTTAGTTGACGAAGTTATTTAGAAGTTAGTTTAGAAGAATATTAAAGAATAGATATATTAAAACTTTATTTTAATTATAGAGTTTTGGTAAGTTTTAATAGAAAAACATAAACCTTATTACCAGAGACCGGAATTATAAGCATCAAATTATTGAAAAAAAAAGCTTAAGGTTTTTTAGGGGTCGTAAAAACGGGAACCCTATTACTAGAGTCTGCTGTCCGTCCGTCCGTCTGTCACCAGGCTATATCTCATGAACCGTAATAGTAAAGGTAGTTGAAATTTTCACAGATGATGTATATCTGCTGCCGCTCTAACAACAAATACTAAATAAGTTTATATGACGTATTATTAACTATTACTAATTAATTGTTATTACTATGATGTACATATACAGGAAAGATTAATTTTCCTTCCATGTCTCAATAGCCTAGATCGTTTAGGATCGGTCTGGCGATAAAGTGGTCATAGCAATGCAGCAGTAACCCAGGTTCGAATCCTGGTCGCGGCAAGCAAACTTTTTTTACTTTTTTTTTATTCAAAAAAAAATTTAAACTCAATTTTTTTATAATCATAATTCAGCTTTAGGGAATTTTTATCAACAATAATTTTAAATATTATGTAAAAGTGTTAATTTTCAATCCATGGTACGGAACCCTACGTGCGCGAGTCCAACTCGCACTTGACCAATTTTTCAAAATAAGCATCGCTTTTTGTCAAAAAATCAAATATAAGTTCGGTATATTAAATAATAAAAAAACACCCAAAAAATATGTTTTTGTATTTGAAAAACTATTAAAATATTCAAAAAACATAATAAAAAATTAACATGTCAAAACAAAATTAAAAAAATATATGACAAAAAAAGGCCAAAATAAGCAAAATAAGTTCTGATTTTATAAGTTCGAAATTAAGAAAAAAGCAAAAAAAGGCATATTTTTTTATGAAAAGAATAGTGTTTTTGTCATTGTTAGACCTTAAAATGAAATTTAATGGAGCTGCTTATAAATTTAAGCATAAGCAAAATTGCTTGAAATCCGGTCTCTGCTTATTACTGATAACATTGCGATTTCGGTGCTGCTGGCTGCGGGCGGCTGCGTCTCCAGTCGCGGCACCGAAATCGCACCTTTATAAAGAAGAATACAATAGTTTTCTTTGATTTACAGTTGAATTTTCGTTTATGAAAATGCCAGCAATTAGACGTACAAACTTAAGTCGCAGAACTCGCAATGCTGCGAGTCAACGATATACAAGAGCAAGTCAAACTGACGAGCAACGCGAAGCGCGGAATGAAGTTGAACGGAATCGGTGGAATCAAAATCAACAACATGCAAATGTTTTGTTTAACCCATATCGCGCTGCATTCAATTATAACGAAGAGATCGAGTACAGTTCACAGAAAATCGTTGCTATTGGACGAATGAACGTTGTATGCAAATATTGCAAGGCATTTAAGTTTAAAAATGAAGCTCTTGGATTGTGTTGCGTGAGCGGTCAAGTCAAATTGACGCCTTTGGTACCGCCACCAGAACCATTACGTTCATTGGTTTTCGGAAATGGGCCAGATTCTAAACATTTTTTAACTTATATTCAACAGTACAATAATTGTTTCCAAATGACATCGTTTGGTGCAACAAAAGTTATTCAAGAAAATTTTATGCCGACTTTCAAGATTCAGGGTCAAATATATCATTTAACAGGTTCCTTATTACCAACGCAGAATAGTGACTACAAATTCTTGCAAATTTATTTTATGGGCGATTCAGCAAAACAAGTCGATCAGCGTTGTGCACACAATAATTCGGTAAAAAGACCAATTGTGGAGCAACTCCAAACGTTTTTTCATCAATATAACGAATTGGTTGCATTATTCATGACCGCTTTGGACCGCATGCCGTCTGATAATCATAAAATTGTCATCAAAGCTGATAAGACGCCTGCAGGACAACACGCGAGACGTTTTAATGCGCCAACAATTGACGAAGTCGCTATTGTCGTCGTGGGTGAAAATTTAGAAAACCGAGATATTGTTTTACATCGGCGTAGCAATCAACTGCAGCGTGTGTCCGAAACACATCGATCATATGATGCGCTACAATATTCTATCCTATTTTGGCAAGGTGAAGATGGATATCATTTTTCAATGAAGATGATAAATCCAGTTACAGGTTCCGAAACTAACAAAAAAGTTAGTTCAATGAATTATTATTCGTACAGACTGATGATTCGGGAAAATGAGGACAATCATATCTCAATATGCTGTGGATATGTATGTGAAAGTTGAAACTGAGCGATTAACATTTATCAGGTTGAACCAAGCAAAACTGCGTTCTGAAGAATACATTCATCTACGGGATGCTATCAATGCTGATGGAAATGCACAGAATGTAGGTAGAACAACTATTCTCCCAGCAACATACGTCGGAAGTCCGCGACATATGCATGAATACGCTCAGGATGCTATGTCGTATGTACGGCATTATGGCACACCAGATTTATTCATAACGTTTACATGCAATCCACAGTGGGAAGAAATTCGACAAGAATTATTTCTTGGCCAATCACCCATTGATCGCCACGACATTACCACAAGGGTGTTCAAAAGAAAGTTAATATCACTCATGGACTTTATTGTTAACCATCATGTATTCGGCGAGACGCGCTGTTGGATGTATTCAATAGAGTGGCAAAAACGCGGATTGCCACATGCACACATCCTCATTTGGTTGGTAGAGAGGATACAACCGAATGAAATTGACAATGTGATATCCGCGGAAATTCCCGATAATGATAAAGATCCATTGTTACATGAAATTGTTACTAAAAATATGATTCATGGCCCCTGTGGAATATTAAATCCAAATTCTCCGTGTATGGTTGATGGAAAATGTTCACAACGCTTTCCAAAACAACTAATAGTAGAAACTATTAGTGGAAATGATGGTTATCCACTTTATCGCCGGCGATCCACTGATGACAACGGAAGGTCAACAATAGTCAAAGTGAATCAGCTGGAAATTGAAGTTGATAATCGTTGGGTTGTTCCGTTTTCTCCGTTACTCTCAAAAACATTCAAAGCACACATAAATGTTGAATATTGCCATTCTGTAAAATCGATAAAATATATCTGCAAGTACGTGAACAAAGGTAGTGACATGGCTGTATTCGGAGTTGCTGCTGAAAATTCAAACGATGAGATCACTCATTTTCAAATGGGACGCTATGTCAGTAGTAACGAGGCGATGTGGCGTATTTTTTCTTTCCCAATACATGAAAGACATCCCACCGTAGTTCATTTGGCCGTACATCTGGAAAATGGTCAAAGGGTGTACTTTACAACGGAAAACGTATTAGAACGAGTTGAGAGGCCGCCATCCACGACATTGACCAGTTTCTTTGAAATGTGCCAGAATGATGAGTTTGCCAGAACACTGCTTTACTCCGAAATGCCACGATATTATACCTGGGCTCAATCGTTAAAGAAATTTCAACGCCGGAAACAAGGAAAACCAGTTCCAGGTTTCCCTCAAGTATTTTCCACCGATGCACTAGGACGTCTTTACACAGTCCATCCCAGCCAAGACGAGTGTTTTTATTTGCGTTTACTGTTAGTCAACGTTCGTGGTCCAACATCATTCCAACATCTGCGAACTGTTGATGGTGTGTTGTGCAGCACATACAGAGAAGCCTGTCAACGTTTGGGATTGCTAGAGAATGACAGTCATTGGGACCACACTCTTGAGGATGCTGTAATTTCGTCAAGTGTTAAACAAATACGAACATTGTTTTCCATAATTTTATCTACATGCTTTCCATCAACACCGATTGATTTATGGAACAAATATAAAAATAACATGGCCGAAGATATATTACATCAGGAGCGTCTTAGAACATCAAATGCAAATTTGTAAGTTAACGAAGAAATGTACAATGAAGCATTAATTTTAATTGAAGACATGTGCTTGATGCTTACCAATAAGGCATTAAATCAATTAGGAATGACAACTCCCAACCGTCCAATGCACGACTCATTTAATCAAGAGTTGAGACGCGAAACCCAATACGATTCCGAGGCATTAAAAGAAACTGTTTTAAGAAACGTTCCCCTTTTAAATGAGCAACAAAAATATGCCTACGAAACGCTAATGAAAGTAGTGAACGATGGAACTGGCGGATTTTTTTTCTTAGATGCTCCCGGTGGGACTGGAAAAACGTTTTCAATATCATTGATTTTGGCAACGATTCGATCACAAAATGGTATCGCACTTGCACTTGCTTCATCAGGTATTGCAGCTACGTTGTTGGATGGCGGTCGAACAGCTCATTCCGCACTCAAGTTGCCGTTGAACATGCAAATAAATGAAACACCAACTTGCAACATTTCAAGAAATTGTGCGATGGCCGAAGTGTTGCAGCAGAGCAAACTAATAGTTTGGGATGAGTGCACGATGGCACACAAAAAATCTTTAGAAGCATTAGACCGCACGTTGCAAGATTTACGAAAGAACCAAAACCAGTTTGGTGGTGCAATGATTTTATTGGCAGGTGACTTTCGACAAACACTCCCAGTAATACCACGATCAACGCCAGCTGACGAACTTAACGCATGTTTAAAGTCATCCATTTTATGGAAATATGTTAAAACGCTCAAATTAAGTATGAACATGCGAGTCGAATTGCAGAACGACCAGTCTGGAGAAGTTTTTTCCAAACAATTGCTCGATATTGGTAATGGCAAAATACCTGTTGACTCATCGTCTGGATACATCATATTTCCTGCCAATTTTTGTCACTTTACTGAGACTAAGACCGAACTCATCGAGAAGGTTTTCCCAAACATTGCTCAAAATTACACAGATCATGTATGGTTGAGCGAAAGAGTTATATTGGCTGCAAAAAACGTTGATGTCAACGAAATTAATTTCCAGATTCAAAACAAAATAGCTGGCGAATTAATGACATACAAATCGATTGATTCCGTTACTAACCAAAATGATGTTGTCAACTATCCAGTTGAGTTTTTAAATTCGCTAGATTTGCCTGGATTACCACCTCATAATCTGCAATTAAAAATCGGATCAGTAATCATTATGTTGCGGAATATAAACCAGCCACGTCTTTGTAATGGCACTCGACTTGCGGTGAAAAAATTAATGAACAATGTCATCGAAGCCACAATTTTAAAAGGGAAATACAAAGGCGAAGACGTTTTGATTCCACGGATTCCTTTGATTCCGAGCGATATGCCATTCGACTTTAAACGGTTGCAATTTCCAGTGAAGTTAGCATTCGCAATGTCGATAAATAAATCTCAAGGGCAGTCGCTAAGTGTTTGTGGCATCAATCTGGAAAATCCATGTTTTTCACATGGCCAGTTATATGTCGCCTGTTCCCGTGTCGGAATACCAACAAAATTATTATATACGCGCAAGAAAAAAAAACTAAGAATATTGTTTATCATAAAGCATTAGAATAATAAACAGATTTTTTTACATTTTTTTTTTATTTATAATTATCATTTTTGGAAATATTTGACTATTCATTTTCTTTTGGGAAGCACTGTATAAATAGCTCATGAAAAGATTTTAAAAAATTACCAATAAAATCTGTCAAATTTGAACATTTGAATCACTGATTTCAGAAACACCCTAAGTCTTATGCCATATTTGAGTTATATACGGAATGAGGTTCAAAATACGTAGACCTATCGACTAAGCACATAAAATAACCAGTCCAATTTTGTTTCTGAAATCATAATCTTATAGGCGGTACGAAGTTCGCCGGGTCAGCTAGTATATATATATATATATATATATATATATATATATATATATATATTATTCATTTATATAAAAATATATATCCAATTTACCTTAATTTTGCATACAAATTAAATATATGTAGGAATCAACTGGTAAAACTTTGGTGCTAATCCAAGTTGGCGGAACAAAACTACTTAGATTTAAAATTTTGTGAAATAATTAATTGTGGTATAGAGATTAACTGGAAAAATTGTGGAATGAACCCAGCCAGTTTACCTTTCCTAGATCTCAAAAAATATGTTTTACTAATTCCGTCGGTCTGTCTGTCGGTCTGTTCATCTGTCAGTTCGCGCAGCTCACTAGTTTTAAAAACTACTTACCCGAATGACTTAAAATTTGTTTGAAAATTAAGTGTCATATGGGGATGACCTGGTAATAACTACGTGGCAAATATCCAAAATGGTGGAACAAGCCCTAGTGAAATATTAAAAAAATGTCACTAGTTATCCAATTTACGATAGATAGTGAAACAACTGAAGTGACTACTTATTAGATTAATTACAAAATGTATGTAAGCATTAAGTGTTATATAGAGATAAACTGGTAGTTTCGTACGAATTTAAGATGGCTAAAAACAATGGGAGCCAATTAAAATGTTAAAATATCAGCGTTAAAAATACTAAATAATAGGGATACATATTTTTAACTTGTGTTTTTGCATTTTGATCAAATTGTAGACTTTCACGATTGGACACCTTAATATTCTATTGGCTGTCATCGGGTTTATGTATGTATACCAAACTCAATCAAGTCCGATAACGGGAACTGCTTCAAAGGTTACTTGCAAGATTTGACTCAAAACATAATAACTAAGTAACTAACTTACAAATGAAATTAAATAGAAGCCTCGATAAAACCTTTTAAAATATGTACAGTTATGAAGGTAGATCATACGTAACGAAATAAACAACCCGTTGAATTGTGTACTTACCATTAAGATTGTTTGGCATTTTATACTTATTATTCTATTAATTTTTTAATGCCATTTTCTTATTATATAGTAACTAGTAACAATAAATAAAATATTAACCTAAGTGTTCTTCTCAAAAGTAAATTTTACGATATATTTTACCTTTATTGACGTATTCTTCATCTTGGTGTTTTTCTTGTTCCTGTGGCTTTGAGTTTTGATGCACATTCATTTTAAAATAACAAGTTTGGTATAAATAAATGCTAGTTACTCAGTATATCCGTTCATTGGTCATTACCAGTTCAAGCACGTACAATATTTAATGGACAGTAATTAAAATTTTGTAATCTAATTATTATTAGATAAAATAGTTATTACAATATTCATATGGAAATCGTTCTACTTAACATAAAGTGTGCATAGGGAGATAAAAGATACTAATTATCACTAACGTCTATAGCATACTTTTCGAAAATGATATCTCAGAGTATGCAAAACTCTTCAAAGGTAAGTCAATGTCGGTCGTGGTATTAGCCGGATCATAGTATCCTAGTTATGACGTTCGTCGAACGCGAAATAAAATTTATTAACAACAAAGGCACGTTAGAAAAAATAGTTTTTGTCCTAACAGTTAATTACCCGCATCAACCGTCGTTCAATTTAAAAGTGGGATATCTCTGAAACAAAAAAAAATATCGCGTTTTTCTGCAAGTTTTAGTTTGGAATAGGCCTAACGCCCTGTTATTTTTATAATCCCACTTTTCCTTATAGGGCTGTTTTATAAAACTATGTCATTTTTGCAAAACATCTTAGCCGCGTTCTTGGGAAAATGATATAAAACTTAATTTTTTTTCTAATGGGAGGATTTTCCTACTAGGAGAAATATTTAACAGACTCCTGGTTCCAAAAGGATTCTATACAAAATTATTTTTAATGTTATCTTTATTGTAAACAAATTGACATGTAATTGTTATGTACAAACTCCTAATACTATAAAGGTCTTCGAGATACAATAGAGTGGTTGAGTACTGTCTATGTTTTTTTTTAACATCCTCGAACAATACCGTTTTGAAATACCTTAAGGGACAATGCTTTTTATACAGACTACCCCACATCAATAAACCATATCTCAAAAGTTATTTCGCCAGTGCTTTGTAAACCATTATTAAAAATTTTGAAGTAAGAATTCATAAAAACTATGTATATGGTATTGCATCTTGTTGCACAAGCATGATACATGATGTTCCCATTTTAAGTGACTAATAACTAAGTCTACAAAACTATAATTTGTACCTTTATTGGGTATGAAAAGTTGTTGATTTTCATAGTATTGAAAGCCTAAGAAATATAGTTTGTTTTTTGAATATTAAGAGATAGTTTAAATGTATCAAGAAATCTTAACACTCTTTGAATTGACGTCAATTTTAGTTTGACTTCATTCCATGTTTTCCCTATACAAGAAGTATCATATCATCAGCGTATGCTATTATGAATTATTAATTATATGAATTAAATAATATAAGTTCTAAGACTGTACCTTGTGGCGTTCGTATTTTAAATGTTTCTGAATTACTTTTTTTTTGCCTTACATATTAGATTCGGTTGCAGAGATAATTCCGAAAGACGTCTAACACAATGCCTCTCTCTCTGCATACCTCTCAAGAATATCTAGATGGATGTCTTGAGAGACTGTATCAAACGTCCTTGCAAGAACTAAAAAAACCGCAATACAGGCGTCACCTAAATTCTTAACAATTCTGCTAACAAATTTATATAGGGCGTCTGTAGTGCTTGTCTCGGATTTAAAGCCAAGCTGACCGCCGCTTATAATATTATTCTTTTCAAAGAAATTTGTTAGCGGTTTTTTCCAAAGACTTGAGCCAAGTTGCATATAATACTAATGCGACGATAGTAACTAACTAAACTTTTGTTGCCTCTTTTATGAATTGTAATTACCGATATTTTAAATTTAGTAGGACAGTGCCCGTTTCAAAGATAGACTTAATGTGTACCAAAGGATTAGCTAAAAAATGATTCAAATTATTTAAGGTTTTGAATGAAATTTTGTCAATTCCCGAAGAACATTTATTTTTTAGTCTATTTATTTGTGCAGTTTCTTCACTTTGTATTACTGGCTTAAAGAAAATGACCTGATTTTATTGTAGAAAGAATTGGTAGATATTGTATAGAATTTTTATTGGTTGTGACATATTTACCTCGATATTAGTAAAGTACCTGTTAAAAAAGTTTGCTGTCTTTCAAGTTTGTTAGAGTATTTTTATCTGATTTTATTGGTAGAAGTTGATTTTTGTTTCATTTGTCGCTTTTGCTACGATGTTTTATATTTTTCTGATATAATTAGGGTTTTCATTAATTTTTGCCTGGTAAAAGTTGTTTTTTGTTCGAGTTATCATTGTTTAATTGATTCATGTATTCCTTGTTTTTGTTAATTTGTTCAGGGTTAGTTAAGTTTTTTTTATTTTATCACGTTTTTTTTTATTGTTAATATTATTCCGTTAGTACTCCATGGTTTTAATTTTTTAATGAAATTATAGATTTGTCAATTATTTTGTTTATTTTAGATATCAGTAGATTGATAGCATAGTCGGGGTTATGTTTATTAGGAATACTATTCCAGTTTGTTTGGCCAGCCAAAATATTGTGCTTAATTATGGGTTTGGTAAGTCAGTGCATTTCTCTTATTCCGTATTATATTTAATAAAACAAACAAGTGATCATGTCATAGTGAATAATATAAGGATCAATGTTGTGTCGCTTTGACTTAATTTTCCTGCCGTGCCAGATTCTGGACGTGTGATTTCGTAATAAACAGAAGATAGAAGTAAAATCGTGCGTTGGTAAGATTGATAGGTAGTTGTTAACATAATAGTTACCCTTGCCCAAAATATTGATGTTTATATCTCCTATAAGAAAATCCACATCAGGACCCTGTTTTTAATAAAGATTTGTAACTATGTGCAAGAAAATCAGATATTTTTGACGAGATCACGTACACGGTACAATGCAAAAACACTAAATTTAATCTTTAAAATAAACGATTCTTCTTAAATTTATTCTTTGGATTCATAATTAATCGTTACTTCTACATTCAAGTGATTAATTTAAATGCCTAATAGGTACTCTTGACTTATCTTAATTTTATTTTCCAATACCTTATTCTCCACGCAACTTTTAAGCCCTGCAGATCCCAAAAAATATTATCCTTACGTTTGGCGTTGTAAGTGGGCGATAAAGACATTCTGACCATCTGTTTGTGAAAGGTTGCAGATATGAACTAGAATATTTTATTTCTTAACGCACAAAATGTAAACACAATATTGCCCATAAACATTGCCCCTTAAAATTAAAAAAAAAACAATATTTAACGAGAGTTTCTAACTTTTAGACTCTTGAGGATGACCTCCTAGAGGTCGAAACATTGTCTAGTTGCAACAAAAAATGTATTATAAATTAAATAAATAAAACTAATAAGTGTTTTTGGAGATGTTTATTTTAGCAGGTGCGTCTAAAAACATAATGGATAAAATATGGGTATTAAAAGGTACAAGATAACATAAAATTAAACATAAATACACAATATGTCCCCCGGATGGAGTTTACAAAAGGACAAATGAGGACCTATTTTATAAATAAATAATGCATTTTAACTTAAGCCTAATTCAGTTTCGCTATTACTATCATCAGGTAAGCTGATTATTAGTGCTTCTATGTTATTCGCATAAATCTAGCATTCCTCAACTTTTACAATACGCTCAATAGATTTCTTCCAGCTTTTATAAGGTGTACCATTTATAACTTTCTTTATTAATTCAATCACTGACGCTATCAAAGTAGGAGAAACGTTTCACACACAATAATAAACAGGCGACCGCAAAACAGTGTTATATTTTCTTAGCCATACTATACATTCTTTTTCAATTTATAGTCTTTTAAAACTTTTTAATGATCATAGAACGGAAGCTTTTACGACCTTAATCAATTGAGAATTCGTGGTGCTTGGGATTGGAATTACTATCCGACGTTTCGACTTTTATTGCACGAGGCATCTTCAGGGATTTTTACTCCAGGAGCTCTGAACACTGAATCAGCTCAGAACATTTGAGGCGGATTTTTTTAACCAACTTCGGGTCGCCGAACCTGACCCTGTGTTAAGATCGGTTTCCACGTGTAATGTAAATCGTAAACCGTATCTCTATTGAAGTTTTTTGTATGTTTTAAAAAATTTCAATAGATTATCTTATTTTTCGTTTATAAAATCCTGGAACTGACGCTCGAACCTTGGTTTCTACTACAGCTACAGAAGAATGAACAATCTGTTTCTTTTTAATACATCGTTCATGTTTCTTAAGTCTAGTGGATATTGAGCGTCCACAGGAGCAAGAATTTTGATATAAACCTTTTGTTTTAAAATTTACAATATCTTTCGGGGATCGCAAATATTGTCCAGTCTTCTAATACTTTTCTTTCCTACATATATGGCACTACAGACATAATAGGACGATTACTTCGGTGCTAGACTTAAGGAACATGAACGGTGTATTAAAAAGAAACAAATTGTCTAATCTGCTGTAGATGAACAAGTAAAAGGATATCAAGGTTCTAACCGTCGATTTCACGATTTTATAAACGAAAAAATAGATACTCTATTGAAATTTCTTAAACTTACAAAAAACCTTCAATAGAGATACAACACATGGAAATCGATCTTAACTTATAACTTATAAAAGCCTGCCTGAATCTCTCCGAACTTATTCAGTGTTCAGATCTTATGGAGTAAAGATCCCTGAAGATGCCTCGTGCAATCGAATGTGAAACATCGGATACAATTCCAATTTGACACAGTTTAATCGCAAGACCCACGATTCTTTTCAAAAGATCATTTTTTTATAGCTTAATTCAAAATAGATGTCATTTTCTAACATATATTCTTCTGTTTCAGATTTGGTTTTGGCTGCAATTGAAACTTTATTTAGTAGACGACTATAGTAACTTGCATTGGCCATAACAGTAATACTGTGTTCGGAAACAGCCGATAAAAGTGAATTTTGAAACCATTTTCAGAAAGTTGTATCTTCGAGATCCAATCCCTGAATCTTTCAGGTATTTCGAAAATTATAGCATACAATTTAAAACCCAGCCATTTTCAGATCCAGCATGCCAAGGTCATTATTTTACTTTTTATTGAGGTTGCTTTGGTATGACATTTTGTACTGCTGTCAATCCACACTTTCGGCACAGTATCATGGGTATCCAAACAGCTTTCATCAAGCTAAATTATTGGTCTATTGATTGCCTGATCGATACTTTTAAATTTGTTGTAGATAAATACATATGTCTCAGGATTCGTTATCATTGTGATTCCATCACTACTTGCCTTTTGTTAATTATTCGGGACATGAACTCTGAGAAGGATCAATTGACCACAATGTGTATTGGTTCCGTCCTGCACCACTTATTTTGTCCATGTCGGTACCAACTGCTCTTCATTCTTGGAATATATATTTTTCTCCCGATGCTTGATGCTTTTTCCACCATCCCCTACAAAATGTGCCTGAAAATCCTTCGGAATTTGCCTGTTGCTCAGTAATGGATTTCCTAAGATACCCTTAAAAGTAGTGGACTTTGTCATAAGCATGACCCATTCAGGTATCTGTCAGCGCTGACCTTGCTCAGCGATACCTATCGTTTAATAGTATATTCTTTGATATCTTCTGGTCACATTAACAATGATTTAAAAACTATAGCTTTTATTTCGTAGGTCCGTGTATTACCTAGTTCTTAATAATAATATTAAAGCGTAATAAATTGATTTTATTTAGTAAGTGTACCCAAGACTTTCAAATCAAAACGAAAAATCTTGCTGAAATGACTTAAGGGATGCAAATACTTAGGTTTCATATTAGACCATGAATTGATATTCTCTAATTATATTCCTAAGTCTAAAAAAATCAATTTTTGAACAGAAACTATTAATATTTTTAGAAAGCAGCAAAACATATTTACATAACATTTTAGGTAATAAATAAATAATAAACATTGCAAAAGCAACTCATAATTTTATTGATATAAAACAAACAACTTTAAAAATAAATGTATTTGTGACCCGCCCTGTATTTTTATTTTGATTTTAATAATGTCAGATCACTTATCGAAACTAGTACCTACAATTTGAAAATTAATAATACCACGTATCAAAAAATATTACTTAAATATCACAGTTATTAGAACGAGATTTGTACTAATATATTCTTATAAATTCGTTTAACTAAACTTTTTCCGATATTTCTTGTTCTTTTTTACTTTTTCCATCCATTTCTCCTTTGTTGCTTGCACCATCGTCCCACCATTGTCTTTCGCCTGACGCGAATATAAGGAAAAACGTAGCAGGAATCATATACGACATTGCCGCTATTATAAAGACCGTTCGCCATTCTGTCGCATTTGTCTACAAATTTAAAAAAAATTAAAAGAAAATATTTAAACACAGACGAAATTGACAATAAGTTAGTTAACATTTAAAATGGCATTTAAGGTACATCGATTTTCTCCTAATAATTATATCAGTGGCGCTCGTGAGGTTTGAGGCACACTAAAGCTCAGAGGCCAATCACAAGTAGCGAAAATTGCGTGACATATATATATATATATATATATATATATATATATATATATATATATATATATATATATATATATATATATATATATATATATATATATATATATATATATATATATATATATATATATATATATATATATATATATATATATATATATATATATATATATATATATATATATATATATATATATATATATATATATATATATATATATATATATATATATATATATATATATATATATATATATATATATATATATATATATATATATATATATATATATATATATATATATATATATATATATATATATATATATATAAGTCGGTTCTATTTTTTTTGTAAACATTTTTATTTCATCCTTTTTAGTTCTATTTATTATTACAGAAATTTTGCTACAATCACCGTATTATTATTATATATATATATTGTCAAAACTTAATAAGATAAGTAAAACTGAACTTCGTGCCATTGGAAATCCTGGATCCGTATGAAACATGATATTAAAATGCAGATTTTTTCCTGATGATATGATGAACGTAATATTTGAGTCTCTAGCACTCGTCGAAACAATTGAAATATATATTTGCTATGCTATATCACTCCAGTAATATCCTCAATATTCTCTGAAAATTTCATCAAAATTGGTCAAATCATCGAGGAGTACCATTAAAAATACGTAGGCTCAAACTGATAAACTTCTTTTTTTAAGCCGGCTTAAAATGATACACCCGGTGTAGTATTATTTCAATAACTAGGTATTTTCTTGTTGATTACAAAAATACCAGATTTGATACCTTTATCTTTAAAGACAACCAAACTGACAAGAACCCTGCCATATAGAGCAGGCAGTGTTTTTAACACATTGCATCTCATGACAGAGTATTTGTCAAATTTCTTAGTTATCTTTAAATCAAACTTGGTATTCTTGTATCATCGAGAAAATGTTTATCTATTGAAATAATAGTGTAGAGGGTGTTTTTACTTTATAAATTGTCATTTGTTTAATTTTAAACAAATCTTGATAGTCCACAGAAAACCATAAAACATTTGTAAAACATATTTTTTTCTATCTATAAAAGTTAAGCTTACTAATAATTTATTTATTTCCTTGCCCAATTAGAGCCCATTCTAGAAACGGCTCTAGAGAACAGCAAAGGCAAATACAGGCAACAGTACATTAAATTTGTAACTTCAGGGCCTTATATACAGTTATATTTCTACATGTTTTTTCGGAAACCAAAGCGAAAATATCCTATGTTGAGGCATAGGCAAAGGTCTGTCCAGCTTTTCAATTTTTAGTTTATTTTAAAAACTGTAGAAATTTTGATACTTTTCGGTATTCAGGTTGTCACTATTGTCAAGTCTATTAGGTTATCTCGTTTGAAAAACAATAGCACCAAGAAACATCCGCTGTGCGTCATTTAACCTTCAAGGAACATAAATCAGAAATTAAAAATCCTTGTCGCTAAGAAAGTGCGGCAAAACTTTCCCGTGTTATTTGGATTAAATTGCATGCTAGCATGCACTATTTATTCCCGATAAGGCCATTACGCTGCAAGAGAGATGCGCGATGGATCGGGCTTGTATAGTACCCGCCAAAGTCTTGTATGAAATTGTTATCTCGATTTTATGAAATTTTTTTTAATTGCTTTAGAACGAAGTTTAAAATATTTTTTGCTGGTTAGTGATAATACTTATTACATTAAACCAATGCCTGATAATACTTCTCATAGGCAGATCCGTAGATAGTTCTATAAATTCACCATATTGATCACTCATGCCGCCATTTACTCGGAATCCTAGCTCGTATGCAACAAGATTTACCGCGTATTGTCAGCAGCACGATTTAGCTCTATTTGCTTAGGGATATTTTAATGGCAATTCAAAATTATGTTTGAAAAACAAAAATAAAACTGCTAACTGCTGTAAATCGGTGATTATATAAGTTGAGCTTTGCGGATCTCAATTCCAATTAAACATGGCGAAGTTGGGAGCCATTAAAAACGTCGTTTATTTTTCATTTGTTTGGATTGTCTATTCGGAGTATAACCAGTTTTAAAATAAACTTACCTCATCTGTTACCAGAAACTGCACTGTTAGCGGTGCGAAGAGTGCTGCCACACTTGCCATGGAATTAGCGAAACCTAAAATTATTCCCGAAAATCTCGGCGATAAGTCTATAGGGTTTACTCCATGTCCAAACAATAGAGCTGAGCCGAAAATGGACGATACTGTTAGCATAACTACTGATAACGAGCTTTGAGACTTATCGAGAAATGCTATGGTTAGAAGTGCGGCAGCTGAACCATAACATGCTGAAAAAAAGAAGAAGTATGAAATACTAATTAAAACAACTAAATATGTAATACCCTGCTACAAACATTTTCATAACAAAAAGAGTGTACAGGGTGTCCGGATTTGGTTGCAAAAGCAGGGTATCTCGCTTATTTTTAAAGATAGAACCTTGCGGTTTTTATGAACCTGAGCTAATTTTTTGTGAAACTCATGAAGCCGTAAACAAAATTTTCATAGCCTTCTTCGTTTATGATACAGGGCGAAATAGAAAATTTTGCATTTTGGGACCCCCCTCGTATCTGGGTTATCCTTTAACTTAACGTAAAGGGAAAAATTGCTGCTTATGCAGTTTTTTACGCTGGATCCAGTGGCGTGGTCATATTTTTCATTTGAGTTGTTATTTTTTAGATATGACCCAAAGTTTTGTTTTTTTAAATGGACACCCTGTATATTTGTCCAGAAATTGATTTGTCCTTTTAAAAGCTTCTCAAAAATATATAATAGTATGGGTTCACTGTCGTATAAGAACTACAGTAACCAAGGAAATCAAAAGAACTGTTCAAACTGATTTCCATTTTGTTCTATGCATGTTTCGCACAATTTTCGTATTCGTTTTAGGGAATTAACCAAAATAACGAGATGATTTTGTAAATAGCGAAAATTTTCTCTTATTGCATTTCCTAAATCTCGGACATTATCATATTGGTCTTTGTAAATTCTATTTTCCAGATATCCCCATAGAAAGAAATCTAAAATCGACAAATCTGGGGACCTAGGGGGCCATCTTATAGGTCCATTTGTTCCAATCCATTGATTGGTAAAATTATTGTCCAGAAATAATCTCGTCATTCCAGAATTGTGTGCAGGAGCACCGTCCTGTTGAAAATAAATTTCGTTAATTTGCGCTAGAGGAACATCGTCAAGTAATTCAGGTATAGCTGCCTCTAAAATTTCTATATAGCGATTGGCTGTTAGATTTCCCTCAAATATATAAAATTTTATGTGTTCCTAATATGAAGCAGGACACATTTAGACCAAACCTGCCCTGCTGTCTTCTGGGAAATATTTGGTGTTGATTTTCCTGGGACCAGAATCTACTATTGTGCCTATTGAGTATACCAGAATTACTGAAATGTGCTTCGTCTGACCATATAACCTTCCTTTCAAAATCTCTAACCATATCGCATCTTTCTCGAAACCAATTGCGGAAGACTACCCGACGCTCTGCATCCCCAGGCTGTAAGTGCTGCACGAGCCTAAATTTGTATGGGTGGTATTTGTGCTTTTTTAGAATTTCTTGAGCTCTAGTTTTTGGAATCGCTATGCTCTTTTCACTGGCCCTACAAGAGTTTGTAGGGTAAGCTTTTGCATTAGCCAAAACCGTAATTTCCTCAGCCTCCCGATTTTCTTTATTATATGTTTTCGTACGAGGTTTGATAAATGATCCGTAAATTCTTTTTTATGATAAAAAGTGGATATATTAGGTTGCCTCCTTTCTAGATATCTAAATAAAAATTAAGCAATAGTATTTCAACATACCTAAAAATTAACTATTTACCTGTTAAAATACATTTCAGAAGCCGCTTCAACATTTTCATTACTTAATATAAAACAAGCTAACATATCGTACTTTTCATAATGTTCGAAAGTTTGGTTTTCTTCCATAATAATACAAATATATTTTTACACAATAAATAAATACAAAAAACTAGCGCTATATTTTATATACGCGTACAAAATTGGGAAATGTCATTTGTTTCCAAGAAAACAAAAGAAAACGGCATCGTTTTGCATGGCCTACTTACTGCAAAATTTGGGATGATAATTATAAAAATTAGGATTTTTGTTGTTGTTTATTAAAATAGACCCATACTATTATTTATTTTTGAGAAGCTTTTAAAAGGACAAATCAATTTCTGGACAAATATACAGGGTGTCCCATTTAAAAAAACACAACTTTGGGTCATATCTAAAAAATAACAACTGAAATGAAAAATATGACTACGCCACTGGATCCAGCGTAAAAAACTGCATAAGCAGCAATTTTTCCCTTTGCGTTAAGTTAAAGGATAACCGAGATACGAGGGAGGTCCCAAAATGCGAAATTTTTGTATTTCGCCTTGTATCTCATAAACGAAGAAGGCTATGAAAATTTTGTTTACGGTTTCATGAGTTTCACAAAAAAATTAGCTCAGGTTCGTGAAAACCGCAAGGTTCTATCTTTAAAAATAAGTGAGATACCCTGCTTTTGCAACCAAATCCGGACACCCTGTACATTGCGAAAAAATAAGTTTAACGAAAAAAACAATATTCGACAGATAGAAAGGGATATATTATTGACACGAGGTTTTCAAAACAATAAGTTTGTGACCACCGTGGAGCTAAGTTAAGAAGTTCTTTATTGGCCAAGTTCACAAATCTACTGCATATTTTAAAGCGGTTGAGCAGCGTGATTCTAATAGTCTCGTAGCGCACTATTTCTAAATTTATTAGAGGTTTAAAATAAATCACACAGGGCATGGCCACACAAGGCTCGACCCTTTGTAGAAGGAAATCTCACTCCTGTCAGCTAGAACGTTTTTTCCGAAGGTCTCAGATGGCTAAAAATTAATTTGGATTTCATTTTCGAGCCCTGTGGGTGCTCATTCATTCATTCACTCAAATGACAAAAGAATAAAAAATGCTCTCGCTTTATTCAAACCCACTTTATTTTGTATTTTTCGATATAATAACTTTCTACTAAAAATAAAAATAATTTTTTCTTCAAATGACATTAAATGCGGCTTTTTAATGACGATTGACAGTCCCGATAGATGTTTTTTTACTGCCTAGGCAATCAACTGCTTTTGACTGCCTGTAAGCTGTTCAAACTTTCGTCGAAATAAACAGAAAATGATTTTTAGATAGATATTCAAATAATAAAAAACTACAATTTTGTCTTTTAAGGAAATTTTTGATATATTCGGAGAAAAAACTATACGTTTCACACGGCCAAAAAACAGGTTTAAAGCCTTGGCTGGTTTCCTAGCCCGGTATTAAATCTTGTTCATTTCTGCTTAGTTAAATATTTGACACTAGCAACTGACACCTTACAATAAATACAATATTGTTTTCAGGGCCTGCGCATTTGAAGGTTAGAGCCGTGTGCGCGCACACTGCGCACACCCATATTTATACCTGTGGTGGAAAGGCTTTATGGAATAGAAACAAAAGATTGAGAGACACCAACGAAGTGCTGCAATTCCTTTGTTGGAAAGAGACTCGACATCGAAGATATTACAGCGAACTCTTGTCCACCTTTCGCACGTGACGACGGGACGGTTAGAATTTTCTTCCTCTGTCTCACAATTGGGACAGAGCTAGCTGTCCACTAACCCCAGCCGATACATGTGCTTTTAAAATAAAAATGACTTGCTAGCATGCCAAGAATACTAGTGGGCTCCACAATGACCTGCAGTCTTTACAGTAACCAAGCTGCCTTCGATCCCCATGAGTTGAGCAATTCTTTTGCCTTTCTACAGTAGTTCGTCCTTAAATTTGCTTTCTTCTTTCCCCAGGGTAACCTCCACTATTGTTTGCTTAAACCCCGACAAGTTTCCGGTCCGAAAATTGGTGCATCGATTCACTAGTTGCGAGCTTATTCACCTTCTCGCTGCCCTCGACACCACTATGCCCGGATATCCATTCTAATTTTACAACCATTGTCTCGGCTAGCTTGTTTAGAGCGTATTTGGGGCTTACCTATATCTTTGAGAGTCGCTTGATTATCTGAATTTTCTTCTTATAAGCCTTAGACGACGGTCTGGAGGAATCACCCTCGTGGGCAATCGTCCATTACCATGACTTTCTTATTTATCCATATAAGAAGTTGCGGGAAACCCAGAGTATTTTGGCTTAAGTAAATAAGAGGTTTATTTTAAACTTCTGAACCTTAGCACTTTTTAGATTTTTGTTTTTTATATTGGCAACACTGTCTCTACCGAAAGCCAATTTGACAGGTGACATTTGATTTGTGTTCAATTTCTATTGTCATTTCATCATAAATAGATTTATGCCAAAACGCAATGCTTGCAAATTGTGCAAATATACTTCGAAAATCGTGATTCTGTTCAAGAAACTAACCGTGGGCTACATCCATTGTATGGTCGACATATTCGTCCATCCGAGTAATTGTAATAGCTATGAATCCTTTTCGTACCACGCATACCTTTTTGGTAATGGGCATCCACGAGGATACCGTACAGTGCAGTGGCGCCTCGTGGATTTAAGAACGTGTGAAGCGCAACGTAGCTAGGTGCCCAGCCCGTCAGGCAAAAATATAGGAGCAGGCGAAAATTTTTCGGGGTTAAACGCCCAAAATGGCTATTTTTTAACCTTTTTATGATGTTAATTATCCATAGCTTGGGAGCGTTTTTTAATACTCAGGGGAAATAATATGAATTTATAAGATTTTAAATATAGTTTTTTGTTCTTAAAAACCAGTTATGTACCTATATCTTAAAGCTAATTTCAATTCGATTGGATCGATGCAAAACTGCTTCCGCCTCCGATAATCCAAACGCACTAATTTACATTAATTCTATAATAATCGAACAAGTGCCTGCACTGCTTTATGCCGCTTCCATCCCTATTTGGCTTACGGGTATTCACCATTGCGTTGCCATAGCGTGTGGTGGGAGTCTGAGAAGGAATTTGTTACTGCTGATTGTGATTCCTCAAAGAGTCTCCCTTATGAAAAGGTGATCAGAGCGCTATGTTTTTAAGTCATTATTAGAGTATATAACGCATTAGTTTTGTTAGTATAATTGAGTAAATAATGTGAATTTATGTAGAAAATACTACATTTTTATAATAAAAATATAGATTATAAAAGGCTTAATATTTTAAAAATATTTTTATTTTTAAGTAAATTGATTGGAAAATGTAGGTGAAGCGGTGCTTCACCCGCGTCCCCTGGCGAGCCGCCACTGGTACAGTGCGCACTAAAGAAGTTGATGTTGCTGTGGAGCGTAGTATTAAGGACAACCCGAATAAGTAGCATCGTTCACAGCAATTGAAAAAGTGTCCATCGACTTTAGGGAAGATTTTTGTAGAGAGATCTTAGTTTACGTGCTTACAAGATCCACAACGACAAAGACACAATTTTGTTTAGGAATAAAGTTTATTTTTAGTTGAATAGCTACGCCAGTAAGCGACATTGCCGCATTTAGAGAAAATAAAACCTACAAGCTATTATTGAGACGCTGTAACATTCAGAAAAAGTCACTATTCGGTGTGCTTTATGGGCTAGTGGAATCATTGGCCCATATTTCTTTAAAAATGATGCTGACCAGAACGTTAAAGTGAATCGAGAGCACTCTATGAGTGCTCTTAGTATGGAAGAGCTTTCGTTTCAACAATAGGGCGCAACATTCCACACTGCGCTAGCCACAATCAATTTATTGAGGGAAATATTCGATGAGCGCAAAATTTCGGACCTGTAAATTGGCCTCCAACTATGGCCGAAAATTGGATTTTCAGGTTGCATTATCAATAAAGCCAATACCATGGCCATTACCATGATTTGTATTTGTTTTATTTCATTTTAAAGTTCTCTACCACTAAAAAGAAGACGCTCATAGTAGAGTGAATCTCTCCGAAATGGAAACGAAACTGCTCTTCCTTTCAGACTTTTTTATTCAAACGTGTTGCTGGCTTCACAAAAGAAGCAATGGATTCGGACTTTTTGCGTTGCACAATGACCGGAAGCCATATTTGGTACTTTTATAAAAAAAACAAAGACATAATTGCAGCGGCTTCTATTGGTCCTTTCTCACAAATATGTTATCATTGGTTCTAGAATACCAGAAACTGGCTTACTTGTAGGCTTAAATTTACACATACAAAAATATTCTATTTTTAATAATGTTATTTTACAAAAAAGGCACAGCTGAAAATATACGTTTAAAAATTATAGACATATAAATATTATAAACAAAAAAAGAGAAATAACGAAATTTTAATACTTACAGAAACCCTCGAACAATTTGCGAGCGTTAGTTCTTGATAAGTAGTGTCGTTCGATGAGGAAGTCCGACAGAGGTCCATAAATATAAATAGTTATGACTCCAACAGCGGCCGTCATAGATGTAAGGTATCCGCTCTGAAAGAATTTTAACCAATTAGGTATTTAAAAATTGTCTTGAGATAGTTTGCAACTCGAAAATCTCGTATTTAATTGGTTATTTTCCATGACTGCTATGAAAACGTCCAAAGAACACACAACCAGAAATTACTAATTTCTAATGTCATGTGAAATCATTTCCCATGGCTCAAATTGGTTCGTCACTGGTCAACTGCCCTCTGCAAAATACGGCCTACTCCCACTTTTATTTGATACGACGATATATGGTTGGTGGCTCTTCACTTAGCATCTGCTTGTATTCTATTTTTCAATGTCAAAATGTCAAAAATATGTTTATGTCATTAAGGTCCACTTGCATTATCCCGTAAGTCAGTTTTAAGTCCGCCACAAGACATATGTTTTTTATAAAATGCTTGTAGATCATAACTTTAGAGTTGCGTGGCCAAACGTGGAATGTACTTTGGTACGAATCCAAGATGGCTAGATAAAATGGTGGCTTAATAAAATATTTAAAAAACTATTTATGATTTTAAATTTCGTTTAAATTAAGTTGGATCACACTTCAGAATTCCTAATAAAAGGAAATTCATAACGAGGGAAGTCCCGGGTAAAGAAAATTTACTGATTTTTTTACTTGTTTTGTTTCTTGCCATTTGTATGCAAATTGCTAGAGTTGGTTGAGGTCTTTTTTGTGGAGATCCCGAGACTTCGTTACATATACAAACCGTAGTGGGGAAATGATGTGTGTAAAAGCGTAATAACTGCAACAAAAATTTTGATAACAGAGACATGCCAAAGTTGCCTCTTTGGTAAAAAATACTTTAATTGCAGCAACGGAGAAATTTTTTACTTAGAACTTATAGATCGTTAAATCTAAACGTAATTTTACGACGAATTGCCTTCTTTTAAATTCAGTAGTATAGTCGTTAATAAGTGTAAGGAATAGACACTTTCTCAAATTGTTCTCAACTGGTTATATTTGAATCTTCAATGATGTGGAACTTCTTAAGCGAGTACCGCACCGTTTACTGGAGTATTTATAGGTGGTCCAGGGAATTTGGAGCCACCTTGGTGAGCATTTATTCTAGCAAGGAAATGTATATCAAAATACAAGAGTTCTGACCACACTACACCACAACTTGTTACGTTCTGGACGCGCGTTTCGCTAACTAAGTTAACATCATCAGCAGATGATATAAACTAAAGTAACTTATCCTAACCGAGACTATTTATAGGTAAATGTGGTCACACTTGGTTGCACCCGACTGCACCGTTGTCAAGTAAACAATAGAGGGGACTATAGGGAATAGGCTCTCTGTCTTTATTTAGTGCTTTCTTACCACATTTAACTATTTCTATACTCTCAAATGCATCCAATAATCTATTATTAGATACATTTTTAATCAACTTAAGATTATTTATTCCTATTCGGTAATTGTTTTCCAAAGCATGTTGGCCAACGCTTGACTTTTCTGTTCTTCCGTATCTTAAATGTGCCATGTGTTCTTTAAAACGAATGTTTATGGAGCGTTTAGTTTGCCCAACATATTTTAGATCGCAGTCATTACAGCTAATTTCATAGATGCCACTCCTCTCCCTCAAGTCGACTTTGTCTTTGGGCTTTCCAAGGAGATTTTTCAAACTGTTCTCCGTTTTGTAGCCTACTCTCAAACCTACGTTTTTAAATACTTTTTCCAGACCTCTCGTATATCTGGGATCATATGGGATTACTATGAATTTATTGGAAGCCTCAGGTGTTTGAAGAGTAGTGGCATCTTTTAACATTTTCTTATGCTTATGTCTATTTACTAATTTATGTACAAAATTATCATTGTATCCATTACTTTTAGCTATATTTTTAATCTGATTCATTTCATTGTTAAAACGTTCTTTACTTAATGGAAAATTGACTAACCTGTGAGTTAAGAAATGGAATGCTGCCATTTGGTGTTGACGGCAATGAAATGAGTCGGATGTTATATACCTATCAGTATTAGTAAATTTCCTATAAATATTAAATTCTAATTTATCGTTATTTCTAATAACTAACATGTCGAAAAAAGGTAATTACCCATTGTTCTCCTTTTCGTACGTAAAATTAATAGAAGGATATTTATTGTTTAATGTTACTAAGAAAGTGTCCAAATTTTCTGTTTTAGTATCAAAAATAGCAAATATATCGTCTACGTATCTATACCACACCCTTGGGAAATACTTGAGTTCTTTTTTGAATTGGGTTTCTAATCTGCCCATAAACAAATTTGCAAGGAACGGAGATAAGCAATTGCTCATCGCAGTTCCCTCAAGTTGTTTATAATCTTTATTGTTGAACTGAAAATATTTTGATTCATACATAATTTTGTGAGAAGTAAATATTCATCAATAATTTCTTTCTTCAAATTATTGATTTCAAGTAGTTCCTTTAGGTACTCTAAAGCTAGTGGTATGGGTACACTAGGAAACAATGAGCTTACATCAAAAGATTAAAATTTCACCTTCTTTTAAGTGAACATTTTCAATTTTATCTAAGAATTCTAACGAGTTAGTAACCTCAAAGTTATCTTACAAGTGAAAGCTGACAAAGGAAATAAGGTTGTTGTACTAGACAAAACAGATTATTTTGAAAGAGTAGACAATTTGATTCAAACTGGTCCTTAGGATTTAATTGAGAAAAACCAGTTTTTAAAAATTATAACAGAAGTAAAAAGTAATTTAAAACAGTGTAAAAACCTTGTGTCCGATAAACTAAAATTTAATCTAACACATAGTAACCCACAGTTATCTAAATTATAATGCCTTCCCAAAATCCATAAACCTGGGAAGTCCATGAGACCTATTGTTTGAGCTGTTGGAACACCAACGTGCAATATTTCAAAATGTTTAGTAGAAGAATTCAGCAGGAAAACGCGCGTCCAGAACGTAACAAGTTGTGGTGTAGTGTGGTTAGAACTCTTGAATTTTGATCTATCTTCCACCACAGATTCCAGTGTTAGGAAGGAAATGTATAGTTAATACGTATATATGATGTTATTTTTGATATATATTTTATTATTCCAGGAGTCTGGAATGCGAATGATTCATATAAAAATGAAGCTAAGGAACTTTTTTCATTTACCCAACATTAAAAATTATTGGCAAGGACCCCTCTCGGAACGAAATTCTAATTACGCCACTGGCACCGTTGAAGGACGCTGCCATATAATTAAATGAGTATATGGCAAGTTTTGAGCTGTTGAGAAATGTTTTTTATTAATTAATTGTTTAAGATCAATTTGCAGGAAATTTATATCTACAACAATTAGAAAAATACTTTATAAGCCAAGATGATATAAAATATGACTCCAAATCATATATGTATTTCATTTGAAGGCGGAATGCATGTTTTACATTTACATCGGGGATAGTAAAAGCTAGGTCTTTATTAGATAAACAACTATATTTTTTGATCTATAATTATTGGATTTATTTGTAGGTAAAACAATAACGTACTTACCGAAGATACTTTGTAGTCCATTACTTTCTCTAGGTAAGTTGGCGTCTCGCTTTGAAGAAATATTATTGCATATCCAGAAAATATAGTTGGAACTACCAACGCCCAGAAGTGAATGGATAAGAACATTTCTTTCCATGGAGTTGGAATAATCTAAAACGTATATTTGCTCAAAAAAATTACCCAGTGACAAGGGGCAAGCTAGTCTACCCAGATGAAAACAATACGTGCACGTTACGTCACGCATTACCATAAATCGGTACTTTGACTCCGAAGGTTACTTTGACATATTTTGGGGCTAGATTGAGAATGTCCTTCGTACAAGCAGAAATAGGTACAAATTTGGGGTTATGTTAATATCGTTAATACTAACCGCGTATTTGAGCATACCGCTGTGTTTGGAAGTATTACTGTGCCTTTAATATTTAAAAACATTTTGTTAAAATATTAAAATTCTACAAAAAAAGTGGGAGATCCTGTATACAAAAAGTATTCTAAACAAAACCTGGAAAAAGCTATAGTTGAAGTTACAAATGGTAGGTTATTAAAGAAGGCGGCAACTGAAAAACTATCCCTAAAGGTACAATTTTTCGTTGATAACACCTAAACCTTAAACTTTATGAAAAAAAACAGGAGATTAATTTTGTAGAGAACAAAATTGCTTTTAAAATGCTGTATAAGAAGTTGGACATATGTTTCAAATAAATATAGAAATATTAATTTTAATATGTGTCATGTAAAATATATGCAAAATATCAAATTAGGTGTCAATTAAAATGCTGTAATTTTAAAGAAATCTTATATAAAGGATACTTAGATAAGTAGCTAATATTATTTAAACGTAAATCTAGCAAATTTAAACTTAATTTATTACTAACGATTAGAAAAAATAAGATAAAGTTTATTTACAAATTTACTCTTTCGTCGTCTAAAGAGACGTCTATTGCAATTTCACAATATTGCCCCACACAAAATCTGCAATTGTTGGAGCAGCCTCATTTGCATCCACAAAACAAAAACTTTAAAATAAACTCAGGCTGTACATTTAATACATTTAAGACTTGCGCTGGCTGTTTATTGGCCACCATTATTTTCTTTCAATATGCAAATGTGCAGCTTGCGTAGTAAGGTAATCCAGTCTTCAGGATTTAGTTTATTGCCAAGCCACCATTGGACCTGTAAATGCACTCTTTCAATATGCAAATGTGCAGCTTGCGTAGTAGGGGGTAGTGTCGACAATTCAAAATTAACAAATAGATTTTGGCGGGGAATAATTTGGTTATATTTTAAAAATCGATATTCATTTAAATTTTTACTTTTTGAGCTGCCATAAAATTTTAAAATAAATTTTTCACCAGTCGTCAATTGACTTTCTAGATCTGGTGAATCGCATTGAAATATTTCAATATCTGCAAGTTGATCCTTATTATTTTTTATTGCACTTCTTTTTCCTTTTTTATAAAAGGCCGACTTTGTATCACAACCAGACATTGCGTGAAGGAACAATATATTTCAAGCGACAGCTGGTGGTTGATTGTTATACACCAATTAAAACAAATCAGGTTTTCCTGCCACTCCAGGTCTTAACATAAATATTTTTAGTGGTACAATATTGTATTAGTAGGACCATTAGAACTGTGTCCTGACCGACGACAATAACAGGCTGGTTGGTTTCTAGGATGTTAGCGCAATTTGTTGCAATAAGGTAGTCTGCATCCAAGTTTGCTAAGACTCCTAAAGACCAACTGGAAACTTATGTTTAAAGCATTCTTTCCTGTCTTCTTCCAGTTTAGTTACACAAATGATCTTGTTTAACAATTGTACTGGATTTACAACAGACTGCCTTCCTCCTACTTTAATCTTATTTATATGTCCAATAGGCAAAACACGGTCATTCCTTTTTAACTTGAATTCTGCAAATGACTTTCCAATGTTATGGTCCAATATTTTACATCCGAATTCGTAAGCGTTCTAATAATTTATGTTTTCGCTAGCTACAAGGCCAGTAGACAAGGATGTTAGCTTGGTTTTTTCTGGGTCGAATGGAAAATGATCAGATATCCAGTCTACAAGCTTTATTAAATCAGACTTATCCCCGTCTAAATTTAAGAGTTTTGACCGATGACTGACGTTGTCCGGATTAAGTTAACTGAAAGTTATCGTGCACAAATATAAGTTGGATTTGGATAAAAATCTCTAATAGACCATTTTTTTATATATTTAACGTCATAAAAGTATTTTAGGTATAATTATAAAAAAAAACAACGGAATGGTTTAGTTGTACCCGGTTTTACCCCAAAATAAGCTAGTTCCCCCCATGGGAATTCAGCTTGTCACAAATTTGTTTCAGGTTTCTGTCTAAATACACTTAACTTTACTGGCCTACTATGACTTAAACAGATATACGAGATGTGATCGACAAGTTTGTAAACAAACAAGGCAAAGTTGTACCACAATGGGAAAATAATGTGCCGGGTGTTGATTTTATACAGGGTTTTGCCGTTTGAACGAAACTTTCTGTTCGTCTAACTACAAATATTAAGAAACAAAGAGCACCGGTAGTGACGACTAAGCTCACGGATGGTTCAGAGTCACTTAAAGTTATTGTTCCACGAGGAAAGACCATATGACGTCTCTTTCAAAATTATCTGCTATTTTTAGCGTTTGCAAATAACAACAACTTTTGGGCCAAGTGGAATTTATAAAGTTTAAACTTGATTCAGAAAAGGAACCTTGCTGGACTAGATTTGATTTTATTTTTGAGTAGATTCTTTTAACCGGACGTCAAGTTTCTGGATCTACGAATATATTGTATTTTTTATTGTGATACCACACCTGAATGAGAAAATGATCATAGCTGTTGAAATATATTTCTAAAGCTCTATATTTCTTTTCGTTGCACTGACTATAACTAACGAGCATGTCGACTTTTTCACTATTTTTGAAAATTTCATTGACAGTTATAATGAAAACAGTCGACCTTAATTACGCCATTTTGACACAAATTAGACAAAATAAATCACAGAAATTAAAAATTCTGGCAGAAATTCAATAAGTGTTGGAAGGCCATGATTGTGTTGTTTAATAGTCGTTTTGGCCTAATAATTAAAAAATATTTTTTTTATTTAGAGACAAATATTATACTTAATAATAAAAGTAAATAGATTCCTATTTATTTTTGAAAAGCTAAAAACAAATATGAAAAGGTGGTCTACAAATATACAGTGTGTCTCCTGAAAAAGAATATATCTAAATAATGACAGCAAACAGCAAAAAAACTGATGACGTCACTGAATTCTACGTAAAAAAGTGTATAGGATAAGGTTTCTCATTTTCCGATAAGTTGAAAGTTAGACTAAATATTTTTAATTTCGTCAGAAACAAAGAGTGAAGAAAGTGTCCATATTATCTCAAAGAGACCTGGTAATGAACAAATTAAAAAAAATATGTACACAGTTTTCTTTGCGACGCCTTTGGATTCGTAAACAATTAGCCGCGCCGTGGCGAGAAAACTGCAACCCTCTATGTTTTTAAATAACTCTGATGCCCCGTAAAACTTTCAATAATTTTACAACTTGTATATATCTAAATAATTTCAAATTGTAGTTCTATCAGATCCGCATACTACAACGTATACTCTTTAAATTTTGCTTAAACAGATATTACAATATAGCAGTAACACTTTACTGTTATACATAATATATTTCCAAATAAAAAGCAGTATGTCTCATTTTAACATTTTTATATCACCATATTATTCAAAATATGTTTTACCTCTGTATCTTTATCTTGATTAAGTGATACTTCGATATATTGCCTTTCTTCGGGTGTAATATGGGGATGGCTGGCTGGACTGTCATGCCCAAAGAAAAACCAGGCAGCCGCCCAGACGAACCCACAGCCCCCAAATACGTAAAACGATGCTGGCCAACCAAGGTAAGATTCAGCAATTATTCCTGTTATGGGTAGGCAGATAATAGTTCCTAAGTTTATTCCTAAAAATAATTATGTATTAAATTTTTTTCTAAGTTAGTTGAGATATTCAGCAATGTTCAATTTTTGTCGTTTTAAAATAGGAGGACATACAATAACATTAATTCAAATTGATATATTCAGCAATGTTCAATTTTTGTCGTTTTAAAATAAGATGACATCCAAAAACATTAATTCAAATTAATATAAAAAATACAACGCCACTATTTTAATTTAAAAATAAATTAGTCCAAACGTAAGAAAATACCGCTAATTTTCTTCTTCGTAGATTCATAAAAACATTTTGGTATTTGAACAGTTTTCAATTTATGTTATCGTATTTGGGCACTCATGTGCCCAAGAGAGACAGCGGACTAGCTTAAAAATAATTAAAAGCACATCAAACCACTTCTCAGCCCTTTAAGGGTCGAGAAAAAGATCGCCTTAAATTTAGTTAAGATCCTGTAAAAAAAAGGTGAAACACATATTTGATTCCCTTTAAGCACGAAAAAATCTAGAAATTTATTGTCAAATAATTATTTTTAAAAGTCTTTTTAAAATTTCATTCCTTTGAAGTTCTACTGTAAAGAAAATAATAGTACTTTTTCGAACTTATTATCATGGGTGAGACATATTATTAACGAACAGGAGACAATATTTGGAGTAAGACGGAAAAAAACAGAGCAAATTTAAACAAAATTTTGAAATCTATGGGGTACAAATATGAAATTGTAAACGGGTGCAAAATTTTATGTGGCCAGAAGCTCTCACTAAAATAGTATTTCACCCGACAAACTAACGTTTTATAAAAATCATGGATAGGGTCTGATGGAACTATAACTTGCATTACTCCAGCCGGTATTTAGTATTTATATTTTGCTTCCCTAATTTTAATTCTATTTTATTGCATACTTGCTGTTATGTATGCTCGTTAGAATATATCCATTCTGTGGTGCAATGACATAAATAGATAAAATAAGAAATATAATCTAATAAAAACTGTATATATGGTTTTATATAATATAACTGCATGAAGTATGCTACTTCTGGACGCTCGCAGGAGGAAAATTAAACGATGATCAAATCCTTATGTAATATTGATCTTAATAATTGACGTGCAAAGAAATTTTAGTCCTTTTTATTTACTAAAATAATATCAAATGTCAATCTTATTATAAATATTAGTTTTCTCCAAACTCAATTTATTTAATATAGTTTTCATTTCATTTTCATTCATTTTTCATTGTTACAAATACATGTTATTTACATTTACAATAATTATGCCAATAAATTTATTATTATAGTGTTATTATATAAAATGTAAATTAATATATGCTTAATAAAAGGAGCACCTAAATTTTAACAATTTGTATTGTGCTCCATAAGTAGTTTATATATTTTACAACCGACCGAATGTTTTAGCAAAAAATTGTTTAGAAATTAGTTCCTTTAATTTATTCCGGGTATTATACATATGCGATATTTTTCCATCCACTATATCATAATTTTTATACACAAACACAATACAATTAAAAACATAAAGCAGATTTAAATCAAAAAGTTTTGTTTCGTGGTATAGTTCCTTAGTGGAATATCTAGGATGTTTTTTTAACAATATTTTTAAAATACTGTGTTGAATGACTTTAATAGGGGTTAAAACAAATTCTCCTTGCCCGCCAAAAAAATTAGACCGTGACTTAAAACAGATTCAACCAAATACTTATAAACATTCATAAGCAGTTTTGTATGTAAAATACCTCTTAGTTGGTAGAAAATTGGAATGAGTGATCTTAACCTATTAGTTATAGTTTCTACATGGTAATTCCATGTTAGATTCTGATCGATTGTTAAACCTAAATATGTCGTGTATTCTGTAGAACTCACAGAGAGTTTGCATGGGCAGTTGTGTAGGTCTTGCTTAAGGCATAGCTCAGAATGAATTTTTAATTCATTACTAGGGTTTGTTCCGATGTTTGTAATGGTGAAAGACATACATTTTGTTTTTTTAACGTTTAAAGATAGGAGGCTATAACTTAGCCAATTATACACTAAACTTAGACCCTTAGAAGCGGATCGCATTACCACATCCCAGTTTTTGCCTGAGAATATTAAAGCAGTGTCATCAGCATATGAAACTATTTTTCCGCCATTATCAAGATGAAGTATGCTATTAATGTATATTAAGAACAAAATAAGTCATAACACAGTCCCCTGAGGAACTCCTATTTTAGTTGTGAGAGAGCTACTTAGAGTATCATTAACTTTGCTTTGTGGTTTTCGCTGAGAAAGATAATTTTGTAAAATATTTAAAGGGATTCCCCTAATACCTACTCTTTGACACCGCTCTAATAATACTTTATGGTCGACCGTGTCAAAAGCTTTAGCAAGGTCAAGAAACACCACTAATGATTTGCTGTCATTATTTAAACTGTTGCTAATCAACCAATAATAGGTCAAAACCATACTGGTTTTGACCTATTATTTTGTATTTATCTAAAAAGCTTATAGGTCTTTTTTAAAGCACTTTTCAAAAATGTTTCCTACATTATTTATTAAAGATATCGGTCTGTAATTAGATATTACCCTTTTTTCTCCTCCTTTATGAAGCGGTACAATTACGGTTTCTTTAAAATGACTGGGGACTATTCCAGTTGAAAAGATTTTATTTATAATATGTTTTAGTAGAGTGAGCATATATTGCAGACATTTTTTTAATAAGATAGATGAAATTTCAACTAAACCTACACTATATTTATTTTTTAATGAATTTATTGTGTTAGTTAGCTCTGTTTCATCCACTGGTTCAAGAAATAAAGAATTCGGATTGAGAGAATGATTAGTAGTATGCTCCGGAGACTTTGCAATTTGTCGAGCAATTTTTAAACCTACATTGCAAAAATAATCATTAAAGGCTTCTGCTAGTTGACAGTCATTGTTTATAATAGTACCATCATTTTCTTTAATTTCTGATATATAGTTTTTGGATTTATTTTTAGTATTTGTAACTTCTTTAATGATATCCCATGTTTTTTTAATATTGCCTTTTATATTTTCTATTTTATTTCGAAAAAAATTGTCCTTTAAAATTTGTATTAACTTATTTAATTTGTTTCTGTATGCCTTATATTCAATTATTTGCTGCTCTGTTACATTTACGTTTTTATTAATTTTACGCTTTAGTAAATCCCTTTTTTTAATTGAATTTAAGATGCGTCCTGCCACCCATGGTTTAAGTTTTTTTATTTGTAATTTAGAGCTTTTAAGTTGTTTTGCTTTATTAATATATTCCCTCATTAGCTCTATGAAGATATTAGTAGCAGCATTAGTATCTTGCATATTAGTAACTTTATTCCAATTTTCTTTAGAGAGAAAGTCATTTAGTTTTTTATAGTTAATAGAACTGTATTCTTTTTGAATTAGTTGATTACTTGAAAGGTTGATATTTAATTCTATATTTAAAAAAGTATAAAAACCAATTTAGTCATACATTTCCCTATAATCGGCAACATTGCATTCTAATATAATAAAAAAATTAACCTCCAAATATGAAAATATAACCTATGAAAGAGGAACTTGTTAATAATGTAACACAGGGAGAATATATAATTTTTTCATAGCCATGCGAGATGCATTTAATAGGTGAATGGTATATACGTGTTTATCATTTGTTACCACCTAAAGCTAAAGATTTGTCTAAATCCTGTGGATATTCCTAGCTCGGTATATACATAAAAAATTCATAATGGCGGCAGAAGTACTCCATTTTGTTAAGTTATAAGTTACATGGGTTACTCTAACAATGCCTAAGTAGAGTTAGATATTGAAAAAAAAAGCGTCTAGCATCTGCACTTCACAAAAGAATAAAGAGAAGGTACATTCTAGTTTTCACTAGATTTCAAATAATATTTCATATATAAAAATTTGTTTTAGTTACATCTATCATATTTACCTGAATAAATAAAAGTAGACATTCTGCCTCTTTCATTTTTCGGCGCCCATCTTCCTAACATCGTATGACAAGATGGAAATATTCCTCCTTGACTTAGTCCTTGCAAAACTCTGCACGCCATTACGCCCTTAGATCCAAGTAATTTGGCTGACAACGGTACCATAGTAGTAGCGAAAGCATTAATAGTCATTGATCCAAACAGCAACCATCTGGGTCCATATTCTTTTGAAAGGTGGCCGGCTGCAACTTGGAGGACTATGTAACCCCAGTAGAAGGACGAAAGGATTATGTTGGTATCTGACCAGTTATACGTCTGAAATTGGCATTTAATTAATTATACAGGGTGTCCCGAATTGCAGTGTCCAAACTTTAACAGCGCATTCTGCATTCAAAATAAGCCCTAATTTTCTATATAAACATATATCGGCATAGTTAAAGTTTTAAGAAAAAAATTGTTTTTTAGTCATAACTTTTTTATTGCTTGAGATATTGATATTAAATTTGGTAAACAGCCTTGGAGTAACAAAAGGCATTTTTTGATTTGAAATATTTTTTAATTTTTCATCAGTGGCGTCCATACGGGATTTTTTATTGAATATTCTTGAAGAAAAAATGGTACTCTACTGCTTTTTCTGAAAACAAAAATCATTCCTAAAATCCCCACTCAGTTTGGAGCAAATTTGATCCCTTGTCTTTTTTTCGTGCGGTGTAAGGATTTCGAGTAAAAAACTAAAAACCATTTTTATGTATGGCATAGTTAAAATTTCCATTATTGTTAATTTCGGTAGCAAAACCTTTAAGGTGGGATTGTAACAGCAAGTTTTTAAAATTATTTGGTTTCCGATATTTATTTCATGCATTCCGGGTGAGTTCATAATTTCTGAACAACGTATGTAGGGTTTCTAAAATAAAAGCTTGTCTGACAACTAAGGAGAGATGACGTCACCGACCCGTTGAAATGGAGATTTGCATTATGTTTGGGTTATCAGGGTGACATCGCAGAAGTTAGCAGGCAACTTATTAAAATCTAATGTCCTTGGTACTTACCATCATTCCTTCATTGTCGACTCTTGGTATGCCATGATTGCATTTTTGTGATAATTGAACAATTGCTAGGTTCGTCTTTAAATTATGACAGATGAGTTTATAATTCTAAAATCGTAGATTCATTTTGTAAAACGGTAATTAGAATTAATTCAATTTTAAAAATGATACTTCATTTTACAGAAACTACACTTTATTAACTAAGTTCGTAATTAATTTTACAAAAACTAGAATTCATAACTTTTATTAACTTAGATCGTGAAAAAAATTTATAGAGCACTTTAAATATCATTAAGGATTAATGTCGGCCTTAAAATTCACAATAATTGCTCAAAATGAGCTCCTCTAACTTCGACACATTTTCGGCATCTGCTCTTAACTGTGTCAGTGGCATGGCGTATAAAATTCGTCTTGGCTCGCAAAGTTTCACAGGCTTGCTCTATCCTTAGAATCAGTTCTTCTCTTGTATGAACTGGTCTGGAATAAACTAAATTTTTCAAATAACCCCACACAAAGAAGTCGACAGGTGTGAGGTCAGGGGAACGTCGTCGGGGAATCGTCCAATCTACCGTTCTGGATAATTATTATTTAACCACTCGCGATTTACAAGTGCAAAATGCGCGGGAGCCCCGTCCATTTGAATCCAGAATTCGTTTCTAAGATTTAGAGGAATATTTTCTAGATATTGAAATAACTCATTTTGCAGAAAATCATTAAATAACTGTTTATCTACGTGGTGGTAGAATATGGGACCCGCAAAAAATTTCATTTATTACACCACACCAAACATTAACAGAAAATTCTTGCTGAAATGCTCTAGTTCGTACAACACGTGGATTGTCATGGCTCCAGATTCGTAAATTATGGAAATTTACTGAGCCGCTTCGGGTAAATGTGGCTTCATCTTCCTCTATTTGGCGCAAAACCCAATTGCAAAAACTAACACGTTTTTCGGCATCACTAGGTTGTAAGTTTTGAACTGGCTGCATCTGAAATGGCTCCCTGTGATCTTTCCTCAAAACGCGATGAACCTTATTTTTACATACAAAAACTGCGTTGCCTTATAAATTATGAGCTGCTCTTCGTAGGCTTAATGTCCTATCGTTGTCAAACTTATTTAAAATTACGTTTCGATATTGTTTATTTCTCCTACCTTCGTTTCTCGGATTCTTTTTGAGTCCAAAATTCCTAAACATTAAATGCGTTTTAATGAAATCTTCGTTGGTATTCCCGTACTGTTGCATTTGCATTTCCATTACAGAAACCATAAACGAAATGAATATCAGCATACTCAAAGTTACTGAATAACACTATTTTGAGATCACTAGTTAGACTGATAATTACCTTTTTGTATAAACTATACCTGACATTTATTTACTCTAAAAACTCAAATGTCACACTTTAAAGACAAAACTAGCAATTGTTCAATTGTCACAAAAATGCAATCATGGCATACCAAGATGTTAAAGGTTTTGCCACTGAAATAATTAACAATAATGGAAATTTTAACTACGCCATACATAAAAAATTTGCTCCAAATTGAGTGGGGATTTTAGGAATGATTTTTGTTCTTCAAGAATATTCAATAAAAAATCCTGTACGGACGCCACTGATGAAAAATTAAAAAATATTTCAAAACAAAAAATGCCTTTTGTTACTCAAATGCTGTTTACCAAATTTAATAACAATATCTCAAGTACTAAAAAAGTTATCAATAAATAACAATTTTTTTCTTAAAACTTTAACACCCTGTATTTCGAAAACGAAGCATTTGCCGATATATGTTTATATAAAAAATTAGGGCTTATTTCGAATGCAGAATGCGCTGTTAAAGTTTGGACACTGCAATTCGGGACACCCTGTATCTAAATAAGAGTCATTTACCAAAAGTTATTCCAAAAAAGCTATAATAAGGTCTCATTGGTCAAAACTTTTAAAACACAAAGAAATCCTTTATATGGAAGAGGCAATTAGTTTTTCGTGCTTCTCTAGCACGTAGTAGTTATCCAAGGAAGCAAAAAAAATTATTAGGAAAATAGATAAGAACAAAAGCCAACAAACAATATATTAAAGAAAGCGGTCAGAAAGCTCAAGAATGGAAAAGAATATTTATATAAAAAACCGCAATACACTTTTGGGTTTTTTAGAAATTTCGAGCTTTAAAATATTCTTTAATATGGGGTTGTCCGAAATTGCCATCAACACTATAGACCTCTTCAATTCGCATCCTAAAATCGCCAAGGCTTACACACGTACCTAAACATCCATGACCGAAAATCATCACTGGCCTTCATGGAACTTTTTAACGGTTCGTTCATTTATTTGATAACATTGTTATTACTGTTTGACAATTATAGTAAAATTGCATAACACAAACAAATTTCAACTGATCTGTTTACATCTTTCTATAATAAAAAACTGTTTGAAATTATTTGATTGCACAATAATTAAAAACGCATTTTAGAATCTGTAAACGGGATATAGTGCCAGTTTTTAATTTGGAAATTAAATCGTCAATACAATTTCTCTTATATACTAACTTTGGCTTCATTCGCAAAACTGTATCGATGCTTTGGATTTTCACCTAAGCTTGAAATCGGAAGTCTTTAAATCAAATTTATACGTGTACAAATCGGTCACAGTTATAAAAACATAAATTACATCTAGAATAAAAAGACTTCTAAAATTATGCAGTTCTTGCAAAATTTGTAGAATTTTTAGCCCACACTGAAAGAAGAAATAGTGATTTTTCGTCTATATAGTTTTCGATTAAATAATCGTAAAATCTTTGGAGGATTTCGTTTTCTGGCATATTTTCGGAAATGTCTCAGGCAAACAAATCGCCAACGCCCTTCGGATCTAGATATCCTTTTTCTGATGTATGAGTCTGGATTTGTACAGGGTAGTCCTGGCTGTAGCTGGGAACCGTTAACGAAAGAACTTAAGGAAAAAAAAACTATAAGTAAATTGGCCATGAAAAATCGCCTTAAAATATTTTCAAGTTCGAAAGTGCCAATTTTCTCTTAAATTTCCATAACTGTGTTGAAAATATAAGCATTGTATTCTTCAACCAATTACGCAGCTTTTTCCTCAAGACTGTTTTTGTCTATTGTCAAAAATAAAGTGGTGGGAGAAGGTCAAACATTTTTCCTTTCATACGTAGATATCTCTGTTTTGGATAAACCGATTTTATTCGATTTGGTGTCGAAAAAAGGTACCTTTTTTGCTCTACTTGTGGAGCTATAAATTGTACCAAAATGACTTTGTTAGCGGTTACTAGATGGCGTTGTTTCGGAATTCTCAAAATAATGCTGATTTTCTCAAAAAATCAAATGTTACGCTATAAATTTTGATCACAATAAAAAGACTTCAAAAGTCTCGGTCTCAGTAAATTATAATTATTAACATGACACGAGTTTTGCTCTATGGAGCATCATCAGACCTACAAACAACAGAGGGAACCTTAGTACTTAAACACAACAAAGTACAACAAAACAAACAACTACTTATACATATTTGATCGATGCTAAAATGAGGTTAAGCCTTAAGTGAATAAACAAAATAAAATATTAAAAAAATATTAAAAATGTTGCATGTCCCTAACTGGGATCGAATTCGGACCGCCGCGCCGCGCCAGAGTGAGAGCAAAGTGTTATAAGACCACTTGACTGGTCGACGAAAATAACCAAAAACTCTCACTCTATAAATTAATGGATCAAATGAAGGTTGCTTACAATAAATTGTTAAATATTAGGGTTGGTACGAAATTAAAAATGTCGTTAACGCGAGTGAGAATAGGACTTTTTATAGCTTCGCAGGCCCAGCTTTTTCTCCTTCTTAGATTCAAGTAAAACATCAACGTCAGAAATAGAAAAATCATGATTTGACTCTAACAAATGATTGGAAAAAGCTGAAACAGTTTCAGTCACATCCGAATTTCCGAATGTGTTGACAAGGTTTAAATGTTCTCTCACCCTTGTGGAAATTTTTCTACCTGTTTGTCCTTCATAGGTCCTAGATCATTTACCACAATTTAGCGCGTAAACCTCAGATCTGGACAATTTATCGGTTGTGTCCTTTGTACTACATTTTTCTTAAGAGTATTTACTATTTTGAATAAAATATTGATATTTGTAAAATTTTTAAAACATTTAGCCAATTGGAAAAAAATACTTCTTGTTTATAAATTTATAATATAATTTGTTGATGGGCCCCAGAAGAAAACTGTTATTTATAGCAATCTGCATTATAATATCACGCTCCTTAATTAAACGCTTCACTTGATCACGGTAAATTACACAACCGGTGGAGAAAGGAGTTGAACGCGGCGAATTTGTGTGTGTAATGAGAGATTGAAGTATACTGAATAATATTATCCGTCGACGATGATTTCCGGTAAACCTCAACCTTTATCCTTCTGTGTGCTCGCTAGCAAAAGGTTAAGAAACGGTAGTTTTCCCTTTTGACCTTCCATTTCCAATGTAAACTCAATTTTAGGATGTGTTAGAGAATTGTAAAAGGTCTACCAGCTGTTCTGTTGCCATTCCACACAATTCAAATATCATCCACGTATCCTTTATACGTTGTTAGGAAGGTGGCTAAATAACTTTTCATTATCCTGTTTTCCAAATTATTCATGGAAACCTCACTCAGAAATGGCGACAAACAGTAAGCCGTAGCTAGCCTAGACTTTTGCTTATATAATTGTCCAATAAACTTGAAAAAATGTTAGTCTAACACTAAGGTAAGAAGAAAAGTGAGACTATCAATGAGTAACTGTGGCAAAGAAGATCTCGTCCATAAATTCCTTACTATCTAAAAATGTGTCAAGACTACTTTTTAACTTAGTAAAAAATGAGTTTGTTGGGTCTCTATTTATTTTTTCAAATCCACCACATTTTAAGAAAGCAATAACCTTGTCAACATAATCAGTTCTTTTCATAACTACCAAACAAGAGCCTTTATCGGCTTTGGTGCAAACCGTAGAGCAGTTTAATAAAATTTAGGTATATACCTGTACGGGTTATTAATACATTTGTTTTTATTAGAAGTTGTTATCAATTATTTGATTAATAAAAATATAACCCTTGTAGGCTAAAATTACTCTTTATTTCATTATAAAAGTTATAACATTTACCATATATTCTGCCAGAAAATCATAATCATACTGGCAACCTACAGAACAAAATATCATAAGACTAGGTCTTTTGTGGTACGTAAAGAAAATATAAAAAGATCTTTTTTTATTTTTAATAAAACTCTACAATGTGACGTATTGTAAAAAAATAAGATACATTTTCTATTGCCTTCATTCAAAAGTTATCAAATTTCTGAATGAATATTTTTAACTCAAAATAATCAAAACTTATTGTTATCTTTTATTGCCATAATAACATTTTGAATCTGTAAGTTAAATCTTTAAAGGATAAAAATTAATTTCAGTTCGATCAATGTAAATTAAAACTGGTATATAAGTATGTGTCATGGAGGTAATAACAGACTAGTTCGATTTCCATTTGTTGCGATTGCTCAAGTTATTTACCACTCCAATGAATAAGTCTATAACTTTTGGCTCCAATATTATCCTTTTCCTCTGTAGCTAAGCTTAACCTCTTAAACTTTAACGAAAGCATATCCATGACAAGAGTCTATTATTTCCTACACAACTCAAAACTTTTGATCTTCGTCCTAAAAAACAAAGTAACAATAACACTGGCCGACAAAAAAATCAGAATAGCATAATCTAATAGAATAGACCTATCCAAATACGAAAATACTTGTTAGAGTTGTAGAACCATATCGAATGTTACGATACTTTATATCTATAGAAAAAATGATTTCAGAAAATTCTTAACCTTGTTTATTGACTATGTTTACAGTTTTTGCCTATTAAACATACCATACATCTAAGAGAAAAACAACCGCTAAAAATATTAACTTAAAACACTAATTAAACTTTATTTTTCCGTTTATGAGGTGTCCTTTCTTCTCTCTTCAAAAACCAACAACAGTAGTCACCTATCATGGCTGGATCCCATCGTCCTTGATACCGAATTTCCATAGTTTTGATATCTAGGTGAAACCTTTCACCCTGTTCGCCACTAACAGCTCCCAAATTTTTAGGAAAAAATAACAGATGGGAATGGAGGAAGTGAATTCAAGGCATCTAAGAGTTCATTAACTAATTGTTCATAATTTTCATCCATATTGTTGCCTAAAAATCCTCTTACTACATTAACAAATGAATTCCATGCTCTGAGTTTCTGCCTGGTAAGCTTTTCCGTAAAATTGACATCGTCCAGCAATTTTCTGATTTGTGGCCCAATAAAAATACTTTCTTTTAATTTGGCGTTACTTAACTGGGGAAAGACTTGTCTTAGGTATTTAAATCCATCACCACCTTTATTCAGAGCCTTTACAAAATTTCTTATCAGCCCAAGTTTAATGTGAAGAGGAGGCAAAAGGACATTTTTGGGATCAACAAGAGATATAAATTTAACATTTTGAGATCCCGGATGAAATTAGCTTCTTTCTGGCCAAATTTTTGTTACATAATGCTGATTTATTGCACGACTGTCCCATAAACAAAGAAAACAGCAATATTTTGTAAATCCCCCCTGAAGTCCCACTAAAATCGCTATAACTTTTAAGTCCCCACATATCTGCCATTTATACCTATTGTAGTTTATTTTAGCCAAAATCGTGCACATATTTTCGTAATTTTCTTTCATTGCAACTGAATGGGCAACTGGTATAGAGGGTTTTAAATTTCCATTGTGCAATAACATAGCTTTTAAGCTATATTTGGATGAGTCTATGAATAAGCGCCACTCACGGGGAGAATGTTCAATATCAAGTTCCTGCATTAAACTGTCTACCCGCGCACAACGAATTTTCCATACTGTAGAATTCGAAAACATAGCATTTCTTTTTCTGAAATTCGTAATTTTTGTTTCCTTGGCCAATAGGTTCCAATCCTTAAGACGGGAACCCAGAAGTTCTGACTGTTGCTTGGATAACCCCAAATCACGTACTAAATCATTTAATTCACTTTGAACTGGGACCTGTGGTAAAAGTGGGATCGGTGCACTGTTCTTCTGAGCTGCCTGATGATGCGTTATCTCCATTATCTCCCAAATCAATAGCTTGTCAATTTAAAGGCGCAATCGGCACTGGCAAATTTGCATTATCAGTAACAAGTCGTATGGCAGATTGCAAATTTGGATATTCTATACTGTGCTTTCCCTTTTTGGAATAACCTTCAGTTTTTGTCAGGCAAAAATAGCAATCGTAAGAATGATTGGTGGGTTCTCGCCATACCAATGAAACTGCAAAAGGCATACCTTTTCTCTTTCCCTTCATCTACTGCACCAATGATACACTACAACTAACACAGCACACATGGGGAGCCCAGCGCTTATCTTGATCCCCAATTAACACACCAAAATATTTAAAGTAGGCTTTTTTTACATTTTCGGAAAATGGCCTGTCTTGTGATTTTACCAGAAATTTTCCACAAATATAACAAAATTTGTCAGGAGAAATTTTGCAACTTCGGCGCGTTTGACTCGACATTCTCGTCTTCACATACACTTGCTTATCGATACACAGAAAACCACTCAATTCGAAACTCAACAGAAGAGTGATGTTTAACGTTTATTTTATGTCTAATGTTGTAAACAACCCAGTCTAGGTTATTTTTCCGTTGTAAAATGGACCTATTTTAGCCGCCCCACAATAAAATTGTTTACCTGTCAATATAAAAGGTTCTAATTAGGCTATTAAAAAATGGTACGTATTTGGGCTTTGCGAATATATTATTTTTATTATTGGGAGGGTATTTCCATTGTAAAAATAATGAAGTGGCCTTTATTAGAAAAATCTTGTCGGCCAGTGTTATTTTAATATACACATATAGCTCAATTCCTTTTGTAGTTTAATTGTACTAATTATTATTCATTGATGATCATTAAATGATTAAAAAAGTTGTAGTTAAAGTACCTATTGTCCAAACTGTTTAAGGATGTAAGTCAGATAATAAAAACGTACGTTTTTTAAACCTTGAATAAATTAAAAGCGACAAAACAAATTTAATCTCAAGTGTAAGTGAGCCCACAAAAATTTTGTTCTAACATGATGAATTTTCAAGCAATTTAAAAACTTCTCTTTGAAATCTGTGTAACATAAAACTATTCGGAAAGAAAAATATATAGACTGTGATATACTAATTACCTCAGCAGCAACTGCCTTCTGTTTGATGAGCTAACTTGCTTCTTTGTCAGCTCATAATTTTCTATTCAAAACTGATTTCCTTCTTGACTAGCACTCATACCCAATCTGCTGTGATGGAACTGATGAAATCCCAATCTAGTAGGTACTTATTATTATTACGTATTCCTAAAAATGCAAGTACATCTAATCTAATAAATAAAAAAATAGAATAAAAAACCGACCATAGTAAATAATCCGAGGAGGGACATTTAAAAAACAATTAAGATGAACTTACCAATCATGATATGTGTGCTACACGCTTCCAGGTTTCTTAATATTGATGGATGCCATCTCTTTAAAATCTCATTTAAATGAGCAAACACTGATAATTGAAAACATCGGGAATACAGTAGCCGTTCACAATATTTATATTCCTGTGAATACCTTAATTAACTACCAAATATGTTAAGGCATTTTTCTCGTAATCAATCTTATTTCTTCAGCCTTAACAATAACCTAGGGTCCTAACAGGATAATAAAAAACCATTGGTTATAAAGTAATTTAGTGACAATTATTTAAAACTTATTTATTATAATTTATGAATATTATAATATGTAAATATTTTTTTACGCGAGTTCAATGACAACATATTTGCTTTGACATGTTGTTGGATTCCCTAATTGAGATTTATTTCCACGGCCTACTACATTTTTTTTATGAAGCAGCTCACATAAAACGTAGATGTACAAACGAGACTCAAGTTTGTTAAACTGACGAGCACATCTTGTTTCTTTTCCACTATGTAAAAATCTAGCAACTGAATATTATATTTAATCATGTGTCAGTTTATCAGACGAGCAGCGATGAATACAAAATTTCTCCATAACTATAATATTTTAATACATTGTTCTACTTACAGGTATATTCGTATTAGTCGATGTCGAATTATCAGTCATAGCTACGATTGAGAGTGACAGACTTAAACGTGTCATAATTTCAGTTGTAATTCCAAGAAAAAGGAGGATTGCTTGGATGTGTCTTTTTCCAAATCCGGGCCCTACAAATAATGTTGTAATTACTCAGGTATACAGGTAAAGGACACATTAGGGACGGTATATACCTCTAAATATTTATTCACAAAAACAAACAATAAGTAAGAGGTACAATATTTGTAAACGCCGATATCGAAATAGATGACAACAGCTATGTTAGTTATACATATTATGTTCTTGATTATATGTATTTCCTTTAAGTATGAATAAAAAAATAAAAATTATAGGTTATTTTCTTACAAAAACAACTACACACGTCCAACTGTTCTTTTTTTATTAGAATCTGAATATAATATCCAAAAATGTAATTAAAAATATTTTAAAAATATAATTTATATATTTTTCACTTATTGCCGACAACCGTTCCGTGTTTTCTAATTTTTTTTATTTTTGAACATACTTAGGTCTGTAAAAGACACCTCAATTGGTGAGGGGTGCGTAGGCGCCAAAATTGTATACACCACAATTAATTATTTAGTTATCAGAAGTATTAAATAGGATTTAAACTATTGAAAAAGGTAATTAAAGAAAATTAAAAGTATATAAAGGTATTTAACAGTATTTAAAGCAATTTAAAAGTATTTAAAGGCAATTGAAAGTATTTAAAACTTATCAAAAGTATTAAATTAGATTAAAAAAGATATTCAAAAAGACAACAGTTACTTTTCTTTTATATTTAGGTACAGTTTTAACAACGATTTTCACATTGTGTTATTAATTGGAAAAAAACCAGTCAAATAATAGTTTTTATAATAGCCAAGATGGTAACTAATTTGATGTTTTGAGTTAAAATATATGATAAAGGGACTTATCAGTTTTTATTTTCTAGAAAGACCAATATACTAAATTATAATTTTAAAATATGACTTATTTTTAACTATATAACTTTCGTCTATTTTCACAAAAATATTTCTATTATTATTGTCAATTTGCCCAAGGCGTCTCTAGACGCGATAACTATTAATTTTTACCAGAGAAATTCAAAATTGATAAATAAAGTTTTAAATCATTCTGAAAAAGGTTTTTTAGTAACTATTAAAAAAGTTTTTAACACTGAAATTGAAATAAAATGTTATTTGTCCCAAAGAAAAAAATATTAAGATATTATTTTTTCTCATTAGCGCAATTAAAACGAAAAATAATTTTTAGATTATTATTTTCAGAAGCAAGTGAAGAAAAAATCCTCTTATAGTCCCATTTAGTTCAAGGGTATACAAAAAACTGAAAATATGTTCCGAAAAATGCCGAAACAATTTTTAGATGATTTGATGATTGATTGATTTTGATTGATGATTGACCAAAGAATTCCCTTAAAATCCCAAGTAGTAAAAATTATAAACACATTTCACCACCTTAAGAGTAGAATTTCAAAAATCCATAAAAGAAATGGCTTAAAATCTCATTGGGTATAAGAGATATATACACAATTCACCCTCTTATAGGAGAAATTTCAAAAAACCCGGACACAGATTTTTAAATAATAATTTTTAAAAGATACCGACGAAAGAATCGTCATAAAATCTCGTTTAGTTAAAGAGATATTGTAAATAAAGTAAAACTACATTTTACCACCTTAGGAGTGGTTTTTCGAAAAGTCTATAACTTGATTTTAGATAATTATGTTTGACAGCCGCTGTAAAACTAATTTCACAATTTCTCCTCTTTTTTTTACATTTTAGAATTTATTTTTCAAACCCATGAACGAAATAATCGTTTTAAATTCTCATCTAGCTTCAGGTAGGAAAAAAGTAAAAACAAATTTCAACCCTTTTCAGCTTTCTAGGGAGAGGGTTTTAAAATATATTTTATTTATCGAGCACCTACATAGCAAAAAGAAGTTGCCAAATTTGAACATTTTATCTTTAAAGGTAAAATTTGGAAAACTCAGATATCGATTCATAAATAATTATTTGAGAAAATGGTTTACAAATGATTCGTCTTTAAATCTCAATCAATTGAAGGCACATTGTAAAAAGCTAAAATATATTTTATTGAATATTTATTGTATAGCATGCAGTTCGATGCTCGTGCGTCCCCGGCAGGAATGACTAAGGAAGGCATAATGGATGATATTTCATCAGAAAAAAATGCGTGATAGAACCTGTGAAACAGAGACAGATCGCCCACAATTCGACGATGTTCTAGCGTTAGGTTGTTAGGTTTCGATCATCAATCAGACGAATAGCTCTTCTTCGGACATAGTCAATGATATTACGAATCGATGGAGGGGCTGTTCCCTATATTTGCGAGTCATACTTAAGGATGGGTCTGGTTTCCGAAGTGTAAATAAATGATAAACTGCTGCTCTGGCAATTGAGGTGATGTGATCATGCCACTAAAGATCACTCTGAAAAGTGATACTGGCTAGGCTAAAAGAATCTTTGGTTTCAAGCATGTGATTATTCATTTGAATGGTGTGGGTACTGAGAGATAATTTGTGAGATAGTAAACAAAATTGTGTCCTAGTGGCGTTAAACTGGATAAAGTTTTTTGCTTCCCATTCTACAATTTTAATGATGTTCTCTGTCAGGGATATAGTCATTATTCTACGCCTATCATCAATTCATCAGTTTTAGTCAATTTAGGAGACAGGTTCGGGACATTGCATATTGTTGTGGAGTGTCCTATAGCCGGCATAGCTGTGAATAGGATTGCTGAACCCTGTGGAACGCCTGCGTTGATTAGGTGAAAGTTTTATGAATGGTCGTCAACCACTATAGAATATTATTTTTTAAGGCATGAACGGAAGAAGCATTTTAAAATTATTTGAACTTTAATGGTAACATTTAGAACGATTGCTAAATTGATTTCAGAAAACCCGAAAGACTAGTCTTAAAAACTCAGTTACTTGAGAAGATATATGAAAAACACATTTTGTCGATTTTCAACAAAATATTTTATCTCTGGTACTTTCACAGATATAGTGATCGATGATTATGTTTTATAATATGAGAGACCAAATATTTTTCCCTGGCGGATGAAATTTCTATCAACTGTAAGGCAATAGAGGCAAGAAGGACGCAATATTGTATATCTAGACGAAACCTGGGTAGATAATGATATGACAGTGAACAAATGCTGGAAGTGTTACAGGTGTTGTTCAGGGAATCCGCTCTAGTAGCCGCTTTATTATAGTTCATGCTGGTTCAGAAGCCGGATTTGTTCCAGGTGCTGCTTTAGTTTTTCGCTCAGGACTAACAACTGGAGACTATCATGGACAGATGAATGGAGACAAATTTGAAAAGTGGTTGCTCGAGAAGCTTCTACCTAACATTCCTCCCAAATCAGTCGTGGTAGTGGATAATGCGTCTTATCATTCTCACATAGAAGATAAAGTGCCAACTAAATACTCTACAAAAGCTCATATGATATCGTGGCTTAAATCGAACAATCTTGTATGTGATATATCAATCAAGAAAATATCAATTATATGAAGTAATATCAGCTAACAAGCCTAGAGAAAAAAGTATAAAATTGACGGTCTTTTACGTAACCTCGGTTATACACCTTTAAGGCTGCCTCCATGTATGTGCGACCTCAATCCTATTGAACTTGCATGGGCCGAAGAAAAAAAATATAGATAATAAAAATAAGAGCGCAACACCGGTGAACTTCCAATTAAAGATTTAAATAAAATAACATTAGAAGCGATTGACTGAATATCGGCTGAAAATTGGAAATCGTATGTTAAACATGTTCATTCTATTGAAGATAAATACTGGGAAGTAGATGGCAAAATTGAAACGGTTGTTGATGATTTAGTTATCACACTGGGATCTTCAAGTAATGACGACGAAACTAAATGGCTTAGTTTTTTCTCATATATTTTGTAAAATTGTTCATAAAGTAGCTGTCAATAAACTGCTTCAAAAAATACCTAAAATTGCAATTAATATTTGAAAAACTACAGAACTCATATTTTTCCAAAATTAACACATCAATGTAGTTATAGTAGGGGAGCCAGCACTGATTCCAGTGAACAAGATTTATCAAAATTTTAACTCATGCAGTTTGACTTTGGCTATTCGGGTATGCCAAAAGTGACTGTTTGTCTCCGTCAATTACTTTGTACAGGGGGCGTCATTGTGAAGTACTATACAGATCGTTTCCTAATTGCGTGCTAATGTTAAAGGGGGGTGATTCTTGGACCTTTTTAAGAAAAGAGTTTAATATGAACCTAAAAGTCTTAACTTTGGAGAAACAGGGTCTTAAAATAACTTTTTTTTTTAATTCTAATTCTGATGCTATTATAGATAAATAATTGTGTGAAATTTGATACACGTCTTCTATGCATAAAGGGGCATTTTTTATTAACAATCAATTTTTGAAATTTCTACCAGTAGTTATAATAGGGGAGCGCCTCCTCCTCCTCCTCTTCCTCTCTCTCATGTCCCTCATTCTTAACTTCCTCCCCTTTTATTCTCATTCGCATCATATTTTTTAATTTTTTCTCTTTGTTCTCCCACATTTGATTTTGCATTCTTAAGTCTTATAAATAGGTGCATCATGATCATTTTAGTATGTTAAGGTACGAGTGACTGTTAAAAGAAAAAAAACTGTTGAATAAATCTATTAATAATAATATTAAAATAAAATGAGTGAATCAGTTGGAGAAAGAAATCGATCCATTCCGCTACAGACAATTAGCCTCGAAGAAATTATACCAGGAGTTCAAGAAGAAAATATACCATTAGTTCGAGTAGAAAATAATGGGATTGTTTTAAAAAATTTGAATAAAACTGAGAGTGAAGAGAAAAAAGTGTTTTGTGCTATTTGTTTTGAAATAATCGAATATTATGATTCATGTAGACCAAATACATGTTCCCACATTTTTTGTTTAAAATGTATTTTAAGATGGAATGATGAAAATGGTTGTTCTATAATGGTAAACAATTGTCCTGTATGTCGCACTAGATATTACTATTTGGTACAAATCTTCAAAGATGTAATTAGACATCATTTTGTTGTAATTTTAAAAAGAGGATAATATTTTTTATAATTTGTGTTTGTGAAAACTCTGGTAACAAATAATTTTGTAAAAAAAAGTAAATGTAAATATATATAATAATTGACACACATTTTTTCCTTTTCCTATATTGAAACGACAACAATGATCTAACAAGTTTTTTAATACATACTAATTTTCACATTACATAACAAAACAATTGTTATGGGTTTACACAAAAAGTGCCACGCCCTAAAATGGCACCACTTTTGCAAATGGAAGCTTAAATTTTCTTATGGGAATTTACATGTAAAAATGACGGTTTTGATTGTCGGACCGGCATAGCCTAATCTACTACTTTTTAATTATACTAATAATATTAATATAATTTGCATCAAGTAAGAGAAAACTCAATTGAATACAGATACAAGCGTTAACAAAATGTTATGCTAATATATGAGTGCTTCTAGTGGCAGTTGACATAATCGACACTTTTTTTTTTTACATATGATTAGCTATTTCATTTACAAATACAGTGTCAGATGTTAGAATAAAAAGAAGTATTTTGCATATAGCAATGAAAATATATAACCGCTTATAGTAACAGTTGACATTTTTTAAAATTAATATTGTTGACGTATTCTACTTATTATCTTTACAATTTATGTTTAAAATTAATATTTTTGATATAATCTACCCATTACGTTTATAACCTATATTTAAAATTAATATTGTTGAAATAATCTACCCATCACCTTTACAAACTATGTTTATTATTAATATTTAACAATATAATTTTCTATCTCTTTTTTTTCATTTTTGTTGCAGTAAAAGCAAGCATGTTCAGGAATTAGTAGAAAAAGATGTATCCTACAAATAGCACAATGTAAATCAGAAGCACTAACAACATAGGCTCTTTTGTAGTGGCAGCTCACATGATCGGACTCCCCTCTCCGTAAATATCTCATGTGAATTGCACTACAAGGAAGGCAAATAGCAAATGTTCCTAGTCTTCGACTTTCAATTTTAGAGTAGCTTTGTATAACACATACATCTTTTTCTTCAAAATTATTAAATAATTCACTAGCCCTAAACTTGCTTACTTTTACGTCAGCCTCGGTTCCTAAATTTAGCAATTGTCCATCCATGTCCACTCCTTCGTCAATTTCCTGATCATCTTCCTCCATCTCTTCTTCTTCCTCCTCAATATAATTAATGTCTATGTTACATAAGAATGATCTTCTAACAAGCCTAGATGATTTGTCCAAAAATGAATGTTTATAAGTGATGGAATCGCCTTCCAAGTTAATAAAAATTTCTTTTCTTTCTTCAATTTGAGCGGCGTTCTCCACATTATTTTCTTCAATTTGGTCAGCGTTTCCAATCATATTTTCTGCCATCGTTAGGAGCTTTAGATTTAGATAGATATATTTGATAAAAAACAATTTTGGTTATAGCTTATAAAATAATATCGACAACTGATATTACAGCGAATGATACTGTATGATCGTCGAGTGGATGTTCTTAAGTATATATCCCATCAACCACCACTTTTACTACCTGCAATACTTAAGTTTTTTTTTTTTTTTTTGCTGTCCCTTTCCCTGTCAGTTTCCTCGGGGGGGGGGGGGGGCCCAGGGGGGCTTCGCCCCCCTCCCCGCTCCGCCAACCCCCCTTAAACCCCCCTCACCCTCACCTTATCTTCTTTCTCTCCCTTCCTTCTTTCTCTTTTTTATATGTTTCTCCGTTTTCCTTCCTTCTCCTTTTTCCTTCCTTCTCCTTTTTCCTTCCTTCTTCTTTTTCTTTCCTTCTCCTTTTTTCTTTTCTTCTTTTTTAATCTAACCTAACCTAACCTAACCTAACCTAACCTAACCTAACCTAACATAACCTAACCTAACTTAACTTAACCTGAAGAGGGTAGCCCGAAATTGGGGAACCGGGATTTTAGTCTCGGAAATTCAGGGGTCCGGGGGGGGGGGAGGGGGGAAGGGGGAGGGGGTAAGGTTGTTGATCGGCTTGGGAAAGTGGTTTTTAGAGATTGTCGTTCAACTTTAAGTAGGACACATGTGATTAACTTTTGCATATAAAATCGCCTCAGCGAAGAGACGAATGCAATTGATTTCTGCATTCACACTGTGCAGAGCTCGCGAGTTTTCTGGTGTTTACATTGTGTCTATTTGGTAAATTTTTATTTTTATTTCTAACATTTTTATTTGGCAAGATTTAATTCTTATATATATTGGTGACATTTTTATGTACATTTGTGGCATTTTTATTTGTTATTACGATTTTTTTCATAATGGACAATTTTTTGGCATCGAGTAGCAAAATAATTGACAATGACTTTGACTTATACACATGTACTCAAATGCAGAATTTTGCAAACCAACAAAACAATGAAACAGACGTATTTACAACTAGTCAACAACAAACTATTCAGGACTTGAATGAAATTATTTATAATAGCCAAGTTCAGAATAATGCCAACAAACACAACAACGAAAAATATTTATTTACAGCTACTCAACAACAAACTCTTGACGATCTTAATGACATTATTGACAACAAAACGGACTTAATTACAACAAAAACTAAACAAACTCTTGAAGAACTGAATGACATTGACGAAACTGAAAATTCTAGCTATGAGGATATTGTTTGTTTTCAAAAATCTAATCCAAATTATTTAACATTAAAATCGCCAATTAATTCTCCGAGACCAATTTGCTCTCCCTTTTTGTTTAGTGAAAATTCTGATTCGGAAGAAGAACAAATTGATCAAAATTTAAGTTTGGCTATTTGTCCTACTAATTCACCATATGATATTGTAAATTCTGATTCGCAAGAAAAACAAATTGATCAAAATTTAAGTTCGGCTATATCTTCTATTAATTCACCATATGCTATTGTAAATTCTGATCCGCAAGAAAAACAAATTGATGCAAATTTGACTTCGGATATTTCTCCTAATAATTCACCAGTTGAACAAAATTCAATTTCGAAGCCATCATTTATCATTAAAAAAAAATTTAAAATTAATAAAAAAAATAAAAAACAAATAGCAAACCTTAAGTGTCTGGGTTTCGCTATTCAAAATTTAACTAATTTGATCACAATTAAAAAGGGAGACGAAAGTACGGTGAATTATGTTAAACAGGCCTTTGACAAATTAGTTGACTCATTTGAAGAAATGGATTCATAAAGTCAATTAATTTCTATTGCTTTTTTCAAAATTTGACTATAACTAAATAAAAATGCACAATATTAATTTTATTATTATACAAAGAACTTCAAAAATGCAATTGCTTTTTTCAAAATTTGACTATAACTAAATAGAATTGCACAATATTAATTTTATTATTATTATTATTATGCAGAAAACTTCAGAAATGCATAAGTGTGTAACATGTAATAAAGTCTTTACTAGAAAGGATAATTTACTGCGACATATTAAAAAACATGTTAACGGAAATTCCACAAAACTCAACAGTTGGTTGAAAAAACCAAAGCTTGTTAAAGGTAAGAACATTTTATTTTTCATGTCATATTTTGTAAAATATTTTGTAAAATATTTTTTTCTTAATTTATATAGATTCTACAAATATTGTAAAATATTGTAAAGAATGCAAGAAAAATATAAACCAAAGTCTATGGGGTGGACATCTTCGATCTAGTGTGCACAAGAACAATTCCAAAATAGGCTTGGAGGAAGGTGTTGAAATTATCAAGTCAGCATTCAGGGAACGAATAATATCTTATAGGATTTCCTCACACCAAAACTTCATAAATGTGAAAGAATATTTTCAACATTTGGAATACAAAATTGCACATCTAATAGATCAAGAACTGCAGAAACATAAATGTATCAAGCTAAATATGGAACTGTTCGGTTTCTATTTTAACCCCAGCAGCGACAGCTATGATGTCAAATCTTTTAATGCGCCGTTCCAAGTCATTTGCCAGGGATATCAGAAAAAAGAACTGTTAGAGCAAATCTGCACCATTATTGACCAGAAAGCTGACGAATTTGCAGAAAGAGATTCAGGTAAAGAATTTATTTTCGATTTTACAACAGCAACAAAAAAGTAATTTTTTAATTTTTACGTTGCAGGATGGGCTTTGATGAATTTACTTCATTTGGAAATTAATGTTAACAAGCACAATCCGCTGAGAGCCTCATCTTTTATCGAACTTCCTCAAGAGATCAAGAGACGTCAAGCTGTGATCAACATTAGGAATGATGACAACTTTTGCTTCGCCTGGGCAGTTGTGTCTGCTCTTCACCAACCACGAGGATTAGATTTTGAAACTTCATCCTACCCACACTACTCTTCTGTTTTGGATATGTCAGGTATAGAATTTCCAATGTTGCTAAAGAACATTAAGATTTTTGAAGAAAAAAATAACATTTCTATTAATGTATATGGATTAGAAATTATAAATCCTAAAAAGGGGTATGAAGTAATTGGTCCACTTTATTATTCATCGAATAAAAAAAATCAACATGTCAATTTATTGTTAATAAGTGATGATGATGAAAAAACTTTTCATTATTGCTATATTAAAGATTTATCAAAACTAGTTTCTGCACAAATTTCTAAACATCACGGAAAAAAATATATTTGCGATGGTTGTTTACAATATTTCCCTACAGAAGAAAATTTATTACAACACAATAGCTATGATTGTGATCATTTACGAATTAACCTACCTTCTAAAGAATTAATAAAAGATAAGTTTGGAAACTATTCATATGATAATATTTTGAAATTTGTAAATTATCATAAACAAATGAAAGTTCCTTTCGTGGTGTATGCAGATTTTGAATGCATTTTAAAGCCTTTAAATAATGACAATGTTGATAAAAATCCTAATACTTCATACACCTTAAAACAATATGAACATATTCCACATTCATTTGCCTATTACATTAAATGTTCCTTCGACGATAATTATTCTAAATTTGAAAAATATAGAGGTCAAAATTGTGATACATTATTTATAAATTCTTTAGAAAGAGATGTGTATAACATATACAATAAATATTTAAAGGCTCCTAAAAAAATGATCCCTTTGAACGAACTGGACAAAATTTATCATAACTATGAAAAAGTTTGTCATATTTGTAATAAACCTCTTTTAAATGACAGGGTTGCAGATCATTGTCATATAACCGGTCTTTATAGAGGTCCAGCTCATTCACTCTGCAACATAAATTACAGAATACCTAACTTTATTCCAGTTATATTGCATAATTTGCGTAATTATGATTCTCATCTATTTCTTAAAAAATTATGCTTAAACAAAGAACAACTAACAGTTATCGCACAAAACAAGGAAAAATATATTTCATTTGAAAAGCTTATTCATGTGGATAACTATTTTGATAAAAAGACACAAAAGGCTAAGAAAAAAAATATATCATTAAGGTTTATTGATTCTTTTCAATTTCTATCCCATTCTTTATCAAAACTCTCTGAAAGCTTAAAAGATGAACAATGTAAGGAAATAAAAAAAATTTTCAATGATGAAGAAAGATTTAAACTTATTCGGCAAAAAGGTGTATTTCCTTACAGTTATATTGATGATTATTTAAAATTAGAAGAAACAACTTTACCTCAGAAAGACCAATTTTATAATACTTTAACGGATGAGCACATCAGTGATGCAGAATACCAAAGAGCTGTAAAGGTTTGGCAATTGTTTAAATGTGAATCTCTTGGTCAATACTCCGACGTTTACTTACTCTCTGATACTTTACTTTTGGCAGATATTTTTGAAAATTTTAGAAGCACTTGTTTATCCACATATAAGCTCGATCCAGCTCATTTTTACACTTTTCCAGGTTTATCCTGGGAGGCGTGTTTGCGTTATACTGGAATAGAGTTAGAATTGTTAACTGATCCAGATATGATACACTTTTTCAAAAAAAGCGTTCGCGGTGGTGTGAGCTCTTGCATTTGTAGAAAATCTGAAGCTAATAACCCATTTCTTTTAAATTTTGATCCTTTAAAGCCAACTAAATACATAATTTATTATGATGCAACAAATTTGTATGGTTATGCAATGTCACAGCACATTCCAACGGGAGATTTTGTTTGGTTAACAGATAAAGAAATCAATGATTTAAATATTATGAATATTTCTAAAAAATCTAATAAGGGATATGTTTTAGAAGTTGATTTAGAATATCCTACAAGTCTACATTCCTATCATAACGATTTTCCGTTTTGTCCAGAAAACTTTAAACCGCCAAATTCTAAATGCATAAAATTAATACCCAATTTAAATGATAAATCAAAATATGTTATTCACTATCAATTATTAAAACAATGTTTGGAACATGGACTCAAGTTAACTAAAGTTCATAGAGTTTTACAGTTTTCTCAATCTGATTGGTTGAAAAAATATATAGACTTGAATTCAAGATTAAGAAATGATTCAAAGAATGAATTTGATCGTAATACTTACAAGTTGGCAAATAATAGTATTTATGGCAAGACTATGGAAAATGTTGATAGGAGAATTGACGTAAGACTTGTTACAGAGTGGGAAAAAAATAGAAGAAAAGATGGTGCTGAGAATTTAATTGCAAAACCATATTTCAAGGACTTAACAATATTTTCTGAAAACTTGGTAGCTATTCAAATGCAAAAGATTCAAGTTACTTACAATAAACCAATATATGTAGGCTTCTCAATATTAGATATATCTAAAACTGTCATGTATGATTTCTTTTATAATTTTTTAAAACCTCTTTATCAGGAAAATATTTCACTTTTATACACCGATACCGATTCGTTCATTTTAGAAGTCACAACTCCAAATATTTATTCTGACATGATAAAAAATATTCACAAATTTGACACATCTAATTATGAATTTAATAATATTCATGAAATGCCTATTACAAAGTCAGTTATAGGAAAATTCAAAGATGAATATGCTGGTGAACCCATTACTGCTTTCTTTGGTACTGGAGCAAAAGCATATTGTATTAAAACGGAAAACAGTTTAACAAAAAAAGCAAAAGGTGTTAAAAAAAGTGCAATTAAAAAGCAGTTGGATTTTATTCATTATAAAGATGTTGTTGAAAATCATTCTAAAACCTTTTGTTCAATGTATGTTTTTCGATCTAGACAACATACAATTTTTACAGAGTTAATTAATAAATTGGCTTTGAGTTCCGAAGATGATAAGCGGTATAAAATTCCCTATAGTTTTAATACATTAGCTTGGGGACACCAAGATATTGCTTTGTATCAATGGAATGCAGAACATGAAGATTTAGATATATTTATGTAGATATTATAAGGTATTTAAATTTGTTGTTTTTGAAACCAAAGTTAGTCTTCATAAGTCTTTCACAAAATGTGCATAGAAACTTTTGACAAAGAAATTGATAACAGTTATTTTAAAACATATGAAAAACGACTTTCCACTTTTAAAAAATGGAAAGGAAAATTGAGACCAGAAGTGTTAGCTGGAGCTGGCTTTTACTATACTTCAATCAATGATATTTGTAAATGTTTTTATTGTGGTATTGAAATTTTTGATTGGTTAAGTTATGATGATCCTATTGTGGAGCATAAGAAATTTGCTAGGAATTGTGATTTAAATAACTGTTTATGGAAAAATAGGAATCGAATAATTGTAACCATTCAAAATAAGTCTTCAAGCTACACATTTTATATAGTATTATTAATATCCTTATTTATGAACTTTTACATATATTTAAATTAAGTATTTTATTGTTATTTTTTTACAACTGCTTTTGCTTTCGTGGTGAAAGTATCTGCTTAATGTTAATAAATTTGGAATATAATTATTAATTTGTTTTAATGACTATCAGTAGATCTCAATTTATTCTTCTTTATTTTATTTTCCAAAATGTTTTTTATGTTCATCATCCCCCTGGCGTAACACAGTGTGAAATATGTTTTTCTAATAAAACAGACGTCACTCTAAGTAAATATTGTAAATTTATGAAAATTGGATTAATTAACAATAGTACAATTAGTTGGATGGAACGAATAAATGGAAATGAAAATGCAAGTAAATTTTTTAAAATTTTGTATCATTATCCAAATCGATCTATTTTTGATACAAATTGGATAGAAAGGTTAGAGTTTAAAAATAATCAGTTACAAATTTTAACCCCCAACTGTACCAATTATTATGACGGATTCAAAAATTATTACTTTTCCATCATTAGTGTTACATTAAACTTTGCATTATTTTTATACATTACCATTTTAATTATTTATCTTTATTACAAATTTCAAACTGGAAATCTATTTTTTCATTAATCCATTTTAATCAAAACTTTAAAGAAAGTGGGGATGAGAATATTTAAGTACAAGAATAACACAATATGTTTCAGTCTCGTTTAGTCATTATGAACAACGCCGTGGTTCATAAACCTTTGGAAACGCTTCTTAATTCAAAAATTTATTTTTTAAATAATTCTTTGTCAAAATTTGTTCTTGTTGGCATTAGTTTAAATGATTTTTCTCCAAAAATTGTAATTGGTGGAAAAACTGGATTTTCAATCGCACTAACCGAAGAAAATTGGAAAGACATTTGTGTTCATCAAGGAATTATTGTAAACAATTTCTACTTTCCTCAAGTTGATCAAACCAGTGTGAATATAAACAACATTCATCTGCAGGTTCAGAAAATAAATGATACCCCTGTTCTACAAATTACAAAAGGCCCACACTTCATATACTTAGGACAAGAGTCTTTGGACAATTTGTGGCGATTAAAGGAAATTATTGATTATAGATTATCTATACTTAAAAGGCAAGAATTCAATACATATTTCAAAATATTTCAAAATAATATTTCATCTGATTGTGGCGACTTGTGTACGCATGTTTATAATATAATAAGTCCAACAGAAAATCCTAACAGTGAAAATGTTTCAACTATGATGGAATTACTTGCTTTATATCCTGAACAAATGGAAAACAAATTGAAGCAAAATGGAACAAAACGAAAATATTACGAAGAAAACAATGAAAATGGATCAAAAAGAAAATATTACGAAGAAAACAATATCTTTTCTGGAAGAGAACAATAAGGTGCATGTGTTAGTGAAGTGGAGCTTTGCTTACAGACAAGCCCGTAGGAGTAACTTTCAGATGTGGTACTTAGATAGACTCCGTTTTGAAAAAAGAATAAATGATTGTAAACTTATTCTAGATTCGATATTATCTGAGGAACATAGAAATAAAATATATTTGACACGTTTTAATAAAAATTGTATTTGATGTTTTACTTAATAAAATTTTAGTTTAGTAAATGTGAATTTTATTTGAAATTAATTAGCACATTAAGACTTTGTAATTTGTATCAGCTAAAGCATAAAGTGAGGAACAGAAATAAAACAAATTTAACTAAAATTTAATTTCAATTTAATTAAACAATATTTTTTTTATCAATCCATGTATTATATTTTTTATCAAGTCCTAACCATTTCACATAAACTTTGTTTCCTTTCCTTCTCAAAATCTTCTCAATAAGATACACATCGGTATGCTTTACTTTTAGTAATTCTTGCTCATAAAAACCACCCAGAATGTCCTGATTATCTTCGTCTTGAATTAAATATGTCCAAGGGTTTGTCATCTTAACTTCTTTAATGTGGAATATCTCATTTGACCAATTTGGTGTGTAACCTTTTGAAAATGCCTCTCGATGCTTGCTTATTCGTACGTGATCACCCACTTTAAACTTTGGAGATTTTATATCTAACGTTTTAGCATGAGTAAATGCAGATTTCAAGATTCTATTTTCATTTGTTTTATTTACTTGTTTTGGCTTCACATTCCTATTGAAGAATGTTTTGTATTGTTATAATCTTTTACAATATCCGCTAATATATTAAACCATTTGTAATTTCCTTGAATGCTAAATATTTTCCACATATTATTCTTTAAAGTCCTGTTCACTCTTTCTACTATACTCGCTGTCAAATTGGAAAACGTGCTATAATGGTTAATTCGAAATTGTTGCATCAAATTTTGAAAATTTACATTGAAAAACTCTCTTCCTCTATCCGTTTGCAAGTTTTTTGGTGGAGTTTTTGCACTGATTAATATTTTTTTCATTGCCGCTGTTACGTCTTTTCCAGATTTAGATTTTAACGGTTCGGCCCAAACATACTTAGAAAATACATTTATGGTAATCAAGATATATTTAAATCCCTTATTAAATTTGGCATAGGGTAACATTTCAACCAAATCAGCTTGAAAAAGATCATTTAACCCTTTCACTACCACCCTTCTGCGTTTGTAGTTTTTTCTAGCAGGTTTATGTAATTCATTAACGACTTGCTGTTTAACGGTTGTCATGACAACAAACTTGTTTATTCAATTTTAAGGAAGTTCACTTTCTATGTTTTGTAATAATTCGAAATATAACTTTTATATGTTTTTTCCCATTCATTCAATTTATCAATTTGTATTGTATAACTTTTTTCATTTAAAATTTTACTAATTTTAGTAATCTCCTTTTCTAACGCATTAAAGGATTTTTTTATCTCTCCAGTTAAGAAAGTAGTTGATCTACTATCACTATTTTTTAATTCCTCCTCTGTTTTATTTAATTCTTGTTCTAATTTCTTAATTACACTGGACATTATATTTTCCAAGGAAATATATTGTTGATTTTCTTCCAAAGTGAGTTGGTCAATTGTTCTACTGTTAAGAATGCTATTTTGATTTCTTTTTTTTTCATCATCTAACCTTTTTATAAAAGTTCTTAATTGTTTAATTTTTTCCTTGTGTTTTTCAATTATTACTTCTCTTATATTTGTTTCCATTATTTTATTAATTTTGTTGATATCATCACTTAATTTTTTGTCTTCCTTTTTAACATGTTCATTTAAAAATTGCAAATCTTTACTTATTTGATTTAGCGTTAGCAACTGTTTATTAACGTTTTCAATTGAGGTATAGCATCCTTTAATCTGGTTCTCATACTTTAAAAAATTTTCATCAAAAACCTTAAGCTTTTTAGCAAAGATTTCATTATTTGTTTCATTTTCACCTAATCTCCTTTTTAAATTATTAATGTCACTTATTCTCTCTTGATTTTGTTTTGAAATATGGCGTCCAAATTTATCAACTGTCATGTTGAGCTTTCATTAAACAATAAATATGATTATATTTGATAGCTGTTATTTATAGTATTACTTTATCTTCTCTTAATTCTTCAATAATAGAGATAATCTCGTTACTATGAGCATTATTTCCCGCATCACTTGATGAAATTAATAAACGTAGCCTATCAACAATTTCGTTAACATTATTCCAGTATACATAGTCTGTATTTGATCTGTTTGTTTTCAAAATTAATCCCTTTCCTGTAGATTTGGCTCTAGTTGTTCTAAACGGAGGTTTTGGTTTGTTAAATGCTGTAACTAATCTTGGCAAGGTTTTTGTCTTTGTAATCCCCTTTCTTTGTAAATATGGTCCTATTATTGTAACATATTTGTGTGATGTATTTCCTTGAACTTGTTCATTTGAATCAAAATTCCTACGATATACATTTGTTTTAGCTAGAATGTTCATGTAATTATCTAAATCTTCCTTCTTATAACCTTTCGGTTCTTTTTTGAAAAGCAATTCGTATAAACCTGGCGTGCCTGTGTACGTTATTCCTCCCACTTTAATGTCTTTTCCAATAATTTCTACCGGTATCTGTGTTAAACCAAAAGAAAACTTATCCGTTTCGAGGTCATGAACTATTCCATAATAATGGTCAAATTTATGTTGTGTATCTTTCACACCCTCATCAATATATGATCTGGGTAATTCATGAAAATCTGCTAAGTAATCTTTATATGATGGTGTACCAACATAGGTTTGAATTGTTTTTCTAGTTTGTTCCAATATGTCTGACAAGTTTAAATTTGTTGTTGTGTCACTAGAAGGATCTGAAGTTTCTGCTATAACAGTTGATGACAATGGTTGTACTACAGGAGAGGAAGAAGTGATACTACTGTCATTTAAAAATGTTGGTAGTTCTGTAGGGAGTGACGGAGTTTTTCCTGTTTTCTGAATATTTTTCGTCGGAGTTGATGTTTTATAAAGCTTTGTAGGTGTTTTGAAATCTTCATACTTTGAAACTCTTTCTTCTTTTAAATCGAATGGTTCGGATTTACCAATACTTGAAATTAGCTGTTTAAGTGGTTGTGTTATTGGTCTATAAGTTTGTTCTAATTCGGACTGAGCAGTAGAAGTAGCTAATTTCAAGCTTTGATATTTCTGCTTCACGGCTTGTCTGGATCTTATTAATTCTCGAGCTAAACGTTTATCCATGCTGTACAAGTTTTAAATGAAATAAAACTGCAAATTTTTTACTTTTATAAATATATAAAGGAATCGAATTTACTCCTATATCTGCCGTGATTTACTTCACAATCTTTGTCAATTACAAGAAAGCCATATGGATCCATCCAACAGTTAGCACAAATATTTTTAAACTGATCAAATGTCATATCTAATATACAGTGGTCATTATATATATGTTTTAAACTCAAACAGTCCTGTTTAAATAAAATTAATAAGTTTGCATTTTCTCGAATTAGACGTTTAAGGATTGAGGAATATCCTTGAAAAATAAAAAAACAATCGGTGTTTCTATGCCTTCCATGCGTGAAATAGTCCCTAATAATAGATTGATTATGACAAGGAATATCATCAAAAATGATAACGGAATTTGGCTTTATCTCATGAGGTGAAATAATGTTCTCATCGCTATCATATTCAAAGTATCCAATTTCTTTCATAGGTTTTAACAACTTTCTTAAATATTCATATTTTGGTTGATCTAATGACTTTGAATAAACATAGACATTTTCAAACCTAATTCCATTTGGATGCTCGAGCAGTGTAAGCATAACGTTGGTTTTACCGCTACCACTGCAACCAACTATAAGCCCTCTTTTTGAACCACCGCAAAATAAGTCACCATGCTTTCTCAACTGTTTACTTAAAATTTTTTCATCATGATTATTTACTGGTAATGAGAATTTTTGTTTTTCAATCCTCATTCTTAATCACACTAGTAAATATTTTTAGCTGTAAAAGTATTTATACCAGAAAAATGTCAATGTGCTTTTAGTATAAAAAGAACTTCAATGACTGTGGGTCGCCATAAGTTGAAAAAAACTATTAAAACACGTAATAGAAAAGGCTCTGGTTTAGTAAATAAATTAATTAGCAAACTACCTTTCGAAGTTCATATACCAGGATATAATTATTGTGGTCCCGGCACCAACTTGGAAAAAAGATTAACTAGAGGTGACGTTGGTATAAATCCATTGGATTCCGCTTGCAAAGAACATGATATATCTTACTCTCAGACTGAAGATTTATCAAAAAGACACATATCTGACCAAATATTAGAAAAAAAAGCCTGGGATAGGGTAAAAGCTAAAGATTCTTCTATTGGTGAAAAAATTGCAGCTTTAAGTGTTGCAGGAATAATGAAGGGTAAAAGAAAGTTCGGTTTGGGATTAAAAAATACAAAAGGGGGTAAACTTAAATTGAGAAAAAAACGTATCATTCGAACGCCCAAAAAAATTGGAGGATTTCTACCTCTTTTGTTTCCCATTCTTGGCGCCCTGGGTGCACTAGGTGGAGGCGCGGCAGGAATTGCTAAGGCAGTAAATGATGCTAAAGCAGCTAAACAGCAACTAGAAGAAATACATAGACATAATATTGCAATGGAAAATGCTTCTAAAGAAGGGAAAGGATTATATATTAGACCATATAAAGGAAAGGGACTATTTATTAGACCTTATAAAGGAGGATCCGTCAAAATGAAAGCAATCAGACAAAAAAAAAAACTCAAAATAAGTTTTCCAAAAAGAGCACTTACGAACAATGATATTATTAAATATGTAAAGCTGTTAAAAATAACTGGCTTTAGAGGTGTTTTTATGCTCGATGAACTTCCAAAAAAAATTAATCTGAAAGAATGTGGTATTGTAAATTTGGATAAAAAACAAAATAAAGGATCTCATTGGACTGCTTATATTAAAAATAACAAAAATGTAATATATTTTGATAGTTATGGAAATTTAAAACCACCTTTTGAACTTCTCAAATATTTTAATTCGAATGGCAAAGTGGATGTATTTTATACTTATGAAAATAAACAAAAATTTAATTCATATAACTGTGGTCAACTATCCCTAAAATTTTTGCAAAAAAATATATAAACTCATTATTTATTGTAATATCTCATTCATAAATAAACTGCAATGTCTACCACAATTGCCATATCAGGAAACAGTTCTGTTTTGTCTGCTGATTTTAATCCGCCCATATATTTAGAGGATGAAAAACAATATTACCTGGGTTTAGCTGATTTTGAAACGTTTATGACTATCCCCAATATAAAAGAAGGATATAATAAATTTTATATAGATAAAAAAGTAATTGTTATTCCCGACGGAACTTATGACATTACAGATATAGAAACATACATAAGAGAAAGTATAGAAGATTTATTTCCGAATGAAAAAATTTTTTTTCTTTTAAAAGCAAATGTTAATACTCTAAAAACTTTTTTAATGTGTAGTAGAATAATTGATTTTACCAAGGAAGATTCGATAGGAAAAATGTTGGGTTTTAATAGCAGGATACTAGAAGCTATGAAAGAGGAAGAATCAGATAATGTTGCAAAAATAACTAAGGTGAATGCTATTTGTATTGACTGTAATATTTGTGTCGGTTCTTACAATAATGGTAAACCTGTTCATATTATTCACCAGTTTTATCCAACTGTAGCTCCAGGGTATAAAATAGTTGAATCTCCTTTGCCCATTTTGTATTTTCCAGTTAGCGTCAAAGCAATTAACAATATAACAGTTAAAATAGTTGATCAAGACGGAGAACTTATCAGTTTTAGAGGAGAAACTATAACAGTAAGGTTACATTTACAAACAAGTGAAATATAAAATGGTTGTTAGATATAATAGAGCCCTTGGGATGAGACTTGCCCCTACCACTATCAACAAAGTAAAAACTTATAAAAAGAAAAAGCCTAAACAACAGTTCAGTATCAAATCCAACACCAACAAGTTAAGACGAGATAATCGTAAATTTCTCACATCCTTGGGTTTCACTGTTTTAAAATAATGAACATATTAAACGTAAACGAAAAGCTTTATGTAGACAATTCCATCGTCAGTTCTGAGCTTCACACATATCAACCATATATTTCTTCAAAATTCGATTACAATGATGAAATAAGGATCCCAATTCAAGAACTCGATGCTTACACTCTACCATCAGATAGTTTACTTTATATCGAAGGAAAATTAACTAATACAGAAGGTAAATATAAGAAAGAATTGCTATTTATTAACAATGGTATAGCCTTTTTGTTCAGAGAAATCCGCTATGAACTAAACGGAATTACTATAGATTCAATAAGAAATGTTGGATTAGCATCAACCTTAAAAAGCTACCTTTCTCACAATACCAACGAAAGTTTAAAACTGGAAAATGCAGGTTGGTTTCCACATCGGAAAGAAGGTGATACAATTTTAGTTGATAATGATGGAAAATTCTCCGTATCCATACCACTAAAAATGCTTTTAGGATTTTTTGAAGATTACAGAAAAATTATTATGAATATGAAACAGGAATTGGTTCTTATTAGATCAACTGATGATTTAGATGGTGTTATTTTCAAAGAAGATCCGGCACACCTTGTTACTGCTCCTGACACTCCATTGGTTACTTTCGATAAAATTTATTGGAAAGTTCCTCACATTCTAGTTGATATGCCACAACAACTTGCTCTATCAAAAATATTAGAATCAAATAAAGATATATTGATAGGATTCAGGAGTTGGGAACTTGTTGAATATTCTTCTCTAACCGAAACAACCCGTCACACATGGCCGGTAAAAACAACTAGTAAACTAGAAGCTCCTCGTCATGTTGTGATTGGCTTTCAAGAAAACAGAAAAGGGAAAATTGTTAAAGATATGAGTAAATTTGACAATATTACCTTGTCAAATATTAGAGTATATTTAAATTCTGAAAGATATCCTTATCACGATTTGTACTTAAATTTCGAAGAAAACAAATTTTCTGCTTTATACGAAATGTTTGCCAACTTTAGACAGTCTTACTATGGTGTTCCAAATGAACCCATTTTTAATCCTGAACAATTCAAAAACATTAGTCCTATTACACATATTGATTGCTCCCATCAAAAAGAAACAATTCAAACGGGATCCGTAGTAATGAGAATTGAATTTGAGACACACAATGCAATTAAAAAAGATACTTCTGCTTATTGTCTTATTTTACATGACAAATTATTTAGCTACAACCCTCTTACTAAAATTGTGAAACAATTATAAACTTTATCCCCACTATTTTCATATTTCGATTTAATTTAAAGAAATTTTCAAAAGCTTTTAGTTTTAATCATGACATCAAAACTACAACTACAAATTGAAAAATTTATTTTTAAAATTAATCAACTGAAAGAAGAAATTGCAAATTATTCAAGTAAAAAAAGTCTCATTAAAAAATTTGCTGCTTTGAAAATATGAGATTGGTTATAGATATTCAAGGATTCAAAGATGAAAAAAATAAATTTATACCGAAAGAGCTTGCAGCTTTTGATGGTTATGAAATGACTCATTACATTTTTAAAAAGCCTTTTCCAATGGAGTTTCTTTCACCTGATTGTCACAAGCAGGCGGTATGGTTAACGAAAAATTATCATTGTATACATTGGAATAATGGATTTACTCCATTACATCATTTCCCAAAAATAATTGAAACACTTACGAAGAAAGCAGATTTTGTTTTTGTAAAAGGAAGCGAAAAAAAGGATTTTATACAGAAATATTCTAAAAAGCATGTGATTGAAATAGATGAACAACCAGCGCTAAAGCTAATGGAACCAAAATGCTTCTATCATTCAAAATCACCTTGTATGTGTGCTTTGACAAATGTGTTATTTTTATATGACAATTGTTTTATGAATGAATAAAAATATAAAAAAAAACTTAATTACCTTTTTATTTTGCATTAACCAACCATGATTGAATACAATTAATATGATACCTTAAATCTAATTTTCTAAATTCATTTAAAAGTTCATACTCATTTTTATATTTTAAATAATCATTACAAAATTTAGCGGCTAATTTACATTGTTTCATTCGATCTATATTATTAACATATGCTGACAAATCTTGTGCTTCTGCGTCTTCTTCGCCTACAATTGATAAATATTGGAAGTATGCAGCAGATATAATAAACTCTTCATACATTTCAGTAACCATTTGCTCCATTGTAAATATTATTAAATTTATTCTTCCTTTTCAATTTCTTGAAGAATAGTATCCTCGTCAATAAATTGCTTCAAGTCTTTTAAATAGTAACCAAAGCCAATATCTTTTAGATCTTGAATAAGTTGAAAAAAATTTAATGTTTCAATGTATTTGTTGCAACAGAGGGCAGCCTTTACGAATTCCTCAGATTGATTACAATAAAAGTCTATCCACTCCGGACCACTTGCCATACAATATGAGAAATAGGTTTTTGAAAGATTACTAAATTTCTCCTCTAATAATTTAACTGCAATCAGCAACTCAGCCATTTCATTTATTTAACATAATATTTTAAATATGTAGGGGGACGTCTCTTGCGAATAGGATTAACTTTCTTTGATAATACCTGTTTTTTATCTTCGTATAATTGAAACCTCTTTTGGGTTGCAATAATAGCAGGTATAAATTGGCAATCTTCTCCTATAAATTCTATTAGGTGGCTTAATTCTCCTACAAAGTATGATTTCCCAAATGTATTGAAAAACGTAGTAAGGCTTATAATTCCTTCTAAATAATCATCACAACAGTCAATTGCTTCCAAATAATCTCGTTTCAGTGGATAAAACAGCTTGGTGTATTCATCTTTCGAAATCACTTCAAAGAAATTGAGATATTTAACTTTTAACTGTCTGATAGTTGTAGTTAATTTTTCGCGATTACACATAATTCACTTATTACTTGACACATTTTTTCTTTTTGTTTTATACAAAATTGGTGGAAAAATTCAAAAATAACTTTTTACGCAACTCGAGCACAGCTTAGTAAATGTGTCTCGGCATACTAAAATGATCATGATGCACCTATTTATAAGACTTAAGAATGCAAAATCAAATGTGGGAGAACAAAGAGAAAAAATTAAAAAATATGATGCGAATGAGAATAAAAGGGGAGGAAGTTAAGAATGAGGGACATGAGAGAGAGGAAGAGGAGGAGGAGGCGCTCCCCTATTATAACTACTAATACGTTATTGAGGCATATTATCTCACAGTAAATTAATATATTGCTCGTATATCATTTCCTTGGAAATTATACAAAAAATAAAATATTCGAAATATTAAAAATTAATTTATTTAACAGAACTTAACTAAAAATGTGGTAGAATGTTGAATTTTCAATTGGTTTTGTCGAATTTTTTAGCCCATATTACTGGACTTTTTCAACATCTTAATTTTCAGTTCGACAAAACCAATTGAAAATTCAACATTCTATCACATTTTTAGTTAAGTTCTGTTAAATAAATTAATTTTTAATATTTCGAATATTTTATTTTTTGTCTATTTTCCAAGGAAATGATATACGAGCAATATATTAATTTACTGTGAGATAATATGTTTCATTCTCTTCTCTTCCTAACCCCTCAATTTGGACAGAAGTATCAAAGAGAGAGATTGTTAAAATCTATATACCCAAAGATCCACAAAAGGACCTAACACGGTCGTTTACAAAGAATCCTTATTTTTTATCAATTAAACCCCCATTTCAATCACTTTCCTTCAGCTGATTTGGCCCAAAAAAATAGAACCGCTCTCTTATGGACCACTCTGTGTACCAAATTTCAACTCGATAGCTCAATTCCTTGAAACATTTTTTGCCGATACTGTAATTCCTCATCTCTTATAGATGTAGATATAATTCAAATGCAAATTGAAATATTAATTTATTTCACTTTTACAAACATTACAATGTGTATACAAGCACATAAACATAATTTTTGTATATACTATTCCTACAAATAAAAATAAGATAAATCATTAGAGCTGAGTCGAAATAAGCAAACGTCTCGCGCTAAACTCTGAAATACAAGGATTGTATTTCAGGGTTCTGTTGCCAGGCATCTCCCCGTATCAAATCTAGACAGAGGAGGAGAAAAGAGAGAGAGAAAGAGAGAGAGAGAGAGAATAGAGAATAAGTGAAATATGTAAACAAAATAAGAAGTGATAGAATAATAATTTAATACTATAATAATACATCATTATGTGGCTTTTGTTAGTTTTTAAAATTTTTCCTTCTTATATAGATGTGATTGTATTTCTTTTGGAAGCATGTTAAAAAATTTAGGCGCAAAATATGTAACTATTGTGTATGTGATTTATAATCTCAAGGTGTTCTAACAGTGGTCATTGACCGGGTATTTTATACAGTTGGTACATCTGGAAAGACATTTTCAATTTTATACGAAACATTTAGACAACTGTGAATTAATAAGCCTCTGAATGGAAGAATATCAGCCTTTTTATACAAAGTATTTATTGTGAATCTACGATTTTTTTATACATAATTTTTAAAGTAGTGTTTTGCGTAACCATCAGTTCATGCAAAGCATTACTAAAAGCACCACCCCAAACAATCAGACTATATCGCAACATTGATTCTACCATCGCATTATATATTATCTTTAGGATTTTTTTATTTAGTATCTGCCTCAATTAGAACCTATAATAAAGGTATCAAAGGGTTCCCAATAAATCAGACCAAAACAGTGTGATATACTTTTCTTTTATTACGATTTTTTTTTATTCAGCAACGTTTCGGCGGTCGTTTACCACCATCATCAGGCTAAAATACATAAATTTTATTTATAAATTTTAAATTGTAAATACAAAGGACAGAAATATTGAATGACACTACAAGTAGACGTTTTGTTTTTTTTTTTTGGTGATAGGTTGAAAAAGAATAAAATATTACATACATACATTTAAATTCAAAAATAAACAAACGTATTTATAGCTAATACATGTTATATGTATATTGTTATTATTAGTAGGTAACCAAGAGAAAGGAAACAGAGACAAAATTGTTGTTCTAATTAGTATGTGGAGTCATATTTCGGTAATACCTATTTTTTTTTTATATATATATATTTTTTGTTATACCTACACAAGAAACACTCTCTGCAATGTACGAATTTCAAACTAGCTGTAAACAGCGTATTGGAAGAATGTGATTTGGATAATTTATTTTATAATTTGAAAAGGTGAGACACCTGTGGTGTTTTTATTTAAATATTAAAACATTAGTGGGTTGTCAACTGTTTTGCGACTGTTTCCTTTCTCTTGGTTACCTACTAATAATAACAATATACATATAACGTGTATTAGCTATAATTACGTTGGTTTATTTTTAAATTTAAATGTATGTTTGTAATATTTTATTCTTTTTCAACCTATCACCAAAAAAAAAACAAAACGTCTACTTGTAGTGTCATTCAATATTTCTGTCCTTTGTATTTACAATTTAAAATGTATAAATAAAATTTATGTATTTTAGCCTGATGATGGTGGTAAACGACCGCCGAAACGTTGCTGAATAAAAAAAATCGTAATAAAAGAAAAGTATATCACACTGTTTTGGTCTGATTTATTGGAAACCCTTTGATACCTTGTACAAAAAAGACCGGAATATATACAATAACCTATAATAAAGTTTTCTAACTTTTGATGAAATATAATGACAGTGGTTCCCCCATCTTAGATGTTGATCCACTGTAATTTTTTTGACGTTACCAATTTGTTTGCAATCACACCGGTCAATAACACAGTCCTCTCTGTAAATTTTAAGTAAATTATTTGCTGGTCTATCAGACGCCGTACTGGAGAAGGCAATGCATTTAGTCCTCAATGTTTAGACTCAAGAGATTACAGGTAAGCCAAACGAGAATGTTTGGTTGGCAACAGGGGCGTGCGGTAAAATTTTAAGAAAGGGAAGCAATTTTTAGAAACTTACCTGTTCGTAATGTAATTCGATTCGTCGATCATTTTTTGCCAATTCGTCAATGACGTCATCATAAAAATTTTGGAGAAGTTTATTTTCAATGGACAACAGGGATGTATGCGAAAGTCTCTCCTGCCCCGTTAAATTTCTTACGACATTTTTTATACGTTTAAGTTTTGAAAAATTGTGTTCTACTGATGAACTTGTGGCAGGTATTGTCAATACTAATTCACACAATTTCGACACTTCGGTGTAGGCATCTTCCAGCTCCTGGTCTTTTAAAAATTGCATTAGTTCCTTACGGTTATTTTTTGCGCTAATGTCATCAGTTTCGTAAATCACTTTTAGTTCAGATCGCAGTAACACTCGGTCGAAGAACTGGCCATAATGAAGAAGGAGAGATTTAAACGCATCTTCTGGAAAAGTTTTTCTTTTAAATGCATCAAAATTGCAGAGCTCAAAGAATTTAAAATCATTTAAACCGTTAACTCTATAGTTTATTTGTTTTTGATCGATTATTTCATAAAAGAGGCGTCTGTATGATGTTTGAACATCTCCCAACTTGTCTGTTCGAAGACGCTTGGCTTGTGGCTCTACATTTAACGTTATCGCTTTCTCCCGAAACAGGTCAAATTCATCTCTTTTTTGGCTTAACATGGACTTAAAATCATCCACTTTTTTAGGCAAAAAGCATTATCATTTGTTTTAATTTGTAACATATTAAAAACATTGTCCGAGAATGGAAATATTTCTGAAAATATGGTCAACAAATAATTAAAATTAAAATCTCGTTTCAAACAGTCCAAAAACCCCTTCGAACTATTTATTGCTTCTGAGTGCCACGTTTCGTTATTTCCTATTATATTCTCAAATAGTTCAATCAGTGATTCACGATTTTCAGATACTGTTAACACAAGTCTTCCATTATAGTTCCACCTAGTAGGAGCTACTTTGGACAATCGTTTGTGGACAATGCAGTCCAAAGCTTGTGTACGTTTTGTTGACTTGAAAAAAAAAGCAGCCATGCCACTTAAAGTAACGAAAAATACTTTACACTATTTAATATGATTGATGGACTGGGATAAAACTAAATTTAATTTATGAACAAAACAATGGACAAACACAGCACTTGGGAAAGTTTCTCGAACTTTAGCTTGCAGACCCCCTAATTGTCCTCTCATTACTGCAGCTCCATCATAGCTTTGAGCAACTAATTTTTTCTCTCCATTAATTTCTTTAGTAACGTTATAAACTACGGTATATAATGCATCTGCTGTACGATTTTCGGACACATTCTTAAAACCTAAAAATCGCTCTTGAATACTTCCGTCAGTTTTAACGTAGCGTATTACTATAGATATTTGGCTAAAATTAGTGATATCAGTTGTTTCGTCCAGAGCAATAGCAATGAACCGCGCCTCGGCAATCTCCTGCTTAATTCTTTTTAGAATAATGGTTACAACAGCGGAAATTAAATCATTCTGGATTCGATTCGACGTTCCGCGAAAAACGCTAGACTGCTCTAAATGATTTTTTAAGCAATCATCATATTTAGCCATTAAAGTAAGTAAATCTTGAAAATTTCCTCTATTTGAAGAAACCCTTCTTTCGTCATGACCCAATTCGTGCTGTCCGAGAAAACAGACAACATCGATAAGTCTTCTTAATATTTGCCTATTTTTATCGACTAGTTCATTGTGTTGGCGGTGACTAATTTCGAACTGTTTATTAAGGGCGTGTTCAATTCTGGTTTTGCCGAAGACTTTTTCTTTTATGACGGCCTATGCTTTGGACATAATGTGTTTTTTTACAGCTTTATGGAAATTGTTTAAATCGGAAAAACCAGTTTTATTCCAGAGACCTTTTTCATTTTCAAAAAGCAAACATGGCCAACAAAATAATTTACTTATATTTTCACGCCCTGTTAGCCATTTAAATTGTTCGTATTGTTTTTCCGGATAAAAATGTCTAATACCGTTTTTCATTTTTGTGGTTAAATTTTTCGTAGGCGGTTTTGCCCTTCCTTTGGAAATTATTTGAAGCTTATCAGCGAAGTTTAATGTTGAAAATCCCTTTATTATTAAGACACACACCACACATTTACTCACACTCTTCTTACTAAATTCTCCAACAGTTTCAACGTTATTACCGACAGCTAAAGTTGACGGTATTTGCATATCCACGTCCGTATTATTGCCTTCCATATCGCACCATGCACGACGCCACTTACGTATCACACAACACATGGATAGCCGTTCAAACAAAGAACCTACTCCAACGATAGCTTCCGAGACCACTTAAAGCACGCGACTGAAATGCAAAAATTGCAAACAGTCGAGTCGGTGAAAAGTTCAATAACCTCTGGCTCGATTCACAGGATATCAAGCATACAGGACTTGGCTGCAGAGACGCTAGCGGCCCGCATAGGTTCTATTCGATATTCTATTGTGGCTGGGTCGGAGTCAAGGCCGCATTTATTATGGACTTAATTCAGATAATATTTTAGCATTTTTAACATAAACTAAATTAATGGTTTCCTATTTCAAAAATTACATTTTAGAAGATGTTTTGTAATTTTTTTTGGGGAAGCACTGCTTCCCTTGCTTCTATGGACTGCACGCCCCTGGTTGGCAATATAATCAATCAATTTTATTTAAAATAACTTATTAATATTCATATATGGCATCATATGGCAAATACAATATGCCTAATACTTACTAATCATTTTTTTATTTACCTCAAATGATCCATTTTTATTTAAAATAACTTATTCCTATTGTATATCGCAAATATAATACACTTAATACTTGCTAAGTACAAATGAACAGTATAAATTAAAAATTTAACAAAACATAATAACAACACTTAAAAACTGCAATAATCAATGCAAGAGAAATTCAAAAGTTCAAAAATTTCTATACGCGAATTGGAAGCAGAAACATACAACTACGCACTATCCCGTTCAAACTACAGATTACAGAAAGAGTTTGAGCACGTGCTAAACAATTGGTATTTTTACACCACTCAGTAGGCGTGTCTTTATTGACGATCTGTGTTAGGTTAATTTGGGCCTCAAGTTCAGCTGCAGTTCACGCGAGAGCCAGCTGAAATACCTGGCAATCCTTTTCTTGGAGTTCTTCTTGGCTAGTTGGTGATACTTCAAGGGTTTCTGTGAGCAAGATCTTCTGAGGAGCACGAGAACTCAGAAATTTTGATTAACTCACGTCTATCTTTCAGTATATTAGCGCAGGAATCCATGTTTTAGTCGACTGTGCCTTGTCCTGATGTTGTGGTTTAATGGTCTACCAGATCAAATAATTTTTATTGTGTTGATTTTCGGCTTCCCTGAAGTCCCGGGTAGCTTTTTGCAGCATATAACTATTAATAATTACAATTATGATAAGGAAGAAAATTAAATAATTTAACTTAATTTTATTACCTATTAATTTAACTTTAATATGTAATAAAATTAACTAGTTCCCCATTGATTTTAATAACTTTTATCACTTCAGAAAGGTTTCAACAAGAACTAAAACTTATTTACCTAGTATCTTTTGTGTTATTCTATATTTTAAAAATGAAAACCTCCTGTTGCATATTTCAGTCGAGTCTAAATCTAATTTAAAAACGCGAATACGGAATTTGCTTACGAAGGTCTTCAAATCAGATGCAATTTAATTGGTTTTTGAAATCAATTTTTACATTAATTGAAACCTTTGTTTATTTCGTCTATCTCTCTTTGCACATCATTCGCTGATTTTAGAGATAATATCCTGTTATAGGCAGGTATTACAAAATAAAAAAGTGCGATAATTGCACACAAACCGATTTAACCCGTTCTCTGGTAAAAACAACACCATTTGCATTATTGCGGTTTGAATTGACACTTCGAATATGTTAACAATTGCTGTCAGGTTGCTCATTAAACGGAAATTGGTTCAAGGAATTTTTTTTAATAACTTTCTTTGTTTGTGTAGATGCCTATCTATTTTACGTCATTCTTTCTGCAAATAAACTACACTAATTTCGTTAATAAAACGCTAGTCAGTTTAAAAAATTCGTAATTTTCTTAACTGAGGGGCGTGTTTTCAAAACGTTTTTTCCATACTGGTAGTCATAAGACAATAAAGAGGCAGCGAACTGTCAAGAAGAAAACGTATTCTGATAATAGGCAGTTGCCAGTAATTTCATGTGATTATGGAATAATGCTAAACGACCACAGCAAAGACAAAAGAAGATTATGTAAAATAGCAGATTTGTCACACAACGATATGGCAGGATTTCGAGATCGATTTTACTATAATAAACTATCTATATATACAAAATCAAAATCAAAATATTGTTTTGCCTGAAAATAAAATCAATGAATTCCGAAATTATCTGTTGGGGAGTTTACAACGGCAAACAAAATAGCGCAGCACATCATACCTGGTTAGAAACCTATAGAGGTCGTGGAGCAAGTGAAGTTGCATCGGCCCTAAAACATTGTCTTTCTAACATAAGGAAAAACCTGAAAAAACAAAGAGTTATTCTACACTTATTCTCGGACTCCTTTGGAACACAAAATAAGAATTTTGAAATAATGGCAGTTTTCATGAGAACTGCAGAAGAATCGCCTGTTTTTACTAAATTTTTATTCTATCAGAGGTAATAATTATATGCCTCCTGATAGAGTCTCCGAGAACATAAAAAGAGAATACAGGGAAATGAAAACGATAACTACATTATCACAATATTATGCAGTTTTAAATAAATTAGGAAACTGTCTATATCTTGGAGAAGACTAGAAAATAAATGATTTAAAAAGCAAAGCTCGTGAGACTGTAAAGAAAAAAATGCTGTTTAAAATGCCACAGGTACAAATTTTGAAATATTCGAAGATGCAAGTTAACGTTGGAAATATTTTTCTGGAGACAAGCGTATGTTCATTGGATAAAGCTCTATAAATTGTAACAAAAATCACGTAAGTGAAAAAAAGTCTGATAATATAAGAAAACTAATGGAATTGTTTGATCATTCTTTCGAAGAAGCTCAAACATTTTACGGGTCCAAAAATGTCAAAATGTTGATGACGCATCTGTTTGCGATTGTTATAAGTTCCATTGTGAAGAAATAATTTAATATCTAGGTAGATTATAGTCTAGTATTATTGACTGTGCATAATAATGCTGACTCTGATCGGAGCTTTCTATTTTTACGATGTAAAAGAATTTTTGTTATTTTTAATGCGGATCTCGTTTTATTTATCTATTGAAAGTAATTTACTGTATTTGGTTTCACAAGAAAATGCAAAATAATAACATTCTTCTTTCTTAGGCTCACTCCGGTTAGTACAGTTTTCAAATTTTGTGTCTCCTGTAAAATACGTGTTCTGCAGATGTCAAGTTTTAAAAAAACGCTTCTTAATTGTAAGCCAATTATAAAATTTTCCAAAAAAAATAACTTCAGGTTTGATAATATCTTGGTAATATCTTGGAAAAATCCAATATGGCGAAACAATGTTAAAACATTTTTTTTAGAGTGGTGTATTGTTTGGAGTTAAGATCCAGTAAAAAAAGTCTTTTTACTTCCCTCGTAAATGGGAAGTATTGTTTTAAATTGTAGACGTTCTGCAACTTTATTGTTGCATTCTCAGGATACATATATAGATTTTATATCCTGCATGCAACTCATATTATCAGTCTTCAACTACTCCGTTGGTTCGCAGATAATTTCCCAGAAATTAAGTTTCTAAATGGTTTTCGTTAACGATCTTCTTGTTATGTTAGAGTAATGTATTATTTCGGGTTAGGATCCAGTAAAAAAACAAACTACTTTTTTAAATTGTCGACGTTTCGCTACCTTATTCTTGCATCCTCAGGACACCTAGATTTTTCTGTTTTGCATGAAACCCATATTATCAGTCTTTACCTACTACGTTAGTCCGCAGATATTTCCCAGATATCAAGTTTCTAAATGGTTTTCGTCAACGATCTTCTTGTTGTTATGATAGACTGGTGTATTATTTCGGATCAAAATCCAGTAAAGAAACAAAATACTTTTTTAAATTGTCGATGTTTCGCTACTTTACTATGTTTCTAAATGGTTTTCGTTAACCATCCTCTTGTTGATATGTTAGAGCAATGTATTATTTTGGATTAGAATTCAGTAAAGAAACAAAATACTTTTTTAAATTGTCGACGTTTCGCTACTTTATTGTTGCATCCTCCTGACACCTAGATTTTTCTATCCTGCGTGAAACTAATATTATCAGTCTTTACCTACTACGTTGGTCCGCAGATATTTCCCAGACTTAAGGTTTCTAAATGGTTTTCGTTAACGATCCTCTTGTTTTTACGTTAGAGTGGTGTATTATTTGGGGTTAGATTCCATTATATAAAAACCAGAGCCTTTTTTTTTTAACTTTATTGTTGCATCGCATTTTATATTGCATGAAACCCATATTATTAGTCTTTACCTACTCCGTTGGTTCGAAGATATTTTCCAGATATTAAGTTTCTAAATAGATTTCGTTAACGATCTTCTTGTTGTTATGTTAGGGTAATGTATTATTTGGGGTTAGGAAATATCTGCGGACCAACAAGAGTATGTAAAGACTGATTATATGGGTTTAAATTTAAGATTGGGAAACCAAATTTATTTTATCTAGTTTATGTACGAAATAAAAATCAAGTCTATGTCAATTTTCTGGGCTGCTCCACTCTAGATAAACCCAAGCGAATTGACCAGAGTTAACAGTTCTTTTATAATCGCGGAGCGGCCCTTGTCGGCTTTATAAATAAAATATTACACTATTGTATTATGTAAAATATATGAATAAGATATTACACCATTAAATCATGTAAATTGTTCATAGGCAAGACAAAGGCAAATAAATGCATTTTGAATTTGAATTCACACATGTCTTCACCTGATATGGAGAATGCTGATCTGGTTAACTTTCTATTGCCAGACTTAATATCTACGTTTGATTCGCTGGGCATTTCTGTTCTATTTTTAAGCCTGATATATTTCTCGATGTTACTGATTTCCAAATTAATACTCTAATAAACGAAACGATAGTTTTGTTGATAACTCGCGGGAAAGCTTTGTAATAAATCCCATACCGGTTCTCTTAACATTCGTAAAGTGGTCTTTTCTTCGTCGGTCCAGACTTTAGTTGTTGTTGTGGCCTCAAATTGACGCACATTTATAGTCCAGGAAATTGACCCGTCAAACATTGGAGGTTTGACTTTATGGACAAAAACTGCCATTTGACCAGCAAAGTATGCTTTTTCAGTTTACTTATTTCTTTTTCAAATTGTGGAACTTCATTATCAATTGCCACGAACCTCTTTAACTACCACTTGAGCTAGTTTTTACTTTAATATCAAGATCGTTTCTCACTTGAAAGTAGGAATCAACAGTGTAATTCATGCCGGTCGTTGTATTAGACAGCGGAGTAGTTTTTTCTTCGATTCCATTTTGTACCTGGAGTAATAATTATTACTCTCGGTAAGCCCCTGAAGTTTATGCCTCACCCTGTACAAGAAAGCCTATGGAGACATTAGTTATCCTGTTCTAATAACTAGAGTTAATTTCCTGTCAGCTAAAAATATCTTTAGGAAATCGGTTTACAGTTAGGAAAATTGTAAACGATTAAAATCGATGTGCATTTTAAAATATTCTATAATAATAATTAATGTACTTGGATATTGGTCATTGACACAAAAAAATATCTAATAAGCGAATCAATAATGCAGGGCTTTGTGATTTATGAAAAGATGATAATAAAATTTGTGTAAGTTTTATAACCGATTGTAGGAAATCCTGCATTTTTTTCAATAAACAGAAACATACTCTTTTTTTGAAACCAAAAAAAAAACCCAAACAAAGCTGTACTGACTTTCCTGTAAAAAAAATGCATACGTTTTTCTGATTTCCGTTAGCCTCCAAAAAAATGTATTTAATATTTATTAAAGTCTTTCACATATTTCGTTAATCTGTCATTTTGTGCAGACAAAAGTGAATAAAGTCATATTTGTATTCAAATTTCTCAAAGGTAATTTATTACTGACTTTGAATAGACTGCCTATATATTTTGATAGTAATAAAATAATATTAAAAATATTTGGTAAATTTCCATTACCCCGAACGCCCCTCGATATAAATCTTCTCTTTTATTAGGGAGCCATTTTGTTCCACCATATTGGATTCGTACTAAACATTTTCTACTTATACCACACTTGATTTTGGGCTTTATTTAAAATAAACTGAATAAGTAGTTTTTACACTGATTTTTTTAAGACCACCATATTGCACCTTTATGTTTACTCCTGTATTTCATTTAATTTTTGTATAAAATTTGAAGTCAGTTGAATCAGAACATTTTTTTACGTTGATTTTTTAAACATTTCGTTTGGCCGCCATTTTGTTCCCCTATCTTGAATAAACTGATAAAACTGTAGTACGAAACAGTTTTACCAGTTTATTTCTGTAGGTATCATACTTAATACTTGCACAAAATTTTAAAGCAGTCAATCAAATAAATACTTACCTTTCATCAGTTGATTCATACGTGATACTTGATTTTTGTGCAAAGTTTAAAGTAAATTCGATAATTAGTTCTTTAGTAATTCACTTGTTCAGCATCTAGGGACCCTGAAACGTGAAGATCTTGGAAGGTGATTTTATCACGATTACTAAACTTTTGCGACAGAAGTAAAAAATCAGTAATATTTCCAAGCAAATAAAAACGATTCTTATTCAACTGTTGCGATCTTTTCAGATCTACTAGAGCATTCAACTGTGTGAATCTGTAAATCACCAATCGGGACTGAAGGATTTTTTTCAAAAATTTTAATTAATCGGTGTTAGGCAAAATAAAGCTTCGAATCTCGTTGATATAGACATATATATCCTAAGTTTTTCGTTTGAAATAAGTTACATTTGTATGATTTACAAAAGTAACATGAGAATTTAATCACCTTTAAGATAACTTAACTCTGGTCTGTCCATGTAAACATGTATTTGAGCAATATTGTTTAAATACTCAAGGAACTTTATAGCAAGCCCCGAACTTGATGTCGTGGTGTTCCCTATATCACTCTGATGTAAAGTTATATAGAATTAACAATAGGAATTTAATCAGATGGCACAACTCTCTTCACAGATGTTCTTGATTAATCAGGTAATATTGGGGGTGTATGTAGTAGATCAACGCATACTTATTCCTAAGTGGAAATTTCCCTCACATACCATTAATTATATCGTATTAATTTGTTAGAATTTAAAACGCTGTATACACAAGAATATCAAAAACTAAAACAATGTGGGCAAAGAAACCTAGAGTTACTGAGGTAAAGGGATAAATCATATTATGGCTCCACGATGGCTTTGAAGTGTTACTCAATCTATTAGGTATTATTTTATAAATAAATATATGTGGTAGTGTTATTCTAACCAAATTAAAAATTAGGCTTGTGCTACTTAATAAAGTTTTATATTGTGCACTAAATTCTCTCTTCTCTCTGTATAAAAACACCAATAGAAAGAACAAATATCAAAGCGTAAATGTAGTTCCAGTTTTAAAAATAATTTTTGGCAGAGTTTTATGTTGACAAAGGGTTTTCCATTGCGCCATGGCGTAGAATATGTTTGTTTGGAATTATTTGTCTCTCGAAAATTAAAAATAGCTGAAATAAAAATAGGACGAAACTGAAATAAAATAGAGGATTTCATGGAAAATGCGCATCAAATCCGTGTCATTTTAGCATGCCTTTAATGGATTAGGCTATAAATTAAAATTTATTTTGTAATCATAAAAGTGAGAAGTGGTAATAAAACCTTGTATATTAGTACTTACCAGTCGTCCGAACTTAAAGATCTCAAACCCAATTATTAATATTATTTGCTGATTTAATAATGATATATATATATATATATATATATATATATATATATATATATATATTTTTTTTAACCATATAGAAATATTTTGTCAAATATTTACTCACTGGAAAACAAATCTATAATTTACCTCGACGAAGATTTATTTTCTAAAAGAAACATAAAAAGTTAATAGTATAAAATTTAGTAATTTAAAAAGCTTAAAAAAAATATAAATATATATAAAATTTAAAATAAACTTTGATTTCGTTAAATCAACTATTTGCTTAATCTATTATGGCTTCCTGACAGTATGTTCGATGGTATAGCAATTGACAAAGTAGCTGCAAAGAAACTGGTTTTTCTATACCCCACCTTTATCTAACGCAAATCAGAAGCAATGTTTGCTTGCAAAAATTTCTGGGTTTCTCTTTCCCTGTGGAATGAGTTCGGTTAATAGAATTACCCTCAATATGAGATTGAAAACTCTCATGATTGTGATACAAAAATTAAAGAATTACAAAGTTATTTACTACTACTGATACAGGAGCAAAAACAACTGATAATACACAACACAGTAGCATACAAAATATATAGTTTTCCAAAGTTGCATAAAGCTAATACCTTTTTATAAACTGTCGAAATATTTGTATGTCCAAAATAACTGGAAAGAATGATTATTTTGGTAAAGATTCTTTTAAATTTATCGGCAAGGTAATAACTCCAGACAATCATGTACTAATTAATATCTCTTGATGTTGCCTTTTTATAGACGAAAACTGCATATGACTATATTATCATATAAAACAATGAAATATAAAAAACCTCAATATCTTTATAATAAGCTCAAATTTCGTAGTGACCTTCACGATCGAAATTTAGAAAACAATCATATTGTTACAATTCCACAACATCGCAAGAAGGTGTTTAACAAGTCAATTTCTTATAATTTGTGTGCTACCATAAACTTGATGCATTTTGTGAATACAGATCTGCCCAGTCTTTCTATTAAGCATATTATAAAGAAAACAATATTCACGATCAATAAATTTTCTTCGCTATTACCTATTATTCTTATGTTTTAACAAACTACCGATGTTCTTTGAAACTCCTTCCGTTCCAAGTTTCAGAAATATAATCATTTTTCTCACCCCTCTCTTCTCTTGTTCTTTCTAAATTCTTTTCCTTTTGTGTCTTTTCTATATACCTTTTCTTTTCTTTTTTTTAGTTCCTTAGAACTTCATATTAAATATATTTCGTAATCTAATTCACTAAATTCAGTAACTATATACAAACTAGAATATAATAAATTATGTGTGTAATATTGCAGGGTTGAACAATAAATGTATTATCATTTTTATTATTATTATATACAAACCAAATGAACTTTTATAAAAAGTAAAAACACAAAAATGAAACGAACTGAAAGTACACAAAACACTTCCTTTAAATTAATTTATAGGGGCTATTAACAATACCAACAATACTACTATACTAACAATATTATTTCCAGTATGTGGACGAAGAGTATGAACAGTTAGACAGTTGCGCTATGAATTGCTCTATTTCCTCCACTGACGCAAAATTAGTTTTGTAATATCTGGAGGAGAGTGTGTAGGATTGTTTGACTGCCGTCCCAAAAAACTATATTAATGACCTTTTGCTTTTAATAACCTAATAACAATATTAATAATAAGTGGTATACAAAAATATAGTTAAGCCGTCATTACAGGTCCAACCGACGGTACCTTAATAAATAACCATTATCCGGAAAAAACTTAATAACGAAAAAATATAACTGTCCTAGTTGTTTAGAGAAAGAAGAGTAAAATTATCAATAATGAACATAGTCCATGAAAACCTAAATCAAATAAGCTACAATTTTTCTTTTACATATTTTTTGTCTTATCTAATTATAAAATTTTAAAAAATTCTCACAGCACCACTGACAAAGATACCAGGTGAATAATTAGATATCAAAACGTTTACAAATAACATATTCCTCCTGAAAGGTGCGATTTTCATTGTATTTCCCATCACCTCATTAACCATCAATAAAAAAGACGTTTGGTGTTAATTTAGCATTAATATGTATTTTAAGTAATTTATGCAGATTGCTAGGGAATTCCAAAAAGTTTTATATATATATATATATATATATATATATATATATATATATATATATATATATATATATATATATATATATATATATATATATATATATATATATATATATATATATATATATATATATATATATATATATATATATATATATATATATATATATATATATATATATATATATATATATATATATATATATATATATATATATATATATATATATATATATATATATATATATATATATATATATATATATATATATATATATATATATATATATATATATATATATATATATATATATATATATATATATATATATATATATATATATATATATAATGTGTTTTAATTCCGGGTGTACATCCGTTCACTACTGTTTTGCTGACGTTTCGCCAAAATCACATTTAGCATTTTCAAAGCTTTCTTTCTCGCGTCCGAATAGAGACTCTAAAGCTTCGAAAATGCCAAATGTGATTTAGGCGAAACGTCAGCAAAACTGTTTTTTTTTTCAGAACGACCGTAGTTAACGGATGTACACCCGGAATGAAAACCCATTTTATTTTTCCATCCGTGAAGGAGTAAAAATCAACATATATATATATATATATATATATATATATATATATATATATATATATATATATATATATATATATATATATATTTTTTTTTCGGTAAAATATTTTTAATATAAAACATACACCGCTTAATAGAATTCAATTCCAGTTTACTTATCAAGATTTAGACAACGGATTTCAATTCAAAGTTGTAAAAAAATATACTTAAGTGGAGCTAAATTTTATTTTATTGAACTGATAACGTCTGAATTCATCTAGCTACAAAGTAAAGTTGTGGAATTATAAATAAATGATCTTTTAAAATGAAATGTATGAAAGGAAGATAAACAGCATTTGTACAGAAACCTGACATTAAATGAATGGATGAAAAAGCGAGTTTTGATTAATTATCTAATAAATCGGAATTAATTGGATTATTTTTTTAAAGTACAATGTTGTGGCTCAAAGTTTATCCAAAAGACCTTAAACATGTTTGTATCACCTTAATTCACAAGCGTTTAGTCTTTTTGTTATGGCATGCATTAGTGTCCTCGACTATATTATTATATTATAGTATTTATGTATAAGTTGCACGTGTTTCGATCTCGTGAAGTGAAGATCCCTGAAAATGATTTATGCAATCGAAACGACGGAAAATGATTTATCCCAACAACCATAATTTCTTGATTAACCAAAGCCTTGAAAGCTTACATATTAAAATATGTAGTTAATAATAATCTACAACGCTACACTATACAGAATCTAGAGTAATATTCATGACTTTGTAGATGCAAATAGAAAAAATGATTACAATTATAGATTTATTAACACATTAAAATTAAAAACAAAACTTAAACAAACAATGTCGTTTCTTTAGTCACCAAATAGTGTAATTTTACAAAACGTAGCAGGCTTTGCATAACAGTAACCAAAACAAAAGTAACATCTATTACGTACACACATACAAAAATTAATACATTTTAACGTTCAATTACCAAATTTTCGATCTGGTTTATTTTTAATAAAATTAATAAAACACGGATATGAAAGCCTATAGAACAATTATTACACAGTCAGACAAGTATATTGCAGTTATGATTACTCCCAAATGTAAATTAATATATTCATTTCCTTAATCAGTCTCTATATTTTGTGAAGTAAATCGTAAGCAGCCAGTCAAGTAAATATTACGTTTGAATTCGTGTACTTTGTAAGAGCAAATTGAAACAACTATTTCCAAAGGCAAAACATAACTGGCGGTTTCATATCCGTTCTCTAGTTCGAATGGCAAAGGGAATTCCTCTTTCAAATGCGCTAGCTTTGTGTTTAACAATAAAGGAATGTCCGAATTCAAAAGGCTTTAAATATATCTATGTGATATTGTGGAAAGTAAATGACGAGGAAAATAGATCAATTAAGTAAATGTAGCAAAAATTGCAACTTTATTCTTTCTAAGGAATGGGCATTTCGTGTTATGAAAATATTATAAACGTAAAAAATATTAATTTTCATATTAGTACGAACAGCTAAATCAGTCAAGAGGTTTTACACAGCAAGGTTGCCAACATTGCTTTTTAAAACATTTTTTATTATACTTTATTTCGCTTTTTATTGATGTACAGCGTTCTATAAAAAAAAGTATGCAAAATACTGTTTCTATGATCGTAGGTATCCGGAGCCATACAACCTGTATAAATAGTAACTAATTTCACTTCTGAACGAAACTATCAATGTCAAAAAGCTTGCCAAAAAAAACTGTAAAAAAATAAATTTAATATTTTGGCAACATTGTATAGCCGAAATCTTCCTCTCCCGAAACATTCGTCGAATGCTGACAATTCGGTTTCCCTTTTATATAAATCCAGGGCAAGATTTCCAGACGAAGCCTTCGTCGATGACCGAATAGTGGGAATTGGCATATGGAGCCCCGGCTTCAGTTTTTTAAATAGACTTCCAGGAGACTTTAGAATATCTTTCGCTTGGGTTCAAAGCCACACGGGAATAGTGGGAAACGAAAAAGCGGATAAATAGGCCAATTTGGGAAGCCTTCTCAGAACTATTACGAATATTTAAATAGATTACAGGGAATTTATCCGTTCTGACAAATAACGTTTCTTTGAGAAGTGGATGGAGAGATGGAAACAGATCTGTCTCACCAAGGGAAGACTGCGGCAGAAATAACAAGCAACGTATATCAAACCCTGATTTACAGCATCAAAACACCTGCGAAGGAAGGAAATTGTTACTATGTGCAGAATCAGAAAGAAGCGATCATTACACAGTGCCGACTTATCACCATAGACTTTTTGAATGTCCGCTACATCTTCAGGCCTCATCTCTTTTATACAATTCCCTACGACGGGATATAGAAACTTGTCCAATTAATCTGGCAAAGTTGGCAACCCTACTCAATAGTAAGACCATTCGTAGCTTAAATAGGAGGTTTTAGCGATATATTTGCTAGGTGATTAGTTGATGAAAATGTACGTAGGTACCGCATAGGGTTTTAACACATTCTCCAGTATTTTAAAATTCTTAAATATTAAAAGGTCTTTTAAGGTTATTATAGATAGTTTATTTTAAATATTAAAAATGTTAGATGATAAGAGAGAATAGAACGAATAAAATATTGTTAAAACTTAGAAAGTTGCTTGGATTGTAAAACATTGTTACGTAACATTACAGGTTCAAATATTAAGAAGATATGGAATATAACACCGTAACTTTACAATGCCACTTTAAAAGGCGAAAAAAAAATTGCCCCGAAGAAAAGTAAATCCTTTTTTCAATTTTGATTAAGCAAAGTCAGCATTTCTTCATTTTTTGTTTTTATCTGTTTCAAAAAGTTTACATCCCATTGTTATTCAATCAAACTGAACTATTATAAACAGATATGCAACATTCGACAATCACGTAGCAACCTGACAGTGACATAGTTTTGTTTGTATTTCCATTTTGGAGTCAACTGCCGGAAGTTGTGAAAATGACTTTAAAAAAAATTTAAAATATTAATTTGGAGAATTATATGACATTTTCCGAGAGGAATTGCAAGACCATATGTAAGTAAGAAGTTATGAATGAATCAGAAGTGTGGCAGCTTATAAAAAAAACTATGCTATAAAAAACTGAGGTTGACTTCTGGCGAAGGGCAGCATTAGCATCTAAAAGAGAACATGTTAGACATGAAGACGTCCAGAAGATAGATTAGAGCAAAAAAAAACAATCATAGCAGACGTAGAAAAAAACTGTGTTTGCGGTAGATATATAAAAGAATCAGTGCATATAGATTGTATAAAAATCGGTAAATTTCCTTAACCCCTTAACTCCCTAACTTCCCTCGTTATAAATCTTTCCTTTTATTAGGAAAAGTGAAGTGTGACACAATTTAGAGTTAAGTACATAGATATTTAGTAACATATATATATATACTATTTTTTCAAACATTTTTATTAGGATTCCTACTAATATTTTACTAGTTTCTATATATGCCACACTTGATTTTTGAGTATAGTTAAAAATAAATGTAATCAGTAGTTTTTACATTGACACAACGCCATTTTGTTACGTCATGTTGAATTCGTACCAGTTTATCCCTATATCACATTTAGTTTCTCTGCAAAATTTAAGGTCAATTGAATAAGACTTTTTTCACGTTGATTTTTGAAAAAAAATATTAGCGTTCATCTCTATATCACACTTAATGCTTGCACAAAATTTGAAATTTATCTAAAAAAATATTTTATTAGGCCTCCATCGCGGCTATCTTATATTCATACCAAAATGTTATCAGCTCATTCCTATCTAACACTTAATTTTTGTGCAAAATTTGAGGAAATTGGATAGTTAGTTATTTAGTAATATTCTTTTTACGTTACACTAGACCGCTATGTTTATCCCGCATATTGGATTTTAACCAAAATATTACTAGGTCATCCCCACATGGTCCTTAATGTTTGCTTAAAATTTTGTCAAATGATGAGTTGTTTTTGAGGAGCTATGCCGCGAACTGACAGACAGACAGACAAACCCACTGACGGCCGACTGAATTAATAAAATATATTTTTTTGGATCTAGGGAGCCTATGACCTGAAAATATGTAAAAACTATGAGGGTAATTTTTTTTTCACGATTACAAATATTTGATTTAGCTGCCATTTTGTTCCGCCATCTTCAGTTAGTACCAAAATTTTCCTAGTTTATCTTTGTACCACAACTAGTTATAGCACATAATTTGAAATTAGTCTAAGTAGTTTTTTCAGACAGAATATTAAAATATTTTATTAAACCGCCATTTTGCTCCGCCATTTTGGATTCGTACCAAAGTTTTACCAGTTAATTCCTACATAATCCTTCATTTTTGTGCAAATTTTGAGATACTACTTATCCATAGTAATAATTTTTTTCACTAGGCCGCCATTTTCTTTTGCCATATTGGATTTTTACCAAAATATTACCAAGTTATCCCCATATGATCTTTAATTTTTTACCAAAATTTTAAGTCAATCGGGTAAGTCGTTTTTTAACTACTCGGGGAACAGTTAGATCGACAGGCATACAGACAGATCGACGGAATTTAAAAAAACATGTTTTTCGGCATCTGCGGAACGTAAAAATCTGAAAAAATCTCGAGGGGTGATTTTTTCACGATATCAATACTTCCCTTTTACGAGGGAAGCATAAATACTAGAATTAATTCAACTGTAGGAAAGAAAACGGGAAAGACCAGCAACTACATGGATACAAGAAATATCAAGGGCAACGGTATGAAAGAAATTTTACGAATAAAAACTATTTGGATATGTGCAGATTAGTTTAAGTTTAATTTATTTTTTGACACCTAGTCGCAGCTTTAACTCTAAAACATTTAAAAAAATTAAATATAAAAGTTGTAGGTTTTTATTTATTAAAAAACTGTCAAATTTCCGATATTTTTTACTAAACCAACGACGACGCATTTTTCAAATTTAACCATATTTAGCTGATCATCCGGCTCGTTTTCTAAACTAATGCAGATTTTCTCGGTAACCCACATCGACCTGTCATACTGCAGATTTCATATAATATCCTTTATCGGAAATATTTTGAAGTATTTGTAAAAAAAAATTAATTCAGTAGATATTTATGATGAATTTGCTGTACGCTGCCCCTTCCTTGCACATATTATATCACTAATTTTATTTTCATGCAATGAGAACAAAACAAAAGTTAGGCTCTTGTCGTCAATAATTAGCAATCCAATTAAAAACGAACATTAGCTGGCGCTGATTATAACTGACGATGGTCGTTAAGGATTATAATATTTGCAACGCAGAAGCATTTTAATCTATAGTAGTAGTAGTAGTTTGTACGTATTTTTCGAGTGTTTGTCGCTTTTAAAGTGGGAAAAGTACCTATTTCTTGCTGAATACAGACAAATAGTTTTTAATAAAATAAGTCTTTATTAACCCTCTATATGCCCCATAAATCTCATAAGGGTTGTTATACAATCATCACTCATTAAGAATTCTAAGACAGTATCCTTTGTACTGCTATAATTAATATTATCTCCAATGGTTAATAGTGCATAATAAATTATTCAAAACTGAATAAACGTCATAAATAATCCAAATCAAAGGCGCTGTAGCTATGTTATCATCAGTCCTTTGTATGAGAAGAATTTCAGTCTTTTGTTACATTCTTAGTATATACTAAAACTTTGTTTAACTTGGGTATTATTGGTTAACTTGTTAGTATTATTTGAAGATCCAATAAAAAAGTTGACTAAAATGTCTCCTTTTTAAGATAGCTTGCTTTAATTATACTTAATCAATCTCAGTATGTAATGGTGAATGATTTCCGGTCAATGGTATTTGAAGTGATTACAGGTATCAGCAACGGATCGCACTTGGGGTCTTTACTTTTTATGACCTAAGCCATTGTTTTTATTTATGGAACTTTTCACCTTGTACTGGTGACTGCTTGTTTTCGGAGCACAGAGCTAACTGTTTTTACTAGGGTGCCTATAACTTCTACCTGCACTTATAGAAATGATTTATATCATACTAAGTTACTTCTAGTGAGATTATAACTTCAATGGAGTACTGCTGGAAAAAGTAGGGAAAATTAAAGACCTAGGCATAATTTTCTAATATAAAAGTCAATAAATTTCCTTTACCCAGAACTTCCCTCGTTATGAATATTTCGTTTTATTATGAATAATGAAGTGTGATCAATTTAGTTCAGTACATAGTCATTTAGTAACATATATATACTGTCTTTTCAAACATTTTTGTAGGGAGCCATTTTGTGCCATCATATTGCATCCCTACCAATATTTTACCAGTTTCTACCTATGCCACACTTGTTCTTTTGGGCACAATTTAAAATATATAGAAAGTAGTTTCTACATTGACACATACCGATATTATGTTACGTCATATTGAATCCGTACCCGTTTATCCTATCCTTAAACTATAAAACAAGGGATAGACTCAACATTTCATTCACACATAGTTTCGAAAGTTGGATCTATTATTGTTTTTCGCGTGCTATGGGTGCGAGAGTAAACATATATTCCTCTACGTCGCCGGTCCCAAAAATGGCCACCCTGTGGGCTTTCACTATGAACTGAACCAGCGGCGGCTCGTTTATCTTTAATTTAATATATGTTTATAGCAAGCAATTTAATGTGTTTTTGCCAACGCGTAGTCAGAAATTCGGGCAGGGGGTTTAAAATCAGAAAGGAGGTGATATAAATATTTTTAACCTAACCTAACCTAACCTAACCCAAAATTGGTTTATGTAAAACCCAACCCAAAATTGGACACCACTGATATCTATGTTATCTGTGTTATGAAAATATATAAACATATTGGAGAAATTCAATAAAGCTGGGCTTAGAATATTTGACAATTTTTAAAACGTGACAACAACAGGCACTATCGATCTAGTGGAGAGGAAAGTAATTCAATCTATGATCCCGTGTTAAATGTAAATAGGTAGGTCTCTCTTGTTTTCATAGTCTAAGATCTTATCCCTATACCACATCTATTTTTTCTGCAAAATCAAAAGACAGTTGTACAAGATTTCTTAACGTTGATTTTTTTAAATTTTATTTCGTCGCAATTTGAACTTTACCAGTTTATCTCTATGCCACACTTGCAAAAAAGTTGAAATTAGTAGTTTTTCAAACTGATTTTTGTTTTCCTATCTTGGATTCATACCAAAATGTTACCTGTTCATTTTTACCACAATACTACCAGGTCATCGCATATGATTCTTAATTTTAAAGGAAATCTGGTAAGACCGATGGAATAGATAAGACATATTTTTTCGCATCTTGGGGCGCTAAAACGTGAAGATATGTAAAACCTGAGAGGGTGATTTTTCTCAAGATTACGAAGATTTTATTAAGTCGCCATTTTGTTCCACCATCTATACCAAAATTTTACAAGTTAATTTCTTCATAATACTTTATTTTTGCGCAAAATTGCGTTTAAGATAGATGAGTAGTTTTTCAGTAATAATTTTTTAACATTTCACTAAGCGGCCATTTTATTTCACTATATTGGATTTTTACCAAAATATTACTAGCTTGTGCCTATATAATCTCAACTTTAAAAGTAGGTTGTAAAAACAACTGAAACAATACAATACAAAAAAGAAATACCTAATAACACAAACAATAAATTATTAAAACTAATTAAAACGTTTAAAATGTCCATTTACTTTCCGACAAGACAGTAGGCCAAATACTGGAAAATTAAAAAGAATGCCAGCCTCCTCGATTCGCCTACATTCGATTTCTATTAGCTCCTTTAAATCATCGAGGTCATTGGGCTTAGTTTTATACATCATATTTTTAAGGTGTCCCCACAAAAAGTAGTCGAAGGGCGTCAAATCCGGAACCGAGGTAGCCACTCTATTGTACCCCTACTTCCAATGCATCTTTAAAAAAAAAAATGCCTAAATATTTCCGCACATTCCGAGCGAAATGGGGTGGAGCACCATCCTGCTGAAACCTTATTTCATCATTTGGTGCACCATTACCTAAAGAAATCGAGTTTAAATACTTAATACATCAGGTAAAGTAAAGAACTTACGTTATTCGGAAATAGTTCTGCAATAGCTGGGACAATTTTGGTCTTTAAAAGATTCAAATATCTTTCTCCAGTTAATGTGTGTTAGATGAAGGGGCCGATTATTTTTGCAGCCTTTATACCTCACCAAACATTTAACTTATGGGTAAATTGGGTATGATTTTCACGTATCCAATGTTGACTTTCCCTGGCCCAAGATCGACAATTATGCCTGTTGACTTTTCCAATCAAAAAAAGTTCAGATTAGCCTCTCATGATCATCCTCAGAAATTTCTTGCACCAAAGTTATTTTGAATGGATGAAAGTTTTTGATTTTTAGAAGTCGGTCTACGGACATGTGTTTTCTTCCTAATGTTCTGGTAGAATGCTGCGGATTTTCTTTTTAACTACTACAGAGCCTTATCACAATCTTTTGCGCTTTTAAGTTTACAAGAACGTACATTTTTTGTGAATTTTACTTACGATATTTGTCATTAAAAATTATACAAACATCTTACAGGTTTCGCATTCTATCCCCATAACCCAGTATAATTAAAATTTCAGTTCTTTGGGTTTTAGTTAAACGATCCATTTTTGGAAAGCAACAAAACTGACATTGTCACATACATCAGGAAATCTTTTGTATGCAGGTATTTCAATAAAAAGGTAATACGTTAAATTATGGATATTAGACTCTTATTTTCGCAAAAACTGTTGACTTTTATTAAAAGTGCTCTTAATAAGAAGTATTGAAAATTTTACGCAGAAAAAAGTAATATAATATAGGGTGTTCTATTTAAAAAAAATGTTTGATTTTATGCCAGAAAAACGTTAAACCTGGATCATGCATAATTTCATACCTAAGTGTACATATTTTCATTAAATTCAAGTAACCTGAGATATTTCGCTTTTTGCTTACTTTTTTACACGTATACATATATATATATATATATATATATATATATATATATATATAAGAAATTATAATAATTAAACACATTATAAGCGAACAACATTTACTTTTCTTCACAATTACAATTCAAAGCAAAAGCAGCCTCTTAACCCGAGCACCGAGAATATCAATATGACAACGCATTCCTTTTTGTGCCTTGCGAGACGTAATCTTTTTATTATCATAATGTTTTCGCCTGACTCACCAGGCCTTTTAATCCGAGAATCTGTTATCACTGGGTCGTCAATTGATAATCCCTTGACCGGCAGCGGCTTAAGTAATAAATATTGAAAATAACATAACTTAACAAATCAATAACTTTAAATTTTTGCTAGCTGATCTCTAACACGGCCATACTGACAGGGGCGACGCTCTCGACGCTTCACTCTTTATCAGTCCAATCTGCAACAAATATAATCATGCAGGTCACTGACAAAATTCTGTCATTTTACATCTCGGGAAGTCCGCAGTCTTCCACCAGGCTTTGCTACGATTGAGACAAAGACCAAAAAAAAGTTTGATTTAGAACACTATGTGTAGACCGCAACCCTACACCTGGCTTTGCTGCTATCGAGACAAAGACCAAAAAGGTTAATTCAGAACAAATTAGTGTAGACCGCAGCCTTACACCTGGCTTTGCTGCTAACCAGACAAAGACCAAAAAGTTAATTCAAAACAAATTTGTGTAGACCGCAGCCTTATACCTGGCTTTGCTCCTATCGAGACAAAGACCAACTAGAAAATTTAAATTAGAAGAAATTTGTGTAGACCGCAGCCTTACACCTGGCTTTGCTGCTAACCAGACAAAGACCAAAAAGTTAATTCAAAACAAATTTGTGTAGACCGCAGCCTTACACCTGGCTTTGCTCCTATGGACACAAAGACCAACTAGAAAATTTAAATTAGAAGAAATTTGTGTAGACCGCAGCCTTACACCTGGCTTTGCTGCTAACCAGACAAAGATCAAAAAGTTAATTCAAAACAAATTTGTGTAGACCGCAGCCTTACACCTGGCTTTGCTGCTACCGAGACAAAGACCAAAAAGTTAAACTTTAATTAACTGACCTTCATTGGAATCATTTTCGTTATCCGCTTCCATGAATTCCAGTATCCCTTGCATATCACAAGACTGTGTCCATTGTAGGGGCCATGCTCTAAGTTGCTCCTTCGCGGCCTTGGTTATAATATTTGTGCCAACCTTCTTAATTTCGTATCGTCCATTTTCTAGACACTGCAAAATTTCATAGGGTCCCAAAAACTCATAATCACTCTTACTGATATGCATCTGCGAGTCCCTGTGCATTAGAACGAAGTCACCTGGGGAATAGGTAATATTATCTCTACGTTTTTGGTTCCTGGTACCCAAAACTGAAGCTGAAGCAAGCTTCTCAGCTACACGCTGTCTATCCAAATTTCGATTGCGAACTGGTGTCAAGTCTTTTGACAGATTATTCAATAAGGCTTGAATCAATGGTGTCGAACGTTGGATTCCTAACAAAAGTTGCAACGGAGTCATATTTGTTGATTTTTGTGTTGTCGTATTTAAAACTAGCTGTATTTTCCATAGCCCGTTCGACCATTCTGACTTAATCTGTGTTTCGATTCTAAGTAGGTTTCTGATGGTTCTCATGTAACGCTCTGCCTGACCATTTCCCCTATGAACATCAGGTGTTATGAAGTGCTGTTCAATGTTCCATTGTTCCAAGTACTTTGGAAACGTTGTATTCTTGAACGAAGTGCCACAATCCATTATGATTTTCATGGGTGTTCCGAATAATGCTATGATACTTTGTAATTTCTCACGCATTTCAGATGTTGTAACCGTTTTTAGGGGTAACAAGATGCAGTATTTAGTAAATGCATCAACAACAACGAGTATATGCTTAAAAGCATCCGTGGATACAGGTAATTGGTAAACGGTTCTTTTGGTTTTTCCACTGGATTTATGAAGCCTTGGAGTGGTCCGGTCCTTGTTTTCTTGACTGCACATACAACACAATGCTTAGTGTATCGTTTGACAAACATTCGCATGCGTGGAAACCAAAAGTGTTCAGCGATCGAGTCATAAGTCTTCTGATAACCAACATGACATTGTTCATCGTGGAAAATTCGGAGGAGACCCAAACGACTCTGCCTAGGAACGTACCACTGTATGTTTGTCGTTCCGTCAGGGTTGGCGTGTTTGTGATAAAGCATACCGTCCTTCTCAACATACTGGTTTGAGTCAATGTCGCCATTTCTAAGCTGCTCTATCAGGTTTTGGATTTCTTCGCTACCCTTTTGTTCCATATATGCCCAATCCTGATTAGTGACTCTCCGAATAATGGGATTTCTACTAAGGTAATCAACATGGGGTAGACTGCTGCCTTTACGGTAGACTATTTCAAAATTGAAGTCCTGTAAATACACCCACCATCGAGCGATTCGGGGCAGTAAGTCTTTCTTGGTCATCGTTGCCCTGATAGAATTACAATCCGTAATTATCACAAATTTTACGTCAAGCAAATACGTGCGAAAATGTTTAACAGCTTGAACTATTGCCAAGGTTTCCAGCTCATAGGAATGATAGTTGGATTCACATTCGGTAGTTCTTTTGCTAAAATAAGAAACCACCCTAGGCTGGCCTACATGTTTCTGGATAAGAATTGCGCCAAAACCCAAACTGCTTGCATCCGTATGTAATTATGTGGGCAACTCCGGGTTATAAATTGCTAGCAACGGCCTTGACGTCAGATGTCCGATGACGTACTGCCGCGCAATCTCCTGTTCTTCCTTCCACTGGAATGACGCATTCTTTTTGGTTAGCTTCGTTATGCATGCTGTTTTTCTAGCAAAATCAGGCACAAACTTTCTGAAGTATCCCGCAAGTCCCATGAACTGACGAACCTGTTTAGCGTTTTCTGGTATGGGCGATTCCAACAGTGCTTGTATCTTTGATCTTCCGGGTCTTATGCCGTTACCAGAAATTTCTCTTCCGAGATATTCCAAAGTAGGCTGAAGGAATCGACATTTCTGGACGTTTAATGAAAACCCAGCAATTCTAAGTGCATCCAGGACAAGGCACAAATGGGTTAGGCCCTTTTTGCCGAGGGCCAGGTTAACTGCTCTTTGAAATACGGCTGGGGCATTGGCGAGGCCAAAAGGCATTCTTAAATATTCGAAATGCCCTTCAGGGGTAATAAAAGCTGTTTTCTGGATTGATTCTTCATGGATCGGTATCTGATAATCTGAACCCTGAAGCCATGTCTAAAGATGTAAAGTAACGGCCTCGTCCTAATCTGTCCAACTGGTCCTCGATAAGTGGCAATGGATACCTGTCTTTAATAGTTACTTGATTGAGCGCGCGAAAATCTACACACATACGGTAGGCGCCATTCTTTTTTCTCACTAGTAGTATGGGACTAGCAAATGGGGATTCACTAGGTCGTATAATATTATTTTTCAACAAATCATCAATTATTCCGCGAACAATTTCTTTCTCACTGGCTGACAATCGATATGGAGGACGATTAATAACAACATCTTTTTCTAAACGAATCTTTAAAGTAACATTGTTAACTGAGCCTACTCTGTTTCCACATTAATCATGCCACCAAAGTCATCTAGTACTTTTTCCAGTTTATCCCGGAATTCTGAAGGAGCAATAACATCAAATTTATCAGAACCAAATGTGTCCAAAATTCTATTTATTCCTGGCAATCGTCGACGTTCTATTCGAGAACCTTGGTGATCGGTGATAGTAACCAAACTTTGATCTTCAAGGATATCACGTCCAATCAAAACATCATAATCCAGACACTCGTCAGAAACAAAAAAATATGTTATGGGGATTTCGATTTCAGAGACTTTTGTAAGATCTGTGAACTTTTTAGTGGCAGTAATAGTGGCATTGGCAATGCCTTTAAGCACCATGTTACAAGGGCTAACTTTTTCTCCAAACAGATAAAGAAATTTTTCCGACATTAACGACAAGTCTGCACCTGTATCTACAAGTGCCCAGAATCGATGACCATTCACAACTATTTCAATAGCGCCAGAAGATTTTCCCGTAGAGCAAAAATTAATACTGCGACGTTTATCTATTGCGGCTTTCAGAAAACAACTGGAAACATTGTGTCCACGCTTAGCACAAAAACCACAAACTTCGTCATTGCTTTGGGAGGTTGAGGGTAAAACATGACTAGAAAGTGTAGTGTTATTTTCAACTGATGTTTTAGCCCTCTTACTTCGACAATTAGCCTTAACATGTCCTGTCTTGCCACACTGAAAACATTGTTTGTTTATTTTCCGAGATGTAGTGCTATGGTAGTCAGTCGTAGAAAATTTCCTTTTTGAATAAAAACGATTTTTGTTGTCCATTATTATCACTGCTTGATGGTTTAGAAAATGACGACAAAAATACGAGTAACTCAGAAATAGTTTGACAGTTGCTGTTCGTGGCTGCATTTCGCACATCTAACTCAGAAATACCATAAATAACTAATTCTACCAGATCAACCTCAGACCAATTTGCACGTAAATTTTTTAACATGTTTGATTTTTCGTGAACATAAGTTTTATAAGTGTTAACGTTGGAACTAGAGAACTTAACCGCGTCTTCTAATAACCTCCCTAGATTTTTTTTTAATGGAAAGGCTTCCACAAATTCTTTTTGAAACGTATTCCAATCCCTGCTATCTGGATCCCATCGTTCAAACCATTTTTTAGAATCGTTTAATAAAAACCGACCTATTTTTGCCAAAATTTGTACATCAGACAATCCAAATTCATTATTAATCTGTTTAACATGACTTACCCATTTGCGGGAATCGTTGTTTTCAGGCCTAAAATACGGTAAATCTACCTGCTCACTAGATTTCTGCGACTGCAGAGCCTTTACTAATTCCAGTAAAATTTCGTTAGTTGCACCACCACTATCACTGGAAGCCATTGTCAATGATTTTTATTTGAACCTTTCCGGTTTAAGCACACACAAAAAGTTTTCAGCACTTAAATGTCAGTCAATAGTCCACTAACGGCGTTAAGGCACAATCCCACTTCTGATGTAAGAAATTATAATAATTAAACACATTATAAGCGAACAACATTTACTTTTCTTCACAATTACAACTCAAAGCAAAAGCAGCCTCTTAACCCGAGCACCGAGAATATCAATATGACGACGCATTCCTTTTTGTGCCTTGCGACACGTAATCTTTTTATTATCATAATGTTTTCGCCTGACTCACCAGGCCTTTTAATCCGAGAATCTGTTATCACTGGGTCGTCAATTGATAATCCCTTGACCGGCAGCGGCTTACGTAATAAATATTGAAAATAACATAACTTAACAAATCAATAACTTTAAATTTTTGCTAGCTGATCTCTAACATATATATATATATATATATATATATATATATATATATATATATATATATATATATATATATATATATGAAAACATATAAAGCAAGCATAAATATCAATATTTATATGCTTGCTTTATATGTTTATTATATTCAAACCAAAAACTATGTTTTTTATTACTTATTTTATGATTGTACATGTACGGCTTCTCTATGCTAGAATTAACCATAACCCACTTTCTTTCTTCCATGACTGTATTTTAAAATGATGGCCTGCCAAGACCAACATAGTGTACACATTTTAACGGACATTTAGTTGTTTTAAACCTTTCTCATCTAAATGCACGCAATTTTTCTTTTAAATTGCGCTTTTTACAGATATTTTTAACCGCTTTAGTGAATGCAGCTCAGTTTCCATAGTCATTCTTAATTGCATTTTCGAGATTTAACCAGCGTTTTAGTTCAAGCAATATATTCACAAAATAGTAATTAAAATAGCATTGTGTAATTATTTCTTGCCAGCAAAATGGTACTGTAACAAACGAGCTTGGAAAACTTTGCCTAAAATGCTAATGTGTATCTTACAATTGCAGATGGCTAAACATCAAACACAGATATTTTAACCATACTTTACTTTTTAGAAAAATTATTTCTGAATATGTATGAGTATGTGCAGGGTTTTTGGTCATAAATGTACCCCCATTTATGTTCGTTTTTTATAGATTTAAATAACGATTAGAAAATATTGCATATAAATAGTATTTATTTTTTCAACAATCTTTAGTTTTTTAAATGTAAGACTCTAGATTATATGTTCATCAAATCGGTATCTTCTTTCTGATTTTAAATGTATTAGATTTGATACATTTCTCTTTAAAGACAGAGAAAAGCTCTGCTATAAGAAGCAATGTATTCCGATTGACTCCACTACCTACTATAACGTTTTGCGCTTCTCTGTTACTGCCTCTTTCTTTGGCAAGTTTTTCAGGTTTCTTTGAAAGTTACTATATTAAATATTCTTTATAAGTTTATAATCAGCAAAATATCATCCAGTTGAAAGATATATAATATATAGTTAAATTTAAGGAAGTTGATTCCAAAAAAAATAAAATGTTCAAAATAGACTGGAAAATTGTAAATGTTCTTGAAACTTTTGTATATTTAACTTCCTTGTATCTATTAAAATACGAATGTTAATGGAGGGGAGTGCATTTATAATCAAAAACCCTGAGCATAGTGGCTCGTGATTTTGATAAGCTACGTCGTAAACTATGTAGTCACTAACAGTTTAAGCATAAAATAAAAGTTATCAATTGACAAATGTTTCACAACCGAAAATCAATATTCAGTTAAGCTAACTACTAGACAATCATAAACAGCAATCGTCGACGTCTCGCAACTTGTTGCATTGTTGCATCCTCAGGACACATAGATTTTATATCCTGCATGAAACCCATATTATCAGTCTTTACCTACTCATTTGGTTCGCAGATATTTCTCAGTATTAAGTTTCTAAATGGCTTTCGTTAACGATGTTTTTGTTGCTTTGTTAGAGTAGTGTATTATTTTGGGTTAAGAAATATCTTAGGACTAACGGAGTAGCTAAAGACTGATAATACGGGTTCATGCAGGATAGAAAATCTATATAAGTCCTGAGGATACAACAATAAAGTTACGAAATGTCGACAATTTAAAAAAATACCTTTTGTTTTTACTGCATCCTAACCCCAAATAATACACCACTCTAATATAACAACAAGGATGGATTCTATATATCGCATGAAAACCATATTATTAATTATTAACTAATCCGTTGGTCCTTAGATATTTCCCAGATGTTAAGTTTCCAAATGGTTTTCGTTAACGATCCTCGTGTTGTTATGTTACAGTGGTGTATTATTTTGGTGTTAGGATCCTGTAAAACAACAAAAGATTTTTTAAACTGTCGACGTTTCTCTACTTTAATCTTGCATCCTCAGGACACATATTTAGATTCTATATCCCGCATGAAACCCATATTATCAGTTTTTACCTACTACATTGGTCCGCAGTTAATACCCAGATATTAAGTTTCTAAATGGTTTACGTTAACGATGTTTTTGTTGTTATGTTAGAGTGGTGTATTAATTTATACCAACCGAGTAGGTAAAGACTGACAATATGGGTCTCATGCAGGATATAAAATCTATGTTTCCTGAGGATGCAACAATAAAGGTGCGAAACATCGACATTTTAAAAAAAGGCTTCTGTTTTTTATTTACTGCATCCTAACTTAAACCCTAATATCTGAGAAATATCTGCGGACCAACGGAATAGTTAAAGACTGTTAATATGTGTTTCAATTTAAGATGGCGAAACGAAATGGTGGCCAAAGAATTTTTTAAAAAATTCATCGTAAAAAATTTTGTTCAATTGACTTTAAATTTTGCAGAAAAATTAAATGTGAAACTGGAATAAACTGGTACAAATTCAACATGACGTAACAAAATGGAGGTATGTGTAAACGTAAAAACTACTTATTGAATTTATTTTAAATTATTTTTAACCCATTTTTAGAAAGGTGTTTTGAAATTCTGGTACTCAATTTACCGATATGGTTTATAGTTTTAATGTGGTTGGCGTTTTTAACTGACGTACGGAAAAACTAAATTAGTTGCTTCTTTATAATATTTTTTAGCGATTATTTTATCTACAATACCTGATTTATATCTGTAATTAACTGCTATCTGTTTAATTAAATTTACCTCTTTATCTTAATTTTCAGGCGATGAAGGTACGTTTAGAAGTCTGTGAATAAAGGAGTTAGAGGCCGACATTTTTTTGTGAATATGAACTTCTACGTACCTTCACCAATACAAAAAAAAATATTTAGTGGATGTTCGTGTATTTTTTCTTCTAAATTGTTCATAAAGATTTCAGCCAACAACGGACTTGAAGGATTTTCCATTATTAAACCAAATTAAATTCAAAATAATGTTGATCAAAGAGATTAAACGAATGTAAAATATCCTGTTTTATTGTAGAATTTACTTTATTTTTTACAAACAAATTATCTACTAATTCTATTATTTCATTTGGTAGAATACTTGGAGAAACATCAAGATATAAATTTTGCATTTGATGGGAGATTGATATTTCTGATATTCTTTATTAATTAGTATGAGTTTTTAATACTCCATTTTTCTTTAAAGTGGCAAAATTTATGTTTAATTAGTTTGTTAGATAATTTAGTGGACGGAGCTGTTACGGAGGATACTACAGGTCTAACTGGTAAATAATTTTTATGTAATTTAATTAAAGAATATAATTTTGGAGCTTGTGGGTTCAGAGTGGTTAATTTAGATTTTTCATAGGCATTAAAAAGAGAAGTTTCTTTTATTGTGTTTTTAATCGTTTTTTGAAAAACGTCTGTTGGATCAATATTAGTTTACAATGGTTTGAAATATTTAAGAACGCAAGTGTTTTTTTACATATTGTTCTTTACTTACAGCTACTGAAGAATTATCTTTGCCTGCCTTAGGGAAAATGATGTTGTTGCGTTTTGGCTATTTCTCTTATATTTTTTGCAGTCTTAGATTCTGTAGCGAAAGTAACATATACATTGTCTTTGAGACTGTGGGCTTAGGGTTCTTGCAATTATGTGTTTTTCAGTGCTGTCGCTTTCGGCAAGGGCCAATTCACACTCTACTCCTAAATACTCTTTTTGTTTTTGATTATCCTTCGGCTTTAAAATGTAAGTGAAACCTTTTTCTAATAATTTATTTTCATTTTGAAAGAATTCGACATCCGTAAGGTTGACAAATCTTTTGTAGAACTTATAACCACTGTAGTTGCTTTATTGCTTGCTTGTGTATAATATATTCAATTTTTTTTTCTTACTTGATAGTCAAATATGTCGAATTCTACATTTGAAAGCCTGTTTGTACTTTCACTGTGGATTACTTTCAGATATGTTACCTATATATTATGTCTCTTTTGGAATATTGTATTTTTTGATCTTCGATTAATTAATAATGATGATTGATGACCCATGATACTCACATGTGTAAGGTTTGTGATGAAATTGGAACAAATGCTCCACTCTCTGGTTCCTTAAGTGATACATACAGAATTCGTAAAGAAGACAGACGGAAACTGAGATTTTTCTTTCTAAAATATGTTACGAAGCTAATATCATAGTGTTCAACCAATACTTTGTTACCAATTTAAGCTAATCAAAATTAGGTTGTGCTTGCTCGAGCGACAGGAAAGCACAGAAATATTTTAATAACATCTCACGGTAAATTTCGACGGCAATTCTACACGGCCCAGTTTGCATCAATTGCCTTGTAAATTGAGAGCTATCGTAACTCAGTTTATTGTCATTGCATATTCATCAATTTTAGCATAACCAAATCGAAATTGTTAGGCTTACGTATTTTAAAGCGAGCAGGGAGTGAAGCACCACGAAATATGAAACATGCAGGTAATGTCGCTCATTATGAAAATAATTAAGCTTGGAGAGCATCCCTATTGCGTTCACGTTGTGCTGATATTAAAACCGGTTGATATGCCATTAATATGCGTTAAGGATGGTGTAGGAAATTTGGAAGGGCAAAATGCACGTGCAAAAATTTCTGGTAATATAATTTTTACATTCAGCTTATTACAGACGTATTATTTTACAAATATAATCTATTTCACAGTAATCTGATATTTTTTTTCATTGATAAGCAATTACAGGAAAAAAGAAATATAACAACGAATATTCAAAAGTACAGGGAATTTAAAGCAAAATTGTTTTATATAATAATGGGTCTTCATATTGTATATTGTAGAACAAAATCTTCGCGTCTTAAATTTACATGAGCATAAATAGGTACATTAACTTACATAGGTACAGGGTGTTTTAACGGCGACTGAACAGGGTTTTATTTTTGACCTGTCCTGTATTTAAAAAAAAAATCTGTAGAATTAAAAAATTTTAGAAAATAATATTTCAAAAAAAGATATAGGCCATGAATGAAGTCTTTTTTAAATGAAACATCCAGATTTTTATGGAGTTTTTGGAAAAGTCGCATTTTTAATATCTATTATGTTATCACGATTTGATATTTCGATCCTTAATTATGCTAGCGTAACCGGCTTACTTTATCACCTTTATATCCCTTCAAATTCAAAGATTAGACATAGTTAGCATTTTGTCCCCATTAAGTTCTCGTTAGAGGAGATATTACAGATTGTTACTTCGTATTACAAAAGCCAAGAAACAGCAGAAGTAAGAAGATTTATTGCACATTTTCAATGAAATATATCCGTAAATACAGTTTTATCAATAAAAAACCTGTTTGATGAAATTAAGCCTTTACATAATGGAAACAGAAATTCACAAATATTAACAATAAAACAAAACTACAAATAATTTAGGTGTTCAATATGACCCGCGTTGTATTGATATCCTCTTTGAAGCCTTTCTAAACTTGTAAACCTTTGTAAACTTGCTATTGTAATGGCGTTGTCTTGGTTGAGCCGATTTATTTGTTTAACAATTTTCCATGACCTCTTCAATATTTTGGTTTCTTTGTTGATATGACACGTTATTTAGATGCTCTTTAAAAAAATGTATCTAAAAGCGAGAGGTTAGAATTATTAGGTGGCCAAAAAATGGTTCCATTACGTCCAATCAATTCATTATGGCGTTGGTTAAAAAAAAATCACGCACTTCATGCGTAGGGGCTCCATCTTGTTGCCAAATTAGGTTTTGATATTGTTCTAACCCAAGTAGCAATTTAACGTCATGGCGACGTCGGACGTTCCAACTTAACGCCCTCAGAAGATGTTGTTTTGACATTGTACCATCCGTACTGGTCCCAATTTGGTTTTCTAAATGCAACGTTAAATTTGCAAGACAACTATTTCCTTATATTAAATTGGGTACATATTTCGTATAGTAAGAAAGACTGTGGTGATCTAGAAGTTGTAAAAAACAAACTAATTAAGTGAGTTTAGCTTTGCCCTAAAGTGGTAAAAATAGTATCAAGTACGAAAAACATGATAAAAGCGATTAAAGACTATTTATTTCTTAAAAGACCCAATATGGCGGCTATGGCGCATAGTTCGACGAGAAAGAAATCTAAAGCAAATTGACGTCGTTGCTGCAATGTACTGGACAAGCTTCTTGTAGATTTGTTGAAAGTAATAAATGTTCTTGATTTAAAAGTGATAATTGTGATGTTTCTAATAATACACCAGAACTTGTAAGGACGGGAATAACTCATTATTAAGACAAAAATAGCAAATCGGTCCAACACTCCACAAAGGGTTTGCTTGTGGTTTTCAGTAGTTCCACCAAATTTAGGGTTATGGTCACAAATAAGTGACAGGTCCATATCCTCTCTTTTGGTGAATTAGGTATTACCAATTTATTGATTATTCATGGAGTCATCAATCGACGCCCTATTAACGTCTTTTGAACCTAGATATACAACTTTTCTATTGAAAGCATATGACTTATTCTAACTAGTAATGTTCTGACATTATGACGACGTTGACCCAACGTTGCCGCTGAATGTTGGAAAATATGCCTACTTTTCTAACAAAGAGGACGTTGGGGTAGGTGGGAAAATAGTCGTACGTAAAATGCTGCTTGGGAAGCGTAATTCATCTAATAATTTTCAATTTGGTTTTGAGAGGACTCATGATATCTTTGTTCATTTAGTGACGCGCTATAAAATATACCTAACCTAACCTAAAATTCTATTATTTAGGACACGCCATGAATCGAACTCCTTCCTTGAAATATGATAATTTATAATTTTCTTGGATTTTCTGGTCCCAGTGATGTTGTGTCGGGTATACATATAAGTCTGATGTGGTAAATGTTGCCTCGTCTGTTCATATTTTTTATTAAATTAATTAGGGTCGTGGTCGTGTCTAACTACAATTTGGAAAATTTGTTCTTTCTGTGCAGCTGTTAATTTTTGAAGTGGGGAATATAAAACGGCCTAATTGTATAAGATTTTAAGATTTTTCTGGATGATTGCCTGGCTAATTCCTCGCCAAGTACTGAATATCCTGAAATGCATCCAAAACTGATTTAGTGAGATTCGCTCTAAAATGACTCTGACTTTTCATTTTTTTATCATGTAAAAAGTTTTTTATTCTTAAAATTGTATTTACGGATATATTTCTTTGAAGATTTGCAACAAATCTTCTCAACAGAGAACAGAAGCTTTTACGGCACTAATTCAGTGTTCAGATCTCATGGAGTAAAGATCCCTGAAGATGCCTCGTGCAATCGAAGGCGAAATGTCGAATAGTAATTTCAATTTGACACGGCTAATCCCAAGAACCACGATTTCTTAAACCTTATCTTGCTTCGGTTGCATTTTCTTCGCTTTTGTAATACAAAGTAACAATCTGTAATCTCTCAAGTAATGGTGCTTCTTGGCGACAAAATATATCTTTGAGGGGATATAAACGTAGTAATACCTTTATCACGTATGATAAACCCATTAAAGTGTTACCGGATGGTGTGTTCCGAAATAAGTAATTCAATACCTTTTAAACTTACATTTCTCTTTCATCGTGTATATTATGTTAACTTTTCGCATAAAATATAAATATAGCCACTGGTTTTCTTAAGTGAAGATAATGTATTGAGTTTGTGTAACACCTTAGATTCTATAATAACGCTTTTTCCATTAGTTTCCCGAGAATCCCGGGTCTACGTCATGTGATCTAATTCCAGGTCCTCCAAAAACTTATAGAATGGAGAACAAAAAACTATGTGTTACTGAAGGCCATTAGGATATAGTAATATTCACTATAACCCAAAGTATCCAACATACATACGCTTCAAATGGTATTCAAATATTATTACTAAAGATTCTTTTAACCTAATAGTAATATATAAGGAGCATCTTCTCCATCGACTATTAATACCTAGAGATGCAGAAGCTGGCCTTCCTTAAGAATAAATTATTATCTATTATGCCTTTTTGTCTTTCCTGTTAGGCAAACGGAAGCATCCTCCCGCGTGCATCCCTTTGTCGTGCAATGTAGACACCAAGAGTCCGAAATTATTTGCTCCCTTATTCCCCGATTTTGGAACCTGTTACTAATAGAGATCGTTCCCTCATTTCCTAATATATATTTAAGACATGTGTCAATAAAATCTTCTCTTTTCAACTACTACATGACCTAGGGTTTCAGACTTCGTGGTCAATCTATAATTTTTTAAAAATGCAAAAATATCTCCAAATTTTTTATCAATCAAAATGTTGCATAGGAATATCTCATTAATTGCTTTATACTATGTCACTTTAATATATATATATTTTTTTGTTTATGTAAATAGAAACTTTCAATACAAATTTTTCTATAAATTATTGAGGGTTTTTTTGACCACATCTTTATATGAGCCGTGAAGGCTTTGGTCAATTATGAAATCATGATTCTTGTGATTAGTCCTTGTGAAGTTGGAATTACTAACTGACGTTTCGCGTTCAATTACACGAGGCATTTTCAGTGGAGTAAAGATCCCTGAATATGCCTCGTGCAAACGAAGGAGAAACGTCGCATAGTAATTCCAATTTGACACGGTCTAATCCCAAGAACCATGATTTCATAATTGACGAAAGCCGTGAAAGCTCATATAGAGATGTGGTCAGAAACGCTTCGTGTCCGGAATATGTGGTTTTAAAATTATATTTTTATTTTCATTTTGTAGATGTCTCATTTTTACTTAACACGTAAAAAGGAAGTATTGTAATCGTGAAAAAATACCCGCTGAGATTTTTTCAGATCTCTACTTTTCAGTGTTTTTAGATGCTGAAAAACATGTTTTCTGAATTTCGGGTCTGTGTGTTTGTCTGTTAGTCTGTCTTTCTGTATGTGTGTCTGTTTGTCCAAGACAAAACAAAATGGCGGCTTAGTGAAATATTAAAAAAATATATTATTAAAAAACTAGTGAAATATTAAAAAAATATATTATTAAAAAACTAGTTATCCAATGTATCTCAAATTTTGCAAAAAAAACAAGTATTATATAGAAATCAACTAGTAATAATTTGGTACAAATCCAAAATAGCGGAACAGAATGACGACTTTATAAAATATTTATAAATTCAGTCTAAAAAACTACTTAGTGGACTGATGTCAATTATGTCTCATAACTAATTGTGGTATAGAACTGAACTAGTAAAACTATGGAACTAATTCAAGATGGCGGAACGACATGGCGGCCAAATAAAATGTTTGTAATCGTGAAAAAATTACCCTCTCAGGTTTCACATATCTTCACGTTTCGCGTCCCTAGATGCCGAAACATATGTTTTATCAGTTCCGTCTATCGGTTTGTCGAAACTAATTATCCAATTGACCTCAAATTTTGCACAAAAATGAAGTGTTACATAAGAATGAAATTTTGGTATAAATATAAAATAGCAGAACCAAATGGTAAAATATTTAAAAAATCCGACCGAAAACATTACTTTTATACTAATTTCAAATTTTGTGCACGCATTAAATGTTACATAGAGATAAACTGGTAAAGTTGTGGAACGAATTCAAAATGGCGAAACAAAATGGCTGCCAAATAATTGTTTTTAAATGAACGTAAAACATTATTTTCAATTGATTTTAAATTTTGCAAAAAAAAATAATGTGATATAGGGATAAACTGGCACGAATTTAACATGACGAACAAAAAGGCGGTGTGTGTCAATGTAAAAACTACATACCGAATTTATTTTAAATTATATTCAAAAATCAAGTGTGACATAGATGGAAACTGGTAAAATATTGGAAGGAACCAATATGATGGAACAAAATGGCGCCCTATAAAAATGTTTAAAAAGACAGTATGTATGTCTTACTAAATGACTATGTACTGAACTAAATCGGGTCACACTTCACTATTCCTAAAAAAAGGAAAGATTCATAACGAGGGAAGTTCCGGGTAAAGAAAATTTACCGTTTTTTTAACAAAAGCAAATCATATTTAGTATACTCAATAATTGTTAAAATATCTAAAATGCAGTCTTATTACTATTTAATATGATTTTTTCGTGGCCAAAACAGGTTTTACCCCCTCAAAGTTTTTTTACCTAGCCCTCTTATAAAACTTTTTGAAGTTTTGTATTGTTTTTCGTACGTGTCACTGTTTTCCAATTATTATTAGATATAATATGCTTGTTATGACCTTGCTTTTTTAAGATTTATGATTCCTTATAACATTTAAAATTGAAACAATTTTATAAAATAATTTCTTTAATCAGCATATAAACATTTCAAACACTAGAAAGAAAATTGTATAAAAATCACAATAAATGTTGGAAATGCCACGCTTCTGCCAATATGCACGCATCTAATCTTCTTATCATTGGTTCACGCACTTTTTGAGAAATTCCTTTTGAGTATTTCGGATCGTTCGACATAAATATATTATTGGAATTATTAGTTCTTGTTCATTTTGAATAGGTGTTTGGTAAACTGAGGTCTTTGGATGTCCAAAGGAAATAATCTAAACAGCCTGCTGACCTAGGGGGCCATGGATCAGGCCCTCACGGACCTCTCCAATGATTATCCAAAAATAATCGTGCTTAGATGCTAAAGTGTGCTGGTGCATCATAATGCATAAATCACATTTCATTCCGTAGTAAAAGTGGCACATCTTCATCACAATCACCATTTAATGGTCCCGGAAAGAAGAATGGACATATCAAATAGTCTCCAAGGATTCCAACTCCCATGTTGACAGAGAACTGTTCTTGAAAATGTGATTCCTCTATTGGATGTGGGATTTCCTCTGATCACAAATGATTGTTGTGAAATAGCGTGTGTAGCGTAAACTGGATTTGACTTTCAAATAAAAAGTTTCGAATAAAGCATTGGAGAAACCAACGACAGAAGTCGATACATACTGGGAAGTCACGATGGCAAAGTGCTTAAACTCTCAGAATTTCGAAGGTGAATAAAAAATTATCGACAAAAATTTTCCACACGGATAGCGCTACTTTTCTGACTAAGAACTACTTCCTCGTTTTATAGAGTTCTTACCGTCCAATGTGCATCCGAGAGCTGACTGGCTTTCTTGAAAGTTCATGTTTCCCTTAACGGAATGTGAATGCTTGAAAATATTTTTTTAGCAGTTGTGCGGTTCGGATAATGCCCCTGATATAAACATTCAGCATCATATGTATCTCCGTGCAAGTCCGTATTTAACATTAATATTGACAAGCTCAGCATTGTTAAATTATCGCCATTTTTTGAGAAATAATCACAATAATACTGTTTACTACTAAAACATTATTTTTGGCATGACAACAAAAAATAAACAACTACGGAATAAACTTTCTAGCCAACTTGAACCTTTTATTTTCTTATCAAGTTACATCACTCGTTCTGATCATTTACGGTTTACTTGATAATCAGAACTATATAAACTTAATCTTATTAGTTTAATCATGTATTATGGATATCCTGGTGAAAAATTGAAAAATGGTGATTCGTACGAAAAAAATACGCGATATCAACAAGTCAAAGGACTAGAAACTTAATTATAAAAACGATAAAAAGTCCGTGTCGCCACAAAAAAAAATTTGGGGTATTACCTCATATGATCCCAAAAAAGCCATCGTCCTGTAGATCATATTAAATATCAATAATATATCAAATTCGGTTCGGTTAACTGTTCTATGTAATTTGATTCTGTAAGAGAATTAATTATATGTTCAGAGCTGTGATAAGTACTCAGTCAAAGTACTTAAAGTAGCCAGTAGTAAGTACTTGATTTGAAAAATCTACTTGCAATATTAAGTACCACGATTTTGCAAAAGTACTTAAAATATTCGGTTTATTCAATTAGTACACTAGTTAGCTTTACTTCGTATGTTTTTTCCCTGTATGTACATTATACCTATCTTGCCCTACCTCTTAAATATCTTGTCTACGTGACAACAAAATTTAGGAAAGCATAACCTAAAGAAGCCTTTTTAGGCCTTCTTGAAACAAGAAAAACATTTTACATGAACAGGTCCGGAAACACTTTATTTCCCAAATATTCGGCAAATAACGTTTAAATACAAAAACACTGTTTATTTCAGATAAATCATTGGAGAACCACACAAATAACAGATCTGTACTACTACACACAATTTCTTGTTATTTGAAGTTATTGCTTGCATCTGTTTCACTTTTTAATTTTTTTTGGAGCTCTTGTCCTTTACAAATTGTGTTGTATTCTTGTAAGCTGTATGATTAAAACTACGCAACAAAGCCAATTTCCTGTACGATACGAAGCCAGAAATTTAATTGCTGGCCGCAACATTCTCCGTTTTAAGCCCCGTAATTTAAATGTATCCTAACAAAGGCCCTAAATCATCTTGTAAGACAATTTAGAAAATGCCGCGGGACGGTTACCCATTAACCGGCCTGGAGCCATTTTGATCTGAGTTTCGGAGATTGGCCGGTTTGTTAGGGTTTAGGTTGATCGTTGCTTCACATACAAAGGGTATCTAGCAACACACTTATCTCACATTGTCTCATCATCTATCATGCTTAGTCAACGATGCTGTGGTCAGAAACCTTTGTTTTGAACTAGTCTTAATAAATGCGTGTTAACTGTTTTAAAATAGTTTTCAATTAATTAATGACACTCATTATATATTTTTTTCATTAAGCAAATTGGTATTATCAAATTGCAGTGATTCTTCATGAATGAATGAATGAAAACGTGTTCTTTTGACATAGTTCTGATTCTACTTTGTTATTTCTGGCAAAACGGTACAATTATGTGTATCCATTTTTTGGATGCTTTTTGGTAGTATTTGTAAAAAGTTTGTCGGGTCTAAGAATTTTTATTATTGTACTACCTACGTGTAGTACATAAAAGTTAATGGAAGCCTGATTACGCTTGGTGGTTCTTAGCATTCTTTATGCTTATTCATTTTAACCGCTACCGTAGTTTGTCAGCTTTTTTCACCATCTAAATTTGACAGTTAAAATAATTATATACCTCGGCGGATTAAGTTTCGGCTTTTTTTTCAGTCAAAATTCAATATTTCTACCATTATGTGACAAAACTAAGTGAAGTAGACTTCAAAAATATGCCTCTTGGAATGTGACCTTTGAAAAAAAACAACTTATACAGTGTATAACGCAGACCGCTTATAAAATTTAAAAAAAAATATTGTTCTCTCAAATTTGTCGGAGTGATTTTTCCACTTATTTTACAGGGTTAGTCTAATTGTTCAACGTTTGTCTAGGGACGGCTCTGAGATTTTTAATTTATCTTTTGTTTACGCAAAATGTGATTATTTAAATAAATTAGCATATAATCAACTAGTTGAGGTGCAAATCTTAAGTTTTGTTATGGTTAAAATAGTACATTTTCTCGATATCGCAAGTATAAAAGCACACTTGTTGAAAATATCATTAGTTTGTTTTTGCTGGACGTTATCAGTGCAAACTGAAAAGCGTTTTTATTCACTTTAGTAAACATCTTAACAATCAAAAGCAGTCTTGATTTCAGTATACCTTCCCCACGTTTCTAGTAAATTTTAGCAAAGTAGATAACATTGATGGTTGAGTTAATCTTTCGCATTTTTCTCTAATTGCCTTCGCCAATTGATAAACAGAAACACGTCGCCTTTTCCCCTTAACGCAAACGTGATCGAACGTACTAAACATACTATATATGGTTACAATTTGGAGACTTTATATTTCTACTTGAGTCCAAAATTGCATTGACTATTGCAGCTCTATGAGGATGGGCCATATTGTCAACTAAAACATAGTCATCGCCGGAATTTTCAGCAAATGAAATCATTGTTGGTATAAAACACATATTGCGTTAAGTTGCTGCCGTAATTATGGATCGTAAGATCAAGAATTCGGTTCTCCCGTTAGGCAGGATCCGCTAAATATAGTAACGCTACCCCACCAAAAAGGGTGACAAGTGCTGGTACTTCCTGCGCTGTATCTTTCATTCGGGTTCCTCCACACCAAATTTCGCCATCTGAGTAAAACAGGTTAATTTTTGATTAATCTACAAACATATTCATTTTCCAGTTATTCAAGTTCTTGTCTGTTCTTAGCGAAGAGTTCGGAGTCTTGGCCTTAACATTTCGCCCAATGCTTGCCCTAAAAAGCAATCCTTTAGATTGAGATATCATGACTAAATCTCGAAAGTAGGCAAAAATTAAAAGTGTTTAGGTGTATTCTTAACTTATCATAAATTGTTCTCGTAGAGTCCCTCTCCTTTAATTGTGCCGTTTAATTCTATTTGAGGTGTATAATCTGTTCCTACGCTCCTTGATTATGGTAGTGACGTTTCAATATTTGGGGGGGATTATGCTTAACGGGAGAACTGCGGCTAATTTCTTATATCAATAGTGATTCCATTTGTTTAAAATTTCAACGACGATTTCATTTTAGTTGACAATAATACGCATGTTCATAAAGCTGCAATGGTCAATGAAATTTAGAAAGCAAATTGAATCACTAGAAGGGTATGACTTAAGTCTCCAGATTGTAGCCTTATAGAGCACGTTTCGTTGCGTCTTAAATTTGCTTTAAAACAAAGACACGAAGCATTTTTAACTATTTATCAGTTAGTGGGTGCAATAAGAGAAAAATGAAAACAATTAACGCGACAATTAATCCCAGAATGTCTTCTCGAATGCCATTTTGCACCTACAAAAATGTTTGATAAAGATGTGTGAAAGGGCATTTTTATCGATTTTATTATATACACATAACTACCTGTCATAAAGCACAGAACCTATTTCACCTTTTCACTCCCTTGAAAAGCAAGTAGTAATAAAAAGAAATCAAACCTAGTGTACTCTCCATGTCTAAATTACCCAAAAAAGTACATTCGAATGACAACACAATACTTAGATAGTCGATTATATGGTCACATATATACAAAAAAATGCATCTACTGCACTCCACAAACACGAACTTTCAGAAAAACATTATCTTCATAAATGAAATGATACAAATTGAAAAGGAGAAAGATGATAAAAAAGACATTAATAATCTAAGCCAAATTTACTATAATCTAATATCTAAGTAAATTAATATAAATATAAATAAAGCATTTCTCACATAAAACCCTGTACATTTCGGTAATAACAAAAACCCGAACTGTGTATATCAATAATAAAATCCAAGAAAAAATGTCTCGTTTTTATATACAATCTTAAGATCGACATGTTTCCAAGGTGCGTACTACGTATAATATTAATTTATTTTAAATATATTTTTCTTTTTACGGTCATTGTTTGTTTTTAATGTAACGTTTTTTGAATGAATGTCTTTTTAAGCTTTTTAAATTTTACACTATTAACTATATGTTTTTATTTTAGAAAATAAATCTTGTTATATAAAAGATTTCGGATGTTATCTTGTTAATCACAAATGTCGGTTTTGCTCCTGTTGGTGACTCTGGTATTGTTTTGTGTATTCGTTTTGGCGCTAGTTGTACTCATCTTTCAACTAGTTGACTGTACTGATGAAGACCTTAAGTCAGAAACACGTGTCTATAGTTAGCCTAATCCATTGCTTTAGCGGTGACCCCAAAGAATCCATTTTTTACTTTTGATATATATATATATATATATATATATACAGTGTGTTCCAGATTCGCTTTTCTATATAGGGATCTCGGCTCCTATTATACCTACAGCAAAGGTTAAATGGGGAAAGTTTTAGCGGAAACTTATTGCATTCGATATCTGGCTTCAGATTTACGATCGATCAATAATTTTGGGAAATATCGGCGAAAAACTGAAAATGGCGGATTTCGTTTTTCACCAGTATATCCAGACCGGTAAATTTGACAGCTGTCAATGTGACATTATTCGAACACATTTTTAAGGCAAATAAGATGGCGTATACGACACGTCTTCATTGTTTTTTGTTAACCCGCAACCCGCCTCAACTTTCATTTTTCTTATGACCGCCATAGTGGATTTTTCTATTTTTTGAAAGAGCCTAGAATTTCCAGTCTAGTGATATCTCACAAGTGCATTAAAGATTTTAGAGTCATTAAAATATCACACTTCGTAAATTAGGTTTCAATGTTTTTAAGGGAGGCCATGATTTATTTGTCACAAGATTACATTAATAAGTAAGTAATGTATTGAACGCATTGAATTTTCAATACAAGATGAACGTAAATAACGACTTAAAAAATCTAAATGAGCTTTAACTACTTTGTAAGTGGGTAACATTAATTTACAAATCTGCAAAATGACGTCCATTTGCATCGAGACATTTTTGACAATTGGTGACTGTTTTTCGTACAACCCTGGTAAGTGTATTTCGGTTAATATCTCTAAATCTGTCCAGAACTCTTTGTCTCAGGATTTCTATGGTCACCGAGAGGTCAAATTCATAGATTTCATTCTTCGTGTGTCCCCAGAGGTAGAAATCCAAGGGCGACAGGTCAGGGGATCTAGGATCAAGTTCTTCTTAATTCATCTTCCGTTAGAATTGCTCGTAAGGCTGGTACAACCTGGTTTCGCAAAAGCTCTAGGTACCTCTGCCCGTTTAGGCTGTAGTCAAACAAAAATGGTTCAATAAGTCGATTTCCTGAAATGATTAATAATTTATAAATAGGTGCCCAAAAATCAAGGGTGGCAAGTCGGCCGGGTGCTACTAGAAACTATAAATTATAAAGGGAAAATTATCTTTATTGAAAATTAGATATTTTCTTTCCAAAAATAATTATCGAAACATCCCGTAATGAATGAGCTTGTATAGAGTTGAAACCTATTCAGCTTTATTATGAAAAAGAAAAACATATTTGCTTAGCGGGAAGTAATAGCCGTAATAAATTATTTTGTTGGTATTGCATATTAATTTCGGAAATACTAAATCAATTTATATCAGTAATATAATAATCTTAAAGAAGTACACCGTGCCTTAATAAAACATAAAATATCAAAGAACAAACCCCTTGCGCTTTAAAATTTAAATTATTCGGAAATACAGCTGAACGCCTTTCTATAATTCATAATGAAAATAGAAAAATAATTCGACATTTGATTAATATGGTATTTTTTTCATAACACAAGAATTAGGCTTCCCGGGTAATAATAAATCATTAAATTCAGACAATCAAAATAATTTTAGAGAAAGTGTTAATACATTTATAGAACCCAATTCTAAGGTTCTTCAAAACTACAATACAAAATGATTGAATAAAAATGTAATACAATATCAAAAAAGTAAGTTGACTGACTAGAATAGAACGTTTTACTTTTTTTTATTAGATTATACTCTTTTAGTATCATTAAAGAACTAAACGAAAAAAAAGATTATTATTTGGTGCCTATTTAAAAAAGATTGGTTAGATTAACTTACCAATGATCCCACCCCAGACGTTACTTCCAAATCTGATCTGTAGACGTCTCTCTGCCACTTCGTGGTGAGGATTTTGCACAGCCCAATGATGACGGATGTGCCTATTGAAGACTCCACAATTCGTGAACCTGCTCTAATCGGACCACAAAACATGATTTACAAAATCACGATTTTCATTACATCTCCTAGTATACCACTCACAAAACTGTAGTCGTCTTGGAAAATCAGTTTCCTTAAGTCCTTGTACTATTATGGGTTTGTATGGATGGTACTTATTCTTTTTTAAAACTCTGTACTGTTGATTTTGGCACATTAGTTTCCTGTTCTACAGTTCTTACCGATGCACTAGGGTTTTCGTTGATAGCTTGTAAAATATTTCTGTCTCGATTTTCATTGTTATTATTGTATCCGCTTCTAGGTTGTTCGAGGCTAATTAAAATAACTACGATTTTCCTGAATTGGGTTTTATGAGGCTGCTGTCGTTCGGGGTACATCTTCAAATACCTGGCTGAGGTAACGTCGGCGTTTCTGTATGATTGAAAGTACAGAGCTAACATGTCAACCTTTTCTTCATTTGAATACGGAATACCGGCCATTTTCTATATGTTTTGACAATTTATGTGTCAGATTTATGATTTTATTGGGATAAAAGCGTACTTACTTTTTTGTAAAACACAGCTTTGATACTTTCAACTATTTAACTTAACGTCAAAGTCAAAATCCAATTTTGTTACAGATAAATCATGGCCTCCTTAGAAAAGCATTGAGAGCTAAGATTAGTTTAAATCATGGCCTCCTTAGAAAAACTGAAACCTAACTTTACGAAGTGTAATATTTCGATGATACTAAAATCTTTAATGCACTTGTGAGATATCACTAGACTAGAAATTTTAGACTCTTTCCAAAAATCGAAAAATCCAATATAGCGGTCATAAGAAAAATGAAAGTTGAGGCGGGTTGCGGGTTAACAAAAAACCATGAAGACATGTCGTATACGCCATCTTATTTGTCTTAAAAATGTGTTCGAATAATGTCACATTTTGGCAGCTCAGTCAAATTTACCATTCTGGATATACTGGCCAAATCGAAATCCACCATTTTCGATTTTTCCCCGATATTTCCAAAACAATTGATCGATCGTAAATCTGAAGCCGGATATCGAATGCAATAAATTTCCTCTAAAACTTTCCCCATTTAACCTTTGCTGTAGGTATAATAGGAGCCGAGATCCCTAAGCGAATCTGGGACATACTATATATATACAAGGTGATTCAAAATTCAGTACAAATATTTCAAGAGCAGATGCCGTTTTCATGAACATAAGAAAAAAAAAGTTCCTACGGACATGGATCCAAAAATGCTTCATTTTCAAGCTATAGGGTGTTAATTTTTTTAGTCTTTTTAATGCACCTTGTACATTTCTTAAGATACTTTATTTAAATTTGGTACCCAAGGTCCTGTGATCATTCTCTACAAAATGGCTATAGTAGATTTTAGAAAAATATACAAGGAGGTTACTTTTTTGGGGGTCATGATCCCAACTTTACACAACCGCGCCACTGCCTACTCTTACTTCGAAATGTTTTCCTCATTCTATTCCCTACATTTTTAGTCTCTTACAAAATTTCAAGATTTACTACCGTTTGTTTTTTTTTTGGCAAAATATCCATTCAGACATAACCAATAAGGTAGTAAAGTAAAATTCTAAGAATGTTTCATACAATTTCGTAGACATCAGTTATGCGTTGATGGAAAATCTGGACAGAAGGCACTGATCATAAACTAAGGCCTTCAAATATCCACATAAAAATCCAGTAGGGGGCAATCTGAGGAGCGTGGAGGCCAAGCTACAGGATCTCCTCGGCCGATCCACCGATTCGTAAACATTAAACCTAATTGTTTGTGCATTGTGACACGAAAATGAGGGGAGCACATCGAGCACATCGTGCATTAACCGTATGCCCCCACGAACATTCAAAGGCAAATTCTCCAACAAACCGGGTAAATCATTTCGAAGGAGGGATCTCGAGGAAGCAGACCTTAGACACGTTGATATGGGTATAACCTGTTTTCGTGCAAAGTTCTGCTATTTGCCGAGTACTTAAACTACAATGGGTTGCGGGCTTCGCGTAGTCTTCCAGCATCATTCCTGGAAGTCTGGTATTTGCCGTATTCCCGGAGGTGCCGATGACAATTTGTGAAAGTTCGGTCGTTGGGGAGTCGGCGATTAGGAAATCTTATTGCGTACAACGTTTAAGCTTCACGTGCATTTGCGTTTATCATCAGGCAAACCATAAACAAAATGAATGTCAAGGAGATGCTCGAATAAATATGGTTCATTTTCTATTTGAGTAAATTTACTCTAAAGAAAAACACGCCGACCTATAATTTCACATTTAACTAAGCCAAAGTGCTAATTATGACGACAAGTGTGATGTGATTTCCAAATGAATTTGACAGAAAACGTCAAAACAGGTGACAGACGAAAACAAATAAACAGTCGCAGCGAACTACGTTTTATTAAGTTTCGTTTTGATCAAGTTTATCTTTCTAAATTGGTTAAACGGTAGAAAATATCAAAATATGTAACACACCAAAAAGTTAGGAAATAAAATGAAGAATATTTTACCAAAGTAAGAGTAGTCAATAGCGCAGTGGTAAAAAGTCGGGGGTCTTAAGGCATGTTGGTCTCCAAAAAACAAAACTAACACCGTGTATATTTTTCTAAAATGTATTATAGCCATTTCGTAGTAAATAGTTACAGTACGTACCAAATTTAAATAAATTGTTTTAAGAAATGTACAAGGTGCATTAAAAAGACTAAAAAAAGTAAAAATAATTTAACACCCTGTATTTTGAACAAAGCATTTGCAGACCTATATTTTTACTGAATTTTGAATTACCAGATATATATATATATATATATATATATATATATATATATATATAATTGTAACCGTTTTTGTATTGTAGAAATATGGTAAGCCAATTTCAAACTGTAGCATCAATTTAAAAATCCCGTACCCAATTTTAAAGAAAATCCCACTTCTGAAATTTTGCTTTTGCGGGAAATTAACAGCACCAGACTGACTAATAGGATTAAATTCTTTATTCGACTGCGAATTTTAATGGGCTTGGGCGAGTATGGTGATTTATGATTCTTAGTTGGGGTTAAACAAACTAACAAGCTTATCCAGATTTTACTACGTTTAAATTAATTAAGGACTTATAACAAAAATCTTAAATACATTAGCAAATAAATAAAAACACAAGTTTTACTTTGTTAACCGTCGCTTATTTTCTTTTTGCACTAGGCGTGACTACAGTTTTGTACTACTAGTACATTTTTAAACACAATGAAAATATTTACATTCAGGTTAGTTATATACACAGACAAAAATTCTTATGATTATGATTAGGGAAAACCAACTGTACTGTACTGTATTTTGTCTGTATATATACCTAAATATTTTCATTGCGTTTGAAAATGTACTAGAAGTACGAAACTGCAGTCACACCTTGTGCAAAAATAAACTAAGCGACAGTTAACAAAGTAAAACTTGTGTTTTCATTAATTTGTTAAGATGTACTTTCACAAAGTAACGGACGACTGCATTAAATATTAAATAAATGTTTCAAAGCTCACAAAACGCATAAAAATTCTTCTATGTATATAGGTACCTCAGTTTTTTGATTAGCTTATATGTAAACAAAGGAATATAAGCAAATGATTAGATTTTTTTTACTTAATTTTACTTGTCTGTAGGTTTGTCTGGGTTAAATCTTCTAAGCCAACTTTGAACAACTTCCATATATTGATTTGGTATTATGTACTATACAATTACTTAAATAAACCTGACTTTGACTGTGGTCTTGATTAGTGTCAACTTTCAGCTACTTCCATTTAGCATATTGCTGTCAAATATATAAACATACAAATTAATTTACACTAAGGTGGAATGTAAATATGAAAAGATCAAAAAATGTAATAATTAAAATTAAATTTCAAGAAACAAAAGAAATGATTTGATAAATTGGAGTAATCTCCACATTATTTCCTATCTCCTAATTCTTTAAGAGAAGAAAATTTAATACAACAAAAATTAGGAAATTTTATACTGTACCAGTATAATAATGACTATTTTCCAGTTCACTAACACCGGCATTGACATATTTGTAAAAAAGTGAGTTTCGATCCGCTCCCGACGGAACGTGAAAAAGCTCATGGTTGAAAACTCTGCATAATAATTAGTATATCATTGTTTACAACTGTGCGAAGTATAAACTGTCCATGACCTTTTGCAATGTAACAATGTATATATTAATGGAATTCCTATAGCATCCTTTAAATCGTTTAATGTAGAGGATTATAGTGGGAAGAGAGCAGGCAAATAAAACCACTATGGTAATGTATGTATTGTCTGAGCAAGAACTTTATTCGCCCGCTATGTTGTCGGCGTTATTTTGTGACAAAATGTATTATTATAATAGACGGAACGGGCTATTATTATTCGTATGACCAAAATTGCGGGAAATTCAGATCTAAATTGTGTTTTTTTACTTTGGCATAGTCGTCGATTCGGAATGGTTGCAGATAGGGAGCTAAATTTTGATACGTTTTTAGAAGATACCTGGAGGTATACGTCGATGCAAAGCGCCTGACGACGAGGGTCTCGAGTACAGCGATGTGAATCGAAAAACGATAAACTATGTACGAAAAAGTTTATTTCCAAAAACTGACCAACGGATTAGGTTACGTCTATATAGCTTTTCGGAGGTGTGTCTGATCTCAGTCCCTATTGCTTTTGAGCGGAATCGGTGGATCTCATGTCAACTTTATTTCAAAAAAAAAAATGTAAAGGACACCGAAATCCTAAATTGGTCTTTGTTTCGAAAATCTCGAATTATTTAATATTGTTGAAAAAGTCGAAAAAAAAACATTTTTTGCTGAAAATTTCGGCAATTTATTTATTTATTTATTTATTTATATATTCTGACCAACAAAACAGATAGATAATCTGTCCAATAACAGTTTGGCCCAATTTATATAATAAAAATTACATTTATATCAAAAGTAATGCGCTTCACAGTTGCTTGAAAAGAGAATTATCTTATATATGTGAAAGTCTTTTTAAATATTCTCTAAACCTACCTAGGTAAACTAACACTAAATAAATCTATATTTAAATTTGTACAAATTATGATATTATAAGAACGAGAACAACGAACCAATGGCCAATTGAAGTAATAATTTGAGGCGAACCTATTTACGTAAAAAGTAAGTCTTTGTCGAAGTATGTAGGGATTGGCATCAAAATACAAGAATTCCACGCAATACTTGGAGTCTGTAAGACGATTTACAATTTTATACAGAAATATTACATCAAAGTTTCTTCTGTGCATCTCCAAGCTATCGAGTCTATACAGTCTTAGGTTAGAATTATATCCGTGAAAGTGTTTCTGTCTATTAAACCTAAAACTTAACGCATTTATAAATTTTCTTTGTTCTGCCTCAAGGCGATCTATGTACTTATGATACATTAGATTCCAGACTGGCGAAGAATAATCTAATACTGATCGAACCGAGTTATTATATAACATTTTAAGAGAATCTGTATCCTGAAAACCCTGGGACAGACGCAAAATAATTCTCAAGTTCTTAAGGGTACGTTGAACAATATTTTCAATATGATACTCAAAGGACAGTCTAATATCCCAATCCATTAAGACTAAGATCTTTTACAGTCTGGACGGACCTAATTTTATTATTATTTATTTTTAGGTCTACGAAAGGTAGAGGCAAAGTATTTTTTCTTGAAAATATTATAGACTGGCATTTATTAATGTTTAAATGCAACCGATTAATGTGACAATATTTTGCAAACCTCGACATATCCAAATAACTATTTACAGTTTTATAAATTTTTAGATCGTCCGCGTATAGACAGTAACTAGAGTGAGAAAAACACTGGCATTTATAAAAATTTTAAAAAGCAAGGGCCCTAGGTGTGTACCTTGGTGTACACCGGAAGTTATAGTGGCACAATTAGAGATTTCCCCATTAATGGCAACGTTAAAAAAACGCGAAGAAAGATAACTTTCAAGCAGTTGCAACAGGCTTTCATGTACACCAAAATTTCCAAGCTGTATCAAGGGGGTAGGGTGATGTATTTTATCAAAAGCCTTGGAAAAGACAATGTACACGGCGCATGTGTCAACGCCATTTTCCATATTTAAGTATAATTGTTGTATAATGGGTACAAGATTCGTGAGGACGGGGCGCCTCTTAACAAAACCATGTTGGTAACTGTCTATTGCAGTCTTGACCTTGAAAAAGAGTTGGTCGAATATAATAGACCCAAATATTTTTCAAAAGTGGTTAAGGATAGATATAGGTCAGTATATGCCATATGATAAATTGTTTGTAAACACATAACATTGGACAAGATTTTAAGAACAGTAAAGGAAATTTATCGGGTCCAGCCCCCTTATTTGGATCCATATTGCTAAGCACAACTGTTACAGTTTCTTCAGAAATAGTATTTATTGTAAAACAATTATTACTTAAGTTACAAGGGTTGATTCTAGAGGGAGAGTCAGATGGTTCGAAAAAACTAAAAAAGAAATCATAAAACAAATTGCAGATCTCCTTCGACTTATTGGCCTGAATGTTATTAAAAAACATTTTTGTGGAAAGGGATTTGGAATTTTTTCTATTGTTAACGAAAGACCAAAAATGTTTTGTACTTGTTTTCAATTTTTTTTCCGTTAATTTTATGTAATCTTTATAGTGTTTTCTAATCTTTAATTTAACTCTTTTTCTTAGGTCAGAAAATATGTTATAATCAGTATTGTTTCTGTAAGTTTTCCATTCTTTTATGAGCATTGTTTTTATGTCTAATGACACTTTTCGTAGTATATGAAAACCATACAGGGTATGTACTTTTATTTATTGTTTTCCTAGGAATGCTGTTATCATATTATGCAGAATATTATAACATTTCAACATTTTTATTTATATTCTTTGATATAAAAATGTATTTCCAGTTATACGTACTTATTATATTATTAATCAAATCGCCCTCTTGTAACTGTCAAATCTGCACATATCTCCAAAGATGGGTGGTGTATGTCCTCCGGAATAAGAGGCAATTCAGATTTTTTTACTTTACAACTAAGTAAATTAGTGATAACAAAGTCCAATATTTTATTGCTATTATTTGTAATATAATTAAATTGTTTGGGATTGTGTAAGAAAAAAACATCGCAAAATATTCTGCAGAGGCATTGAACATATTTTGCAGAACTAGGACATTATTATAAACATTATTATCGCGAGGAACCCAAGTTATGTTGGGTAGATTAAAATCTCCCAACAATAAAATGTCATTATTTGGATGTTTTGAAACAATATCATCCAGCTTAGAAAAAGATGCAAGGAAATTATTAGTGGTGACATGAGGAGGAATATAAACACAACACGTAAAAAATTTCTTACCACCTTTAAGGTCAATAGATATCCACAAATCCTCTATTATATTATTTTTGTTACACCAATCACTCAGACAAACGGTCGAAATATTATCGCGAACCGCAATAATCATCCCACCGCCATCACGCTTACCACTTACACTAGGGTCTCTGTCCAATCTAAATACATAAAAATTTCACTGGATAATATCTCTTTTCATAACTATGATTCAGTGATACATACGCACTCGAAGTGTGTTTCGTGTACGGCCTGATAGAAATCCACAGATTTAGTTCGTAAACCTCGCACGTTTTGGTAAAAAACTGTAAGAATATCCTTAGAAAACAGATTATTCTTTACATATCGTGTGACATGAAAATTTAGGGTTTAAGCTTAGACAGCACCCCCTCGTGATCAACTCTGATGACCAAAGAGGTATCAGTCTGTTTTATAGAGATTTTCATATCCAGCAAAACTTGTAATTAGTGGCTTTACAAAAGTCCCGCTCCTTCTTATGTAAAGATTAATAAAAAGAAGACAAGTGTTCATTTGTAAAAACTTTATTGTCTTGGTCAACACCAAGGTAAGTCTCCCTTAAATCGGAGTTGCGGAGAGCCTTAGCAGCAGTTATTAATTCGTTTCTTTTCTTTGATAATTCAAATTTTACTATTATGTTTTTTGGTTGAGAGGTGCCGTCTTTTTGGAAACGAGCTACTCGGTGACAAGTGGCAATGTCCGCTATTGATATTGGAATATTAACGTGCTGGCAAATTTTTTTTACCAACTTAACAACGTTTTCGCCCTTTCTTTCGGGTATGCCGCATATTTCAACATTATTAGCTCACTCTTGTTGGCTATAATACTCAACTTGAGCTCTTAACTCTGAAACTTCCTTTTTGACTGATAATAATTCATGTTCCATGATATTCACAGATTTTAAGATGTTCTTCAAATTCTTCGCCATAGTATTTTAAAGAGTCACTGAAATCGCCCTGTTTCTTTTTGATGTCTGGCATGTTAGATACCAATAAATCAATTTTCGCTTTTAATTCCAACAAAACGCTGTTCGAGTTATTCTCATTCTTGCAGTCTTTGCATCGCCAACCCAGACCAGAGACGGACGGTAAATCTGCAATTGCCGCTGGTAGTTTAGCGTATTTTAAATGGTACTTCAATCTATATGTACTTGACCTGACATTGAATGCCTGGGCTCGATTAATTAAAATTATATTCTTTATGTTCCTTTCCACACAACTTTCTAATAAGAATCTTCGTTCTTATACGATAAAGCATATTTTGATTTGATTTATTTTACCATCTACGTTGAAATATTTTAAAAAGCCGCACTTCGTCTATTGAGTTTCTTTTTACACTGGGAGCGAATTCTTAAACTAAACTCTCTTTTAATTTTACAGTTTTCACCTAGTTTCTGAACTTTCGACTAATAACTTTAGTCCTGTAATTTCTAGACCAATCTAGATGCAAAAAAGTGTAATAGGCAATGCTGACATGTCAAAAATTAAAGCGACGCAGGCCAAAGTTTAAATCAGAAATTAAAAAGTGTAAGAAGAAAACAAAATTTTCCGAGTTCATAAGGTTTTGACTATTGTCGTGGAAAGTCATAATATATAATTTAATATGATGTTTGGCCATGTTTTATCTAACACCCCAAAATTATTCAAATACAAAATTCAAAATTTTTTACGAATAGATAGAACAGGTGTTCGAAGAATAAATACGAATATTTTTCATTTTTGTAGCATTTTTTGGTAAACGTTTATCAAAATCGCATACGCTTTGGTGTCATCTATCTATACCAAGGTGATTCAATATACAGGGTGACTTTTTCTTGACGTGTCCGTCAGCTAATTTTCTGAATTTGCTAACAACTTGCGAAATTCGACTATATCGAGCTGAAAAAATGTCCAAATATAAAATTTAGAATTTTTTACGAATCCTAATAGCTTTTAGCCGGGATTTTTAAAGGATTTCTATATGAAATTTCCTTATAAATATATTTCAAGATTTAACAATGCTTCTATATAATGACTTTTTGGTAATCCCTGTCCCATTAATGACAATTATTAAAACTTCACACTGTTGCTTCTCCCTACTCGTCAGCTATAAGAGCAAGTAAGTCGAGTTCCATATTTTAATGAAAACGATGTAATTTTCTTTCTTTTCCCTCTTACAACTTCCATGAGTATGATACCTATTTTTACATACGCCAAATGTTGAGTAAATAAAATAAATAAAGTCGCACATTTTAAATTAATACCAAAACATGATATCTTAATTTATCTTAATTTTATGCTAAATTACCTGTATTGAGTTACAGATTGTTAATAAAATAAATTTAACTTAGCAAAGGGTGCAGAATTACTTTTACTAAATAACTTGCCCTTGTTGTTACTTAATCTGGCTAATAAACCCTTAGTGTTTCTCACATAACAAAAAATACTTTAAAATTCTATGCATTTCGATTTTAAAAGTATATCCGTTAGATTTTACAACTAGAAGGTGCAAATAAACCATAACCTATTTATTTTTCTCAACACAGATATAAGAACATATATTTTTATTGGAACTATCGTAATAACGTATGTCCCGTAAGTTTTGGCACAAAATTGAGAGGCTTGAAAATAGGTTGTAAAGATAATATATCGAGATGGCTTTGGAAACAAAAAAATGTTTATTTGCTTGACATTAGTTTGACAAGTCATTTTTTAAAGTCAGTTGCATTAAAATGTCTTATAAATTAGAAATACGAAAAAGTATTTATAATTTGGTTGGGCAAATTCCTAAGGCTGAAATAGTTCGCATTTTTCAAAACCAAAATATTTTACGCAGAAGTATTTACCGTACTATAGCCGAATGTGAAGAAGGAATTCCCTGTTTAAATCTTCCAAAAAGTGGAAGACCAAGAAGTTTCACGCGAGAAAGGACGGAAAGATTGGTAAGAAGAGCAAAAGACAGAGTCGGAGTTTCTACAAGAAAATTAGCGCGTCAATTCCGATCTTCAAAGAGTACAGTATGGCGGGAATTAACAAGAAATGGTCAAAAATATCGAAAAAGACGAAAGTGTCCTAAATATACCGAAAATCAATTAGCACGGATACCAAGATGCTGTCGAAATCTTAGGCGGATACATTTTTCAAATGAGAAAGTCATTATTTTGGACGATGAAAAATACTTTACCCTTGCCAACTCGGAAATCAAAGGAAACGATGGTTTTTATACGGACAATATAGAAGAGTGCCCAAACAATGTTAAATATAAGGAAAAAGCAAAATTTGCTGATAAAGTTTTGGTGTGGTGTGCGATTTCGATTAGAGGGATATCCAGACCTTATGTGGGTCGAGTTAGGGGGAAGCTTTGGATGCGGAAAGGTATATTGACAACTGTCTTAATAAATTAGTTCATTTTGTACACCAACATCACGTGGGAGATGATATAATGTTTTGGCCCGACTTAGCAAGCTGTCATTATGCAAGAGCAACTCAAAATTACCTTCGTCAAAATAACATACCTTTCGTACCAAGACAAGATAACCCCCCTAATTTACCTCAGGCCCGCCCGATTGAAGATTTTTGGGCATTGTTATCCCGCAAAGTGTATGATGGAGGGTGGCAAGCCGAAAATGAGGAACAATTACGGCGTAGAATTTTTAGAAAGATAGGCGAAATTGATGTTGAAGTTGTCCAGAACCTAATGCGAGATGTTCGCAGAAAATTTCTAATTGAGCAGCACGGCCCCTTCAATTTAATTTAAATTATTAATTTTGTTAGTTACTAAGCCGTTAATTATAGTAAATAATAAAAGTTTAACCAAAGCTACATATTAAAAGAATATTTTGTTTTAAATTTTGTGCCAAAACTTACGGGACATACGTTATTTTGGCTGATTTTAGTTTACTCCGTTAGGTATTTAAAGAAATTGACCAAATGCAGGTATTTGCTTTATCATTTTATACACTCACACATTGCTTCTGTCTACTCGTCAGCTATAAAAGCAAGTAAGTCGAGTACGTGTATTTAATTGAATGAGATGTAATTTTCTTTCTTTTCCCTTTTAGAACTTCTATGAGTTATGAGTATGATTTTTACCTAGGCCAAATGTTGAGTAGATAAAATAAATAAAGCCGCACATTTTAAATTAATTCCAAAATATGATATTCTAAAGTATCTTAATTTTATGCTAAATTACTCGTATTTAGTTATAGATTGTTAATAAAATAAATTTAACTTTTAACTATATTTTCTGATATATAGCAGGGCCCTAGGAAAATGAACCAGCCCCCTGAAACATCATACATACATCAAATTTGTTTTATTTTTTTTCGTTTACTACATATAAATACAATTTTATATTATACAAGTCCAAGAGATACGAAGCAGTCCCCAAAAACTGAAAATATTTTTTAAACGGCTAGTTAAAAAACGGCGAAACCATTGAAATTTATATCTTAGAATAATACACACTTCCTCTTAAGGGGGAACTGCATGCAGTAATATGGACCATTTGCAAGCCTTCCGCCGCTGCAATATTATGTTAAAACTATAAGAGATATGTATTAGCTTCAATGTGGTTTTAACAGGAAAATATGATAGTTGGGCGCTAAATGTACATTTTTATGAAAAAATCATTTTTATCCGAAATGTAATTTAAATTACCTATACATGACAGATTTTTTTGAAGTCGGACGTGCAGGAAGGTTTTTTTAATGCGTAAATACCTTTTCACCTTACTTTCTACTCGACTAGATCTTGTCGCTGGTTTTTCACTTTTTGCGTACAGTTCTCCCTTAAGAGAAGACAGAAATGGAAAATTCAACTATACTAAAATAAATTTTTATATATATATATATATATATATATATATATATATATATATATATATATATATATATATACATATATATATATATATATATATATATTTTTTATCGTAACCGTTTTCGTATTTTAGATATATGGTAAAGCCAATTTCAAACTGCACCATCAATTTAAAAATCCCGTGCGCGGCAATTTTAAAGAAAATCCCACTTCTAAAATTTCTCTTTTGCGGGAAATTAACAGAACCAGACTGACTAATAGGATTAAATTCTTTATTCGACTGCGAATTTTAATGAGCTTGGATCAGTGCGGTGATTTATGATTCCTAGTTGGGGTTAAACAAACTAACAAGCTTATCCAAATTTCACTGCGTTTACATTAATTAAGGACTTAATAACAAAAATCCTAAAGATATGTTTCAAGGCCTACGAGACGCATAAAAAATTCTTGTAAGTATATAGATACCTCAATTTCGTTATTAGCTTATATGTAAACAAAGCAATATATACTACTGAATAGATTTATTTTTTTATTTTAATCAAGGAAATTTAGCAAAAAGAAATGTATGATTGTGTCGAACGCTTTAGAATAATCGAAAAGCGCAACACTGTAACAGGATTTGTCAGTGTTTAAAAAAAAATAGTAGTAGAATATTGCTTCCTCTTAAGAGAGAACATAAATGAAAAATTCAACTATTAACTTATTCCTAATATAAACTCTAAACATTTTAAAAAACTACAAAAAAAGGCAAAGTAGCGATGTGAGCATTTCGGCTGTACTTCAGTTCATGGTAATTCTTGAAATATATGTTAGGGAAATGTCTTGCGTATAGATAAAATTTGGTTCCATACCATAAGAAATAGGCAGTACATGTTCCTCTAGCATAGTCTCGATGTAGCGTTGAATGTTTAGATTTCGTTGGATGACCATAAGATCGGTCTTCTTTCAATGTTAATCTCGCCCCAAACCAGTATGGAGCCTCCATCGAATCTCAGGTCTTCTTGTACTAAGGCAGCACAATAGCGTTCACCTGGACATTTGCAAAAACGTCATCGCAATAACTAAGCAACGATATAGCTTGGGGTCCCGTGTTAAAACGATCCCCAGGCTCGCTTCTCTTAATCGATTTCATACTTCAGTACCATTTTCAATTAAAACAGTAGCACGAATAACTTCTATTCCACTGAGTTACCGCATTTTGATTTTGCTTGACTGACTTTCCCGACAATTTTTACTGTTTTCCTAGAAACACATATTTTATTTAAGCATGCGTTACTTTATCTTTACTTTGTTTCTCGTAGTTCTCTTAAATCGTTAGTCTAATCTTGAAAATGTGTAAGTGAAAAATTGTACCTTCCTAGTTTATTTTAACACTTTTCCTCTCTGAATTCGTCCGGAGTATTTTAAAATTAACTCAGATTACACCTAAATTGTCTCTGAGAACTTGCCTATAAGCTATTTACATAATTATCTACCAGAGTAAAAGAGCTTTACTCGACCAACATGACAATGAAAAAAATGTTTCTGTCATCACCATTGCCCCCCCCCCCCATACATAAGAGTATTGTTTTAAAGGAACTTGGCATGTAAGTAAAAGCCTCAGTAACTACGATATTGAGGAATGGACATATGGGGATTCTCCTCCAATTATTTATTTTGTTGGCAAAATGTCATCTTATTGATGCTGTAGAAAATTTTCAATCACTACTTCTTTTCTAGTCATACTAGTTTCACGTTCTAATAGTTGGTTAACATTTGTTAAAAGTGTTAAAAAGGAGGTGAACCTTTACCCTCAGTGATGTTGCTTAAATAGAAAAAAAAACCAATAGGCAACATTGATATGTCAAAAATTAAAGCGGTATAGTCCAAATGTTAAATCAGAAATTTAAAATTTGAAAAGAAAATTATAACATTTTCGAGGGCATAAGATTTGGCCAGTGTCACGGAAAACTGATAATATGTACTCTTAAAAGAAGAAAAAGGTGAAATTTAAAACTTATTTTTATAAATTTTTTTTAGTACTGGGTATGCTAAAAATTTTGTATTTTTATGTTTATGAATGAATATTATGTTGGCAAAGTTAAATTATGGATATTTTCTCCTCTTGACATTTGTTAAATAACAGGATGACCCAAAAATTGGGCGATGAACCACCCCTGACTCATATTTCCGGCGTGCTTGACGCCATTTTATCTACGACATCAACAGTTGTTACGAACAAGATTTTATCTACGGCAGCAACAGTTTAAATGAAAAAATAATATTTGCATTTATAATTAAAAGTTTACACACAAATATGCCACAGGAAAATTTGTAGTATTTTTTAATGAGTTAGATAATGAGCTCTTGACATCACTAGCTGCGTAAGAAAAATAATTGCACCACTACTTGCATGTTTTAGATAAAGTTTATTACAGGCTTAATTTTAAAAATCTAAATTTACTTCAACGTTAAATAAAAGTTCATTGACTGCAAACATATGTCTTACGAAAGCCAAAAGCTTGTCACCCTTTCCGTTTATGAGAGTATCCGTAATAAGCCAATTTTACTTCGTTACCGTTCCAAGATTTTCTTGCGATATTGTCTCCTTGATTATCTGTTTATATTCTTGGCTAACAAGCTGAAATAAATTCAATTAGATACTGGTGTTGACCATCTGCGTCAAATGCCATGTTCTGACGGGTAATTGTATAGAAAATATATCTGGTTCTCTCTCCAGTAATCTTTATAGTCCAGTAATCAAGGGGTGGCAAATACTAAAGTGCATTATTTTTTTCGAACGGTATCTCTTGAAAAGTTACTTAAGAATTTAGAGTGTATGGTAGGCTGTCTGGTTCACAAAAAAATTACGAAACAGCTGTTTTTGTCCAATATTTTCCAAAATATTGCAGATAGGACAAAGTTAACCAAGTTAAAAATTTTTTAATTTATTAATAATCGGGCGGGCAAATTTTGCAATAACTCGAATAAAAATATTTTTTTTTTCATCGTAAAAGGGAACTATTGTAATAGTAAAAAAATCACCCTCGAAGATTTTTTCAAATCTTTACGTTTCCGGATCTCTAGATGCCGAAAAACATGTTTTCTCAATTCCGTCGGTCTGTCTGTGTGTCGGTCTGTCTGTTCGCCGCATAGCTAAAAAACTACTTATCCGATTGACCGAAATTTTTCAAAAATTAAGGGTTATATGGGAATAACCCTAAAAATAAATAATAAAAAAATTTTAAAAAATCAGCCTGAAAGTCTACTTAAGGGCCTGATTCAACACCTACAAGTGTAGGAGGTGTTGCCTGATTTCAGATTGTGTGCCATGAATAATTGTGGTATACACATGAACTAGTAAAACTGTGGTACTAATTCAAGATGGCGGAACAAAATGGCGGCTAAATAAAATATTTGTAATCATGTAAATGGCTCTCAGGTTTTACATATCTTCACGTTTTAGAGTCTCTAGATAAAGTTACTACTAAATAATTATATTTCTGTTGCATAGCTAAAAAACTATTTAACCGATTGCCTTCAAATTTCGGATAAAAATTAAGGGTCATATGGGGATGACCTGGTAACATTTTGGTAAAAATTCAATTTGGCAAAACAAAACGGCGGCCTAGTGAAATGTTGAACAAATTATTACTAAAAAACTGCTTATCCAATTTATCTTAAATTTTGCTCACAAATCAAGTATTATGTAGGAGTCAACTGGTAAAATCTTGGTACGGATTGAAAATGGCCAAACAAAATGGCGATTTAGAAAAATATTTAAAAATTCAGTCTAAAAACTACTTAATGGACTAATTTTAAATTGTGTGCCAAAAGTATACAGATGAACTAATAAAACTCAGGTACTAATTTAAGATGGCGGAAAAAAATGGCGACTAAATAAAATATTTGTAATCGTGAAAAAATGTCCTTCTCAGGTTTTACATATCTTCAGGTTTTAGCGTCACTAGTTGCCAAAAAGCATGTTATATCAATTCCGTCGGTCCGTCTGTCGGTTTGTCGTCTGTCTGTCAGTTCACGGCATAGCTTAAAAACTACTTACCCGATTAACTTAAAATTTGGTCAAAAATTAAGGGTCGTATTGGGATGACCTGGTAATATTTTGGTAAAAATCCAATATGGCAAAAAGAAATGGCGGCCTAGTGAAATGCTAAAAAAATTGTTAGGAAAAAACTACATATGCAATTAAATATATCTTAAAGTTTGCACAAAAATCAAGTATTATGTTGGAATCAACTGGTAAAATTTTGCTACGAATCCAAGATGGCAAAACAAAATAGCAGCTTATTCGTTCCGTCGGTTTGTCAGTCTACCTCTCAGTTCACGGCATAGCTTAAAAACGACTTACCAGAGTGAACTAAGATGTTTGTCAAAAATTAAGGGTCATATGGGGATGACCTGCTAATATTTTGATAAAACCCAATATGCCGGAATAATATGGCGGCCTAGTGAAACGTTTAAAAAAGCTATTACTGAAAAAACTAATTATCGAATTTACCTCAAATGTTTCACAAAATCAAGTGTTATGTAGAAATGAACTGGTAACATTTTGGTATGAATAGAAGATAACGAAACAAAATGGCGGCCTTTTAAAATATTTAAAAAATCAGCTTACTATTAGATTAATTTCAAATTTTGTACAACCATTAAGTGTGAAATAGAGATAAACTGGTAAAGTTGTGGTACGAATTCAAGATAGCGGAACAAAACGACGGGCAAATAAAATTTTTAAAAAATCAACGTAAAAAAATCTTATTAAATTGACTTTAAATTTTGCAGAAAAATTAAATGTGATATAGGGATAAACTGGTACGAATTCAAAATGACGTAATAAAGTGGCGGTGTTAATATGAAAACTACATATATAATTTATTTTAAAAATCAAGTGTCGTATAGGTAGCATATGATCTAACAAAATGGCGACGAATAAAAATGATTTAAAAGTCAGTATATATGTGTTACTAAATGACTAGGTACAGAACTAAATTAGGTCACACTTCACTATTCCTAATAAAAGGAAAGATTCATAACGAGGGAAGTTCCGGGTAAAGTAAATTTACTGATTTCTTTAATTCAAAATATGTTTGGAAGAAAACATCCGTGGCTACATAACATAACCCCAAAAAATTTTTTTTTTCAAACTCAATTTTCGCACACACGCGTGCCTCTTATGAATTTGTGTTGAACCGTCAAATTTCATGAAGTTTTAGTATATAATAGACCTTGGCCTTCTGATTAAGTCCTCATGGGCGGAACCCTTTGACTAGATTCAGAGATGGGGGATGTGTAAATGTTACCCAAATCCCATATAAAATACATCGGAAAAGAAATATGAGACCAAATTACTTTTTTCAGCATACTTAACGTACACTACTTCGCAAAAAACGAAAAGATAAGAATGGTCCGCCAATACTTTGTTCTTGATATACATGGTTTTCCACTGTAAACGTTATTTATCCTGATATATAGAAAACTAAGCTTTTTTAGATCTATATTCGTATAAAACCTTTTGCTTATTTTGAGAAGTACTATACGTTCAAATGTAAGTTGGTGTCATCTTTTTGCCCCTGTGAATTTTCTGTAGAATTTGAGTAAAGTTTAACATTTTGTATCTCTGAAACTATCACAGGATTAAGTTCTGACGGTGAAGGATTTTAATCAGGAGGTCGAGAACTATAACAAAGTTTCCATCGGTAGAAGCATATTTTTTTAACACTGGCTCTTACATTCAGAATAATATTTCAACAAAGAGATATATCTCATGAATACACAAACATATATATATATATATATATATATATATATATATATATATATATATATTCTTTTCTACTATGCCAAGCTTTCGAAATAGAGTTGTTAGGAAATAGAAATTTCTTAAAATCTATGAGCTAAACTTATTAATGAAGAGAGTGCAGTTAAAATTGGTACATAATTTAAAACTTTTTGGAACACCCTAGAAATTTGCATAAATTACTTAAAATACATACCTATGCTACATTATTTATGATTAAAAGATAACACCAAACGTCTTGTTTATTGTCAGTTAATAAGGTAATGGGACAAAAGACAATGAAAATCGTGTCTTTCAGAAGGCACATGTCATTTGGAAAATATCAAAATTTAATTATTCACCTTGATCTTTGTCAGTAGTGTTGTAAGAAATATTTTTAATTTTAGAATAAGGTAAGTTAAAAATATATAATACGAAAAATGTAGTTTCTTTGAATTAGGTTATCACTATTGCCAATTCTACTATTAAATACATAAAACTATCCTAGTTATGTGAGTGTATATAAGAAAAAAAATGTATTACTCAAAGAAACTCTAATTTTAGATCACATTATTTAAAAATAACAGAAATTGTAAGTGTAATATTAATACAAAAAAGTTATAAATTTGCTATTTTAGAAAGAATCTTCTACGCTTTCACTGATATTAACTTTTTATTTAAACATTTTTATAGGTATATTGAGTGATTAAGCTGTTGATATAAATTAAATAGAGACCTTACAGATCTTTCTTTTTATCGATAACCGTGTTAGCAAGTGGAATCTCAACCATTTTTAGAAAGTTTCTTTTTCTGTAGATTTTTTCAGATAATAGTACTCATGTTTATTTCTAAATTGTTGAAAATGTGATTTGTTTCTAAGGTATGTCGAGCGAGGGCGCCAGTTTGTTTTTGATTTCTACAAAGACTTTCATGTTATGTTAAACGTTCAACATCACATGAACAACACAACACAACGTTGACATTCTAAACAAAGAATCCTATATACGACCCCGGATTTTTTATGCTAGGATCTTTATCTTTTAATATTGAGTAAATGAGACCAATAGTTTTTAAGTATCTTGGAATAATTTTAAGGCAATATTTGTTTTTGAAAACATTTGCTATTTTAGTTGTAACATTTTGATATGTAGTATTGAGAAATGATAAAGCAGAGATATCTGGAGTTGTATCGATATGCTGAACATCACGAACATTCATTGTGTTGTATACTGTTTTTTTTAAGAGGTTTTTAGGATGCGAGTGATCAAATAGAATGTTAAAAAGTTTGTCAAGGTTTTTCTGTCTGAATGAGTGATGAAAGATTTGCTTCAGTGTTAACACCAAATTCGTAAGAGTGATAACAACATCAAGACTTATAGTTCATAATTCTCGGGAAGTTGTTTGTCGTTAATAATTTCTGCAAATTGAAATGGGTCTTAGTTAGGTTGGATATCTGTGACATATTGTGCAATTTTGCTATTAGGAACATTGATTGAGGGTATAATTATATTTCTAAAATTAGGTAACTTTCATGAACAATTTACTCCATACCGGTCTAAAGTCATAATACACTGGTTGAACAGCCAGCACACTGTAATATCCTCTCTGAAATTTTAGACTATCGTTTTTCGTTGCAATAAATGTCAATATTATTCAACTTTACATGTCATTTTTCTCATTACGCTACATTTTGCAGTAAAATGTTCAACAATTTTTTTAAATCTTGATGACATGTATATCAATAAAACTTTAACAATCAGGGCAATAAGTGCATTCGTACAACTTTATCTTGAACAATATTGACACTTTACGAAAAAGTTGTAGTTTTGCTAATTTAACATAAGTTGATTGGATTTGCGTATAAGCCTCGGTATAAGCATTATTGCAATAATCTGTGCAGATTTTTACCTTGTTCCGCAGATCTGTCGAAAGTGTCAGAGCGAATTGGGCTATCGATGAACAGCAAAATATTCTAAAAACAAGCACTCTAAATACTACGATGGCTAAAACACAATTTCAGATGACTATATGTAAAGGGACTGTATTATAAATCTTTTACTTTACTTACTGACAACCAATCAGTGATAGACTGTTTAAAAAACCAGCCTGTCACCATCTACGTGAAAGTATATTTTATTTTAGAGCTAAGTTCCGATGAAACTTTTTCCATTTAGCTCCATATCATCATGCATTAAGAAACAGACAAACTTCCGGAACAAAAACAATTTCGAACATACTTTAAGATTAGTTTACGTAACCTCTGTTTTTGTTCTTTTTCTGCTAGAAATAACATTACACATTTTAAGTGAAATGTATGAACTAGTTTTAAATCATGAGTTGAATTCATTTAGGCAAAAATGGGAGAGCAAAATACCTTTATAACTAAAAATTTATATAATAAAATACACAAGTTTTATGTATCTACTAAAAATGTAAAAAAAAAGTTTTTTTAAATTCCTTCAAATTTAAATCATTACGAAAATACGTAATTTTACAATAAACAAAAATCAAAACTTTTCTAAAACATATAAAAAATGTGTACCAGATAATAGTCACCTTAGGCTGCCTCCTAGGATTTTTTTGATTACTTTTCTTCAGTTACTGGAAAACTATATAAACTTTATAGTATTATACAGATATTATTTTTTTTCATGGAACACCCTTTATACTAAATGCGTCTCGTCCCAATAATAAATCTAATAAATTTGATTCCTTTACTCGGAAAAATAAAGGTGAAATTTAAGAAAAACACTGTTAGAGAGAGATAAAAATGTTTTACTGCATAGTGAATCAAGGGGAATGCATTGCTTCTAATAACAGAGCTTTTTTTATTTCTCGGGTTTCTTTAAACTTTATATTGATGGAGGGGGTCCGGGCACCCATATCTCTTTTTATTTATTTTTTGCCACGTTTCCAATTGCAAGTGGCGTCACCGCAATACTTGTGTTTTAAACCCTGCCTTTTTAATGAAGTCAATCTTCTAAAAAATTTCCTGAAAAGGAACTACTTTTTCACTTGGATTTTTTTAAACATGTTTGTGGGGTCACAAAGGAAAGAAATGCTGAATTTTTGCATTGTACATTTTTTTGACTTTTGTAGATAAATGGCTGTTTTGACAATTTTTTTAATAAACACATCAGTATAACGGCTTCCATTTTTTGGAGCAAAAATAAAACTATCTTCGTGTTGTTGTATAGTTTTTATTAATTTTATTAATATATTTATATTTATTTAAAATTCTCTTTAACATTACACTAAAAAACCATTTTTTAAATATAATATGCTATTTAAGTTCTTAAATTTAAAGATAAATAAAATTTTAACAAAATTTAGTTTTTTATAAAAAATGTAAAAAAAGCAATTATACCATAAAGCAAAGCCAATTAGTAAGTAGAAAAAAAATCTTATTTTTAAAACACAAAAGTTTTTGGAATTTTTTATTTAAAAAATATTTTTTGTGCATTTTAAAGAGAAAAAAAAACAACATTTAAAACACTAATGGCGGGTTGCACAAAGCATTTAATTAAGCATTAACTAATCAGACGTTTCAGAGTGTGACAGATCACATAAGAGTGACAATGTCAAAACTGATTCTAAACGTGATTAAAAGTTTTGTGCAAGCGGCTATAAGAGATATTAATTTGGCTAGTTTGCTCAAAAACTGCAGACAAGTCCATTTTGCTTCCCTCGTAAAGGGAACTATTGTAATCGTGAAAAATCACCCTCCGAGATTTTTAAACATCTTTACATTTCAGAGTCACATAGATGCCAAAAAACATGTTTCGTCAATTCCGTCGATCTGTCTGTTCGCGCCATAGCTAAAAATCTATTTACGCAATTGACTTCAAATTTTGGTCAAAAATTAAGGGTCATATGGTGATAACCTGGTAACATTTTGGTAAAAATCTATATTAGATTAGAGTAAGATGGGGACCCAGTAAAACTTTAAAAAAATTGTTACTAAAAATTCTAATTATCCAATTTACCTCCAATTTTGCACACAAATTAAGTGTTGCATAGGAATGAACTGGTAACATTGTGGTAGGAATCCAAGTATTGTACCGTTCGCGTAATATTTTGGTAACAAAAAACAAAATGGCAGCCTAGTGAAATGTTTTTTACTAATTGGGGTATAGAAATGAACTAGTAAAATTTTCGTAGAATTCAAGATGGCGGAACAAAATTGCGGCAAAATGTTTTTAATCGAGGAAAAATCATCCTCTCAGGTTTTACATATCTTAACGTATTAGAGTCAGTAGATGCCAGAAAATAATATGGCTTTCAGTCGTTTCGGAATGCAAATCTCAGAATTCTCTCTCTGTTTATACAAAAAAATATTAAGTAAGGCTACATTTTATTACAATTGTTAACGCAGGTTAAATTCTTTGATAGTCTAAAGAGTTTAAACAATTTTTGTTGAACGTTCAGCATGGGTCTCCTAGATCATCGGTAGAATATTTGGTTTTGGATGCCACGCATATATGTTCAAATTCCTGCGGATTATGTTAGGTTAGGGTTGGTGAGGCTCGCTGTAAGAAAGCACGCGGTAGCGCGTTAACAAAATTCCGTTTTTATATTAAAACAACTATACCAGAAACTGAAATCGCGACGGGAAGAGCATTTCCTTTTTCAAAAAATTTCTTGTAGATTAACTCCTCTATTGTGAAAATTTAATTTTGCTTTACATTTCTTTCACGTGGGTTTTCATAAGCCTTTATAAAAATACTAAAAATCAAACCATGTCGCTTTTTAATTTTAGAAACTCAAAAAATAAATGAATCGAAAAAACAGTTTGAAAGTAACTACATTGGCTAAGCTAGTAACAAAAGTGAAAAATCAGATTATTTAAATCGATATAATTTGATAAATATTACATTATATAAGTAGCAAAAGTAGTGGCTCTGAAAAATATAAAAAATGTGTTAACATCCCCAAGGTATCTTCAAGATAATTAATAATTAAACATTGAGTAAAAGTTCCTTCCAACCTTAAAATTAAAATCTTCCGTATTCAATTCAATTTTATAAGATTTAAAAAATGATTACCTATGTTACAGTAATTAAAATACGGCCAAAGTAAGTGAGTCTTACAATATTTCAGGCGTCACGCAAATAACTCACTCAAGAGATTTGAAATATTTTTATTTTGTAAGATATTTTATGTCGGCTGTCGAATAAAAATTAACTTTCAACTAAAAATTAGCATTATTATATTTTGATAAATACTTGACATCTTATTTAAAGGAATCTCTTCTTTGAAATAGATATATTCCATTACTAGCCCTTACGTATACCTAAAACAGGCCGCGAATATTTTTATCAACACCTCCCATCTATTATCACGAAGCTAATATAATTGGGAAAACTCATAGTCTAGTTTAAGAACCCAAAATTATGTTAATTCTTGCTACTGCTAGTAAAAACATGAGTGAATGCTCATTGGATTCGAAATGACTTCTAGAAAAATATGCAAAAGTTTTAACCCGCACATAAACAATTCCAAAAGTTATTAACAAATTAAGATTTTAAAAAAATCATTTTAAAATTTTCCAAATAACTCGTAAACTATTAATATTCAAGAAATTTAAAAGAGGATCCGTAAAATGGAAGATATTCGCTCCAAAAGGCCGTAATAAGCAAAACAATTGTACTATTAAATATTAATTTAAACATTAAAAATTTATGGTACCTATTATCTAAACGCTTGAAAGAGCAATATCACGCTGAAAAAAATATTTTCAGGGATTTTACATAAAGCGATCCTATTGTTAATTAACACATTTTTCTAGAGTTTTCATTTATATTTTAAGTCGGATAATTTTTAAACAAAAGCTACTAGAAGTATTTCACTTCGAGGAAACTTTTTATTACACCTCTGGTATATGAGATCATGACATTGCGATGTTTTAAATTATAACTTAATAATTCATGATTCTTCGGATTAGACCGTGTCAAATTGGAATTACTATCCCACATTTCGCCTTCGATTGCACGAGGCATCTTCAGGGATCTTTACTTCATAAGATCTGAACACTGAGTGAGCCTAAATAGATTCAGGCGGGCTTTTAACTTGACTTATGCTCGCCGAACCGTGACAATGTGTTAAGATCAGTTTCCACGTGTGATGTAGATCGTAACCCGTATAATGAAATATAAACCGTTAACTTAAAAATACAAAAAAACAATTCATAAAATTAAATTTATTCTTCTCTTATTTTCCGCGAAAATATCTATTACTCTTTAGAAATCTATGTTTTTTACCAATGACTTCTCAATTGATAAAATAGCCAAGCTTGATAGTCTGTCATTTCCGATTCTATTTCTCAAAAATGATTTTATTATTCTTAAACAAGAGAAAGTTCGCTCACATGAAGCACTAGAGACCAGGATTGATACAGCGATTATTACTGTTTATATTTTCTTTGTTTTAATTAGGTAAGAATCAGCTTATATTTGGGATTCTTACTAGTAGAGATATTTTGGGTTGTTGTGGTTTGAGTATTTCATTTCGTTGAAAATATTGTGCTTGTATGAGCGTACCGTATAATATATTTAGACAGGCTAATGCGGGCCAGTGGGGGGCCACTGGAAAAAAGGGCGTCCGCGACCCCCCAGCCCTTCCCTTCTGTCTACGTCCTTGACAATCAAGCATATATGTTGTTAATAAAAATAGAAAAATATCTTTACTACTCCCCTTCCAAGTAAAACGTCTTTCATAATTCAAAAATCACTTACTTACCAGGTAGTTCACCGTTGTTCAAAAGTGATAAACACGTGGACCTGTAGAGGACAGACGCCGTACTCGACAAACGGATCGCCTTCTATCTAAACTTTCTATTAACTCCTTTAATTTTTTACTTTCTCGATCTCCGGAATATCTCCTATCACATCTCCACTTGATTTAGTCATTACAGCATAAGATAAACACTATAACAGCAAAAAAACTGATTAAATAAATGACACAACGGCCGACGACAGGCCTGACAAACAAAGAATTATTTTTATTTATTATTTTTATTTTATTGTTGGTTGGGGGAGGTTTATTTTTCTGTAAAGTGTGTGACAACTGAGTCCAAGCGGAGTTGCTACATCTAGTCTTATCTACGAAAAGAGGCTGATATGTAATCTGTATTATTATTTGAAAAATCATAATTAACCCGAATACGGGCCCATCTAACAATGGCGCCCTAGGTCCAGGTTTAGTGGAAAAATAAGCCAAGTATAGAAGGTAAAGTTTGTGCGCAGAACTTGCAAATCTTAGGTATTTACAAAAGAAAGCTAGTTAATGTTAGAGACTATTACAAATTTAGAAAATACACTTTTTACATATCCTAAAAAAAATTGGTGTCTCTGAAGAAGCTTTATTTCAAAAAAACCAACTCCTGTCTCATTGCAATTATAGACAATACAATTGACAATATGTATGAAACACCAATCTCCAGTTTTTCCTTATACGTACGAAAATTTTGAGACAAAGAAAATTAAAATAATTAAATAAAGACTAACAGCAATAAACATCTTGTATTAAATTTTGCTCCTTAAAATATTAATGGGCTTTTGTTAAATGTCATTACTCTTTACTGTTACTGAAAATTTTCAGTTCATTACAAGAGAGGGTGAGGTTGCTCGACCCATCCCAACAACCAACCATCTTAATTCATTAAATATCTGGAGCCTTCGCCGATGTTTCGGCTAGTTCAAAAAAATAATATAACTGATTTATATTAATTCGTTTGGCATCATATCGGCTGGCACTTTTGCCCTAAATTATATTACATCCGACTCGCAAAAATTATGTAAACAAGTGACGGAATGCTTCTGTACAATTAAATAAGGAACTTGTGCCCTATAGATTTATGGAATCTGGGCCCTGAGCCCCAGGGTGGGAATCGTGTTCCCTCTGTCATCTTGTACAGGGTGTATAAAAAATCAAACCTAATTTGTTGGCTGATCTAAACCAAATTTAGTACAGTAGTGTAAGGGGATATTATGCACCCAATCATAAGACATGTTATACCAAAAGTATTAAAACTGTACTGTAAAATGTAAAAATAAAAAAATATATAGTGTATTTTATTTAAAAAATTAAAATTCATTAGATTTTCTGAAAAACTAGACAAGTGGCAAAATTAAAATTCATTAGATTTTCTGTAAAACTAGACATCCCCTTACACTACTTTACCAAATTTGGTTTAGATCGGCCAACAAATTATGGAGATATTAAGCTGTTTCCAGACTTTTTACAAACCCTGTATTTCACCACGAAAATATTTTATGTATGTGAATATTTCGGTCCTAACATTTATCTTATTGATTTAGATTAGTGTAATTATGATTACCTAATTAAATCTACTAAAGTAAATCATGATTTATAAAAAACTTATAAAAGTAAATTAAAACAATTAGCAATTAAAGCAGGAAAATATATGTTTAAGGAGAAAACGTATAAACTGTTGTATTTGCATTATCTTACTTTCAAAGGTTGGATATTGTTTCCTCTAATATGAAAAAACAAAGAATTTTGATCCATATTACAAAACGCCTTAGAAACAAATGGACTAGATTAATCCTAGTAAACAAATTATCCAGATTAAAGGATACCCAAGGATTTTCGTGGAAGAGAGATTTTTCTTTGAGACCGCACTGCAGCTCACATCCTGCATCCATTTCGTCCATTTTGTCCTTTAATTTTTTAATTTCGCTAAAAGCTTGGAAGTATAAGACCGTATTTTACGGCATTGGAATATTTATTAAAAGCCTTAGATAAGTGAAATCTTTAACTTATGTTAGTGTTTTCTGTGTATAGAAAAACGAAGTCGCTCATCTCATACTTTTATAGATTTTTTGGCTCACATTTTTACTTTGTTTTAGGGATTGTGCGTATTGCGTATTAAAACATCATAGGTCCTAAATCTTTAAAAAAATTTTGAATGAATGAATAATAGAACTAATAAACCAAACTAGAAAAACAATCGGTAAATTGGCTTTATCCGCAACTTTATCCGTAGTAATATATTCAGGGTGGCTCGTTTATTGAGACGCTACCTTATCACAGAAAGTATACGAGATGAAGCAAGAAGTTGAATAAAAATGTTAATTAGGGTAATTCGAGGGTTTAATTTTATTTGTTTTCATATATACTGGGTACGTCGTTTTTCGTGGGCAGGTTAGGCTAAGAAAGACTTTCTTATTTTAAATGTGACATCCTGTATATTGATACGATTTCAAATGGCACTATTCATGACGCTTTTAACCATATATAACTTGATGAGTCTGTAACGCTAGGTTTCGGATTTATTGACATTTATCTTCACTATTTGGTACATTTTTAAACCGAACTAGAAATTATTTTGGTAGTTTTGGAAACCCTGCCTGAGCTATAAACAAGACAAATTATTTCCTGCCTAGTAGTCAATCGAAATAAAAATTTGAGACTGTGTTGCCAGATTTCGCGTAAAATTATTTTTATCGATATTGTCAAACACATTCCTCGTATAATATGTTAGATCTACATAGATAACTAAACAGCAAGTTTAACGATTTATAATAACATGAGTCTGCGAGACACCGTTTCGGACTTGTAAACGACTATCTTCAGTAGATACTTTTTTTAACTCCAAACGGAATTTCCAAAGATAATAATGAATATTATTATCAATAGTACTAAAATATTGTATTAACATAAATTGCATAACGGCATTCCTTGCATATTCAGTTTGATTTAGATATTGACGTTCAAGTTCCTGCGTAGTTAATGGTTTTTGTTTTTATACTAGATCTTTAAGTAAGTTAAGTGTACCCCATAGTAAGAAATGTTGAGGGATAAAGTCGTGACTCCTCGGAGGACAGACGTAATTACCGTTTTCCCCAATTCATTGTCTATAATGTGCATTCAAAAAGTTGATTATTCCTTGACTTCGGTGATATGGAGCACGATTCCGCTGCCAAATTAGATTTGCTCGTTCTCTTGTATTATCCCAAGGCGTTGAATGTTATTTAAATGCTCTAAGTAACGCTTTTAAGCAACAACCAAGGAAAAACGAATTTAAATTCTGTTAAAAAAAATCTGGACCTATAAATGCCGCACCAAACCTTTACTGGAGTTTATCCTGATCTTGCAACTTTCATAACTTTTTTTTGTTTTCACTTCTCCAATAATGGAGTCAATTTTAGTTGAGGTTGTAACTATGATTTTATAAATTAAATTATCTAAGAAATGTCTCTTCATAAGAATCTAACCTGGAATTGTGATAACGTTGGTCCAATTTATGTACTGGACAAAATTTATAGGGCATCCATTCGTTTAATTGAAACTACATTTGCAGCGGTGTTCTTCGGAAGTCCAAATCCAAAGATGTACGCCTGGGTGAATTTTCAACATACGCAATATTGAGTTACTCATTATCAGTCAAACCTTAGCAACGTCTCCTTTTCTCTATCTGCAAGTTTCCATTTGTTCTAAATTGTTAATAAATTCTGTCAAAGATCGTTTTTCTAGATATTGCTTAATGGAAATTGAGTTATATAATTCCTAAGAATCAGAGTTCGATTTTTTGTCTAATATAATAACGTTGTTAAACAAGCATATAAACTCAATTAATAAAAGAAAACAAGGGGATATAATAATATGTATCAAAAGATGGAAGTAATTAAGACGGTAATCAAAAACAAAAGATGCATTCAAGGCTAACTTCGGTGAATATGTCAATATATGAGTCTCAATACAAATGCTAGGTTCAGAACCGCCGTATTGGGGTACATCATCATATCAACATTAAATTTTTGAGCAAAATTTGAAGTTGATAATACCACATAGGCCACGAATGGGAACACATATTTTTCGGTTTCCCCTGAAACGTGTAGTCTGAAAAGCAACTGGGTGGGTGATTCTTTCATGATTGCATGATACTTTCTTTCTCTTAAAAAAATCGTTTCACTTAAATCGCTTTTTTCGGTTCAAAAAATATAGATTATTTATTTGATTTATTTTTGCATTTATGTAACACGACAATAGTTATTAAAACACAGTAAAACAAATTTAACCTCAGCGACCCTTATAGGTCGAGCATGACCAATAATCCTGGTTCCACATAGGATTCACCCAATCAAAGCAATCTGAAGTTGACTAATGCTTCACATACATCGACAGACCAAATTATCAATAGTTTCCTCTACCACTCCATAAAAGCTGCTGGTGATATTTCACCAGCCAGTGTCCCACTAAAGCTTCAGGAATTTGTTTGACCTCTGTTCATAACATCAATACAATTTCCACCAAATCAAGGTTCTCATAAAGAGAAAATAGATCCGAAATGTATTTATCGAATCATATATATTAATTGGGTAAATGAGATCGCTTGCAAGAAACACCAACTTTGTTTCCTTCTTACTGACCTAAAAACAAAAGATCCAGCTTTTTTTCACATTTTCCCTGAAAAACTACTTATCATTTTTCTCAATTTATCTTTTCTAGGCCGCAATATTTTTGGTACTTCGAATACTTACAGGTTGGTTTATCTTTAGTAAAGATTTGAATTCAAAATGGTGCAAGAAAATACCAATACCTAAAACTCACTAGTTTCTAGATACAAGTATTTATTATTTGCATATATTTGGTTAATGTTCTGTAACGTAATGCCTTGCAAGTCCAGAAGTGGAAAGATTTGCTGTTTGCTGCCTTAGGCAACCTCGTCATATATTTGGTGATATGTATATGAGATAGAAAGATATTTTTCAAAGATATAAGTTATTTATATATATTAGGCTAAAATATATTCTTATGTATGTTATGTTTGTAGTTTCTTATGTCTAATTTTTAGCCTATAATGAATACACACGTTGTTATACGAAAGGCTAACTTTATTATGCGAACTTACAGAAATTAATATTAGATTAATTAACGAAACCGTTGTGAGGATTACACAAGTTATTAACATTATGAAGTAACTGCCTAGCTCCCCTGTTGCCAAGTTTAATATGAATAAGTATTACATATATTACAGTTGATCAAAAATATTTTCCTAGATTTAAAATGAAATTTGCTTACTAAAAACACGACATCCTTACAACTCCAGTTTGCAAATTAACTAGTGATTATATTTGGACCTAACGCAAATGATTAGTAATTTTTTCTTTAAAAAAGTAGTTGAATTAGAGAGGTCCATACCTTTATTCTTCTTAAATTTCAGTTACTTCTCTTTCTAAAACTGGATCGGTCAAGCCCAACTTAGGATCCCGGAAGCGTAACTGTATTGAGACATGGGAACTTTCTATTGGCTGATCATCCTTAAAAGTAAAAAAAAAACCAAAATAATTTTGTTACAGAAATCCTGAACAGTTTAGTAAAACATATTTTTCAATTATGTCGATTCGATTAGATAAGGAAAATAAAAATCATGTTCACACTAACTTTAGCTGAAGGCACCAACATTAAAAATCAGTATTCAACTTTCACTACTGTTTCTATACTTATTCTAATTAATTTTCATTGACTCTATACAGCAGCGGCTCATAACCATCGTGATTTTGTAAAAAGATCTTTTATATTTTCATAGTTTCATAAACTCTGCCTCTGCTCTGCCCTACTGAGATAAAGTGTACAGACAGCACCAAAATAAGCCCTAAAGTCGAACCTAATATTTTATGATCGCAAAGGCTTAAAATCTCCAGATTGTGGAAATTTCTAATAGTAGGGTTTTTTTCCGAATTCACTAATTTGGAATAGTGTACCCACACCCAGTATAATACCACTTTTGAGTACAATTAGGTAACTTAACATCATTATCCAGGAATTAGGTAAACTAGCGTATGTTTTATGTGTTCTATTAAGGTTCAAGGTTCTTCAATCCATCTTATCCGGATGGCTTTAGTAACAAACACAAAAAATATTATACTAACTAAAATTTCGCAAAAGTATTTATAATTTAGCTGGGCAAATCCCTAAGGCTGAAATAGTATTTTCCGAAACCAAAATATATCAGCTAGGACCATATATGGAACTATAGTGGAATGCGAATAGGATATCATTTATATGAACTTTCCGAAAATTGGATGGTCAAGGCTTTTCACCTCTTAGCAGTGCAGAAGAGTGGTAAGAAGAGCTAAGCATAAGGTTGGTATGAGTATTAGAAAACTAACCAGGTACAATCGGAGTTCTGGCACCACGATTTTTAGAATTTTATGCAGAAGTGGTCATGAATTTCACAAAAGACAAATATCCCCAAAATATACGTCTAACCAGCTAGCCCGAATACCCAGTATTGCCGTAATCTTCGCCGTGCAAACAAGTCGATTATCATTGACAGTGAGAAGTACTTTACTTTGGGAAATTCAAAAATCAGATGTACTGAGGGATTCTATATAAATAATATAGAGGAATAGTCAAAATGTGAGATTCAAAGAAAAAGTAAAATTTGTAGATACAATTTCAGTTTGGTGTGCAATCAATTTCTTCAAGTGGTGTAACAAGGTCTTATGTGGATCATGCACGAGAATAACCACCGGACAGCAGACGGTATACTGACAATTGCCTAACAAAACTCGTTAACTTTATTGAAGAACATCATGTCAGAGATAAAATAATGTTTGACCCGACTTGGCGCCTTGCATTTACGAGGAAAAATATTTGAGTTCTTTTCTTGTGACAAAACATATGCAAATACGTTATGCTAGCCTTATTTTTGTGTTAACGAAATAAGTTACTTTAATATTGGTCGTAAATTTATGCCACCCCATAAAACCCACGGTACCATACGCTTCTGATATGATGTGACTTGTTATTGATTATATATTTCAAAATACTATTCTACATATAATAACCCTCAAACGCGTGATGAACAAAATATAATTATTACTAATACCATCTACCAAACAAACTCCAGCCAACATTTCAATTTTTAAATACATAGCTAAAACATTTCTTATTCTATATTAACATTTTTATAATTTTTCATTTACATTGATTTTTTACAAAAATCATAACGTTAGTACGGAACATAATCAGCTCATTAGAAATTAAAATCTATAAATCACATAACTTTGTCCCACTTTATAAAAATGTTTAATTTCTAATATAACTCCATATGACCGTCAAGAAATTTTAAAAAATTAAGTAATATCTTACAAAAAAAATTAAGGGAATTTAAAAATTAATGAGATAAGAAGAACAAAAAGAACACGATTTTATCCGCCACAACGCAGCTTAAAAGAAAAAGCTCTTAATAGAAGTAAAATGTTGAAAGGTTCTTTAATCTGGATAATTTATGATTAAAAACTCAGCTTTGATTAATTTGTTCTGCGTTATTAATTTTTTAAGGTTATATTAATTACATCAGTTGAAAAGGACTTTTTATAAAAAAAAATCGTCTTAAAACAGGAAATGAATTTTAATAGTATTTAAGGGGCAATTAGAAATAAGGTGACAAACCGTTAGCAAAATATTATCATGTCTTTAGCTGTAGAATAATAAAACGACTGGGTCTCAGAAAATCTAAGGCAAACAGAAATTAAAACTTGGTGTTTTATTAGTAGTTCGCAAAGATGAAAATGATAATGATAATAATAATAATAATAATATTAATAATAATAATAGTAATAAATGGCCTTTATTTTTCTCTCGGTGAAGGACAGCATAGCTGTTTTCTTAAGCGAGCATTTAGATAATTACACGATTATATAAACATGCAATACATTTTACGGGTATACTTACTAAATATACATACAGATACTAAAAATCGATAAAAATGCGCTCTCACACATCTCTATCAAAAGTTCTTGGCCGGAAAAGATATATGTATAATAGCAGAAATATATAATTTCTACAGGTGCAAAACGGCCTAAAAGAAGAATTGTTTTCGATTATGTCACAGGGTACCCTCCTGCCTCGGCATAATCGAAAACAATTCTTCTTTTAGGCCGTTTTGCACCTGCAGAAATTATATATTTCTGCTATTATATAAATATACATACAGTTATTTCTATCTATTTTTTAATCGTAATCAAACCTAACACTATATATTAAAAATCGGTTAATTTTCCTTTTCCCCTAGCTTCTCTCGTTATGATTTTTTTCCCACTTGTTAGGAATAGAAAAGTGTGACCCAATTTAGTTCAGTACATTGTCTCAGTATATATGTATTACATATACTGTCCTATTAAACATTTTATTGGGTGCCATATTTCCATAATATTAGATTCCTACCAATATTTTATCAGTTTCTTTCTACCTATGCCACACTTGACTTTTGGGCATTCTTTAAAATAAATTCAATAAATAGTTTTTACATTGACAGATACCGTCGTTTTGTAACGTCATGTTGAATTCGTACCAGTTTATCCCATTTTCACATTTAATTTTCCTGCAAAATTTTAACTCAATTGAACAAGATTTTTTTACGTTGATTTTTTAAAAATTTTATTTGGCCGCCATTTTGTTTCGCTATCTTAAATTCGTGCTACAACTTACGAATTTATCATTATATCACACTTAATTCTTGCACAAAAATTGAAATTAATTCAATAAATAATATTTTCAGGCTGATTTTTTTAATATTTTATTAGGCTGCTATTTTGTTTTTCTATCTTGAATTCATAGTAATATGTTATCAGTTTATTCCTACGTTATACTTGACATTTGTGCAAAATTTGAGGTAAATTGGATAATTAGTTTTTTTAGTAATATTTTTTTAACTTTCTAAATAGTTTTTCTTGAAGATTCTCTTGTTGTTATATTAGAGTAGTGTATGACTTAGGGTTAAGATCCAGTAAAAAAATAAAAGTCTTTTTATAAATTGTCGACGTTTCGCAACTTTATTGTTGCCTCCTCAGAACACATAAATTTTATATCCCTCATGAAACATATTATCAGACCTTACCTACTTCGTCGGTCAACACATATTTCCTAACCCCAAATAATACACCACTTTAACATAACAACAAGAGGATTTTTACCAAAAACCTTCAAGAAACTTAATATCTGGGAAATATATGTGGGCCAACGGAGTAGGTAAAGACTGATAATATGGGTTTCATGCAGGAGACAAGATCTATATGTCTTCTGATGATGCAACAATGAGGTTGCAAACGTCCATAATTTAAAAAAAGACTTTTGCCTTTCGGCCGGATCGTAACCCCAAATAATACCACTCTATCAATTTTTTTTAACATTGTTCTGTCATATTGGTTTTTTACCAAAATATTAACTGGTCATCCCTACATGACGCTAAAACCTGAAGATATATAAAACATGAGACGGTGATTTTTCACGATTACAAAAATTTTATTTGGCCGCCATTTTGTTCCATCTTGAGTTAGTAATGCAGTGTTACTAGTTGATCCCTATATCGCAATTAGTTATGAAACACAATTTGAAAACAATCCATAAGGTAGTTTTTTATGCTGAATTTTTAAATATTTTATTAAACCTCCATTTTGTTCTACCATCTTGGATTCTTACCAAAATTTTACCCATTGATTCCAACATAATACTTGATGTTTATGCAAAATTTGAAATAAATTGGGTAAGTAGTTTTTTCATAATATTTTTTTTAACATTTCACTAGGTTGCCATTTTGTTTTGTCGTACTGGAGTTTACCAAAATATTACCAGATCATCCCCATAGGCCTCTTAGTTTTTGATACAAATTTGAAGTTAATCAGGTTAGTTTTTAAGCTATGTCGCGAACTGACAGACAAACAGACCGACAGACGGGCCGATGGAATTAATAAACATATTATTTGGCATCTAAGGACGCTAAAACGTGTAAAGACTGATTTTCTTTCACACAGACATTTTATTTGGCCGCCATTTTGTTCGGCCTTCTTAAATTAGTACCACAATTTTACTAGTTGACCCCTATAATACAATTATGGCTGTTTTTTTAAGTATTTTATTAAGCCGTCATTTTGTTCCGCCATCTTGGATTCGTACCAAAATTTAACCAATTTTTTAATATTTTCTTTAACTAGGTTGCCATATTGGATTTTTACAAAAAATATTACCAGGTACTTCCCATATGACCCTTAATTTTTGATAAAAGTTTGTAAATAGTCTTAACTATGCCACGAACTGACATACCGACAGACGGACTGACGGAATTGTTAAACATATTTTTTTGGCATCTAAGGATGCTAAAACGTAAAGATGTGTAAAACCTGAGAGGGTAATTTTTTTACGATTACGAACATTTTATTTGGCTGCCATTTTGTTCGGCGATGTTGAATTAGTACCACAATTTTACTAGTTGATCCCTATACCACAATTAGTTATGGCACACAATTTGAAATCAAACCATTAAGCAGTATTTTCAGGCTGATTTATTTAATATTTTATTAAGTCGCCATTTTGTTCCACAATCTTGGATTCGTACCAAAATGTTACCAGTTGATTCTAACATAATACTTGATGTTTTTTGCAAAAATTGAGATAACTTGGATAAGTAGTTTTTTAAAAATTATTTTTTTAACATTTCACTCGGCCGCCATTTTGTTTCGCCATCTTGGATTATTTCTAAAATGTTACCAGTTCATCCCCATATGACCCTTAATTTTTGACCAAAATTTGAGGGCAATCGAGTAAGTTTTTTTAGCTACGCCGCACCCACAGCCAGACAGACAGACCGACGGAATTGAGAAAATATGTTTTTCGTCATCTAGGGCTCTGAAACGCGAAAATCTGAAAAAATCTCGGTGGGTGATTTTTTCACGATTAAAATATTTCCCTTTTGCGAGGGAAGTAAAAAAGTCAACAAAAGTACTCCTGACAAAGATAAAAGAGGCAATACTATATTACATGTCGAGTTAAACATTTTGGGTGCCAAATCAGAAAATGACGTTGCAATAACGCAGGTTGTTGTCTGGATATGTTGAGAACAGAACTTGCGTGGTGCGTTCATGTGTTTTATGCCCAAATTCAAGTTTCTGACGCAGATATTCGAGCTGAGCACTATTGAGCAACCAATGCAAAAGGTGAAATGAATGCAGGCATGTTAAATCTGAATTTTATATTTATGCAACATCAAGACACAACTCAATCATACACAAAATCACAGTAATTACAATGAAATAGCACAAGGAATTCTGTTTTTTTAGTTTTGCTTTCAAGATATGCCTACTTTTATGATTATGAAATTTCTTAATGAATAATACGCTCTTTGAACTATTTTTGCCACCTGCTACCTGTACCGAAGATCAGTATAGAACATAATTCGGGGGTACGATTAGTCAAATCTCAGGAAAATTAGGAAGAGGCATGTCAATATCAAAATATTTTTAGAGTTTCGGGGGGGTCCAGACCCCCTGACAACCCGAGGTACGTGCCTGTACTAAATGAATCTTCCTCAATCGCTAAATGTTTGAAATTGATGGCTCCCCAAAACCAGCGAGTTAAATGACTCAATGTCTCCAGCGTACGCCTGCAAAGAACAATTCTAATAACGAACCAGAGCCGATCAAGATTAATTAAATTAAAAGAAAATTAAACGAGCCTTCCTAGGTTAACTGAGATCATATACGATAAACCCATGTACCCAAAGATATAAACCCATATTCCTAACCAGACAAGCTGCTCTTAGTGTTCAAAATTATTTCATGCTGATTTTTGTTTAAGGCTTCTTTCTTTTGAGTTAACATCTTTTCTATTATATTCCTAACTAAGAAAAGCAATTCACTTCTTTTTCCTAAAATCATTGGGCTTTTTAGTTAATTTCAGAATAACAACCTACTTCTCGCACATCCCTTTATGCACAAGATGATTTTACACAAGTATGCAGTTTCTATTACAAACGGTATAACTTTAGGAGTAATTGTAAATTTAATTAAATTTATTTTAAACTCTTGGCTCCACCGTAAGTACGTATACTACTGCGCTGCATTTGCCACAAAGGTCACTTTACGTGCTATTTAATTTTCTTCCTATTTTTTTTAATTAGTGAACCCCTAGCTCACTTGTAAATAAAAAAGTAAAATTAAAATTTACCTCAAAAGTATTGGACACTAAAATACATTTGGCTTGCAAAATGTATCTCCCAAAGCGGTTCCCAAATGCATATAATTCAATTTTCACTGAATGAAAGAGGAAATGAAAATAATGAATCCGTTTTCGAGAGAACAGCAGGCATAGTAAAGATTGATGCAGCCAATTTCCTGAACCTTTCATACGGGCAATAGAATGTGCCTTATCTAAAATGGAATTTCATCGTCGACTATTTCAAATTGATTTCGTATGAAACCAAACTATTTAACGTTTTTATACATATTATTACTTTAAAAACATTTCCTATAATTAGTACCCTTTATTAGTATTTTGCTTTATTATGTTTTATTCTACATCTATCACCTATATAAATCCACGCTGTTTTTGAATAGTATAATTATTTTAACATAACCTCAAAAAAGGAAGTCTAATTTCCTTCTTTCTGATTAGTTTCACCGTCTAAAATATCTAGATCTATATCTATATCTCAAATTCAAGTCAAAAAGACTATAATTTAAAAATAATTTAATATGTATTTTAGTCTTATAGGCGGTTTGTAGTGACTTTGGGGCAACGTCGGCAGCAGCTGGTACTTAAATGATTTACTAAAAAAGTAATACTTAGTTATAGAGATACAAGAATGGCCGTGTTAGTATTCCTTGTACACAATCGGTGGCGTACCCAGCTTTTAGGGATGGAAGGCGCAATCATAATAGGGGCGTCAAAATGATAAACTCAAAATTTATTATTTCTTGCAGGCTCAGAGAATGCAAAATATCGCCCAGTAAAAGCAAACCTTGGCTATTAATTAAAACTTTTTTTGTCACAGGGGGCGCCAAAAGGCAATAGGACGGGGAGGGGGCTATCGCTTCCTTTGGCTACGCCACTGTTCTCGATAGCAGTTAGAAAATGGTCAATTTTGTTTTTTTTTATACTAATAAATTTTATTAAGCATATCGTTTCTTTCTCTCGACAGCTCTATTGCAAATATAGATTTAAAATAACTAAAGTACTCCACACAGATCTAAAACATCGACGAAAGAGAGAGGTATGTCAAAAACAGATCTTTCCCATGGATATACAGATTTGCGTTGAACCGCGAATGATCATTGCATCGTTTCCATAGTTACATTCTTTTCATAGACCCAGATTCGTGTGCCAAACTTTAGAAAACACGCTTTTTTGGGTAGTACAAATCTAGGATGTCGATTTTAACCTACTCTGAATTGTCGCATTGATTTGAAATATTGCAGGTGTATGTAGTTCTGATGACAATCCAATAATTTGGTACCATAGAGCTGATCAGGTTAGTACCAAATAGTACCAGTCAGTTCTAACCCATTTCTAATTATCGTATCTATTTGAAATTTTGCAAGTATATGTAATTCGGATGAAAATACAATCATTTGGTACTATCGAGTGAATCTGATTGGCCAAACGGTAACAATGGTACTTACTAGTATATTCCTCGAGTTTGGACTAATTTGGTTTCTTTTGACGAGTCCAGTACATTACCAGTAAGACTAAAAAGTAAAAATTAATTTACAGTTTAAAAAAACTAGCAATCTCGCTTTTGTCAGTAACGCACTAAAAATTACAATTGTAATTTACTTAAAATATTTTGTTACGATATATGTATTCTACACCTGAAAATTCAATGATTATGTCGAAAAGCGGGCATTTTGTTGAAATTAATTAAAAGTGCATGCTTCTCAAAGAAACGTTAACAAAAAGCTCGACATGCTTTTTGGCATAGTCATTTATTTGTCAAGTGTAGAATGCATATACTGTAACAAAATATTTTAAGTAAACTACAGAATTCTGTACTTTTTAGTGCCTTACTGATAAAAGCGTGTTTTCTAGTTGTTTAAGCTATAATTTGTTTTTTACATTTTCATCTGAGAATATCTCTAACATATTACTGGTAATGTACTGGACTCGCCAAAACAAACCAAATAAGCCCAAAATCGAGGGGTATATTAGCTGGTACCAAATTATGTATTGGACTTGTCAAAACCATCTAAATAAACCCGACAGGTTTACTGGTCAGACCAGATGAACTCGGTGGTGATACCAAACTATTGTATTATCATTCGAATTACATTGAGTTAAAATCGACCGGTATCATTTGTTACCATCATATTATCAGGGGGTTGATCTTGATACTTTGTTCGAATTTTGATACATTAAACTTTGACATGCAGCCATTTTTTTGATAATGCGTGTGACGTTCTAAATGTGTGCACGGTAATCTACTCGATAAGACCTTTTAAATGATGTGTCGCTTGATCCCCTGTATATATTTTTTTTTCAACATGGCCTCTAGCCATGGTGCCGTTTTGAATATTACAAGTATGTATATTACATAAAAATATAATATTTACATAGCTATTGAAGTGTGCCAAATTTTAAATGTTTATATTCACCGGTTCAAAAAATAAAAGGGAGGGACATTAAATAGCCGCATCCTATTTAGAGAATTTATGGAGTTATTTTTGACATTACTTATTAATAAACACAAAAAAACCTAAAAAAAAGAAAAATTATCTTTGTTAATTATTACATTTATTTCTGCACTTGGGTGTTAGTGGAGAAAACCCAGATATACGGATACAGCCTTACCAAAAGATTCTCTTCATCCACTATTCCATAAACCCGCTGCATGTAGATTAATTATTCATAGGACCTTCTCGACTACATTAGTATTACCGTTTCTTTAAACGGAACTTGATATAATTAGATTTATTTCTGTCAGTAAGGGATACAAAGAATTTAAAATTAATAAATTGATATAAAAACGTACACTTTTAACTAATAGTTTAAATAAAGTGAATGCTATAATTATGTTCTATAGATAGGTGTGTGTATTGTATGTAAATATAAATGCAATACATGGCTTTTGAGCGCTTATGATGGACCGACTGCCGAGCGGCGAGTGTGCGACACAAAAATTCCACGAGCCGTTCTCGTCCCCTGCTTCACTTTGAGGGACACTGTAGTGTGGCCATAGGTACTATCAGACAAAATTACAAGGATTACAAGGCTGTAACTGACTATCTTGGAACGGGTGGTACCTAACCTAACCTAAATAATTTGTAAATATGTTTGGTACAACTATTTTTTTTTTCACATAAGCTACTTTGAATACAATGAACAACTTTCTATTTAAAAAAAATAGATAGGGCATATCAGCTTGGTTTATAAAACCATTGTATAATAACCTAACTCTAAGCCAAAACGAGCAACCAATATTTGGGTAGAAAAAATTTAAATGTATTGGGTACTGCATAATATTTTTCCTGACATAATGGTGAACGCGTAGAATCGAAACGCGAGAGTAGAATATTAAAAAATTTCTAGCAATATATTTTGGCGCACATAAGAAAACATCGCCATTCCGCCATTTTCATTTTTTTTTAATATCCTTGCTATGGGACCACTCCGATAATATCTTGAATATCCCCTGAAAATGTCGTCTAATTATTTAAACGATATCGGAGTAATTGATGTAGATAAAAAAAACAATAAAATGGCCGCCATTCTGCCATTTTTTAAATATGCTTGCTATGGGACCACTTCGGAAATATTCTGAATGTCCCCTGATTATTTCATTCAAATTGAACGAAAACAACAAGAAATGAAGCATTGTAATAGTAAAAAAATCACCCTCCAAGTTGTTTTCAGTTCTTTACGTTTCAGGGTCCCTAGATGCTGAGAAACATGTCTCCTCAATTCCCTCGGTCTGTCCGCCTGTCTGTATGTCGGTCTGTCTGTTCGCGGCATAGCTAAAAATCTACTTACCCGATTGACTTCAAATTTTGGTCAAAAATTAAGGGTCATGTGGGGATGACCTGGTGATATTTTGGTAAATATGAAATATGGAAAAACAAAATGGCGGCCTAGTGAAATTGTAAAAAAATTATTACTAAAAATCTACTTATCCAATTTATCAAATTTTGCACAAAAATCAAATAATGTCGAAATCAACTGATAAAATGTTTGTATGAATCCAAGATGGCGGCTTAGGAAAATATTTAAAACTTCAACCTGAAAAATCTTACTTAAGGTCTTGATTTTACCTTGTGTGCCATAAATAATTGTTGTATACAGGTGAGCTAGTAAAACTACTAATTCAAGATGGCTGAATAAAAGGGCGGCTGAATAAAATATTTGCAATCGTGAAAAAACCTCTCTCTCAGATTTTACATATCTTTACGTTTGAGAGTTTCTACATGCCAAAAAAATATGTTTTATCAATTCTGTCGGTCCGTCTGTCGGTCATTTCACGGCATAGCTTAAAAACTCTTAGGCGATTGACTTCAAATGTTGGGTAAAAATTAAGAGTCATATGGGGACAGCCTAGTAATATTTTGATTAAAATCCAACATAACAAAACAAAATTGCGGCCTTGGGAATCCTCCTCTTTCTACTTATCCAATTTATCTTAAATTTTGCACACAAATCAAGTATTATGTAGGAATCAACTGGTAAAATTTTGGTACGAATTTAAGACGGCAAAAGTAAAATATTTAAAAATTCATCCTGAAAAACTACTTAATGGACTGATTTCAAATTGTGTGCCATAAATAATTGTGGTATACAGATGAACTAGTAAAACTGTGGTACTAATTCAAGATGACGGAACGAAATGGCGGCTAAATAGAATATTTGTAATCATGAAAAAATCATCTTCTCAGCTTTTACATATCTTCACGTTTAAGCATCCCTAGATGCCAAAAAATATGTTTTACGAATTCCGTCGGTCCATCTGTCGGTTTGTCTGTCTGTCTGTGAGTTCACGACATAGCATAAAAACTACTTCTCAGATTAACTTCAAATTTTACTCAAAAATAAGGATCATATGGGGATGACCTCGTAATATTTTGACAAAAATCCAATATGCCGGAAAAAGATGGCGATCTAGTGAAACGTTAAAAAAATTATTACTGAAAAACTAATTATTCAATTTACCTCAAATTTAACACGAAAATCAAATGTTATATATGGATGTACCGTAACATTTTGGTATGGATATAAGATAACAAAATAAAATGGCGGCCTTTTAAAATATTTAAAAAATCAGCCTGAATACTTATTAGCTTAAAATTGATATAGAGATAAATTGAAACGGAACAAAACGGCGGCCAAATAAAATGTTTAAAAATCCATATAAAAAAAATCTTATTCAATTAACTTTAAATTTTGCAGAAAAATAAAAGTGATATAGGGATAAACTGGTACGAATTCAACATAACGTAACAAAATGGCGGTGTATGTTAATATAAAAACTGCTTATTGAATTTATTTTAAATTATAAACAAAAATCAAATGTAGCATATAATCTAACAAAATGGCGACGATTAAAAATGTTTTAAAAGTCAGTATGTTAGAACTAAATTGGGTTACACTTCATTATTGCTGATAAAAGAACATATTCATAACAAGGGAAATTACGGGTAAAGGAAATTTACCGATTTTTTCTGTTTCATTTTCTTTTTGGTCTCTAAATCGCAAATATAGTACTTCCTCTAAAGAATTGACGAATACATTTGTTAAATTTTAGCATTTTATTTAATTAGTCATTAGCCTGATACTCAGCTCTTCTGGTAAAATGGCTTTGAAGTACAGTGCTTGAATAGAAAGGACCTCAGTTACTATTAACAACAACAACATTTAAATTAAATAATGTAATTCTCAAAAACACATACATTTTCTTTTCAATCTATCGACAATTAGTATATCGAGATCTCAGTACACACATTTAACGAAATTTGTGTTGCGTGTAGAGTTAATAATTTATAAAATTAGTTTTTTTCTATAACCGCAATAAAAAAAACCCGCAAAAAATAAGATTGCATTTCAAATTATATTAAATATTTTAATTTTAGCGAGCACATTAATATTTTTGATATAATGGATATATTATTTCGGTAGTTAAAGTTTTTTATTATAAAATTAAGTTTTTTATTGGATTTTTGTGTATACCGACATAAAAAAGGGTCTGCCGGTTAATAAAACTCTGACAGGGGGGGTCCTCATATACTAAATATACTAAAAGGTTCAGAAAAGTTGGTGTAATATATCACAAAATCAAAACTCCTCCTCAAAAAATAAATTCTCAAAGAAAAATTTAAAAACTCAAGTGCATATAGCTGTGTACGTGGAATGAAAGCATACTATCATATATATATATATATATATGATAGTATGCTTTCATTCCACGTACACCAACGTCATAACAAGAAAATGGTCCTTGTTTGGAACATATTCTGCATCACAGCAGACACAATGATCCATTTTAGTCAAACGACGATCGCGATTTCGCTCTTATTAGAGCTCATCAGGCCGCCATAGACTAGCGAGCCCCGTGTAGGGCAAAGGCACAAAATGGAATCACAAAAACAACTACTCCGCTGGCTAAAACCACGACCGACATTGAATTACATTGTGACTCCTGGCTTTCGTTGGGAGCATTAAATGATAGTATGTTTTCATTCCACGTACACCAACGTCATAACAAGAAAATGATCCTTGTTTGGAACATGTTCTGCATCACAGCAGACACAATGATCCATTTTAGTCAAACGACGATCGCGATTTCGCTCTTATTAGAGCTCATCAGGCCGCCATAGACTAGCGAGCCCCGTGTAGGGCAAAGGCACAAAATGGAATCACAAAAACGACTACTCCGCTGGCTAATACCACGATATATATATATATATATATATATATATATATATATATATATATATATATATATAATAAACAACATCACGCGTCATACAGGATTAAAGAACAAAATTTTTATCTTTTAATCTTAGAAAATAATTTCTCTTTGATAAATAGTTTAGATATTTATCATTAAAAAAGTGTCAGAAGTTGGACACTTTAGAAGCTATTGAAATTTACGTATATAATAATGATTCAAATACAAATTTTTTAAAATCGCAAGCACATCTTAAATACTTCCCTCATTCCTTTCTGAAACGTAATAAAAAATATGAAAAATTTAATTGTCCACTAAAATGGTATATATATATCTACTTCAATATATTTTATTCATTGCGTTTGATAATGTAGTTGCGCAAAAGTATATGTAACAGAAAAGAACATTTTTTACATGTTTTTATTTTTATAAGATATATTTTTTTTTAACTAATGTCAAAATTATTATACAAATTTATTCAATTCAATGTAACATGAATTTCACAAAACTAAAAGGTTCGCTAAAATTTGCGCTTACAATAAACTGGCAGGAAGGGATCTCAATTATGTAACGATTAATTATTCACACAGGTATAAACCGAATGTGATCACAGATGGGGTTAATAAAATAACTATTGATATTATAATATTTATTGTAAACCAATGAATAATTTGTCTGTCGTGCAACTTAATAGGAACATAATCATCTACAATTATTAAGTAAAAATATTTCTACCGGACATCGTTTCCTCCTAAAATTGGTTAAAAACTTTTCATAATAAATTAAGTTTTGTTAATGTTAGGCTTGTTTGTTATTTATATCGAAAAGCCTAGAAATTTGACTGGAAATAATATTTTGATTGTTTTGGGCAATTTAGTTTAGTTATCAAACCAGTGGCCGACACTATGGGATAATGGAAAAATATTATTTGCTATGTAGAACCTGGCAAGTCAAACATTTAGATGTTCGAATTACTAATATTATAATTAAATAAAATAATGAGAATAACAGGTAATAACTTCTTCGAGACGATTTGATAAAAGTTGTAGGCGTAGTGCTGCAAAGTATACGTGTCACTCAGATTTGTTATCGAATAGGCACAAGAATTATCTTTAGCTTCTGGGCTCCGAACGATTAACCTTCTGAGACTATTTTGTGACCTTAGAAGTGTACATGTAAAAAATTAGCAAACAATGTAAATATCTAATTTTTAACGTATACTGATGCAAATGTAACATTGTTCTAAACGTATTCAACAAACTCTTATTTCGTAATCTGAGATGAAATAATTAGCAAGCTGAGATAGAAAGGCCTTATGATTTGTTAAAAAACGGTAAATTTTTATAACTTCCCCTACTTACAGTAAACAGTGTATATATACATGAAACTAATTGGTAATAACTTTGTACATACAAATCCTATAAACTAGAACTTAATATTTAAAATTTTTAAGTTTTTAATTTATTTATTATTTTTATTTTTATTATTATTGTCATTTTCATAACAATATCTACGTTGTCTACAAAAAATAAATTGTCTCTTTTATTATTTCCCCCTATATAAAGGAGGTTTTATTTAAGGAAACGAAATTGTACCAAATAATTAAACACGCTATTAGGCCGCCATTTTATTTTAACAAATAGGATTCGCACTAAAAATCTACCATCTATCTTTGTTTAATTAGGCTGCCGTTACATTTTGTTAGACCCTATTATTTCATCCCCATATTACCCCTGAGTTTTGACTCATGTTACCCTTGATTTTTAACCAAAATTTGAAATCAATCGAATAAGTAGTTTTGAGCTATGCCGCGTAAAGACACAGACGTAACAGACCTACAGATTCCCTCTTGCGAGGGAAGTATAACAAATTTTCGGATTCTAATTATAAAAATGTCAGACAAATTAGCCAGCATGAAAACTTTATGTCTTGGTGTAAGGCAAATTTTAAAAGCAGGTCAACCAACTTGCACGTACCGAATTCTGTTTACCGATACACTTCTAAATCCATTAACTAAATAATGGGAAGTAAGATTAATGAATACATTTTACATAAGCAGCAGAGATATTAATTATTGATGTAGTCAATTTTCGACTCCTTTTATACCAGTAATAGAATTGTATCAAGATGATAGGGATATAATAGATACTGGGGTTAGAGACTAGAACTAACAAATGATAAAACATGAATTAGTTGGTACAGTATGTTTTGCTTGCTCAGATGGATGAAAAGGAAATAATAGAGCGTCCGTAGTCAGCAAATTCTCCTTGTATTTTGTTTGTCGTCCATTCTATTCTATCTCTATCTAATTTAAATGTTTTTTTATAACACAACGCAATACAAAAATATTTGTAAGTTTTATATAAATGTAACTGAAGCCAAGTCTTTTTATTAAAGAAGCCAACAGATAGGCAGGCTGACGGAATAGGAAATTATAATTTTCGGTATGAAAGAACCCTGAAACGTGAAGATCCGAAAAAATGTCTGCAAAATATGTTTATACAACTGAAAGTGACAATTTTTGTAGTATATTTTTCCGACTATTGGATTTTTACTAAGATTCTAGATATATTTGATATAACTTATTTTATACCTCAACTATTTTTGAGGTATTGATGTTAAAAAATTGATAATATCATATTATGTGTGGCTGAAAATGGTCTGATTTTTAACAAAACGCATATCTGTCTTTTTAGGTCTATATACACTTTCTCACGATACGGCGGTAGTTCCAATTTAAACTGCCATAAAGCTTTTTTGCAATATTGTTATAGGTTATTATGCGTTTCTTTGTATTATAGTTTAGACTGGGAATTACTAATGTAATGTATATTATAAAAAAATCAGTAAATTTCCTTTACTCGTAACTTTCTTCGTTATGAATCTCTCCTGGTATTGTCCTCAGTTAAGTACACCTCAAACTAATTAGGTGGTGCCATCTATTATTAAGTATTTAAAAGACCCAACAGTTTTATATTGCTAACAAGGGTACTAAAAGAGTTTTCTACCACAGCAATTTGGATTAAAGTCGACGTGCGGCGTTATACACGGTAATGAATATGGCCGCTCGTGTGTGAACTTGCGGCTTAGCGTAGTGATTATACATATTTTCAAATAATCCAGTTATTTTGAGTAGTGTTTTCAGTTTTACTGGATATTATTTAACTATCATACCTCAGCAAAAGGTAAGTCATACCAGATATAGATATTTCGTCATGCTGAGTTTGCAATGTAGACATAAACATAGGTGTACTCAATTGAGTACACTTGGCAAAAGTTGATTTTTTTTCAGATATTTTGTAAAATAATACAATGGAGCTTGGATTTGACGTAGACAGCCCCGCAATATCCTCTTCAGCCTTTTATGGTCGTAAGAAACTACCAAATTTAGGTGCCGCTGCAGATTTTGCTGCTTCGTGTAGCAATAACAATATTGATATCGTTATTTTGCAATCAAATCCAGACCCAATGACGGACGAAGAAGACCTTGATGATGATAACTTTAATTCCACAGATTTTCCTCGTGACGTTTCTGGTATGTTAAAAGTTTTCGTGAGACCCTCAGATAATGCAAGAAAAAATGGATCAAACTCGGATTCAAAATGAGATTATAGCGGCAGTGAGACTGGCTGCTAAACGAATCAAGCTTTTGTCAGCAAAAAATTTTAAAAAAGGGCCGTCTCGTAAAAAGAATCCAAGCTTTTTGCTACCAAATTGGCAAAAAACCGATGGCAATTATAGTCGTTGGTATTCAACGACTAATGGAGCATCAGAAAGAGCTGAACTGGTTATTGAAGAGTTGAAATTTTTTAGTCCAAAATATATATTCGAAAAAATGATGGACCATAAAATTTTACAACATATTGTAGACCAGACAAAACTTTACGCCTGTCAAAAAAATTACCATTTATTTTCACTAACAACCGAAGAACTGAAAAATTTTCTTGGTATATTGTTTTTGACTGGTTACCAAGAGGGCATTTGTACTGGTCAATTAATGAGGACCTTCATATAGACATTGTTTCTAGGTATATGTCTAGAAACAGGTACTTGGAAATAAAAAAATATTTGCACATAAACGATAATAAGCAAATAAATGATGATCGAATGTTCAAAATAAGGTCACTTATGGATATGCTGAACGCCAATTTCCAGCAATGGGGATTTTTCCATGAAATATTATCTACAGATGAAGCCATGGTCAAATACTATGGTCACGACTCTGCCAGACAGTTCATCAGAGGCAAACCTTATCGGTTTGGTTTCAAAAATTGGTCTCTATGCAGTTCAACTGGATGCTGTTATGCGATCGATACTTATTGTGGAAAATCAAATAAGCAAGATGATATTCAGCTTCCCTTGCATTTAAAGGTTGTATTGTCGTTACTAAAGCACGTCCCAGTAGCCAAGGATCACATAATTTTTTTTGACAATTATTTCACAAGCTTATCCTTATTGAGTAACTTGGGGGAACAGGGGTTCAGGGCAACCGGGACATAGAGACAAAATAGAACAAAGAAATGTCCTTTGCTGCCTGTGAAAGAGATGGAAAAAAATGAAAAGAGCAGCCCACGACAGCTCATTTGATACCAGAAATGAAACCCTTCTTACAAGTTGGAACGACGCTGTGATACTGTGGAACAGCAAATTGTGATACTGTGGAATTTTTCAGAAAGTCAAACGCTGAAAGAAGAAAAAAAAACAAAAAACCGATGTAATGCAACCAAATATTTTTAAATCATATAACTGTAGAATGGGTGGTGTAGATGCGAACGATCAAGCGATAAATAATTATCGGGTCGCTGTTTGAGGCAAAAAGTGGTGTCGGGTTCTCTTTAGCTCTATGTTAAATAGAGCATTAGTTAACGCATGGAAACTCCATCAAATGGTACCAGAAGATAAAATGGACTTACTTTTCACGAGATATATAACAAGACATTATCTTAGGTTTTTCACGAAAGAGAACCTGAAATCTAGAAATACCAGTAGCATTCTGCCAAGCATCGTTAAACATTCTAATGGACACTTCCCTAAAAAAATAACCAATCCCCTCCGCTGCCGTGAATGTCATGCTCGCATAAGATGGCAATGTAAAAAATGTGTTATTACTTAATGTGTTGAAAAAGAATGTTTTGAAATGTTTCATATAAAATAAAACTTTTAGTTTTTTGCAAAGCCTAGTTTTTTCTTTTTATCGTAAATATGGGTTATTTGTAGGTAGTTGAACTAATTTAAAATGAAAATTATATAATATTTAATCTAGTTTCATTTTGGTCGTTAATGGGTTAAAAATAGTGAAGTGTGACGCTGTTTAGTATAGTGATTTATAGTAACACATATATACTGTCTTCAAACGTTTTTATTCGGCGTCATTTTGTTGCATCAAATTGGATTCCTACCAATATTTTACCAGTTTCTACCAATGCCACACTTGATTTTGAGGCATAATTTAAAATAAATTCAGTAAGTAGTTTTACATCGACACACACCGCCAGATAGACAACTCGACAGCAGAACCGACGGAATTGATAAAACATGTTTTTTAGCATCCAAAGGCGTGAAAACGTGAAGTTATGAAAAACCGCAAGTCCTTTAAGTAGTTGTTTTAGGGTGAAGTTTAAAATATTTTGTTAAGCCGCCATTTTGTTACACTATCTTGGATTCTTATGAAAATTTTATCAGTTGATACCTAGATAATACTTGATTTTTCTGCAAAAGTTTGGGTTAAATTTGATATGTATCTTTTCAGTAATAATGTTTTTAACAGTAATATATTTTTTAAAATTTCACTTAGCCGTTATTTTGTTTTGCCATATTTGATTTTTCCTAAGTCGTCCCCATAAAACCCTTAATTTTTGACCAGAATTTGAAGGTAATCGGTTAAATAGTTTTTTAGCTATGCAACAGAAATATAATTATTTAGTAATAACTTTATACAAAATATATAAAGTGAATGAAATTTTAAAAAATAAATGTACACTTATATAATAGGAGGTCAACACACAAGGGCTGCTCTGGCGCTACAAATATTTTAAAATAATTTCCTGAAAGACAGAAACACAGCAACTATAATCCCTGAATTCTGGTCAAATCGTCATTTTGAAAGCTAGTTAAATTAGGTTATTGTATTATTCCAAAAAACTTATGAATAATTATTATTGTTAAATAAAAATACCTAATTTTTTTAATATTGCACCGTTTACAACACACAATCAAAAACTACAAACATGGAAGCAACGAAATGTTTTACAAATCACACGTTACACTAATCTTTTCAAGACGACCAAAAGAAATATTGAAGAAAATTAGTTAGGTGGAATTGTGTTTCTTATTCGCATTGATAGTGACACAAATAATATGTTATAGTTCATCTTACATTAGGTCCAAATAAAATAGTTCTTTTTTCCTCAAAAATATAATGTTTTGATCTGGTTACAGTAGCAATTTAGAGAAGAAAAATGTGTACGGCAAGTAAGAATTATTTCATGTTGCCTAATTGTGCGTTCTAAAACAAGACTAGAATTGATAATGTAACTAGTAGTTTTGGTAATAAAATGAATAAAATATTTAATAGTTTTCCTAAATTACAAGGTTATCTGTGTGTGGTGGCATTCGTTTCGAGGAAACTGGTAAAGATTAAAGGTCAGTTTACCGATTTTTAATTTTCTTTTTATGTTGTTGTTTTTTTACCATTTTTCTGCATTTTCTTGTTCTTTGCCAAACCGAAAGTCACCAGTCTCTTAAATGAACTTCATGCGCATGCGCAAATAAAAATGTATAACCATTTTTTATTTTGTTTTCTTTTCTAAATTCAATTTGTCTCGTAATTTTTTCCTTTTCATAAAGTTATTTACATAGCCTTTAAAAAACAAATTATTTTTAAACATTTTATTGGGTCGCCATTTTGTTTTTACATAAAGAATTGTTAAAAGTCAGTTTACCGATTTTTATTTTTGTTCTCGCTTTTCTCTCTATCACCCTTGGTTTTTGTCCAAAATTTCAAGTAGCGTAAATATAGTATGGCCCACGGTTCTGAAACAGCGACGCAAGGGAGAGGTGAGGTAAAATCTAGCCTGATTCCTCTTTATGCGTAGGCGTGCCTAAACACGTTAGCTGAAATATTAAAAAATAAAATTTAGGAATTATTGTGTATTAGTGTATTGCTATATAATTCTAGCCTGTTTGCTGTCTATTCATAAGCGTGCCTAAAACTTTAGCTAGAATATTGAAAAATAGAGTTTAGGAATTGTGTATTAGTGTATTGCCACATAATTAGAAAAACAAAATATATCAGTTGCCAAAATATCTTTCTAGATAATGCATACCATTTTAAAATCGTTGTTAATTTTTTAAGAATATAGGTTTATATACTTAGATAAAGAAAAAAACGTAATCAACTAATAATGAACTCACTTTTAATAAGCTGTTTTCTATTTCTCAAGTAAAAGCCAAATATTGTAATCGTTAACAAAGCGCCCTTCTAAGGGTTTACAGATCTTTATGTTTTAGAGTCCCCTCGATGCAAAAAACATGTTTTCTCAGTTCCATCGATCTGTCGGTCGGTCTGTTCACAGCATAACGAAAAACTTTATCCAATTGACTTCAAATTTTGGTCAAAAATTTGATAGATATATTTATATATATATATATAAATGTATAACCATTTTTTATTTTGTTTTCTTTCTAAATTCAATTTGTCTCGTAATTTTTTCCTTTTCATAAAGTTATTTACATAGCCTTTAAAAAACAAATTATTTTTAAACATTTTATTGGGTCGCCATTTTGTTTTTACATAAAGAATTGTTAAAAGTCAGTTTACCGATTTTTATTTTTGTTCTTGCTTTTCTCTCTATCACCCTTGGTTTTTGTCCAAAATTTCAAGTAGCGTAAATATAGTATGGCCCACGGTTCTGAAACAGCGACGCAAGGGAGAGGTGAGGTAAAATCTAGCCTGATTCCTCTTTATGCGTAGGCGTGCCTAAACACGTTAGCTGAAATATTAAAAAATAAAATTTAGGAATTATTGTGTATTAGTGTATTGCTATATAATTCTAGCCTGTTTGCTGTCTATTCATAAGCGTGCCTAAAACTTTAGCTAGAATATTGAAAAATAGAGTTTAGGAATTGTGTATTAGTGTATTGCCACATAATTAGAAAAACAAAATATATCAGTTGCCAAAATATCTTTCTAGATAATGCATACCATTTTAAAATCGTTGTTAATTTTTTAAGAATATAGGTTTATATACTTAGATAAAGAAAAAAACGTAATCAACTAATAATGAACTCACTTTTAATAAGCTGTTTTCTATTTCTCAAGTAAAAGCCAAATATTGTAATCGTTAACAAAGCGCCCTTCTAAGGGTTTACAGATCTTTATGTTTTAGAGTCCCCTCGATGCAAAAAACATGTTTTCTCAGTTCCATCGATCTGTCGGTCGGTCTGTTCACAGCATAACGAAAAACTTTATCCAATTGACTTCAAATTTTGGTCAAAAATTTGATAGATATATTTATATATATATATATATATATATATATATATATATATATAAATATATAAGCGTTTATTTATATTCCAAAATATAATAAATAGATATACAAAAAAAACCCAGTGGATGTGGAACAATGCCAGCAAGTAGTATTACAATTACTAAATAGCGGCATATATAAAATACCTTGCTTTTTTTCCTACATCTTAGAATCTATCATCATATCACAAATACTTAGAATCATGAGTTAACTACCTATGTAGCTGCATTGAAAATAATTTTGGATAAAGAGAAAAAAAACAAAAACAAATTTGTACTTACAGTTTCTACAATTACAGATTCAAATTTCTATATTTACAGATTAAAATACCTACATGTCTAGTGTGGCAAAAATAATAAGTCATAGGGAGAGATACATTCATTATATTTTTGTCAGAGGCAAAGCCAAAGGCAAAGTAAAAGGCCTTTTTACATAAGAAATTTTGTCAATAAATTTTTTAGTTTTTGTTTAGGAAGTGTACGTACCTTCACTAGTACTGCATTAAATATCTTTTTAATTGAGAATTCAACATTTTTTTGTAAATATATGAAGTTGTATTTATCAGGAAGAAGGTACTAATGGAGAGACCCAATATATTGCATTGGAGATATAGGTACATCCATGACCTAAGAAAATATCGCCAAGAAAGTCAAAATATTGTCTATATTGATGAAACTTGGATGGATAATGACTTGACCTTTAAGAAGCACTGACAGAGTGAAAAATTTTTTTCTGGTGGGATATTGGTGCCTCTCATTAAAGTTATTAAAAAGGTCTTCATTATTAGAAACAAACTTAACACAGTCCAAGATATACGTGCTAGTAAGAGTTAAAATATTATTTTCAATAAATACTTTTCTACAACTATCCTGCTTAATCTCTTAATTTTAAAATAGAACGAAGACACCTTTTTTGCAAAACAGAGATTCTAGCAATATCAACTGAATTTTCCCAAAAGATAAGGCCATATCAGATACTTGATTGAATAAATTCATGATAGGCAGATAGAGCAGCATCCTGACCAACCCTCTCAATCATAATTTTTAAGGCATAACAGTACTTAGAAACTTTTAAGGCCAGACCCTCAATGTGTACCCTCCAGTCCAGTCTTCTGTCTATTTCAACTCCCAGAAAAGATATGTTTTCCTTTGATATTAACTGTAAATTATTGTACAAAATATTGAAACCATTATTTACTCTATTTCCTAAAAGAACGCGCTAAGTCTTTCAGTTAAGGGTCATATGGGGATAAACTGGCAACGTTTTGGTAAAAATACAATATGGCGGAGCAAAATGGCGGCCTAATGAAATGTGTAAAAAGCTACTACTAAAAAACTACTTATCCAGTTTATCTTAAATGTTGCAAAAAATCGAGTATTACTATGCTAGGATGGCCTAATGAAATATTTAAAAATCAGCCTGGTAAACTACTTATTAAATTGATTTGAAATGTTTTGCAAGAGTTAAGTGTAATAGAAAGATAAACGGGTAGAATTGTGGTACAAATCCAAGATGGCAGAATACAATGGCGACCTAGTAAAATGGTAACATCCAGGTATGAATCCAAGATGGTAGAAGAAAATGACGGCTTGATAAAATATTAAAAAAAAATCAGTTCAAAATTTATATATATATATAATAACGCCCGTCATATCAGTTTTAGTTTAGTTCCAAAAATCTTTAGCATTTTATAAAATTTCAATAGAATCGGGTCAGTATTGTTTGCAATATTAAGTTTTGTTTTGCATAAACTGATTGCATAAAATATTTTTTTCTATCTAAAAAACCAAAAGGGGCGCAATCAATTTATTGCAATGTTGAAATATCCAATATGTAAGTTACAGAGTGTTGATTTTAATAATGTACAAAAAAGGTTGGTCCCAGATACCTCTAGTACTGTGCAAAATTTCATTAAAATAGGTTCACTAGTGCCTGAAGTATTTAATTCTAAAAATTTAGGACGTTTTGCAAATCACCCTGTATATGTGTTAAAGATAAAATTTGAATTTTTTAATTTTTAAATATGAAAGGCCCTTGGTCCATACTAACCATTTCACTATGTCCATTTCTTCGTGGAACATCCTGTATATGTACAGTCCCTTCAAACAATTTTATTAAGCGCCATTTTGTTTCATCATATATAATTTATTACAATATTTTACGAATGTACTACAAATTTACCAGTTTATTTCTACATCACATTTATTTTTTTTTTTTTGGTTTTTGGCCTTACATTCTACTGTTGTAGCCACGGCATTTATAGCGATTGTATTTTTACAAAAGTAGTTTAGATAGGTATTTTTTTAATTAATTTAATTTTAATTTTGTAATTTAATAATAATGTAATTTTATAGCGATTAATATTTGGGATGGTAAAAGGACGTTTTACACAAGGAGACACGTTTCTCGCCCACGGGTCGATCAGGACTTATATGCAAACATAGACAGGGTAGACCGGATAAATGTAAGGTTTAAACAAAGGATAAATTAGGTTTTGGATGAAAGGATATTAATGCCTAAAGGTTAATATTAATTTTGCAAAAATGCAAATAAATATGCTTGAATACTTGTACATTTTCTGATCTTAAAAAATCTGGCAACCAGAGAGGAATACTAAATCCAATTTGAATTATGTTCTTTGACATTTCATATCTTAGTGGTTGGTATTGATTACAGTTAAACAAAAAGTGATTAGCGTCACCATATTGGTTACATACTGAGCAGTTTGGAGATTCATAAATTCCTATCCTGAAGAGGTGGGACGGCAATCGCAAGTGATTTAATTTAAGGCGACTGAAATTATAGGTCGCGAAACTTGTGCTCTATGGTACCAATGACTCGATGGAATATTTTGATAGACTAGGACATAATGTGTATTTTTATTTTGAATGTGTTGATGCCAAATTTGTTTCCATTTACTGAAAATGTCTTTCTTCAATTTTGAGAAAAATTCACTTAAAATCGTGCTTGTGTCTATAATACTGTTGTCTGGGTCACCACAGGTTTTGGCTAAGTGGTCTGCAATATTATTTCCTCTAATATTTACATGGGATTTAACCCATAAAAATTTTACATGTTTAGTAGTGTTAGCAAGAAGTTCTAAAATTTTTGCTATAAAACAGTTAACGGATATTTTCTTGCAAATCGAAAAATCAGCCAGTTTTTCTAGAATGGATTGAGAATCAGTACAAATAAGGATATTGTTGTAGGTTTGTTGGGTTAAGGCCCATTTAATAGCATAAAATATGGCCGCTGCTTCAGCGCAAAAAATAGAGTATTCATTATTTAATAATAGTGATTGTTGACCCTGTAATTTTGTAGCGTAATAGGCCCCTGAAGTTTGTTTTTCAGATTTTGATCCATCAGTAAAAATAACTAGGTAATTATTTTGGTATTTACTTAGAAGTTCATTAAACTTTTTAACATACATAGATTACATAGATGTGCACCATCAGGATAGTTAGGGATATGAATGTCTAGGTTAACAAATATTGTATTATATTCCATTTCATATAATGTCTTCGGTTTAGAGAGGGCAGAATTAAGATAACCCATGTTATTGCACTCTTCATAGGCAATTGCCAAGGCTGGTGAGTTTTTTCTTTATCAATAAGGACTGGTCATATTTTTAATAAATAGACAATATATTTTAGAAAGAATTGGACTTTCTTTTATTTGAAGTTTAAATATAAATTTGGCTGCTAAAAACTCCCTCCTTAGAAACAAAGGAGGTTCTAACGCCTCCACCAAAATTGCATAATTGGGGGACGATGACATAACCCCTAAGCATATTTTTATAGCTTTTTATTGAATTCTGTCTATTTTTAACAAATTAGATTTACATGCTGTGCTATAAAAAATGCTACCATAATCTAGAATTGATCTTATGAAGGCTCGGTAGAAAAGTAAAGCTAGTTCTTCATTTGCTCCCCAGTGAAATCGGCAAATTTGTCTTAAAAGGTTAAGACCCTTTTCTGTCCTTGTTTTTATATGTTCAATATGCTCTCTCCATAATAATTTGCAATCCATAACACCCAAATATTTATAACTATTACACACCGGAAAAATCATTTTGCTTAGAACAATATTGTTTTGGTTTTGGTATTCTTTTTCTAGTAAAAAAAAACTACAGCAGATTTAGAATTTGAAAATGTAAAATTATTTGTAAAACATCAATCTTGCAAGCAGTAAGAAATATGCTTTAATCTATTTACACTAGTTTGATAGTCCTTATAGCTTCCATATATCACAAAATCGTCTGCAAACTGTAATCCAGTAATATCATTACTCCATAATGAGTGAAAATCCCAAGTGTAGAGATTAAAGATTAAAGGACTTAACACAGATCCTTGAGGAATACCTTGAGAAGTGTATCTTGGACCAATAATCCGGGTGCCATTTTTAATATAAATTTGTTTAATATCATAAAGATTTAAAATTGTATGTATAACCTGTTCTGGTATATTTAGGTATTTCATTTTTTCGCAAAGAATCTCTAAAATTACACTTTCGTATGCTGATTTGACGTCAATAAAGATTGCACCTGTGCACTTATTTTCTGTGAGTCCCAACTGAATGTCAGTAGTCAAGTGGGCTATAGCGTCATTTGTACCCATACCTGGTTTAAAACCATATTGATTTGAAGGAAGAATTTTTATTTTTATTAGCCAATATTCTAATCTGAATTTAATTAATCTTTCAAAGGTTTTTGTTATACAAGACATAAGGGTAATAGATCTGAATGAGTCTTGACAAAGGAAATCTTTACCTGGCTTATGGAATAATATAATTAAGCCATTTTTTAAAGAGTCTGGGATGTATATCATATTCCACATGTCATTAAAGATATTCAGTAGAAACTGTTTTCCAAAGAAACCAATATTTTGCAACATAGGGTAACATATATTGTCAAGTTCAGGGGCCGTATTTTCCCGTCTTTTAATGGCTCTTTCTAACTCTGATAATGTAAATGGTTTTGTGAGAAAATGGTTTTTTGCTAGATTATTAGGGGGAGCCGAAACATTATTATATGCAGCAGGAGGTGACAATTTATTTAAAAAGTTCTCGACGATATTCTCCGGGGTCTCTTTATATTTTGAATTGGAATGACGTAATCATTTAATCATTTTCCATATTTGACTAATTGGTGTATCTTTACTAATTTTATTACAATAAGTTTTCCAGTGGTTTAGAGCTTTTTGTTTGAACATACGCTTAGCTAAACTAGCAGTTTTTTTATACTCTATAAAATTTTCTATGTTTGATTTGTCTTGATAGGCCTTAAGTGCTCTTTTTCTTTGGTTTATCATATTATTATATTCGTCATCCCACCAAAAAGGTTTTTCTTTGTTGTTTGGAATAAAGGGGTGATTTTGTTTTATAGAGATATTAGCGCTGTCGTTCAAGATTGGAGGAAAAAAAATAGTCGGTCATCCACAGAGGCAGTGTGAGGGTAATCAATAATTGTGTTATCCAAATTTGTTGCAAATAATTCCCAATTCGCTCTGGATAATCTCCATTTTCTGTTTGGGTAAATAATTTGACTATTGTTAACTGATGAAAAAGTTAAATCAATTAAAATGGGAAAATGGTCTGAACCCAAGGTGTCAACAAAAGTTGACCAACATATATAAGGCCCTATGCTGCTTGAAACCAAGGTTATATCTATACATGATTTATTATTATTTGGATTAGAAATCCGAGTGGGTTCACCATTATTAAGGGTGGCCAAATCTCAAGAATTTAGAGCCTCTACAATAGACTCACCCTCAGGATTCGAGACCCTGGAGCCCCACAATCCATGATGAGCGTTAAAATCCCCACAGACCAAGAGATCTGGAAACATGGAAAAAATTTTAATCCACTCTCGAACCGTAACCCTAACGGTTGGGGGTCTGTAAACAGATATGAAGTGATACCATCTGTTAACTAAAAAACTTTTACTACGCAAATTTTTAATTTGGGATTATTAATCTGTAGGTTAAGCTTCTGACATGTTAAGTGTGTAGCTAAAAAAATGGCTACTCCGCCCTTTCCATCCACTTGATCTTGTCGGATAGAACTATAACCTGATATATTAAAATTAATATTTTTCTTAAACCATGTTTCTGAAACAAGAGCTATATTAATTTTATTTTGGTGAAGAAAGTGTTGAAAACTATTTTTATTTGAGAGGAGGGACCTAGCATTCCATTGTACCACCTTTAGCATTGTGTTGAATTAAGTTGGTCAAAAGTATCTGAAAATTTGTTAATTAGGCTTGACATTTTATTTTTTATATCGCTTTCTATTTCTGATATACTAAGAATAGAATTATTATGTATTACTGAGTTAACAAGTTCTTGAGTGAAAAATGAGACTTTTTCAATGAGTATATATATAAAACAAATTCTTCCCTATAAGGATTTGGTAAAATTGAAGAAGTACTAGGAATAGGGATATTTTTAAACTTAGAGTTACTATCATAATTTTCCATTTTACGTTTTTTTTTGTAGATTCGTCAGTAGGCTTCGGTACAGGTTGACTTGTCATAGAATGTCTATGAGCAACTTTAGGCTTGTGTATAAAATATTGGTTATGTACAGATTGCAACGGCGGGTATTCGTTGTAATTATCCAAAGCCTGATACCTATTTTGGACAACTACGTTAGAGAAGTTTGGCGTATTTTTGATTTTATTAGCTTCTGCGAAAGTGGGGTTATATTTAGCCGTAGTTTCTTTAATATTTTTTTGTTTCTGGTACTCATTACATTCTTTTGACTTCGCCCCGTGTTTGCTAGACTGACAAAATATGCATTTCGTTAAACAATTAGTATTATCATCATGAGTTTCACCGCAATTTTCACATCTTTGTTTTCCGTTCCAGTTTTGTTGGACATATCCAAATCTAAGGCATTTCAAGCATTGAATTAGAGGGTAAACATAAGGTTCGACCTCAAATTCGACCATATTTATATGAATTAGTTTCGGAAGATCATTGCCTAAAAAGGTAAAATTTATCATTTTCCTTGGAACATATTTTTGCTTACCGTCAGGTTCTGTGATTTTGCGAAATTTGCGTTTTACTGATAACACATTGGGGTACTCTAATTTTAGTTCTTCTAAAATATGATTTTCAAAAAAAAGTATCGACACCCTTTACAATACCACGTTTTTCTTCATAAAATTTAGGTATGTAGGCTACTAAATTATTTTTTATGATGCATTTATCCGAAATTAAACTGTTTGCAGCGTTATAATGGCTAAGTGAAACTTTAATTTTGTTTCGGCTTAACGGGGTGATTTTATTTATATATTTTTTAATTAAGGGGTTTTGTTTTAAAAAGTGTCCTACTTTAATTGCATGGAATTTTCCGATATTACGATCTTTCGATTCAATAAAAACCTGATAAGGGTATTTATCTGATGATCGATATTTTGTATTTAAGTCATAACGTTTTTCGTTAGATATTCTACTATTTGGGATATCTATATTGTCATGTTGGGTAGCCGTAGATTTTCCGATATAATATTTGTATTTAAATTTTTTTCAAATGATTTGTTTGCAAAAGCATTAATTAAATTTTTGAGGGGGTGTTTTTTGGGGTTGTTTAGTTGGCTTGTTTGTCTACAAGATTTATTACTTTCATGAGGCGAATTTAATTCTGAGGCCTAAGAGTTATTTATTGGAACAAACTCACCCAGGTTAGTTGTATCCATCTCAACCTCCTCCTGACCTGATTCCGGGTCAGGGGGATTTTTTTTATTATAGTTATCCAAATCCATTGAACTCATATAAATCTAACTATATTCATATATATATATATATATATATATATATATATATATATATATATATATATATATATATATATATATATATATATATATATATATATATATATATATATATATATATATATGCAAAACAAGGTATAAGATTCTATATAGCACAAATTCGAAATTGTTGCAAAAAATTGTTTTCACGGACCGTAATTGATAAGCGACCGATACCACGTACGGTTGACTGGAGACGATCACATTTATTGCTTGCGCGGAATTTAAAATTGATCCAGTAAATAGTTCTTACAGGCTGATTTTTTGATTATTTTTTGGGCCGCTATTTTGTTTTGCTATCTTGGATTCATACCAAAATGTTACCAGTTCATTTCTATGTAACATTTGATTTGTATGCAAAATTTGTGGTAAATTGGAAATAAGTTTTTTAGTAATACTTCCAAACTATCACCAGGTCATCCTCATATAACCCTAAATTGTTTTCCAAAATTTGAAATTAACTGGGTAAGTGGTTTTGTAGCTATTTCGTGAACCGACAGATAGACAGACGGACTGACAGAAATGAAAATATGTTTTGATATCTAGGGAAGATAAAACATAAAACCTGGGAGGGCGTTTTTTTTGACGATTGCTAATGTTTTATATCATCTGCTGATGATGCTAACTTGGTTAGCGAAACGGGCGTCCAGAACGTAACAAATTGTGGTGTAGTGTGGTTAGAACTCTCGTATTTTGATCAATATTTTATTTAGCAGCCATTTTCCTCCGCTATCTTGAAATCGTACCACAATTTTACCAGTTTATCTATCGTTATAGTATGTTAATTAAATATCGCACACCCTGGCCCGTTTACAATTCAATCCAAGGCATCTTTTATTTTCATCTTTTCTACGTCATCCGCGTCGAACTGCCTATTTCTCTCTGACAATAATTATTCGTTGAACGGTTCGGGAAATATGTCAACCACAGGTATCGTGACTACCTTGACGTCTACCAATACCTATAAATATTTTTTTTGCTATTTTATTTCAGTTCCTGATGCATTAAAAAAATAATTTAACTAGAATAATTTTTTATCCGCATTCCTTTCACGCGTTCAGACTTATGTGCCAGACTTTAGTTCAGCCAACATGGTTTCAGAACAAAATTTTATCAGTTTATCCTTACATCACACTTATTTTTCGTGTAAAATTTGAGGTCAAAGAGATAAGCAGTTTTTAAATATAATATGTTCGATACTTTATTCGGCCGCCATTTTGTACCACCATGTTGAATTTTTAACAATATATTTCCACTTTTTCTCTATATGATCCTTGATTTTTGAGCTCAATTTAAAATAAATCGGATAAGTAATTTTTGAGCTCTGCAGGGCACAGACAGACCAACGGAAACGGGAGACCAAGTTTTTCGAGATTTAAAGGCCCTAAAGCGTAAAGATCTGCACAAATTTTGAAGAGTGATTTTTTTTTAATTGTCAACTTTCTAAGATTAATATCTCAACAACATTTTTGGCGCATGTCCCAGTTTTATGGATCTCCTGTATAATAACACATATTTTTAAAAACCGAATTAATTATTTCGGTCTTACTTTTTATGATATTTCTTATTATGCCACTTTCCAATTTGATTTGATTTGATATTTAACTTTTGTCGGAAATCTTTTGAACCTCAGAAAAACTTTTGCTTAGTAAAATAGGGAATGTGCAATTCGTTTTGTGGCAAGTTTAACAGTGTAGATTTTACACCCTCCCAAATTTTCAAATTCTCAATTAGTATTGTTTACTACATGAAAAATGTTTAGAATTATAAGTCGATTTTAAATATACAATAAAAAATGGCTTCACAGACTCACCAGGTACTTAATAGACCGATTATTAGGATTTAACGTTACAGACCTTAAAAACTCAAAAAAAAGAAAATAAATATATTTCAAAATAAGTTAATATACTTAATTTGTATTTATAACGGATGTCTAAAATTAAAAAAAAAATGTACGGTCTCAGAACACAACCGTTTTTTAAGCAAAATTCAATAAATGTCCCTTTAAAATTCGTAAATATACCTCGAAACGTTAATATTACGGTAAACATTATACACGAAGTATGCAATATTTCTGTTGGGCTGAATATCTACAATCCACACAATTTTCTGCTTCTTTCCAAAACTGTCACGTATTTCTCTAAAATCCCTGTTCCGTTTTCGTTGCTGAAAATCTCTGATTCCGGCATAGCATTTTCGACTATGTTAGATTATTCTGTTTGCCTTTTTATAAAAAGTATATACTCTGGTAAAATCCTCGTCATCGTTTAAGTAATCATAACAAAGTGTCTTATTTAACTTCCTGGTATAGAGGCCATGTTCATTCAAATGATAATTAATACATTCATTTACCTTTAGAAAATTCTTTCAGTATGTTAATGAACTTTGCGTAATTATTTAATATTTAAATACTTATGTAATCAAACTGCTGGTTAAATCAACAATCGTGTGTTAAGAATATATTTTGCGAGTTTCTTTCAATTAAACAATTGTAAAATATTACTTCAGTAGTTTCGTCTCGAATATTACAAACTCTGAGGCATTCATCTTCTATCATGCTCTACACATTGTTTACTTAATCCTACACACCTAAAGTCTTCAATTTTATCCACATAAGTCGTTTCGCAAATTATGTTTACATGGTTTTATTAAAATTGAAATATTTTGTACTGGATATTTCGTTTTCTTTATAATTTAATGTATGGTGTGTCATATCCACAACATTGTGAACGACAACATATTATAGTATATTGGTTACAATGACAACTTAAGTACTATGACGAGTCAGTTATTTTGTTGTTGTTCTGTTGGAAAATGTGTGTATGCGGCAATTTAAAAATGTATACAGTATGTTTGATTACTTTGTTAGAAAATTGTAAAATAATTGACAGAGAAATAGCAGTTCAGGTAGCAGCCCAGTTAATAGATACATTTCACCTTGCAAAAGGTCATAGAAAGTTTATATTTTGTACAGTTATTAGCGTTGCCATACTAATTAATATGCTGAATTTTGCTGTCGCTTCCTCCGCGAATATATCAATTCCGGTAAGAGTTATATGAAAAAAATGATTAATTATTATATTAATAGAATATAAAATTCCCCTTAATTTTTTGTATGAAACTTTATTTTCTTAAACCAATAGTTTCAATTCCTTATGTATTGAGATGCAGTATTAACTCAAATTTGTCAAAATAGTTTTTTGTCTCTTGAAACGAAGTTTATATTTTTTTATTTTTACCCCATTGTACAGGGTATCCTATTTTCGTTGTTTTTATGAAGCAGCGACTTTATCAGCGCAAATACAGGGTTGCGATGCCAGCTTTACAGGGCGAAAATGAAAATTTTTTCGTTTTGGATCCTCCCCCCCCCCCCCCGTATATCGGTGATCCTTCAACTTATCGGCAAGGTAAGTTAACTGCCACTTTTATAGGTTTTTACGTAGAATACACTGGCGACGTTAGATTTTTGCCGAGGGCAGTCATTATTTGATAAAACCCACAGTTATATTTTTTTAAAGGGGGCAAAATGTGTATTTGCAATTGATCTTATCCACCTCGTTTTTAGCTTTTCAAAAATATATACTAGTCTATACTTATTTGTAATAATGAATTAGTAAATTGTATTTTTTTAAATTTTGATCATAATTTTGTAGTAGGCCATGACAGCGAATATTATTAAAGACAATAGGTCCGCCAAAAGCTTCGTATGAACTGTGAAAGGGCGTTTATTATTTAATTATTATTTAAATATAAGTGTATTTCCCATAATATAACTGTAAATGAAACTTATTCTAATCAAACTCTGCAGTAATATTGGTGTAGGTATCTAGAACAAGGGCAACCATCCAATATTATATTTATTTGAATAAAAAACTCGCTTGATGTTGGATCATTTACTAAGCTTCGTGCAAAAACATAGAATAAACAAAACGAAGAAGACATGATAAATGTATTGGCGTGTCTTGAAACAGAAGCCTACAACTTCGTGTAGAAAAATTGAAGAGAATGTAGGAGTTCCAAAACTCAAGTACAGATGATCTCAAAAAAACAAAATTTTAAACCATATAAATTCAAATTAGTACATTTATATATTTATATTTAGGTGACGTGCAACGGCGTATTATTATTTTCTTAGTGGTATCTACAAAAGCGTAATAATGAACCTAATTTTTATAGGAAAGTTATATAGCCGCATGAGACCTATATATGTAGTGCGGAAATTTAAACGGTCACAATTGTAGATATTGGTCACAAGAAAACCAACATCGGATATTTCCTCGTGAACGGCAGGGTAGATGTGGATTTTGTGGCCATTGTCATATTTAAATGACATATTTTCAATACGATATGGAGACCCTGCTCACAATTACAATAGAATAAGGCAGTATTTGGAATTAAATTTCCCCAATAAATTAATTGCAAGGTGGCCTACAAGATCCCCCGATTTCTCTTTTCTCGATTTCTTCTTGTGGTGTTATAAAGAAAATAAAATATACCGGACTAGACATAACACATTAGACGATTTACATACCACACATACAGTAATTCCGAATTTGGAAGCACGGCCTGTAATAGTCCTAAATGCTATACGTAGAATAAGAAAATTATGCCGAACTTGTTTAAGGTACAACGGAAATCAATTTGAACCATATCTCTGAAATGGTACTAGTAGTTTATTACTACACTCCTTGTCGACAAATATGTATTCATTTTTCTGACAATAGGCTACACTTTTTGGTTTCACACCCGAGTTAAACATTAAAAACTACAGTCGGAAGAATATTTTAAACAGGAAAATATTAAGAAACAATATATCTTTAACGGAAAAACACTGCCAAACCTATGAGACATTGGAAGCACTGTTCCACTAATTCACATATAAAACTCGAAATTCTGTTAAGACAAAACTTATATGTCTCTATATGCACAACTGCACATCGCGAAGAGTCTTCAGACAGAACATCAAGACAGTAAATATCACCAAGAATATATATAAAAACACGCAAAAAAGCGGTACTTTTTGCAACAGCAGACTTGTCGGAAGAAAAAAGAAAAGATTACCCAAAATGAACCGATAACATAGAAAGCTTCCAATATTCTTTTGACACCCGAAATATCTGGGATGCGTAAATATTCCCCTGTGAGGAAGGACAATTACCCAGAAATTATAATAATTTTTTTAATAATAGGAATGAAAATAAAAAAGTAAGGAAGGAGAACATGGTTGCTCGTGCATCGCTCCGCTAAATACACCGACTTGGCAATGGAAATAAAAAGGCTTCACCCCAACAACATTTACTCCGCATTTGGCTCAATTAGGACTTAATACCGACATTGACAACATCCAGAAATCAGTCATTTTGAAAACATGTCGCATCATTAGATCATTTCTGAATATACAATAGTTGTTTTTTTTGTACTGACTTGGTATAATCCCGTCAGTATAAAATGCAACCACAGGAATACTGTGAGACAAAGAAGAATAATAATAGAAAAATAAATCTCAAATAAAAAGACCTACGTGTAGACATACCTGAGTACTTGATTATGGGGGACAAAGACGGTCTTAATAATCATTATTCACATCTAAAGAGGATCGCTTTAACACTGAACACTCTCTACTTTAATAAAACAACTCACATAATTCTGAGCAATATTTAAGTGACTTATTCAAGGAATTTGATTAAACCGAGGCAAAACCGTTATAGATATTTCATCCAATTAGCTAAGAAGAATTGAGAAACCGTAATAATAATAATATTAGTCTTTATTTTAAAATTATTGCGTAAGAGTATTTAAATGGAGGAATTATAAATGGAAAAATAAAAATGTTGACTACTTCAGAATATTTGAACACAAATAAAAACAAATGTATGTATTGTATTTATTTCACATTAATTGTAATTCCTGCAATTACAAAACAAGAAAACTATATTCTCGTTTACATAATTGTATCCTTCCTTCGCAAACTTTTACTTAAATGAAATAAAATCATTCCACAATTTGTTTCCGCTAACAACTTAGTAATTCGTCGTAACATTTTCGAGAAGGGTATCTAAAGTTCAGAATTTACAGTTTAGATACTTGTTAAGACTTAATGGAGTTTAAAAAGTTTTTAAAACTTTTGAAGTTTGGGATATACGGACCATGCAGATTGTATAGAATAAGAAAAATGTAATAACCTGTGGTAACAACAATAACGTAAAACTCCATTAACCTTTTGTAAAGAATAAATACATTGACTGAAATGAACGACTTTTTCTTATTAGTTAATATGTTTTTGTTTATTTGATTATTTAACTACAATATTTTATATCATTAAAAACATATTGATTAGATAGTTGTTTGAAATGTATGGTATGTTAAGTAGATTCCCAAATAACATTTGCAATTTTGTCCTGAAATACAATTTGTTGCGGCCTATTTTAATTTTTTTTTAAAACTATTTTCCCTTAACCTGTAAATGATAAAAAAATCGATAAATTTTCTTTACCCGAAATTTTCCTCATTATGCATCTTTTCTTTTCTTAGGAATAGTAAAGTGTAACCCAATTTGGTTTAGCACATAATCATTTAGTAACACATACGCATATACTGTATTACCAATATTTTACCAGTTTCTATCTATGCCACCCTTGATTTTTGAACATAATTTGAAATAAACTGAATAAGTAATTTTTACACCAATTTTTTCAAGACCGCCATTTACTTCCGTCATCTTGAATTCGTATAAGTTTATAAAAAAGTTTTCTACGTTGATTTTTTAAACATTTAATTTATTTTGGTTTCCATTTTGTTCGGCCATTTTGAATTGGTAATAACACTTAATGCTTATATAAAATTTGAAGTTAGTCAATTGAAGTCAATCGTGTAAGTAGTTTATTAGCTATGTCCCAATTTGACAGACAGGCAGACCGACAAACACACCGACGGAATTGAGAAAATATGTTTTTGGACATCTTGAAACTCTAAAATTTGAAGGTTTGTAAAATCTTGGAGGAGATTTTTTTCACGGCAGCAAACATTTTATTTGTCTACCATTTTGTTCCCCTACAATTTTGTTAGTTCCTCTCTTATCACGCTTAATTCTTCCACAAAATCTGAAATCAATTTAATAAGAAGTTGGTTGGATTTGCACCAAATTTTACCAGTTAATTTCTACGCACCAAATTTACTACTTGATTTCTACGTAATACTTCATTTTTAAATATTGTGTAAGTAATTTTTTAGTAATATTTTTTTAACATTTCACCAGTACGGCATTTTATTTCGTCATCTTGGATTTGTAACAAAATTTTACATAATACTTGATTTTTATGCAAAATCTCAGGTAAATTGGTTAAATAGTTTTTTAGTAATATTTTTTTTAACAATTCACCATTTAGTTCTACCATACTGGATTTTTACCAAAATGTTAACATTTCATATCCTTATGACCCTCGATTTTTGATCAAAATTTGAAGTCAATCTGAGTAGTAGTACAGACAGACCGCCAGACCGACGGAGTAGATGCCAACCCTAAAACGTGAAGATCTGTAAAAACCTGAGAGGGTGATTTTTTCACGATTACAATACTTTTATGAGGGACGTAATACTTATGACAAAAAAAGAGTTCTTTTTTAGGGTTGTTACCCAATGAAAAAAAAATCCTTAGACATAATTAATAGTTTTAGGTCTTTCGTAAAACAATCTCTATGCTTTCATAAAACCTGTATTTAAATCCTAAATGAACTTTTTAAATTACTCATAAAACCAATTAAAATTGGAGCTGTCTTGCCTGTCTAGAGTCTAGTTTAATATAAATTGTTGCAAATATTCTCAAAACAAATTATCACTTTTAAACTTTTTAACCAATAACAACTTAGTAGATATGAACAAGTCTTCGAAATGATATGTACCTATCAGTGGCGGCTATTCAGGTGAAATAGGTGAAGTATATATCTCTTAAAATTTAAGTTTTTACATTCATTTATTCACCTAATTGGCAAAAAATAAACTGTCTCGAATAAATATTTTACGCGACCGTTGGCGGCATGTCTTTTTAAAACTTTCAATCGAACTTTAATATAACAACTATAACAGTGGCGCAAACTGCTTCGATTTTGCTGGAGGTGCTATGTTTCGTTTACGACTTTCCTACTACGTTGCCATTACAACGCTCTCGATGAATTGCTAAAGCAGTACACTATACCCACGTGTCGTTCAGTTTGGGGTGGTTGTTTACTTTTATTTTCGCGGATTTCGCTGCAACCGGTTAGTTCGTTTGCAGTTTAGTTGACTGTTTTGTGTTATATTTATTTATAGTGTTGATACAACTTTATTTGGTGTCGGGTTTATTAATTTACATTATTGATGAATCCGATCACGGATGTGGTTTACATTTTGTTGAAAACTCCATTTAATCGATGGAGGGAACAAGATCAGAGTTTTAATCGTCCTCCTGGTTTTCGCCGTACAAATACATAACCATTTGTACGCCGTCAGTAGTAGTCAAATATTACAAAAATTGTTTTGCTGGCCTTGTTTACTAGTTTCCAATAAATATTCAGCGTGGAATAAGGAAGGATTTGCAGGTATGTTAAATATATGAAGGTATTTACGTTAACATGAAGACTCGGCGGAGCATTTAAAATGCGAATTAATGCTAAAAACATTTGTAAAAAATCAAAGCACTATAGCTGACACTTTAAAAGAAAATGCTAAACTATATAAAATACATTAACGAAAACGTCCGATTAAATATGTCCTATGTACCCTGCAAAACAAGAGTTTTTAGGTTTATTAATATCGAGAAGTTCCCAAGAACTGAAAGACCATCACAAAAAAATTAAAAATGTTTTTACTGGTAACTCGAAAACTATTCAAAACGAAATAATTAATTATTAATTGAATGCATTTCTGATTATTTAAATGATCATGTAAAAAATGAAATAATGAGCACACAGTTTTTTTTCTGTGCAAGTGCATGACGCCACTGATATTACGCAAACCAGTGCTCCATAATTTAAGTTACGTTAATTCAGAAGGTTCAGTAGTCGAGAGATTCTTATTATTTTATAATGTCAGCTCTGATAGAACATCAGAGAATTTCTATTCTCTATTGGATCAAATTTTGGTACAATTTGACTATAAACATAAATTAATAGGGCAATGTTACGATGGCGCAAGTGTGATGTCTGGCCATCTAAATGGCCTTCAAAAAATTTTTCCTGATGCAGCAAACTTTAAAAATGTTTCTAAATATCGAATTTTTTTGCAAGACTTAATGGTATTCCCTCATTTTTTCATCACTCACCCAAACGAACGTATGCTCTTACATTTGCATCTACGAGGTCGTGAGGCGCTCTGTAAAAAAAGAGATGAACATTTTTTTAATACCATGTTTGATAAAGTAAATTCTATTACAGAAATAAATCATTACAAACGTGAGCTTGCTAATTTTTCACCTGAAGAAATTAAGGCTAAGTATAGAACCCTTTTTTATGAAATATTGGACCATATTTTAATGGAAATGACACTAAGCTTTCAAGACTGTTAAAAACTTACATTTTTATGTTTGGCAGATTCTGCTAAATTTTCCGAATATAGTTTAAATTTTCCGACTGGCCCGTTTGAAAATTTGTTACAGTTATATGGGGAAATATTTTCAAAAATCAACGACTTAAAAATGAGCTTAGTCTTATTTTTGCCAATGACAGTAATTGGAATATATCGCTGCAAGAGCAAGTGAAAAAAATTAATGAAAATAAAGATATTTTAACCAAAGCATATAAAGTGTTTTCCCTTATTTTGAGAATACCGTCGACAAGTGCTTCAGTGGAAAGAAGTTTTTCTTGCCTCAAACGTGTAAAAACTTATTTAAGAAATACAATATCTCAAAAAAGACTTACTTCTCTAGGTAATATTTCAATTCAAAAGGAATGTCTGGAGGAGATTAGGGCAACTCATCCATTTTATGGGGATGTTATAAATAATTTTGCTGCTATGAAGGATAGGAGAATTGATTTAGTATACAAAATTTAGGTAAGTCGTAAAAAAATATTCTACCCCTTCCGAATATAAAAAAAATTCTGGAAAAAGAAATTATTGCGATATTTTCTTGCTTCATTTGCACTTCACTTACTTTTTCACCCGCGAGCCGCCACTGGTACCTATTTAAAATGGTTTCGCTCAAGAATAGCACAAAACTAACTAACTTTTTGAAGAATTTAAATAAAACATAACAGCCTAAATGGCTTTACTACGGCTTTTAAATAAGATTTCTCAAACCCATATTGTCCTTTGTTGGTGCTATACAATAGTTATTTTTTAAAGCCTTCTTAATGTTTTCAAAAAACTAATATGTATATAAAATGTTTCTTGGGCTGTTGGTGTTCAACTACAGCATTCCAGGTTCTCCTACATATAGGGCACCACGGATATAAAATATCTACTCATTTTTATTAAAAACAATTACTTATTTAGAGTATGGTTTTTAATACGTAGGTGTATTCAAAATTATTAAAAAAACTGAATAAAAAAGCGTCGTCTAAAAACCGTCATAAGTTCAGTTTCGTTGTCAATGAAATTTTTTTAGTCCGACAATAATGATAATGCGGTTTTTCAAAGGCACCAACTTTGAATGCTAAATTTTCAGAGTATTTGGAATTCTCTAAATATATTTTTTAAATTATTTTCAAAACAAAACTTTATTTAGAAAATGTTTGAAAATAAAGACAATGAAAAATGGAAATAGTCTGAGCTCGAGTGGGATTTGAACCCACAAACTCTGTAATACCGGGACATTGCTCTACCAACTAAACTATATTTATTTATGTGTTACGTTTTAACTGTCAGAATGTGACCAAAGCAGTGCAATATTCGTTGAAATTCGCTGGAAGTTGCAATGTGCGGTTGCAAAATTTCCACGCGAGAGAAAATACTGACATTTACTTACGGGATCCTATAAATTGTCCACTTTTCGTAAAGCAAATTGTACTTATGTTAGATTATCAAAGCAATCGTAGAATTGTTTCGATGTATGCATAAAGAAAAGAACAACGCTTACTGTCAATGTTAGTCTTTTCATATGGCATTTAAAACAAAATTGCTAGGCAATTTTTGCAATCCATTATACGTACAATTCTCAACACACATAGGAAGACCTAAGAGAGACTTCTTTTGAAACAGATGGGGTATATAAAATTACTTGTTCCTATGGCCAGTTTTTCCTTCATATACTTCGTAGTTTGCAGGAGAAACTTGATATTCCATATCCGCTAGACCTATAGTAACAAAAAGAAAATATAGCTCAATTAAAATAAATCGAAATAGTATTCCCCTAGCTCATAGATGCTCTTGCGGACAATAGTTTTCTAATTTACTTTTAAACATTTAGGTAGGCTAAGTCTACAAAATATTAAAATTCGAAACGCGATGTTGCTCAATATTCTACTGTGTATTGCAAGTGGTCCCATCAGAACTATTTATTTTATCTATATTGCTATATTCTTTTTACATGGCACAGACAAAATATACATAGGAAGAATTGAAAAAGACGATGCTTTCGATAACCCATGTTCAGTTTTTCCTTCACAGTTCAGCATATGTTGGAGAAACTTATTTCATATTCGCTGAACATAAACAAACTGAACTTTGATTTTTCCAAAAGTTTAACTAGCGCAAAAAAGACAAGACAAGTCTACAAAATGTCAAAGTTCAAATGCAAAATATGTAGACATTTTTTTTTTACTTATTCTGAAGCACACTCTTTTCATATGTATTACAAAGTGTGTAAATAACGTAATTACAAGATTTTGTCTATATTGCCGTACTCTTCATACATAGCACCTCCCATAACATTGCGAGATTATTTCGACAATCGAATATATAATGGAAGAATTGAAATAGGCGAAGCTTTCCATACCCTAAAAATATAAATTCTTCTGAAACAAATGTAGTATATAAAATACCCTCCTATGCCAAGTTTTTTACGTACAATACACTTCACTATATATAGGAAAAACTTGATATTTCATATCCGCTAAATAAACACTTGGTAGAAATAATAACAAAAAAAACAATATAATTATTCATAAAAGAAGAATAAAAAAGACCAAAAGGCTTAGGCATATTAGGTTAAATAAATATAAGCCACATTAAATTTTAACACTACTACCACAAGCGTCGACTAACGAAGAATCACACATCCTTGAACATATTTATTGAAGCAAACATATTTTATGTTCGATGTGCCAGGGTTATAGCCTTCCTTAGAGAATATACAATATTCTTAAATTATAAACATCTAATTTGTATTATTATTATTATTATTATTATTGTTATTATTATTATCATTTTGGTAAGATACTTTTAGAAAAGCTGGAAGGAGCAACTGCAAGCGGTTTGTTATAAAATTTACTAAATATCGCCACATTTTTTATCCCAGCTACCACAACTCGTGCCACCGCAGATGTTGCGGCATGTCGAGTAATTTATCCCTTAAAAAGATCCGTGTACACGCTGGCAACTGCGACTACCTTCTTAAGCCACCTGCTTATAGTCTGTGTGGACGCTGCCTTATATGGCTTTTTATACTAATATTAAGATTTTTTGGTACCTTAAAAAGCTTTGTTGTATTTAGATAATCACAAATTGTCGACGCCATGGTGGGTTTTCTCTAAAGTACGGAAATCGAAAAGTAGGTAAATACTTATTACTACCAAAAGTTTTTCATCCTGTATATGAATTTCAATAACATCTTTTTGTACAAAAATATGTTGCATTTTTAAAAAATATCTGCCATGTGTACCTGCAGAAGTCGTTAGCACTCTCTTCTCTACTGTCCCATCATCTAAAATAATGAGAAAATACTTGGTAGAAATTATAACAGAAAATCAATATAATTGAATTATAAAGATTCGGGAGGCTACTTCTCGAGTACCATTTGTAATCCTAGCCTTTAAATTAATAAGAAACATATAATGACTGGTTGTACGTTTTGATGATTCAGAAGTCAAATTTTGAAATTTCTAAACTTGCGAGTCATCGCATAAGAAAATATAAATTCATGGTACAAGGAAAAATGTTCGGAACATAAGCGAAGGCTAATACATACGTTTTGGACATATCCCCGACCTATAAAAAGACAAACACGCTTAGACAGGTCAGGTTAAATAAATAATTTGTGACTCTTTATCTTTAAGCCACATTAAATTTTAACACTACTACCACCGAGCTTCAACTAACGAAGTGTCACACATTCTTGAACATATTTATTGAAGCATAAATCTTTTATGTTCCAGGGTTATAGCCTTCCTTAGAGAATTGTTAGTTTTACGTTATGAAGAAAGAGCTTTACGATAGTTTAACTTAAGACGGCAGCCTAATTTCTACGTTTACTGCCAATTTACTGTTAGCAATAAATATATATTAACCTGACCTTAAAAGCTTTGTTCTAGAGCCCTCGTATGTCCATATTAGCATCTTGATTTATTGTTTTACCTACCCGTGAGCTCAGGCCCGGCCTTAGTAATTTAGAACTATACAGTATGTCCGAAATTCGAGTCTCTATATGAGGATCTCGCTTATTCTAAGAGATAGAGACACCGTTAAATGGAGAAAGTTTCAGACGATTCAGCTACAAGCCTACTAGCATCGGCGGGCAGATTCTAGCTATTATTGTTCTTGAGATATTTAGAAAATAATAAAATATTGCGTTTTTAAATGATGCTGTAACTTTTTATTACCCAAAATTAATTATTATATGATGTTAAATCTGTAAACAAATTTCCAAAACAACTTTTTGTGTAAAATTTTGTGGTTCTGTCAGATTTTGAATTTGACGTCTCGTAAACGGGGGCTGATCATTAATTTTGTTTTAATTTTTTTAGCAACTGTATCATTTTATCCACATTCCAAAACTAACAGTATTTGAATAGCAAATTTAAGATTTTCGCATAAGTGACAACGTGTGAGAGAGAGAGACGGCTCAATTCCGTCAGATTCGCAAAGGTGAATTTTAAATAATTTTAATATAAGAGTGGAGGGTCAAATACTTGTAAAAATCAAAACAATACTGGTGTACTGTGCGATCTCAGCAAGGCCTTCGACTGTGTCTCTCATTCTATACATTTAAACAAGTTGGAATTTTTGGGCATAGCTGGCCACCCTCTTGAACTAATTAGATCTTACTTACTAAACCGAACTCAGGCCGTTTATGTCAAGGACTCGCTTTCGCGGAGGCAATCGATCGCAAATGGGGTACCTCAAGGTTCTATCCTGGGACCACTATTATTTATTATCTACATTAATCGGCTGCGGACGCTTACCAACTCGAAGAAAATACTTTTCGCGCTTTACGTACGGAATGCTGACGACTGGTTCAACAGCAATAGGTTCAAATTAAATTGTGACAAAACTCAAAAGATTAACTTTTGTTTTAATAATATTATAGTAAAAGGAAATTCCGTAAAGCTTCTAGGAGTTATCGTAAACGATGGGTTAAAATGGCATCATCACATTGAAGATCTATGTAACAAACTATTCAAACAGATTTATTTGTTAAGGCAACTTAAAAAATCTTTTAATTTGGAAATTGTTCCTACTGTGTACTTTGCTAATATCCATTCTCTTATCGCTAAGGAACGGTTGTTTGGGGTGGGTCAGCGTGGTTTGATAAAGCATTTAAAACTCAAAAAAGAGCCGTAAGGACAATCCAGGGTGTTAGTCCTTTAATTTCTTGTCGACCGTTATTTATGTCATTATGTCATTTCCATGCGTTTTTATCTACCAGACAGTCCTTGGAATTCATCGTAACTCGATTAATTTTTTGAAACTAAATTACACTCATAATCACAGTACCCGTTCCTTGGATGTCTTACTGTTGCCCAGGAACCGCCTTGCTAACTCAGCACTTAATTGCTTAAATTTTAAATTGTTTAATAAACTTGGCACTTGTGTCAAATCATTGAGCTATACCTACCCATTTTAAACACAGAGTTAAGAATTTTTTATTGGATAAGTGTTTCTATTCTGTTTAATGATTTATTCCGACATAGTTCGTTCTTGTTTGTTATTGTAATTTGTTTTTTCTTACTTCCGTTAAGTTTTTGTGTATTAGTAATATCGTTGTTTTTTTACTTTTTTATATTTTATTAACTGCAGCTCTCTGACTTGAAGCAAACATGTATTTGCAACTATGTCAAATAAATATATCTATCGATCTATCTATCTATTCCCAATCTGAGTGCTTGTAGTCGCCATAACTGTTTTGTTTGTATTAAAATGATCCATACATATTTTTAAAATGGATTAAATAAAGACAGAAATAAGGAAGTGACGAATAGGGTGAATTATTACTATTTGACTACTTGGATCGAACTACACAATTCCGTACTATCTACGTAATAGTCAAAGTGACAGTTACATGTTATTCACGAAATAGTTACCCTAAAATTGTTCCCCATTTTAGTAATGACTACGTAGTCTCAGCTTAAATAGAACGTGGCGACACCAAGATCCGGTTACTTCAATGAAAATGCTTGTGATAACAATGACGTATTCATGACTAAAAGTGCTACTTGGGCTTAGTAATACACATGATGTCTACTTAAAGATTTTTATTGGGAGCCATTTTGTACCACGATTCTTTCGAATATTTTGCCTGTTTTAGTCCCACCCGTGCCACATTTGATTTTTGGGCATAATTTAATATACATTGAATAAGTTATTTTTTCACTGATTTTTTAAGACCACCATTTTGTTCCACCATATTGAATTCGTTCTAGTTTATCCCTATATCACATTTCATTTTTGTCAAGTCGAGTCAATTGGATGAGAAACATTTTTTACGTTGATTTTTTAAACATTTTATTTGGTCGCCATTTTATTCCGCGAAATTTTGCATCTAGTAACACTAAAACCTGAAGATTTGCAAAAACCTGGGAATGTAATTTTGTTACGATTGAATATATTTTATTTGGTCGCCATTTTGTTCTGCCATCTTGAATTCGCACCACAATCTTACCTGTTCATCTCTATATCACCCTTAATTCTTACACAGAATTTGAGATTAATTTAATAAGCAGACTAACTTTTTAAATATTTTATTGAGCCTGCATCTTGGATTAGAACCAAACTTTTACCAGTTGATGTTGGTGAAACGTTTGAGGTAAATTAGATAAGTATTTTTTATAATAATAACATTTTTTAACATTGCACTAGGTTGCCCTGCCATTTTGTTCCGCTATATTGGACTTTTGCTAAAATGTTATCAGGGCATCCCCATTAATGTTTCGCCAAAATTTGAAAACAATTAGATAAGTAGTTTGTTATCTATGCCGCGTACAGACAAACGAACAAATTGGCAGACCGACGGAACTGAAAAAAAACGTGTGTTTTGGCGTCTAGGGACCCTAAAATGTGAAGATCTGTAAACAACTAAGAGGGTGACTTTTTCACGATTACAATATTTCCCTCTTACTAGAGAAGCACAATAGAGGCGATACTACACAGCTTTGACGAACACATCTTTTAACGGATATTGCATCTGACGTCGATTCGTGTAGATTAATTTCTGGTGCTTTACACAGTCAAATGCCTGACTATAAGTAATGAAGCAATCGTATTCATCCTTCCACCTCCCGCTCCCCTGTGACCCCCTTTACTCAAAATGTCTTAAATTGGTATGGTAAACCCTTTAAATTGTCACATTTCATAACAAAGCAATGTATTTTAAACAACCATTGAACCAGAAAGTAATATTAAAATAAATTTCAAGAGTAACTCGCATTGAAGGCCTCGGAGGGTAGTGGGTAATCCGAAATTCACTACTATGGTCTCCATGTCCGTTTCCGCCACAACTGGAGAGGCCAATAATGGAGGAAGAAATTTCCCAGGGCGGTACGATTTTAAAAAAATCCTTGATCTTGATAATTTGTTTTACGATGTATTAAACAATTCTTAAATATTTTTTCTGATTCTTTCAGAACAATCGGATTATGACGACTATCCTATACTCTCAATTGAGTATTTGATTGTAGTGTATAGAAACAAAAACTTTAGTTAATATATTTATCTAGAAATACAGGCACAGTGTGATACTATAAAAGTTCTTACAGATAATGGAAAAGCTGTAAAAAACGATTTTTAGAGATTACCAAGTGAGCAATAGTTAGGCACTATTATACAGATTTTACACTGTTCTAGGAATAGTACGGTTCCAAATAAAAGAGAACAAACTTTTTTCTACACAATGGGCAAGTTAAAGAAGCTCCACTCGAATAAACATTTAAGACAAAACGTATAATCACAAGAATTATTCCAGCATTCTTTAAAGATTTATATCAAATAGGGCAGACTTATATATATATATATATATATATATATATATATATATATATATATATATATATATATATATATATATATATATATATATATATATATATATTTTTTGTATGATAAATTCGAATCTAATATTAGTATTGCGCTTACTTGTAGGCGGCGCCACCTACATGTCTTTCTACTTCTTCGAACAATCACAACTTTTTGGTACAGTCTTGTATTACATTTTTGAGCAAAACAAATTATTTCCTTGCCATTTCTACGTCAAAAAGGTATACCTGTTAAAAGTGGATACGAGCAACCGTTTTCGAGATATTTGGATTTAAAACAGTTTCGGCGCATGTGATTTTTTTTATCAAATTCACATAAAGTACGCAGGTATTGTAAAAAAATAGAAGTATGCCTTGCCTGACAGAACAACTGCTGGTTGGTGTTCTCATCGTTTTTCCTGTTACTTAGCAATAGTAATGTCAGTTAATAATAAGATCAAATTTTGTCGCTGTCAATTTCTGTTCATAACTTTTATTATCTGACAATAATCATTTAAGAAACTTTAGATCTAAATACTTCATTATGCCTGTGATATTCTCGCATCGTGACTATGCAGATATGATATTCGCCTATGGCTTCTGCAATGGGGTCGCAATTCAAGTAGTCGCGAAGTACCAGCGTCGTTTTCCAGATAGAAGGGTGCCAGATAGAAGAGTTTTTCAACAAGTTTTCACTACTGCAGAAGAATCTGGGATGTTTCCAAGTGCGAAAATTGTATCTGAAAGGGAATCGGGACCCAACGTTGAAGTAGAAGAGGCTATACTCAATGCCGTCGAAAATGATCCAAGCATAAGCACTAGGCGGATTGCAGATACGTATCAAATTACACAATCGTCTGCTTGGCGAAATCTTCACATTAATTGTTTATACCCATTTCATTTACAACGGGTTTAACATTTGCAGGAGGGTGATTTTGAGTTGAGATTGCAATTCTGTAACTGGATTAATGAAGATCGAAGGTTGTATAGGTATGTTTTGTTCACTGATGAAGCACAGTTCACGCGTGATGGTATAAATACTCTTCACAATGAACACCGGTGGTCCTACGAAAATCCTCACGCTACAGTAGAACATAATTTCCAACATAAATTTAGCATTAATGTGTGGTGTGGAATGTTAAATGGTCATTTAATTGGTCCATTTATAATCAACGGTACTCTTACAGGAGAAAAATATTTAAACTTTCTTGAAAATCACTTGCGAAATCTATTAGAAGATGTTCCCCTTAATGTAAGACAAAACATGTATTAGCAGCATGATGGAGCCCCTGCACACTACAGTTTACTTGTAAGAGATTTTTTAAACCAATACTTTCCAAACCGATGGATTGGTCGGGGAGGTCCGTTTAATTGGCCACCTAGATCGCCAGACCTTAATCCTTTGGATTATTGTCTTTGGGGGTGGTTCAAATCACTGGTATATTCCACTAAAGTAAATACAAGAGAAGCATTATTGGATCGGATAACAAACGCAGCACAAACACTAAGAAATACGCCGGAATGTATCCACAGAGCAACCCGAGCTATTCACCATAGAGCTGACCTGTGCTTAGACGTAAATGATGGAATTTTTGAAAATTATAAAACGTAACCTAGATTTTATTAAAAACTACTTAATAATAACAATTTTAATAAAAATTAAATACCTTTTGTTTAGTTTATGTCTGAGGCACTGAATACACACCTCAAAAAAATGTATCGGTCTTTCATTTCAAAGCTTTTGTGCCAAGATTTAAATTTGGACAAAATAACAAACTTTTAAAATTTTGCGATGAAAAATTACATGCGCCGAAATTGTTTTAAATCCAAATATCTCGAAAACGGTTGATCGTATCCACTTTTAACAGGTATACCTTTTTGACGTAGAAATGGCAAGAGAATAATTTCTTTTACTCAAAAATCTAATATAAGACTGTACCAAAAAGTTGTGATTGTTCGAAGGAGTAGAAAGACATGTAGGTGGCGCCCCGTACAAGTAAGAGCAATACTAATATTAGATTCGAATTTGTCATACCAAAAAAACCCCATATAGCAATTTTCACTCCATTATTTACATTATCATAGATTTTATTTAAAAAATAGGAAAATTAAATAAAAACTTTAACACACTGTATCTCGAGAACTAAGGCCTTGCGGACACTTATTTATATAGACTTTTATGTTAATTTTTTGGTCCTGAATATGTACCTGAAGTATTGACATTTCCTCATGAGTCACCCTGTATATATATATATATATATATATATATATATATATATATATATATATATATATATATATATATATATATATATATATATATATATATATATATATATATATATATATATATATATATATATATATATATATATATATATATATATATATATATATATATATATATATATATATATATATATATATATATATATATATATATATATATATATATATATATATATATATATATATATATATATATATATATATATATAAATATTATATAAGGTTTGTAGAGTGTATACAGAGTCATTCAAGATTTATAGCCACTTTTCAAAAATATCAGAGGTACATTTGGTGCCCTGTACTTTTTAATGCGTTAGCGATAATCATTTTAGCATGGTAAAAACTTCCAAATGTGGTCTTCTTTTGCGCTATTTTTCTTTAGTATTCTTTAATAACGGTATATAGGGAAAATAAAAATCTAAAAAAAAGAAACAGCTTACATTCAACGGATAAGCTCTTTAGTTTTCAATTTTATAAGAAATAAAACAAAATAAGTAGCTAAAATTTGTTTTAAATAACGACCATTAGTTTACAACTCAATTTGCCAATATCAAGGATAAATTAATGTGGTATAAAGAATTTTCGGTCTGCATATAACTCAGTGAATATAATTAACTTTTTAGAATGCCATCGAGACAACATCCATTTATATCCATAATTGGTTAACAGACGAATTCCCTTAGTCATCCGCAATCTTAAATTTCTATTAAAATAAAAAGAAAAAATCCAAAGAATTTAATAAAAAAAACCTTAACTTCTTAAGGGATAAAAAAATTACATTTTTTGCTCACATCTAAAAATATCAGTCATATGCTCTCCGGATCTCAACGGGGTTAAAACGGACCCTCAATAACACTGCTAGAAAGTTATATTCTCCCATATTTTCTACGGTGAAATGACACGAAAAGCCTTATATTGACGAGATTCGTTGTTGGATCATATTACATATCTCAACTAGGTTATTTATACTTATTGAAAAAGAAAGAAATTTGATGGACTTTTCTGTATTTTTGAACTTTATTGAAACGAACTTGGTAGTGCAAGAATATTTTTTATAAAAAATATAATTTATGGGGAATAGTGGCTTAAGAGGACTTAACGCACATCTGAGAATCTTATGCATTTATCCAATTAAATTTAATATTTACCACATTCAGAAACTAAACTGGCTGAATTGTGAGGCAATAGATAATGATTACACATTTAGTGCTAGGATGTAGAGGCTACACTTTCGCAGTGAACTCTATCCATGAGGAATTTAGTAAACAAACAAAATAGTGAAGAAAAAAATAAAGAGGTTGATCGAAACTTTCGCCAAAGTATGTACGATTTAGTTAACTGGATATGTGGTTGTGAAGTCTCTAACTCATTTTACTGTTATGTTTGTTTGTTGTTTTCTAAGGACTCGTCAGACTCATTATGGTGCAAACCCGGTGTTAAAGACTTAAAACACTCAAAAGAAAAAATAAAAAACATGCGTTTTCTGCAGATCACATGAAACGTTCGGTGAACTATGCTACGGTCGAAAGTGTTGATATTCGCACTCAGCTAGACACAGCTTATAGAAAATCCCTTTTAGATTTTAATGAAAATGTATCCAAAAATCGTTATATTTTAAACAAAATTATAGATTGTGTAAAATTTTGTGGGGCATTCGAGCTGGCACTACGTGGCCATGATAAAACGGCTTTGTCTGAAAATCCAGGGGTTTTTCGAGGGTTTATAAATTTTGTTGAGGGAGTCGGGCCAAGATAGACTATCCGCTTTAGCAATGTTAAGTATCGAGAAATCGTTTATAAAAGGAATGTCATTCGGCATTTTTCCAATTCTAAAGAACGAAGAGTGGACTTGAACTAGCTCAATTTAAAGATAAAATATTTATTTTTATATTAAGTATGCCTATTTTTAAATTTGTTATTGACCTCCCAATATAATTTACCGCGAGCCGCCACTGGTGTCTATACAAAGTCGTTCAGAGAGTACCTATTTTGACTAGTTGCGCCAGTAAAATGACGTTTTTCAGTAGCGTTCTAATGAAAATTATGCTGTTGACATTTTACAGTTTCTATTGTAGGACGCAAAGATGAATTTTAATAGGCAAGAAATGATAGATATGATTTACGTGTTAGGAGAAAGTTAATAGAATTGTTTGTTAGCGACATGAATATATCACGAATATTCAATGATAGAAGACGACCACACGCTGTTAAAAGGCTTATGTATAAACACAGCAGTATAAATTTATAAGATTTTTGAGTTTTAAAATTGATGGGTATTACCCACCTTTTGATACTTCCTGACAAAGTCTACGTTTAAGATTTAAATAGGACACCCTTGAGAGAAGAAGACCGTATTTTCTGCTCAAATTTCTGTATAAGTTAATAAATAATAAAATGTCCGTTCCGAATGTACTATCTCAGGTTACCTTTCACGTGCCCGCTAGGCCAACTCGGTCATCACCATTATTTTACCTACTGAAACCTAGAACGAACGTTTTGAAATTTTCAACACTTTATAATATGTGTTTACTTCACAATCGCTTGAAGGATTATTTGGATATCTTTCACTGTAACTGTAAAAAAATAAAATCTGTTAGTTTTAATTATTTATAGTTATTTAGGTATGTTAGATATTTGATAATTGATATTCCTAGATATATATATATATTTTTTTTTCTTTTGTATAACTTAATATTTGCTGTGTGTCCTGCCCAATAATAGGGGCTTTTGTCCTGTGGAGTAGTGTAAATAAATAAATAAATAAATAAATAAATAAATAAAAAAATAAATAAATAAAAAAACAACTGTTCTACGAATTCTAAAAAAAAAAACAAGTTTCACCCATACTACATTCAACTCCTTCAAGAATTGCGTGAGGATAATTATCACAGGCGACTAGATATTTGTCACTGGACACAACAAATTCAGAGAGAGCCAAGATTTACTAACTTTGTGTTATTTACTGACGAGTCAACATTCCACATAAATGGAAATGTCAATAGACATAATTTCCATTACTACCCTACTGAAAATCCTCTCTTAACGTCTGGGGTGGAGTTGTTGGAAATTTTTTCATCGCTCAGCATTTTTTTGAAAAAAGGCTTACTGCACACTGATATCTCCAGATTTTAGAACACTATTATACCAAATCCCTATTAAAGTTCGTAATCAATATATATGACGGTGCCCCTGTTCATCATACGTTCATCATGCATGCATTTCTTAATTAACAATTCATGCATTTCTTAATTAACAATATCAAGAACGCTAGATAGGAAAAAGAGGACCGATTGCGTGGCCGCCTAGATCTCCTGACTTCACTAAAATTCACTTTTTCGTTTGAGGTTTTGTTCAAAATTTAGTCTATCAAACACCTCTGACTACAAAAGAAAATATGAAGGAAAGAATCCGAAGTGTTTTTAATAATGTTAATTTTAATACACTAAGAGATGTTAGCGTATCTTTTGAAAATCGTTTAAATATTTGTTTCGAACAAAACGGTTGTCATTTCGAATATAGAATTAATTAGTTTTTGCTATTTTAGACGATTTGTTACTTAATATTGTTTTTTGATTGATATTATTTTTTTTTATTTTTACATTATAATTACTGTAGGGTGGACTAGGTTGGATCGATCAGTTTTTGTGTATTCTACATTTCCCGTCTCATCAAACCGTTGCATAAAATCTTTTAAAGGCTCTTCTCGTGTTTGTCTTGTGTTAACTCTTTTTTTATTAGAGATAATTTTTATTTTTTGAAGTTTTAAACTTTTTCGACCCATCCATGCTGGTATAGACAAATTAAAAAAAAATAAATGTTGAAAGAAGAACACTTTGCGATATTTTGCCGTAATAAATTGAGATATTTACCTCTAATATTTTCGAAAAGTGGCCATAAATCTTAAACGACTCTGCTTTGGGTAATTGGCCAAAAAGGGAGGAATCTGAAAATATAATAATATACAGAGCGTTCAATTTAAATTAATCGAGAAAATTTGCATCAAAGATTTTTATTTTCCCTATATACCGTTATTAAAGAATACTAAAGAAAAATAGCGCAAAAGAAGACCACATTTGGAAGTTTTTACCATGCTAAAATGATTATCGCTAACGCATTAAAAAGTACAGGGCACCAAATGTACCTCTGATATTTTTGAAAAGTGGCTATAAATCTTGAATGACTCTGTATACACTCTACAAACCTTATATAATATTATATATATATATATATATATATATATATATATATATATATATATATATATATATATATATATATATATATATATATATATATATATATATATATATATATATATATATATATATATATATATATATATATATATATATATATATATATATATATATATATATATATATATATATATATATATATATATATATATATATATATATATATATATATATATATATATATATATATATATATATATATATATATATATATATATATATATATATATATATATATATATATATATATATATATATATATATATATATATATATATATATATATATATATATATATATATATATATATATAATATATATATATAAGGTTTGTAGAGTGTATACAGAGTCATTCAAGATTTATAGCCACTTTTCAAAAATATCAGAGGTACATTTGGTGCCCTGTACTTTTTAATGCGTTAGCGATAATCATTTTAGCATGGTAAAAACTTCCAAATGTGGTCTTCTTTTGCGCTATTTTTCTTTAGTATTCTTTAATAACGGTATATAGGGAAAATAAAAATCTTTGATGCAAATTTTCTCGATTAATTTAAATTGAACGCTCTGTATATTATTATATTTTCAGATTCCTCCCTTTTTGGCCAATTACCCAAAGCAGAGTCGTTTAAGATTTATGGCCACTTTTCGAAAATATTAGAGGTAAATATCTCAATTTATTACGGCAAAATATTGCAAAGTGTTCTTCTTTCAACATTTATTTTTTTTTAATTTGTCTATACCAGCATGGATGGGTCGAAAAAGTTTAAAACTTCAAAAAATAAAAATTATCTCTAATAAAAAAAGAGTTAACACAAGACAAACACGAGAAGAGCCTTTAAAAGATTTTATGCAACGGTTTGATGAGACGGGAAATGTAGAATACACAAAAACTGATCGATCCAACCTAGTCCACCCTACAGTAATTATAATGTAAAAATAAAAAAAAATAATATCAATCAAAAAACAATATTAAGTAACAAATCGTCTAAAATAGCAAAAACTAATTAATTCTATATTCGAAATGACAACCGTTTTGTTCGAAACAAATATTTAAACGATTTTCAAAAGATACGCTAACATCTCTTAGTGTATTAAAATTAACATTATTAAAAACACTTCGGATTCTTTCCTTCATATTTTCTTTTGTAGTCAGAGGTGTTTGATAGACTAAATTTTGAACAAAACCTCAAACGAAAAAGTGAATTTTAGTGAAGTCAGGAGATCTAGGCGGCCACGCAATCGGTCCTCTTTTTCCTATCTAGCGTTCTTGATATTGTTAATTAAGAAATGCATGAATTGTTAATTAAGAAATGCATGCATGATGAACGTATGATGAACAGGGGCACCGTCATATATATTGATTACGAACTTTAATAGGGATTTGGTATAATAGTGTTCTAAAATCTGGAGATATCAGTGTGCAGTAAGCCTTTTTTCAAAAAAATGCTGAGCGATGAAAAAATTTCCAACAACTCCACCCCAGACGTTAAGAGACCACCTATTTTGACTAGTTGTGCGAATAAAGTGAGGATTTTCAGTAGGGTAGTTATGGAAATTATGTCTATTGACATTTCCATTTATGTGGAATGTTGACTCGTCAGTAAATAAGACAAAGTTAGTAAATCTTGGCTCTCTCTGAATTTGTTGTGTCCAGTGACAAATATCTAGTCGCCTGTGATAATTATCCTCACGCAATTCTTGAAGGAGTTGAATGTAGTATGGGTGAAACTTGTTTTTTTTTTTAGAATTCGTAGAACAGTTGTTTTTTTATTTATTTATTTTTTTATTTATTTATTTATTTATTTATTTATTTATTTACACTACTCCACAGGACAAAAGCCCCTATTATTGGGCAGGACACACAGCAAATATTAAGTTATACAAAAGAAAAAAAAAAATATATATATATATCCGGGAATATCAATTATCAAATATCTAACATACCTAAATAACTATAAATAATTAAAACTAACAGATTTTATTTTTTTACAGTTACAGTGAAAGATATCCAAATAATCCTTCAAGCGATTGTGAAGTAAACACATATTATAAAGTGTTGAAAATTTCAAAACGTTCGTTCTAGGTTTCAGTAGGTAAAATAATGGTGATGACCGAGTTGGCCTAGCGGGCACGTGAAAGGTAACCTGAGATAGTACATTCGGAACGGACATTTTATTATTTATTAACTTATACAGAAATTTGAGCAGAAAATACGGTCTTCTTCTCTCAAGGGTGTCCTATTTAAATCTTAAAAGTAGACTTTGTCAGGAAGTATCAAAAGGTGGGTAATACCCATCAATTTTAAAACTCAAAAATCTTATAAATTTATACTGCTGTGTTTATACATAAGCCTTTTAACAGCGTGTGGTCGTCTTCTATCATTGAATATTCGTGATATATTCATGTCGCTAACAAACAATTCTATTAACTTTCTCCTAACACGTAAATCATATCTATCATTTCTTGCCTATTAAAATTCATCTTTGCGTCCTACAATAGAAACTGTAAAATGTCAACAGCATAATTTTCATTAGAACGCTACTGAAAAACGTCATTTTACTGGCGCAACTAGTCAAAATAGGTAGTCTCTGAACGACTTTGTATAGACACCAGTGGCGGCTCGCGGTAAATTATATTGGGAGGTCAATAACAAATTTAAAAATAGGCATACTTAATATAAAAATAAATATTTTATCTTTAAATTGAGCTAGTTCAAGTCCACTCTTCGTTCTTTAGAATTGGAAAAATGCCGAATGACATTCCTTTTATAAACGATTTCTCGATACTTAACATTGCTAAAGCGGATAGTCTATCTTGGCCCGACTCCCTCAACAAAATTTATAAGCCCTCGAAAAACCCCTGGATTTTCAGACAAAGCCGTTTTATCATGGCCACGTAGTGCCAGCTCGAATGCCCCACAAAATTTTACACAATCTATAATTTTGTTTAAAATATAACGATTTTTGGATACATTTTCATTAAAATCTAAAAGGGATTTTCTATAAGCTGTGTCTAGCTGAGTGCGAATATCAACACTTTCGACCGTAGCATAGTTCACCGAACGTTTCATGTGATCTGCAGAAAACGCATGTTTTTTATTTTTTCTTTTGAGTGTTTTAAGTCTTTAACACCGGGTTTGCACCATAATGAGTCTGACGAGTCCTTAGAAAACAACAAACAAACATAACAGTAAAATGAGTTAGAGACTTCACAACCACATATCCAGTTAACTAAATCGTACATACTTTGGCGAAAGTTTCGATCAACCTCTTTATTTTTTTCTTCACTATTTTGTTTGTTTACTAAATTCCTCATGGATAGAGTTCACTGCGAAAGTGTAGCCTCTACATCCTAGCACTAAATGTGTAATCATTATCTATTGCCTCACAATTCAGCCAGTTTAGTTTCTGAATGTGGTAAATATTAAATTTAATTGGATAAATGCATAAGATTCTCAGATGTGCGTTAAGTCCTCTTAAGCCACTATTCCCCATAAATTATATTTTTTATAAAAAATATTCTTGCACTACCAAGTTCGTTTCAATAAAGTTCAAAAATACAGAAAAGTCCATCAAATTTCTTTCTTTTTCAATAAGTATAAATAACCTAGTTGAGATATGTAATATGATCCAACAACGAATCTCGTCAATATAAGGCTTTTCGTGTCATTTCACCGTAGAAAATATGGGAGAATATAACTTTCTAGCAGTGTTATTGAGGGTCCGTTTTAACCCCGTTGAGATCCGGAGAGCATATGACTGATATTTTTAGATGTGAGCAAAAAATGTAATTTTTTTATCCCTTAAGAAGTTAAGGTTTTTTTTATTAAATTCTTTGGATTTTTTCTTTTTATTTTAATAGAAATTTAAGATTGCGGATGACTAAGGGAATTCGTCTGTTAACCAATTATGGATATAAATGGATGTTGTCTCGATGGCATTCTAAAAAGTTAATTATATTCACTGAGTTATATGCAGACCGAAAATTCTTTATACCACATTAATTTATCCTTGATATTGGCAAATTGAGTTGTAAACTAATGGTCGTTATTTAAAACAAATTTTAGCTACTTATTTTGTTTTATTTCTTATAAAATTGAAAACTAAAGAGCTTATCCGTTGAATGTAAGCTGTTTCTTTTTTTTAATTGATAATAATAATAATAGGAGGAGCAAGGAAAGACCGAGCTGAAAGATCAGTACGGTCAAAGAGTGCGTGCTCTTCTGAAGACAGAACTGAATGCCAGAAATCTCATTACAGCAGTTAACTCCTATGCTGTGCTCGTGCTGACCTACAGTTTCGGAACCTTGAAATGAACACGGAGCTAGAGGGACTACAACAAACTGCTCGCCTAATAAAGCAAGTACAAGTCGCACCACCCAAGGTCATCAACTCTCCGAATGACCTTACCACGAACAGAAGGTAGAAGCTCTCACACGAGGGGACGAAAACCTGGTGTGAACCGTGTCATTTCAGGGGTATTTGGGTGTATTTCGGAAACTATTAGAGATAGGGCGATGAATTTGGCATGTGTTTTTAGAGAAGACGTAGACCTGCACGATTCTCTGGCAGATTTCTCTGTACCACATTTGGTACCAGAGATGTGGTACCGCAAAGTCGACCAAAAAAGTCAACTTCGATGTAACACGGTTCAGGTCGCATTTTTTTATTCTTTTTTGTCGAAACTTTCTGGAACGATGGCTCTTCGGGTCCTACAGAACCCTATTGTTTTTGGCTGAACTTCGAAACTGTTTCGTGATTTTACGATTTTTTTTTCTTTCGAAAAAAAGGGTATTTTGGGGCGCTTATATCTCAAACTAGGTGCGTCCTAGCGAAATTTTACAAGAAATATTTTTCATTAGAAATATATAGGATAACAAAAACCTGAATGCATCTCTGTCGGAAAAATGACTGGAAAGTAGAAATTTTTAAGAAAAACTGATATTTTTCAAAAAAAAAAAAAACATTTCCTTTTTTATAGAAAAAAGCAGGCTTCCTGTCGGAAAACTGATTACGGAATCGGAAAGTGCTCCAAAACATACTAATAAATAAATATAATAAATTTTGAACTGCTGAAAACTTTTAAATACAGTTTTTATTGTTCCTTGTAACTTTTAGTCTCACAATTTTGACAGCTATCAAAAAAAAAATTTTCGTTCTGACTAAACTTTTTAAAATTTTTAAATGTGGTTTTTCATAAATTGAATTTATATCAGCTTAATATTTTGGGGGTTGCCAAAAAAAAATCTAGTTTCTGTAACTTTTGAGCAGTTACTTTTCTTCATCAGATTTTTACATATTTTATGGAAATATATTTTATAATTACATGTCCATATTTTTGAATTTACAAAATGACAATGACAAATGTACAATATATGCAGCCGCGTTTTATGTATAGAATTTTTAGCAGACGTGAACAATTCTATACAGAAGACGTGGCGTGGCATGGCGATGTGGTGTTTTTTTCAGAAAACTGTTTTTCGAAATTTCGCAGAGCACATTTCGGAAAATATTACAGATAGGGCCATTAATTTTACTGAATTTTTGTAGGAGACGTGTTTCTAAGAAACCAGTTTAAAAATGTTTCTGCACTACATTTGATACCGGATATGTGGTATCGAAAAGTCGACCAAATTGCCTTGTACAGCAGGGTTTTCGTTAAATTTTCTCGACTGTCTTCATTGGTAAATGTATCAAACCGATTTATTAGTGATCGGCAAGAAGGAACTCATTCCATGGACTTATACTATACAGTATTATATTTAAGAAACTAAAGTTCATTGATATCAGAAATGCTAAACACCATATATATTTGCATACAACACTGGATAAAAATTCGCACATTTCGAAAAATTGTTTGTATTGAGCACTCTTTTTGATATCTACAGACATATGAAAGTTAGTGGGGTATGCATTTGTAACCAAAAAACCTGTAGGTTAAGGTTATGTTAATAGTGAAGAGAGTCGGAACCTTATATGACTTAAAAAAAATAAACTTACAAATTCACAAATTCAAATAGTTGGTAAAAACCTTAAACCTACAATAATTCGATTGCAATGAATAACCGGTGGAAACGTAAAGATCTAATAGGCCTGATAGTGGATTTTCTAGGGTTTCGTTGGACAGTGGAACACATGCCAAAATTCCCAAGAATGGGCAATTTTTTTAACATTATCGTGTATCACAAGGAAACTAATATATCTAAGCCCGTAGGGTATTTTTTTTACGAACCAAGATATTTTTATATTTTTAGGTATAGATTCATTTTGCCGCTTATATACTGCAAATAGTAATCGAAATGAATTCGACCGCGGATGGAGCATTTATTTAGCCACAAAAAAGCTCTAATATATTTCTACCTAACTACTCAGCAAGTGGTTGAAAATTCTATTTAAACAAGAAGTGCACATATCGGTCAAAAATCGATAGGTGCCGATGCATATACGACGCGAAATGATAGGTGGCCTTGACCTAGGATGATAAAAAAATGTACAGAGGTATTTGACATGTCAGTTGTGATAGATATTACGGCTGAGTTTTGGTTTGTTTAAAGCAAATATTTCTCTGATTTTTTGTATCGATTTATGTTGGTGCAATAAAGAGACAGACATTTTTGAGAAAAACTGGTTACGGCGCCGGAAAGTACTCAAAAAGATACACAGAATGGACGGTTTAGTATATATTCCAGGTCCTGGAATATATACTATTAAAAATAAATAAAAATTTATTATGAAAAAATATTGTGACAGCTCTCAAAAAAATTGTTTTCTCGTAACTTCTGAACGACTTAAAATTTGTATATATGGTTTTCACAGTTCCATGTTAATTGTAGGGTCATCATTTATTTAAAAATTTCTTTGACATCTGCCAAAAAAGAAGTATTTTTGCAGTTGTCCAAAAAGCGTCTAGTATTCCTAACTTTTAAGTAGCTAAATATTTTTAAATGATATTTTTACAGATAAATGTATAGTGTATATATTCGTAACCGGATGTATCGAACTAGCGGACATTTGTTAATCAAAAATAGCCGTCAAGGTTATGATAATAGTAAAATAGGATCGAAAATAAGTGTGTAGGACTAGACTCCTAAGATCACGCACACGACTAATACACGCATCTAGAGTCCACAGGGACAACCTGACATATTACTTGTTGACTTGACCAATTCGCACTTCCGACAGCTGCAAAAATTGAGAGATTTCTTCAGCAACAAGGCACAAACATCAAGCCTCCACCGCATAGTGACCTTAAGTGTCAAATCGTACTCTTCACTCAATCTCGCAACTGCCAACATCATCCTAAAATCACTTTCAGACCCCTACAAATAAGAACAGTGGGCTCACACATGGATAAGGAAACATCCAACAGGTAGCTGAAGGAGGGACAACTGTTCCCAGAGACAGAAGCATTTGTGATGGCAATACAGGACCAAGTTATTAACACACGAAATTCATCATCAAAGACCGGTTCGTTGAATCCGATAAGTGTCAAAAATGTAGCGAGAGACCAGAAGCTATACAGCATATAAAGTTCAGTGCTTGAAAATAATGCTTTCAAACTGTACTACGACCGAGCAATTATCACCGACGGACGGCTGACGAACAACCGGCCTGATGTAGTACCGTTAAATACGGAAACAAAGACAGCTTATTTGGTAGATGTCGCTGTACCCAACAATAACAACGTGTTATATGATATATATCAAGAGAAAAAGGCCAAATATGCGGAGCTGGCCATCGAGATACAGCAGATGTGGCTACTGAATAAGGTTCATGTGATACTGATCATCGTATCATCAACTAAACTAGTTCCAAAAACACTAGAACAGAGTCTGAAAATCGTAGGACTGCATACTAACACGTTCATCGACATCCAGAATGCAGTCCCGCTCAGTACTTGCTACATAGTGAGAAAATTCTTGCAGGACAACACATAGAACTAATAGAAACTCACTCCTTTTGATGCATGCATCCGGGATGGGCTTAGAACCCAAAATTTATTGAGAAATTGATTGTCAATTTCGATAATAATAATAATAATAATAATAATAATAGAAGGAGAGATACGCTTGGTCAACCCCACTAGGAAAAATTCCGCCCCTCTCATCAAATAACCGCAGAAGGCGTGTGCGCTGGAATAGACAGGACAGACTTACGCGCGCCTGCTATAAAGTGACAAAATGGCGCAGACAGGATCTTTCGCATTATGCAGGGCAAAATAAATCAATCGAAAAGTCGGAACAAGAGCTCTAAAGCCTCCACTAGAAGCGATTGTGCCTCAGAGGTAGTGCAGTAGAGAAAGTTGACCAGAAAATGCGCGTCAGATTGGGACAAATGCTTCTACTATACACAGAAGAGGAGCCTTTCGATGGCCTATATAGAGTATCGGAATCGGATTCTGTTCCGCACTCCTAGCTAGCCGAGGTCCTTGGTATAATAAGAGCAACAGGCACGTTTTAGACGGTCTCAGAAGCTTGATTGTAAGATGAGAGACGCTTCTTACACAAAAAGGGGCGACACACAGTACAAAACCGAATGGTTGAGAGTAAAAAGAAACATTTTCCGGAGACAGCCTGAGTACACTCTGGTTCTGTCTAGCTTTTCTTTTATGGATAACTGTTAATTAGACAACCGCAAATAAAAATAACACACACCGTATATAGATGACATAAAGTTGTATGCAGCAAGGAACAACTCGAAAGACAACTTGAACTTGTTTCAACATTCACGAACGACGCTCCTTTATAAACATCAAGGTCTTATTAGAATAATCTTAACAAAGTACAAATTGCATGACCCAGAGTCTTCTATAGATCGCATATACCGACAAAGAGAAAAGGGAAGAAGAGGATTACGTAACCTAAAAGAAAACCTTACCAAGGACATAGTACAATACAACTTTAACAAAGCACAGATTGCATGACCCAAAGTCATCCAAGCTAAGATCTAGTGGGATATCTCAATAATAACTGACCGAGAAGTAGTCAACAACAGGCCTGAAATTTTGGTATTCGATAAGATATAAAAATCAAGAAATATAATTGATATAACCGTTCCAGAAGGCACAAACCTCAGGGAAGCTTTTAATAAAATGTGAACACATATACTGACCTTGCCCATGAAATGAAAGTCATACATCAGTTAAACACCGTCAGTATTTACCCTTTTGTAATTTCCTTGAACAGATTGATACCAAAAAAAACCATCAATGGGTTGTAGAACCTGAGGGTCGAGCAGCCTAAAAACATAATGAAGATGGCACAAAAATTAATCTTGCTCGCACTGCGCGTATCTTCCGACGGGCACTCACCTACAATTAGATCGTTAACTCATGCCGAGTTTCGTTCCCATCGCAGCAAACTTACCGACTTCGGTCTTAATTAAAAAAATATAATAATAATACTAATGATAACAATAAACCATTTTATTATTAATGAAGTATTAAAATAAAATTTACAATAACGGCAAATTAATAAATATGGGTTAATAAATCATTGAAATGCAAATAAATGTTATTGAGAAAACCATACCAAATACTATTTAGGCGACAATATACAGGTAAATAACTATTTACTACGATCGTGAGGAAAAGAAACTTTTCTGCGCTACTAACACTAAAAAGTAACTTTATCGCACAATTTGTTAAATTAATGAATATCTTATTTAAAACACTCAATAAGGTGAAATACTTTCAAAGTAAGTATTTCTTTTGTAAGAAGCTCAATAATTTTTTTGATTACAGTATATTATTATTATTGAACTCAATTTTAGTTGACGTTTTTCTGAGAACTATATCGATGGGAGGAAAAATTTTGTACCTAACAACGCGGAAAGTATCTTTTCCGCTTCGTGTCGTTTGTTCTCAACTGCCATCGCGTGCGGAAAAGTACTACTTTCCGCACTTTTTAGGTAAATAGCTATTTAACACGCGTGTGATATAAAGCACTTTCTAGCATAAACAGTGCTTTTTGTCAGTTTCGTATGTAGCTGCATGACAATAAATGTTATAAATTTGTAACTACTTCAATTCCAATTTGTAGCAAAACATAACCTGCTTCTGTAAAATTGGTTGAAAAGAGAAAGAAAACAGTTTTTTTAACGAATTTTCTAGTTTTTGTAAAAACTTTTTTCCTTCCTATCAGAGGAAGGCTTTTCTTAATCTGTAGTAATATTCTATTATAACTAACATGCCAAATATCTTTAACAAAATGAAACAATATCTACATTTTTATCACACTTTTATTCACAGATTAATTAACAGATACATAAATATATACTTACATATGTACAACTTAAACTACGGAAAAGAAACTAATATATAGTATTAAAAAGGTAATAAGATTCTATCAAAATAGAAGAATAATAAATATAAAATATACAATGTTACATAAAATTAGATTGATTCTCACCTTGCTATCAGAATCTGCAAAAATCAAAAATTTTCTTAATGTACCATGTAATAAATTGGGCAGAAAGTTCAATGCCAAAGTGAGAATTTTGGTTCCGGGAGATTTCAATGTAGATTTTAATTTTAATAAAGTAGATGATAGTTATAGTAAAACTGAGATGTTAACTCAACTATTTTTTTCTTTTGGTTTCATCTAGCTCATACAGAGCCCAACTCGTTAGAAGTGAATTATTTAGACAATATTTTTATTAATTTTGAAATAAATATGGCTCAAAACGGGATGTTCTGATTGTAAGGTTCATATTGTGGAAGTGGGATTTGTCTCAATAGGAATGCAGATGTATAAAGGTATATATAATCAAGATAAACATCAAACCTTTTATAATTATCTTTCACAAGAAAGTTGGCAAAATGTATATGAGGCTGATCTAGTCGGGTTGAAATATATATGTTTGATGAGATTTCATTCGTTTTACAACCTGTGCTTTCCTGTGCTAAAATTAAGTAATAACTGGGGCCACATACATTTATTATGAACCGACCTCCTCACAAAACATTTCGCCACTCCCACTATTGTTTAATCTTGATAGAGATATTAAAAAAACAATTTGTGAGGTTTATGATGTAGTTTATAGAAAGTAATTATTTATGTATACAAGAAGTTTCTAATTAAAATATCTTATTTAATTAATAAATAATAAATGGCGACACCAAAATTTTTAATAAAAAATATATAATAGCTACAGTTTGAGACGTGAACGACCTCAAAATAATGCGAGTTAAGTGCTACGAAAAATGTCTGTATTCGTTAATAATACTATATTGCTAATAGACTAAAATTCTGCAAATCCATCCCATTCGTGGCGCTCTCAGAATTGTACTCTTGCTAAATTTAAATACCTTCTAATTTTCTTAAGCTTCTTGATAAAAAGAAGTTTCTCAACGGGAAAGGTATTTTTAGCAGCAATTTCATTTAGAAAGACCTTTTTAAATTTCGAATTTTTTGTCTGTATAAATTAAGCTTTAAAATAATGTCCAAATACTAAAATAATTTGGTTCACAAAAAATGTCCTTTCTAAAACGTAAAAATCTGGTTAAAAAGTAAGTTTTACAATTTAGTACTGTCACATTTCAACTGGCAAGTTTGACACATTTTATGATATTTTATTTAATTGTTTAAAAAAGTGTATTTAGTCAAAGTAAGTACCATAATCAAAGTCGCATAGAAAGTCAGTCTTTTTGTCAAATATCTTTAACAAAATGAAATATCTACATTTTTATCATACTTTTATTCACATATTAATTAACAGATACACAAATATATTCATACAGACATACATATGTACAAGTTAAACTACGGAAAAGAGACTAATATACAGTATTAAAAAGCCAATAAAATGAAAACAGAAGAGTAATAATTATATAAAATATACAATGTTACATACATTTAGATTGCTATCAGAATCCGCAAAAATCAAGAATTTTGTTAATGTACCATTTATTAAATTGGGCAAAAAGTTTCAATGCCAAAGTGAGAATTTTGGTTCCGGGCGATTTCAACGTATATTTTAATAAAATAGATGATAGTTATAGTAAAACTGAGATGTTAACTCAACTATTTTTTTCTTTTGGTTTCACCTAGCTGTGTTGTGTTCTGATCGTAAGGCTCAGATTGTGGGACTAGGATTTGTCTCAATGGGAGTGCAGATGTATAAATGTATATATAATCAAGATAAACATTAAACCTTTTATAATTACCTTTCACAAGAAAGTTGGCAAAATATGTATGAGGCAGATCTAGTCGAGTTGAAATATATATCTTTTCATGAGAATTCATTAGTCTCACAACCTGTGCTGTCCACTAAAATTAAATAATAACTGGGGCCACTTACATTTAATATGAATGGTTGGGTTACTGAAGAGGTTAGGGAAGTAAAGCAAACAGTTATGTTATGCTATGAATGCTTTTGTTGGAGTAAAACCTTCTCTTTTTATTTCATGAGGCCACTTCTTTCGACTTTCTTCGTCCTTAGGAAACCAAAAAAATGAACCTTAGGTCCTCTCGGGTAGTTTTTGCAATTAGGTACACATTAAATAAAGGGCATTGTTCTAAATTAAAATATTTCTTTGAAAATCCACTTTGTATAGAATTCAAATGTTAACCTCACTACCACAAACTTCTATTTTGATGAAAGTTTTATAGCACCAGTCTCAGAACTAACAGCACTAATACAAATATGTACAAAAATAGTTAAAAACTACTAATGTTCTAATTTATTTGTACAAACAAATGCAAAAAACACGCCGTAAGCAAATTTACAATTGATGACTCATCGCAAGCTGTCAACGGCCGTCTCCAGGCTTTCTAGTAAAGACGATGTTGATTAACCTGCCGCAAATCAGTACAAGGATGTAGATTTACTAGACAATATAAATTAATATTAATTTACATTACAAAGTCGGTAGATGACATTACATTATTAGTTGTTTTACAGACGAGGCGTAATTAATCAATCAATCAATCAATCAATCAATATTTATTTGTGATGGATATACATAGTATTTTCACAAGTCAAATTTTCTAGGAGAAAAGAAATAAATGTCACAATAATTATTATAAATACATTACAGGTCACTGATAAAAAATACAAATATAACTAACAAGTAATTCTAACTATATACAAGGACCAAACAATTTACATTCATAAGTAGTGTATAATAAAATTACAGACTATGATAGATAAACTTTAACGAATATATACATGTTTAAAGTGGGTGCATCTAGATGTCGTCAAAATTGTTCATTAAAAAGCTTTCCAAAGAATAAAAGACTTTTTGCTCTAAATAGTTTTTCATTACTATTTTAAATTTAGGAAAGGAAAGAGATCTGGTCCTATCTGGAAGTGCATTAAAACACTTTATTCCAAAATGGTTCTGTCCGTCCCTGGCCCTTGCCGTTCGAGAATGCCTGACAACAAGATCATTCTTGCCCCTTGTACCATATGAATGGTAGTCGCTGTTGGTCTGGTACTGTGTTATATTGTTTTTCACATGAATTAAACATGACAAGATATATACACATGGAACAGTCAGAATCCTCAGAGAAACAAAGAGATCCCTACAACAGTTTCGAAAACCCCTCCCCGCCATGACTCTCACACACCTCCATGGTTTATGGCATATGGCAAAGATTCTGGACATATGTGCAGAGTGGCCCCAGCACAAAATGGCATATGATATGTGTGAGTGGAAGTAAGCAAAATAAGCTGTCCTCAGGACAGGGTCAGAGACGCTGTTTCTCAGGCTACGCATAACAAACACAATTCTATTAAGCTTACCTGCCAGCCGAGCACAATGCCCCTCCCAAGTGAGCCCAGCGTCAATGTGGATCCCCAGGTATTTTACCGGCTTATCGATTGACTGCATTGACCTTAAAGAGAATCGCAAGATCTGTGTTTTCTCCTGATTCAGGGTGAGTCTATTGCTAGTAAACCACTCGCTCACACAGGTCCCCGACTCCATTGCCGCCGTCGCCAGTTCGGCCTCTGTATCAGCCATTTCAAGCGCAGCAGTGTCATCAGCAAACATTACCAGCTTACCGGATGAAAGACAAGTCGTGATATCATTAACATATATTAAGAATAATGTAGGTCCCAGTACAGAGCCCTGGGGAACTCTATATTTGACAAGTCTTCTGTCAGATTTGTCCCCTCCAAACACACAATGTAATGTAATGTAAATCATAATGTAAATTGAGAAATATTTTTGAAATTATACTATATAGTTCGAGATTTTTTGTTATGGAACTATCACTGAGAGTTATTTTAAAATGGCCGATTTCTGACAACATATTCATTCAACGTCATTTTATCTGTCAAAACGACTTGATAAAATTACGAGAAACGTTGATAGGCAACGCTTTGGTACTGTAATAAGTCATTTACCGGCCGCAAATGAGTATAAAATAAAATATATTCCGAACAACATCAGGAGGTGCTACAAAGTTCCCTGTGAAGCCTAGCAGTGACCTCATTTATCCGTGGCGTGGAACGCCACCATTGAGTAGGGCTGTCGTACAGGTTCTTCGGGAGGCCACTCAGAGATGCCTGCAATGGCTGGATGCACCGATTTCCCCACAGGATCCTATAGTTCGCCACTCCCACTATTGGTTTAATCTTGATCGAGATGTTAAATACAAAATTTGTCAGGTTTATAATTTTTATAGCAACTAATTATTTATCTGTAAATTAGCTTTTTGGATATTTCGCCAAACTGATGAGACCCAGAAATTCTTCGAAAGCAACATAATGGGATCCAAAATTACAAGGATAGTAGACCTTTTTGAATAAAATTGGCCCAGTTTAGAAAAACGTATTCTTTGTTTAATAAAGAACTGTTCAGTTTATTGCCTGTTTCGACTTCTGTTCATCATCTTCAGTCAGGGAAAGTACCCTGAGAGAGTGGTAAAATCGCTGTATCTAAAAAATACAAAGTTGGAAAAGCATACAAAGTTCAAATCCAAATTCGGACGAGTGCATACCGATGGAACATACACTGGTCCGAATTTGGATTTGAGCTTTGTGTGATTTTCCAACTTTATAATTATTCATGCATACAGGAGGTTTTTAATTAAAATATCTGATTTAATTAATATATAAATGGCGACAGGGCTCGCGCTACCGGAACAAATGACCAAATTTATATGGCTAGACCTCTAATCATGTCACATGTTAAATATTTATAATAAAAAATAATTAATAGCTAAAGTTTGACACTAATAGCTAAAGTTTGACACATGAACTAAGTCAAAATAATGCGAGTTAAGTGCTATAAAAAATATCTGTATTCGTTGATAATACTATATTGGTTATAGACTAAAATTCTTCAAATCCATCCCAATCGTGGCGCTCTCAGAATTGTACTCTTGCTAAATTTAAATACCTTCTAATTTTCTTAAGTTTCCTAATAGAAAACAGTTTCTCGACATAAAAGGTATTTTTAGCAGCAATTTTATTTGGAAAGACCTTTTTAAGTTTCGAATTTTTGTCTGTATAAATTAAGCTTTAAAATAATGTCGAAATACTAAAATAAGTTGGTTCACAAAAAATGTCCTTTCTCAAACGTAAAAATCTAGTTAAAAAGGAAGTTTTACAATTTAGTATTGCCACATTTTAATTGGCAAGTTTGGCATATTTTATGATAGTATTTTATTTAATTATTTAAAAACCGTATTTAGTCAAAGTAAGTTCCATAATTAAAGTCGCATAAGAAGCCAGTCTTCTTGAAAATAATTTTGTCTTGATGAAAGAAAAGCTATTAAAATTGCAAAGTTTAGTACAGAGAATGATGGGACGGATGATGTAGGAAATACAGCTTAAAACAGTTTTTAATAACAAATAGAAATAAAATGAAATAGCTACGATTTTTTCTATTATCGGTATTTTGTACGTTTGAACTTTATTAGTTTCTAATATTGACCAAATTTTATCTCCCTAAACGTTTTTTCCTTAACAGCATGTTCCTTGTAATAAGCCTAAAAGAAAGTCACTATAAAACTCATATAAATTTGGGACATAAAAAAATTATAGCTCAATAAATATTATTCGTGAAAGCCTAGTACTTTGGAAACCCTTCGCTACCCTGTCTTTTATAAAAGGTTTTCCAATCCTGCCGCAATTCGATGGAATATAAAGAAAAGTAAATGTTTGGCTCAGAAAGACTGACGTCGACGGTCAGGCCTTTAAATCGTTTCATAAAATTCTGATAAGAAAAAGGAACTTCATGTACAAAATGGGAAAATATTGATATATAGATGAACCAAATCTGGTAACTATTAATTTAGAAATATCTTGCTTTAAAGCAAGGGGTATTAAAGTATATATTATGTATGTAGCAAATCAGATTGGTCAACTGTTTTCAAAATATATGCATATGTAGAATTTGCTTTTGATTATGTTACAGGATACCCTTCTGTGATCGATTTCTGGGCCTTTAGCCTCATCAGGCAGGCATGTATCCAGTGTGATCTCAAATAAGATATCATCGATGTGACACAATCAAAAACGAAAACGTCTATGAAAGCAGAAAAGTTCTACGAGCTAAGCATAATACTTAGCGCCTTACCTATTGGGGATAGGCTAGTGACCCCCTTCAATGAACTAAGCAACGAACGCCCTAACAATTTCAATTATTTAACTAATTCCATTTGATGTTAATCGTTAATCATATTGCTTTACCATAGTTATTTATATACAAGTCATTGTATGCGCAACCCTGTTAAATACTGCGCACATTTAAGGTCTCTTAACTGAAAAATAAGAACATGAAATTTATATATTTAAATTTACTTTACATTTTATTTAATAATTCATATGTTCCATTAGCTATTTATAATTAATATAATATTACTACAAACTAATTTTCTCTTTTTGTTTCAGACTGTAATGTTCACGCTCGGAATGTTTCTGAGTTGCATTTTTATTACAAACACTGGCTTCGAGGAACAGAACATTGGCTCCAATTTAGTTGACAGTCCACCAAAAGATTTCACGGACTTCGATCAATACGCAGTCACTTGCTACATATGCGTCAACGTGTCTGATAATCTGATTTGTAATCAGTTTGCTATTGATCGGCCCTGCAAACCAGGTAGACCTAGTTTTTTACATACATAAACATCAATTATTAATAAGAAACAAAACATTAAAACCTAAGGTGAAAACAATGCTCCTCTCTTCAGCCTGTAGTCATCCACTTCTCAATGAGGGTGTCTTCTATTCCTTTACACGTAGTTTTATTTAGGGTTGTTTGGATGAAATTTTGTTCTGCGATTTTCACGCCATATCTTTGGGGGTCAAACGGCACTTCTTTTCGCTTATCTTGGACGCCAAGTTATCATTTTGTGAGTTCATCGTTTTGGGTGTTGGCGAACTAGGTGCTATTCTTGTAAGGACGTTCTTTTGATATCCTCAATTCGTATTTGGTGCTTTAGACTTAATCCAGAACATTGCCTGTTGAGTCACTTGTAACCTGTTTGCGGATTTGCGACTGGTTTCAAGGCCATACGTAACGACAGGCAATATGCGTGAGTCATATGATTTTTGCTTAAGATTTATGGCTATTTCTTTAGATTTAAGTATACAGGGTGACGTAGAAATTCCATCACACGTTATCTCCGTTATTTTTAGATTTAATACATTTTGCTGATTTGAAAGCTTAACCTAAATACTTTCTACAGATGTCACATTTAATCTAATCAGTATACAAAGTGTTTTTGGTTCTTTTTTATTTGATGTATCTAATACTGGGATTTGTTTCTACTAGAATGGCAAACAAGTTTTTCAAAAAAATATTTTTAAAATCGTAATAATTTACACTAATAATGTTTAAAGCTAATAGACGTCTCCATAATAAGCTTAAGCAGATACCATTTCGTTGCCATGATTTTGCGTTTAAAAATGTTTTGAAAATCACCTCAAAATGGTAAAATCATCAAGAGTTTGCTCAAAATTTAATCCAGATATAAAAGTTAAACTATACGTAAACGTTTAGTTCAAATAGTAGGCCTCAAATATAGAATATAAACCCTGTCATAATTTTGAGTTTCCTATGAACCTAGTTACTAAATAACAATATTGTAATAATTCAATTAACCAATTTTCTTTCGTTTTTCGATCTCTCTCTTGCATACAGCTTTCGCGTTCTCTCGAAGAAGTGCCCAACAGTAATCCGCCAACATTGCAACGTTACTCTTCCCCTGATACCTTTTTTCCATATTGGAAATTTCTAGATGGAATCGTTCTCCGTGTTCGTCACTAACGTCTCCAGTTTTCGGGGAAGTATTCTAGGTTAGAGCGTAGAAAATGTATTTTCAACGACATATTACGTCCCATCTCTTCGTAAGACTTTAGAAGTTTATTTACAATTTTTGGATAATTTTCTACTCTTTTATTTCCTAGAGAATGGATTACACAATTTTAAAGGCATCCCATGCCTCTTTTTCGTTCCCGTCAAGCACATGGGTTGGAAGGAGTAAGGGAGAGTAGGAGATAGATAGAGAGAGAGAGAGTGAGAGAGTGAGGGGGGGAAGAAGGAGAGGGGTAGAGAGAGAATCCCACAGAGAAATGGGGAAACGTGTGTTTCGCTATCTGTAGGTATCCTGAAAAGCTGAAAAAAATCTGGGAGGATGATTTAAATGATAATGAAGAAAAGCAAGTTGTTCCCTCTGTAAATAAAATTTAAATGTACTTTATTTATATAAAGAATGATTCCATGCGAAAATTTAAAATTTCAAAATCGTAATTATTGTACCTAGCAAAAATGGAAGTCAGACTAGAAAAATTACTGTTCAGTTCCAAAGCCCAAAAGTTTATTTAATTTTTATCGTTTTGGCGAATTTTTTAATGTCAAAATAAAATAAGCCGTACTTGAAATTCCTTTTCACTAAGAGTGCGACATTAAAGGTTTCGTATGAAGACAATCATATTCTCTTTACCTATTATTATAGTATATTATATGTATATATACACTGTAAAAATATATGAGACATGAAATAAAATAATTTAGTAAAATAAATTCACATTACACGATCGGAAACCAATACTTTATAGGATTACTCTAGAGGTACAATGCCATAACTTACTTGAAACGTTTAGTGCCCCTCCCAATCCCTACGATTCTTATCTGATATATGTGTCCCTAAATTATTTCCTTTGCATATTATATAATTCTTAATGCCTTGCACCCTTTTAATTAGTAGCTCCTCTATTTGTTGATCTTAAACCACATCCTCAAGCCGAAGTAAATAACTGTAATAAACGAAATAAATTACTTTTTTGATGTCGCTGTAGTAAAGCTTGTTTGCTGTGAAACGGTGGATTTCCACATGCTGCAATACGCGTGGCATCTGGTCTCAGGAGTAACATCGGTAAGGTGCCGGGTGCCGCTCGGTATGTGCCCGGGGTTCATATGAGACCATAAAATGAGTATATTTTACACCATAGTAGGGTAACAATGCACCAAATCAGTACAATTTTTCCCTTACTTCCCTTCATTACAGGTACCTTTAAATTAAATATTTTAAAGTTATTCATGTGGTTATCAATAGAGGGAGCTTGCATGATCTAAATAACTAATTCTTTCCCGCTTATGAAACAGGTTAATCCGAAATAATCTGGCATACAAATAAAATGTGCGTTGAAAATTCTAGATGAAAAATTCTGTTGTTATAATCTTCTAGAAGTTTATTTTATTTATTCTAAGGTAAATGTATCTCATTTTCAGTTATAAGACTTATGACAATAATAATGTTTACGCAATTTGTAAAATCGTGTCAAATTCTTATAAAAGTGGGTTATTTTGCTCCATGGTATAAAGTAACCTCATGGTGCCAAAGTATTCACGTTCACTTTTTGATTACTTAATTTGTAAAACTTAATAACGATTTAACCGTTCAATTTGCTCACGATGACGTCAAAATAAGGCTGCCGTAGATGAAGACAGGGTCAGGAAATTTGAAAGATGATGAAACCAACCTCACTGACAATCCTGACATGAAGCAAGTTGTAATCAAAATACCCTGAAAGGATCTATAACTCATCCAAAAATTCAGTTTATTTTATGATGGCAGGAAGTGCAGCTGGAGAACTTATGCCTCCATATATGGTTTATACATCAAGCAATATGTGATATACTTGAATTCAAGGTGGTCCAAATGGTATATATTACAATAATTCTGCTTCAGGATGGTTCGAAACTCATTCCTTTTCAGATTGGTTTGAAACGATGATATTAGTGATGTTAAAAAAATACTACGGAAAAAAAGTTATGTTTGGTAATAAGTTATCATAACATATCAATCAGCATATGTTACAATTATACCGGGAAAATGATATTTATTTTGTATGTCTCCTTCCCAATAGTACACAATTCACACAAACATTGGATGTTGCGTTTTTGGCATGAAGAAATGTGGTCCAACTGGAAAGAAAGTAACGCTGGTGGCAAAAGCAGTGTATTAGAGGAACAATATTTTCCATATCTTTTAAAGCAACTTATGAATAAGCTACAAGACAAGGCTAAGGACAACTTGATATAAAAATTGTGGAATTTACCCATGTGACGTTACATCTCTTCTTATGAGGCTATCAAACGGAATCAAGGCCCTGATATTTAGGATTCGTTTATAGAGTATAAAAAAGAGGGCACTATACTTCTGTTAAATCGAGACGCAAATAAGGAGATTACTGTTCCAGCTGGGAAAAGTATTGCCTAAGAGGAAGTCATACAGGCAGTAGATAAAGGGTGCTCTGGCAAGGGCTTAACCAATCCAAGAAAACCAAAGAAAAATAGGAACATCAATTTGGATTTATCAGATGAGTTATAGAATTAACCACGTACACTGCAAGACTCCGACGATGATATTGATGAAGTTGCGGAGATGGAGATTTACAAAAAACTGTAATGACAATTAGTTTTCTACAAATAACGTTCATGACCTGGTATCGCTGAAATCTGTTGCACAAAAGGTTATGACATTTGCTATATTTTCTTATGAAGGGAAACAATGACATCCCCAAATGTCATAGAAGCAACCATAAATACAATGGAAAAAATATAAGTGTGCAAGGATTTTATAACTGGAAGGACGTCAATGATATGATTGACCAACCAAAACAACTGGACAGATTGTGGTTTGAATAAACATTAAAATGTTTAATTAATTACTTTAATTTGTACCTTATAAAAATGTTTATTTATCTAATCAACCTTAAATTGCGGTGTTACATATAGATGCAATTTTTCACTTGGAAGGCACTTGCACTATATTTTTTAAACTAACAAATTTGTCATGTGGTGCAAAGTAAGGCCGCAACACCGTAAGAGATACATTGCAACATTTTTGAAATATATGCTTGTAATTACAAATTACTTAATTAAGGATTTAAGTAAAATGTATACAGTATGGTGATACTAATATATTACATAACAAGTGTTGAAAGTGGTAGTTTTCAAACGAGGAGGTATTTAATACGAGGCGATAGCCTAGTGCAGAAATCCTAGAGAGGAAAAAATGTTTCAACACTAGTGTTGAAAAAAATGTCACCCGTTACGTCAGCTAATTATTGACACAAAATTGTTGCATTGAAAAGCATTTTTCAACACACAAGTGTGTACCCGGCTTTATAGTAGGCGCCTACTGGCCGGAGACGTAAGCGCCGCACGCACCGGTAGTTATAATTTTTTATATTAATTTGCATTTGAGGTCCTGCGTTTAATACGAACTATATTAATGTAAATTTTAGGACCTTATATGTGATAGAGGTATATAATCGTTCTTTGACTGCTTCAGTAGTTTCAAAACTTCACTGTTTGAAAATCCTGTCATTCATGCAATATTATACTTTTTTCAGGCGAGACTTTCTGTCATACCTTGCACATAATGGACTCTAAAGGAACCAGCGTGTTGGTAAATAAAAAGTGTACAACTGAAAAAGAATGTCAAAGGAATAAAGTTGGATGCGTGGAAATTGATGCACAAACGGTATGTAGTTAGATTATTATAAATGTACACATTTTTGCAGGCACACAACCAGGGATGATCCAGGTGAAATTCTCCTAAAAAACTTTGTAAATATTTTTTAGATAATTTATTATATGAAAGTAAAATCCACTGACTGTTGATTAAAAACGAGTTTACTAAAATCCCTCATAGCATCTTTTGTATAATATACCCTTATAACTAAGGGCGGGGATGAGAATAGTTACGACTGAAAAGAGAAACATCCGTAGCATATATAAGCGGAAATGAATTTGCACAATCACAAGCCTTGTCTTCAAAAGTTAATTTTTATCCACAAGTATAGGCAACTGTTAACAATTAACGTTTCAAATGAAATTCTATTCATAACAATTCATATCTGGAATAATGAAATCCATAATAATTTATGTTCGGTGGTAATTAATATTTATTTATAACGAAACGTACTATAAATAATTCAATCAACTTCAACAGATATGATATAATGATCCGACAGTGATATGGTTTTGTTTTTATTTCATTTTAAGCCGATTTTGAGGACTCTTCCCTGTAGGCTTTTTTATCTATTATTTCTTAAAATTATTTTTAGTTATACAGGTTATTTAAAAAAACACTTCTTTTGAACGAAATATCCTATATATTTTTACATTTTTGAATTCTTGAAACAAATCTAGGAAGATTTTATATATAAGGTTCTATACATATTTTCAACTGTTTACGAATTATTGACGATTTTTACCCCCTTCAATACTTTTATTTCTGAATTTAGAAAATAATATTAGTTTTTTTTTGTATACAGAGGCAATCGGATAAATCGTAATAAAACAACATTTTTTTTATGGAAACAGAATATACTAAAAATTACATCCTCACTCGGTAGGCCATATATCGTCATGTTGTCATTAGTCGCTTCGTATTTTATTCAATTATAATCAAAAAAACTAATTTGGAAACGAATCTGTCTGAACAACTGTTTGACTATTCAATATGGTATTTTCCGAACAAGAAAAATTTGAAATTCTCTTTTAAATAACAAAAATGCAGCTGCGGCATGAAGGAAATACATGGAAATTCATGCAGAAGAGACAATATACCGTCTAAAATGAAATTTAAACGTATTTATTTATTACTTCAGAGGGATAAATCCTTGATGTGGCAAAAAGATAAAGCGGCTCTAATTAAGATGAGGAACTAGACATCTTTTTATATTATATAGTTATGTATCACATAAATTAAATTTATACTATAATCACATCTTGAAACTTTCCTACGGTCTCTAAGTAAAATTTGAAATATATTCCTTATTTTAAAAACTTTATTGGGAATTTTTGTTACAATTTTCTTCTGATAATAATCATATATAGAATATATAGAACCATACACCTATACAATCCTTTAAACTCCATACGTTTGTAGAAGTATTGAAAAATGACCCTCTATTTTTCCATAAATTTGACTGACTGACTAATCAAGCTAACTATAGCTGGAAATAACAACAAAACTTACACTACTTGTCGTTAGAAAATGCAGAAAAGTATTTCAAAATTTTCGTTCTGGGCGACGCGCGACGGTCTATAAATGTCTGGTGTGGTATTAAAGCCAACAGAATTTTAGGCCCTATATTCTATGACGGCGCATTATCTGGTCACTTTGCCAAAGATATTATTTGGCAACAAGATAGAGCGCCTCGACATATGTTGCTCGTGTTGCGCAATATCTAAACAACAATTATGAAACATGGATAGGGAAATACGAAACAACTTTATGGCTAGCCACTACTCCAGACCTCACGGCTCTAGATACTTTTTTGCGGGGTCATTTAAAAAAACAAAATTTATTTCATAATCACTCCCTATCTCTTCAAAATCATCACTATTTTCTCCTGGGACATTTATAACTTAGGCACGGAAATTTTGACGTAATTAAAAACGAAATTAAGGCGGAAATAAACAAGATAAACACCAATCATTCGAAGTGTATATTGCAGGCTTTAGAAAAATTGAAGAAGGATTATCGGCTATGTATTCAAATGAACGGTGGCCACTTGTTAAGATCATAAGTTTCATTATATTGTTTAAATTCAAAATAATTTTATAAATGGATCGAAATAGTCGATTTTTAAGCGTCGATAATTCGTAAAAAGTTGAAGATGGGTATAGAACAATATATACAAAATCTTTTTAGAATTATTCTAAGAATCCAATAATGTAAAAATATACACGGTATTCCATTATAAAAATGTGTTTTTTTAAATAACTTATTTTTGAGACACTCTGGAAAACCAAAAAAAGTTTAGTCATAATAGACAAAAACCCTACAACTTTTTTATTTAACTTTTTTTCCTAAACTCACGAAGAAAAAAGTTAAGGGGGGGTAAAATATATAATAGATCACCCGGTTCGAAATTTTTAATTTATAATTTATTAAATTATTGGTAAAAATTATAAAAACAGGTATATAAAACCTTTATGTCGATAATTAACAATTTATTTTTCGCTGGATAGCAGGCTGTTTTAATATTTAGACGAGTAGTTCTTAAATTCTTCTTTCGGCCATTTTCTTTAAATACATATTTTAGATATGTTATAGTAATAAAAAACTTATACATTGTATATCTGTATTTAAGAATTCGATTTTTTTTTTCATATTCGGCTACACCTACAACATTACACTCAAACAAACAGTCAGATTTTACTGAATTTTTGACATGTTTATCAAAATTAAATGAAAATTAAATAATTGTAACAACAGTTTTTGTACATAGCTGACATTACACTGGCCATGAATTTTAATACACAAATTACGCATTATATTCTGAAAAACATGATCATCACTTTATACCTGGAATAGTTAAATACTCACTAAAATTGACGCATCTTAATTATCGAACGAATATGATCATTAAATGTTGCTTTAAGAATTTAATTTAGAACAAAATAATACAGGGTTTCATGCAATTCTAGACTAACTTTGCTGTTTATCAAAATTAAATAAAAATTAAATAATTGTAACAACAGTTTTTGTACATAGCTGATATTAGACTGGCCATGAATTTTAATACACAAAAAAACTTATACTTTATATTGTAATCTTAATTATCGAAGGAATGGTTACGTCAAATTCACCTTATTTTTCATAATAATTTCTCAGAGTGTGATAATATAGGAAAACACGAAGTACATCTTTTGAAAAGTCTTTTTAACAACAATTTTTCTCCAAAATAGGCGGTAATTATAATAACCGTTCGAAATTGGGGTAAATCGTTAATCTGATAGAACCTAAAAAATTATAAATGTATATTTACTATAAATAAAAAAGTACAATATTTAGCACCCATGCTCATAAGAAAACATTAATTAAGAATCATGTGAGGGATAAAATACCTCAAGTTTTTAAGAATTTTTATTGTCCATATTTTTTTATGTTTTGAAATTTTAAATTGTGTAATGTTGATATCTCCATAATTTGAGGAAAGTTAGGATTGCAAAGGCCTTCCAAAAGATGTGCTACTCAACCCCGTATTCCATTAATTTTTTTTTTGAAGATGGCGGCCAGCCGTTAGTCTGGTATCAAAGTTTTTTAATTTTTTATCTTGGTTAGTTCAAATAATAAAAGGATACCCATTTAAGTGACACACTGTATATGTATTAATTAAATGTAATAATATTAATAATAGGTTATAGATGTAGACATATAACTTTTAATTTTTTAGTTACAATCCTTACATATTTTACAGTTTTCTTTATTGTAAATGAGGTAATAAATATATTATATAATCGATATTATTGAAATTATGAGTACAAAAAAAGAGAACTATTTATCAAACATCTTGTGTGTTAGTATTATATTAGTGTTTGAGGAATTATTATGAAGAGTCAGGTGAATCTGACAAAACAGTAATCGCATAGATTTTTCTAGAATTTTATAAAACAACAGTATCATTTTATTTTTAGTTATATTTAGTTATATTATTAAATTGTATTTATTGACAATATGCAAAATGTGCCAGTTTTACTGGCTATTTAAATATCCTAGCTATAAATAGATTAAATCTAGAATTTCGGATAATGCAATAGATTATAAAACTTGTATATTAAAATTCATGGCCACTGTAATGTCAGTAATTTACAAAAATGTCCCATACAATTCTTTAATTTACATTTAATTTTAATAAACGTATCACAAATTCAACAAAATCTGACTGTTTGTTTTAGTATAATAAAGCTTTTAGTAAAAATCGGAATTTTAATATTTTAGGAATAGCCGAATATGAAACAAAAATGATTGGATTCTGGAATACAGCTTCACCCTGTATAATTTGACTTTCACTTTTACATACATTAATAAAAAATATTTTAGGCGACTGACCTATTTGAATACATATTAAGTATTTAAAACAATAAAAATTTTGCGTAAAATATGAAAAACGCTAAATTCCAACTTCGTCACCCTGTATATCAAAAACTACCCGCAGGATTTAGTTGCGGCCATGAAAGCTTTTTATCAGGAGAGTACAACACATAATATTTTCAGAAAAATTGACTGAAAGCGGTTTTCCATAAAAAATGTTCCGGGTCCTTTAGCCTTGACACTATGGCGTAGTAACACCGATTCATTTATCGAGCTTTAAAGAGCCTGGCAAAAGCTAGATCCCGAGAAAAGCGTCTGGCTATAGTAATTGTGAGTCGCTAATACTGTCCTGTATGACGTACTTAAGAACTAGCTATAATACTTTAACGTAGTCGGAAAATTTTTTCCACCTCTCGGGTAGCTGTTACCTGCCAAAGCTCCCCTAATTCAAGCTAGATCATGCTTATATTTTATAACCTACTATAATACACACTCTGTAAAAAAAACTTAGACTGGATACTATGACATATATCTGGGATGCCTGGGATCTTGGTCTATTAGGAAGAGTCATTTTTGTTCAAGATATACTCACCTCCATTTTTTACGTGTACTATAATTGCTCTACGAGCAATATTTTGGCAGATATCTGAAAAAATCCAGTTTTTGTAAATGTTCTGAACTTTTTGCACTTGCAGAAAAGAGTCTTGATACTTCACTGGCTTGACTGTGTTAACACTACTTTAATGTTGGTAATTTTTTTTAAGTCCCCTCATAATATACTAAAATTTTTAAAATATAACCGTTTGTATGTGTGACTTACATGTATAGTTTTGTTGGAAATTTTTAATTATAAAACACAACCAAAATCACAGTGGGTGTTTCAAAAAGCATACTATAAGCAACTCTGCCTTAATATTACGTTTCGGCAGTCTACTTATTTAAAACAAGACGCTCAGTTTTCTCAAAGTGCTCTGCAGAACATCTTGTTGACAAAATTTTCTCGGAAACTAAAAGTTTTCTCTGCATTTTTTTGTGTCAACGGTTAAGCACAGATACTTTGGTTTTTGTCCGATCCCACCTCTCTACACATAACGGAATAAATAAACAAAAACAAATTTCACGGGAAGAAATCGTTGCTTGAGACAAACGAAACCCAAAACAAACCATATATTAAATTCGTGATAATTTAATGTAATCAGGTGTTCTGCAAACTGTTAAGCATGTTATGTATAAAACATACGGAGTTTGAGTCAATTTTTTTTCGACTGTGCATGCAAATTGGAAGGGGGTTAACAGTCATGTAAATGTGTGTGTATGTATCGATTTTTTGTCACCAACGCCTAATCTTAGCTTAATTTGTTTTAAAAAAATCTAAATACGGAAGTAGTATGCTATTTTGTCGTTTATAAAACCTTACTATTTTTATAGTTCACCGTGATAGATATGGAATTCAACAGCTCACTAAGATGATTCTAAATATACTGGGTGAAAAGTTTAACTGAAACAAATTCAATAACTTTAAAACTTATCGAAAAACTGTTTTACCCATCAGATTATCTTATTCGACCCTGGATCTTTTGGTATTAATAATTTGATTGTAACATCATCTCTAAAGGGGTACGTTAAATCACTGGAAAATTACAAACACATTTTATGTTACAAGTCCCATACCCAAATTCAATTGTTTTCGTTCAAAATTGCCATATCAAAATTGTACTCTGACCACTTACAGCCCCTGATCGGCCAATCTATTAAGGTTACTGAATGTTAAAATTCGCCACCTCCGTTTAAATCAGACACCAGTTGACATTTTCGACAAAGCCGGAAGATAATACCATCTGATAAATTAAAAAAAAAATTATATTGGGTCGACCAAGTCATCCCATTAACAATTTAACTGTTTAGTCCATAGTGGGGCTCTAAATGGCACAGAATGACAATTTTGAGACACCATTTTCTCGAAAGCCGATGAATTTAGATATATAACATGTATCATGATATGTGTTTGAAATGTTCAAGTGATTTTAAAAAGTAGTCATATAGAGTATTGTACAAATTCAGCCCGATTTGTGCTAATTCAGATTTTTAAGAAAATTTTTAAAATGCAGAGTGCCGGAAATTTTTTGCTTGGTTTTGGACCCTAGAACAAACATGACTAGGCCAAGAATTTTATATTTTTGCTACAAGACGTATCGTAAAACGTGGTGTATAGGGACAGTCCGACACATTTATGAAGATGTTGGGGCTTTACTTTTTATTTTAATTAAAATTAGTTTCTGTAGGGCAAAAGTCCGAACATGGTGTGTACTTTTCATACCCAAATAATGGCATTTAAAAAAAAATGTTAAATGTCATGTTATTCAGCAGTTATTCTTATTTAAATGCGACTGAGATGTAAAGGGACAACATTTAGAAAAAAAATATATCGTGTGATACCATTAAAATTCAATATAACATATTTTTTTTTTATTAAAAAACTTAATGATCTTGCAAAAATATTTATCAATAAGTGGTAAATTATCATTGCAGTCTTTGATTTGAGAAGTGGTTGGAGATTCACTGGATTTTTTTCGCATGCAACTAGAGGAAGATCTTCACTATTATCGTCGCTTAATGTAGCATTAATCTCATTGGCGCTTTGCTCTGGAGAATCATAAAAATCTTCTTCTGCTAAAACATTGTCTTTATCTGCATAATTATTAAGCATTTCATCCTCATGTAAGCTAAGATCGCTTTCGCTGGAGTTATCACACTGAACACTTTTGCCAGGTTCAACTGATAATTTTTTATTTATATTTTTTTTCCTTGGTTTCTCTGAATATCTCATCTCTTTCAATAAATCGATCATTGTAGTATTCAATGCTTCTCTCTCATCTTCATCTAATTGTTCTTTGGGCATTAACTTTAAGACTTCTTCTTTGTTTAATGGTATTATTCCTGTCTTTCGAAACCCAGAAATGATATTGGTTTCGGCATTCTCGGATATTTTTTGCGATTTTGAGAGGCCGAAAAAAGGCGACGTCTAGTGGCTGAGTCAAGTGAGTGACGTTGGCCGGCAAAAATACCATATCGACGTTGTGATTTTTCAATTCCATTACTATGTCACAGGAAATGTGTGAAGCCAAGTTGTCTCCAATCAGTATTTTCCTACCTTCTAGTTATCTAAAATATGGTATTGCAGTTGTTTTGACCTAGTCTTCAAAACAGTCCATATCAAACCACCCTGATGGTGTCTGATTATATCTAGTGTTACGTGGTCCCCCTTCAGTCCATGCAGAATATAAATTCTGAGCCTTGTAGACCACGTAAGGTGGTAAAATTTGTCCATTTCCTGACACTGCGAACATTATTGAGGTGGCTGACTTTGTAGTATTCATAATACATTCTGGATGCTTGCAACCCCTACTAGTTATTATTTTTTTACGTCCTAAAAACAAAAGATGACATTACCTATGTGAATATTACCAAGAGAAATTATATTTTACCAAAATCATCTGACAAATTTGTCTCATCGTAGTTTATAATATTGCAAGGTGGCACATCCTGTAAAGCAATCGAGAGATTGGTGAAATATTCATTTAATATGTCACGTGAAACTTAAGCCCTAGATCTTTTAATGTTTTCGCACATTCTTTTCGAAAGTTATGATCGATGTCGTTTTAAAAAACTCGTTACAAATTCGGGCCCTGGAAGAATATCCTTAAAACGAACAACTTTTCTACCCAATTTGTCTAAATAATTTTTGACGATCAATCTTAGGTCATAACTATCGATTGGATAACCCCAATCAGAACATGTGTTTATGTTTCTAATCAGTAAATCCTCTTCTACATTGTTTAAAACCGTCTGACCTGCTTGTTTCTCTACATTTCCTTTCTTGTGTCGACATAAAACTGATCTAGGGATACCATGAAACTCTTCTGCGTTACGATAAGTCATTTTTCGTGCTATAATGTCTTGTAAGGCAGCTTGAATTTTTTCTGGCTCATAATGGTGATACAATTTCTTTCCTTTGGGAGTATAAAAGCGAGGCATGTCTGTTTTGCCGGTGTCTCTAATCACCCCGACCTAACCTAAAAAGTTCCCGATTCATTAAAAAAAATAAATAAAAATTTATGTTAGAAATTTAAGTAAGAATTACATTTTATTTCTGCACAGGACTGTCTTAGGTCTAATTATTTCCAATATGGTATTATTTTACTTACTTTTTCTATCAGTTACCACCAACACTCTCAAGTCTTTGAAAACAGCTGATTTCCAACTGACGTAATTCAGCCAATGTCAAATATCAAATTTGATTTTTGACAGGGAATTCAGTAGCGTCCCAGTTAAAACACATATTAAGGAGTCAACTTGACAAGTGGTTGCCTTTCGAATGACTCTTATAAATACACTAAAAAATATATTGTATAAAAAAAAGTTTTGTCCCGATTCACCTGGGAGTTCCTATACATCTCGTTTTACGGTATATTTATATTTAATTGTGTATTACGTCAAGAAATTGGGTAATATCGAGTTTGGAAAAAATGCACACATTTTCCTTTTTGTTACATTTTCAAGGTTAAGCTTTGTGTTTTTTTCCTATTTTAATATATTAAATTTTCAGCAGTCGGGTTTTTTGTTTGTTGTAATTTATACTTGTCTCAAATGTCTTTGGAGGTAAATTTATCAAACCTAGGATATAGCCTGGTTCACAACCTCGAAATGGTATTAATTCTTGCTACTGCTAGTAAAAATATGAGTGATGGCTCATTGGATTCGTAATGATTTCTAGAAAAATGTGAAAAAAATCAAATTCTCATATAAACAATTTTAAACATTCTTAAAAATAAAGTAGTAACTTGTTACAGTTAGATTTGGGGCATCGTAACGACTTAGCGCTCGCCGCGCGGAGCTCTATTTTCAACATTAAACTAAATTTATTAATAATGAAAATAGAGTTTCGGGAGCCGGGACTTTTTATTGCAAATTTCTTCCTCTTTAAAAATCCTTTTTAAAAATTGCTAAGTGTTATTACTTTCCGAATTTTGCAAAAAAAAACTAAACTTTTTTTTAATCATAATTTGTTAATAACTTTTGAAATTGTAAGTGTGGGTTTAAAACATTGGCAAATTTTTGCTAGACGTCATTCTGAATCCAATGAGCTTCCACTTATATTTTTATTAGCAGTAGCAAGAGTTAACACCATTTTGAGTTTATAAACTAAACTAATATGTATAATTAACAGGAAAAGGCCTTATTTAAATGACATACACTTAATATAAACCGATTCACACTCGAAGTGAGGCACTTCAAGAAATTTTAACTCCTTGTAATGTTAAAATTTTAATCCGATGATTAAAAACTTTGCTTTCACTTATAGGGAATTGTATCTAATTTAAAATTAGTATACGTTTTGAAAAATTAGAATACCGTAAATCCCCAAAAGTTATATTAGAGTGAATGCATATTCTGCTCACTAGGACTCTTTTCCAAGAACAATTTCAATTTTTTTTTATATTTAGCAAGGCTCCTGTCCTGAAAAAGTGGATATTGAATAAGCGGAATTTACTAAAAGTGGGTAACTTCACGTTGTGTTTACAGGATGCTAAAAATTCGTATGGAGGTATACATCCCGGATTTTGTTGTTGCCAAATTTTTCGGTTATTTGTAAACAGAGTCTTGGAGTTTCTACAATACCAGTAGTCTATATAAGACGGAGGTTTGTATAAAGTAAGTCGCTTTTTTCGGAATTGGAGGGTAACCCCCCCCCAGAACCAGTTTTTTCATTGTCTCAAAACCCCCATAGAAGCAATTTCTATATACGGTACTGCACCACACTGCTATATTTTTGTAATACTTATAATACTATAAACTAGATTTTTATATCCCACTTATTTCTTCATTTTCGTATTTAGATTGTCATCAAGGAATGACAATTAATTCTCCAAAACAGTATAAACACTTCAATATCCAGCATGCCAAGGAAATACTTGCGGGAGGCCCGACAAAATATTAATAATTATAATTCCTACTCATAGTTTTTCTAATATTGTGAATAAAAAGATGTTTATAGAAAATTTTGAATGGGTCACCTTAATATTTTTATTATTTATTATAAAAATTGGGTTACGGCATCATAGGTATTACAAAAATATAGCAGTATCGCCGCAGTCCTCAAGACGTTAGCCTTACAAAGAACTGAGAATCTTAAAATTGGTATGTTTATTTCGTTACGAATTTGTTACACTCTATGTATACAAGTAAAGTCCGCCACTTTTTTTAATAACGTTTACTTATCCAACAACCGCTTTCTCAAGCAAATATTGTCTATGGTATTAAAAATGTCGGTGAAAGTATACTTTTTGTAAATAACTTCAGCATTTGCTAAAATAAAAATTAATATTTGGAACTGTTTTTAAAGAAAGATCCTAGTGAACAAAATTGTAAATTTACTTTTGCGATTTTGGGAATACTCTTTTTTAATTTGGTAATGACGCAAACTCCCATCTTGTATATAGTAAACACAAAATATCTAAGTCAAAACGTATACACATTTTAAAACTAGTTTCCTAACAGCGAAAATAAACTTTTTAAAAATCGGATTAAAATTAACAAAGTTACAAAAATAAAAAAAGATAGTACCTTACTTCTAGTCTGGAGCGGTTTACATTTAAAAAATCAATCTAGCACAGTATACTCCACAAAGTTTCTGTAGCATTCCCTTGTATAATTCTGGTAGCACCAGGTTTTATAAGGTTGGTTATCAAACAATTTTAGTCTTGACTTTTTTTTCATATTCCTTAGGGTTTTAGATAAATGAAAATTAATTTATGTTAAATATTTTCAGATGTGCATCTCATGTTGTGATCAAAATTACTGCAATATCAACGTCCCCACTAATAGTTCCACTGCAATATTTGATGATAAAATCACCAAAATGCGCATGCTCGCCAAAAACTTGTTTAGGGAGCAAGAGAAGGCACTCACGACATCAGTTAAGCAAGAGAATAACAGTGGCTTACAAGCCCGTGATTATAGGTGGTTGTTTTTATTGATATGGTGTATGGTATTTGTAATATTGTAATAGAACTCTTTAAATAAGGTATAGATATGTTAACTTAGTATCGAAAAGTTTTTTGAGAGTTGCCTCACAAAATCATTGTAGTTATGTTGATAAATAATTTTTTTCATTCTATACAAAAATGACAATTTTGAGATCCATTATATTGAAACACTGCTTCATTTAAAAGGGTAATATCTTTTAATACATTTATTGGGTCAATTTTAAAACAGATATCAGTTTTTGTAGCAAAGGGATTTGTTTTCCAATTGTGTGGCAAAAATATTGTTTTCCAAAAAATGAAATATTTACATATTTTAAGAAAAAATTATTTGATTTTTAGGACTATACTGTTACTTATAATAATTTTCAAAAAGGCGCAGTACTGCAGATACATTCATGCAATTAAATTAATAAATTATTTTTATACTCTCATTTACTGAACCCAAAGGATATCTTATGTTAAGTTGAAAGTTGGTCGCCTTTCCTTTTATATTATCGAGTAAATATATCAGATGCCCACTGGGAGCAGAATTTTCTTGCCAGTTATGAAAATTCCAGTTTTAATATCCGCAGGCACAAGTTCCGGTCAAATGTAATTCGGGTAATGTGGTGTTTTAAACTGACCATTATACAGACTTACTGCAGTTGGGCTTATTCACTTAATTTTCATTTTATTATGTAAGAAATAATTTCCTTTCTTCAATAATGCTTGAGCACTATTTTAAGCTAAGATAAGTCCTTTTTAACATGTCGGTTAAATTCATTTTAAATTTTCTTTGTGACATCACTAGTAATTTTCTGGAGTCTATATATTTTTCTCACTGCTTCTCCATATTACTTAAAACCAAACTGAGTTTTTTACAACTTCAAGTAAGAGCCAGTATAAAAACACATTTTTTCCTAATTGTCATTATTTTCTTACTTAACTTATTAGTATGACTCAGTTAACCAGTAAACGTAAATGCTAATATTTATATACATAACTGGTCTACACAGGCTTTTAGACTGATGTTTATTTAATAGGAATTAATTATCCTAGAGATGTCAGTTAGTTTAGTTACCTAAATTGGCTCAAATATTAATGTTTAATTATTTAATTTTTTAACATATTCTTTTAACTCTGAAACACCTACTTTAATTTGTTTTTATGTTTGAAATTAGCAAAAAATATATTAACACTTAAAATATATAGCATTTAATAAATAAAATATTTTCCCATATTAAGAACATATTTACCTCTTTATTTCAGAGTGATAAAGTAAAAGACTAGTAGTGAACCAAGTGAAAAATAATATGTATTCCACATAATATATGAAAAGAATCCCTTTTGGTTCATAATAATAATAATTACGTCGACTACATTATATAAAAATGTATAAGTATGTCTTAATTATTTATTAAAAATATACTAAATAAAGATATTTAACAATAATTTACAGTATTGAACAATCTATCACTATTCGTCTAAGTTTAACAGCGTCTTTACCTCGAGCTTAAAAAAGACAATGTGAGAATTTAACTAGATTTTTTATACACTAATCTTAACTAACTAGATATTATATAACAAAAAATTAATATAATTTGATGGTGCTGAGGATATAATAATTTAATGCCAAATTGCTGTCTACTCTAATTCTACTTCAGAACTGTTTATAGAACAAGTTATAGTGAGTAAAAAATCAAGAAAGTCTGCCAGTTTTTCTCTTTTGTCGAGTCGTAATGGCTCCATCAATTGTGACTAAGCCTAAAACAATAACACTGTTAATTAGATTATGTCGGTGTACAGAGAACAAAATAAATGGAACTACGCAAAAGGCAACTAGTTACGGCGTTTAAAACATGCCCCAAACTTTTTATGAAAAGTGATTTTGCCCTAAAACCAAAGTGATTGTTGCAGGCTGATGTTAGCTCATGAGTATTATGAATCTCATACAGATTTGTCAGACAAAACTAAAAATTAAAATCTTGAGATAAGCGATTTCTCGTATCTTTGCTGATATGACTTATAGATATTCGGTGGTATAAATGAAATTTAGTACGTGCTAATTGGGGAAGTGAGCACCTTCTATATCTCGAAGAGGAGATACGCAAATATAACATATCTAGCGCTGTTGTTCAGCTGACAAGAAGCTGTAAGTCTGTAAACGTGTACGCTTCATTTAGATTTTTTCCAGGTTACTCTTCCTCTTGTATTCATCCCCATGTTCAGCGAGGTTATATAACAGAAATATAAATATGTCGTGATGACACTTATAGCCGAGAGAAAATATAGAAAGTGCACTCTTACAAGCAGAAGTTGCTTCCCACATAAGCATCCACTCTGGGTTTTTACCATTTTACTCATAAATATACCGCCTTGTGCTTTTTCCTTTATTATTGTACCGGATATTGGAATGTTTTTGGAGCGTACTTTACAAAACCAATGGTAGACAATTAGGTCTATGGCAGCATCCTCAGTTTTTGCAAATTTCTTTTCCTCTTTCATGTTCCCCGCGAATCGCTTGTTAACATCGCTCTTGTTTCTCAAAATATCACTAATTTGAGATTTTCCTACACAGGATTGTTCGGCTAATACTCTAACACTAAGTTTGTTTTTCCCGTGTACTGGATTATTTCAACTTTTTCTTGAAGACTCAAAAGCTTTCTTTTGTTTGAAGACACATTGATCGCACCAGAGTAACATCAAAACTTAAAATATTTTATTGATGAAGACTACATTTTATAAAAATAAGGGGATCTATTTATTATGCAATTCTCCGCAATTTACCCACAAGCCAGACAGTATAAGCTAGCCTATTGTTAAACTAGTGCTATTAACAATAGGTAAGCGCCGCGCCGCTTATTAGCATAGATCTAAATATTGCCCATAATGTGCAATAAAAATACCGGCATTAAATGTGTCCATTCTAAGGAGGTAAATTTTACTGTTTTTATTAAAAATTTTACTGTCTGTGTCCGTTGTAAAGAGGGTTTAATACACAGAAATACATAAACTGACGGTCGGTGACTTCAAAATTGTCCGTTCAGCAGATGTGTCCGTTAAGGGAAGTTTCACTGTACTCATTTTAATTAATATCACCCACTGATAAATTCGTCAAATATATTAAGTTAACCTTGGAAGATTTTTAGATAAAAAGAAATATATACTGATAGATGAGTGGTGCAGAAAACGCTTGGGAGTATTATCATTTACTACAAATAGATAAGTGCACATTAACAAAATTTGGGTTGAGCCTTAGACCAGAAGAAACTTAGAAACTTCTTAATGTGAAATGACTTACTTCTAAATGATTTTTAGTGTATCTTGACTTGGGGTCTATGTGGCATTTTATAAAAAAATATTCATTTTATATACGCCCTAAATATTTTCCCAAACGCTGAAACAAGATACTATTATTTAAAAAAAAATGCAGTTCTCCTTTTTCATGTATTATTAAGAAAGTCAAATAAAAAAACATATAGGCATATTTTCAATTCGAGTCTCATGACACACAATATATTTGTTCAGCTCAAGTTCTATTGGAAAAGTTTCCTTTGTATTTAAGTTCAACACCATACTTAAGGCTCTAGAGGAGCCAAATAATAGAACATGCCAGAAAATGTCTTTATTTCTGAATTAAAAGAAAGGCACATATAAAACGAGGAAATATTTTGTTTCACTTTAAAGCCGGAAAAATCAGTTTGATAATTTTTAAAAAGTCCTTCCGTTATGTTCAAAAATATAAGAATGAACCAGATGTTTTTAGAACGAGATAAAAAAAAACTTTTAAGTAGTAAATCGTTTAGAATGAAGTATTAGGGCTAAATATAAAATGTTTACAAGGTGACAAATAAAAATTACATATATATTTTTTTAATCTACAATAAACTAAACCAAATAAAACGTTGTTTTCTCTTTAAAAGTACGTATACAGTGTAGTCATTATTGAAATTATGATCACAGTGTTATGTTTTTTTTGTATTACCTATATTTAGAGCTTTGTTAGTAGTAATAAAATATTGTTATTTTGCAATATTAACCTCTGTCTTGAAAGCCTTTTAAGAATAAAGTAGTGTGATATATTTTTAAGTAAAGATTATGAATCAAAAATACTTAGTTCATTCAGACTGTCGTTATTTCAGGGAATAATGTACTCTAAACACTTTTAAGACTAAGTGAAAAATTGGAGACTAGCTTGGTGACATAGACCTTACAAACGCCTAAGCTTAGTATGTATGTCTATTATAAGACATTTTGTAATGTCTTGTATGTATTACCATTTACTTTTTAAATTTATAACATAAGAAATGTAGCATACATTGTACACAACTAGAAATAAAATTTTGAAAAACTTGCATTACACAAGATATTCCGTGTACACTCGATTTTTACTTTAAAAAGCACGTTTAGGATTTTGCTACAAATGTTTCGTTTTGTTTGGCACTGGGACACAGTGTTGGAAGTAATAAATAAATATGATCTTACAAAAAAATATATAAATAATACAGGACGAATTTGTTAAACCGTTACAATATTTAACTTTGTTTTAACGTCTTTAGTTTAAGTTTAACGTGTATATTAAAATTGCCATACGAAGTGGTAGTACTACAACAAAATATCCATCCAGTTCATCAAAAAACAACTCTTTAAAAACCTTATATATAAACATGGAATCGATGAGTTATTTTATAAACACTTCTATTAACAGCAGTAATCTATACGCTGCCTATGTGTCTACAAAATTACAATTCTAGTTCTTAGAGATTTGTAAATGTTTTGCCAAACTCGGAAAACATAAGTATTTTAAAGAAGGTATTCAAGTTTAATTAAAAAGTAAGAATAATTTTATTAGAACATGAATCATCAATATAAAGTACCCCTTATATTCTATATTCTAATGTAACAACAAAGTAATTTTACCTTACGAAAAATGACTTATTATGTGTAATGGCTCTCAACTTTTTTTTAACTTACCTTATTTTTCTATAAACGATAGTAACACCGGACTTCTGAAATATTTTTCCACTCAGCCGTTATTCATTTTGAGATTTCCAGACGTAAAAGAGGTTTTCATAAACGTTTTTGGAGGCAAGTGCCCAAATTTTTTAACAGATCGTGACTTTTATTTTATTTTCCTATGTGGAAACAAAATTCACTTATCGGACTTACATTATCTTTACTTTAAAATGATTTAAAAATCCCGGTCAGTGATGTACTATGACTGTTATCAGTAGTACACTAAAAGCTACATCTACAACTAGGAGCTTATACAGTGAGAACGTAAAGCTTTATTCATAAAATATACAGGTTTTTTTTCAACCAACTTCGGACAAGTTGATTTTTAATTTTAGTTGCCGTTTTTTTTATGATAATTTCATGTATACAGGGTGATCCAAAAATAAGTTATGACAGCTAACTTCTTTCTTTTTTTAGTTAAAACAACTAGTTTATTTTATTTTTAAATTCTACTTTAAATTCTGAACATATTTATATTTCATTTCCTATTCCTAAAGTCAATTATTTACGAAATACTTGTTGTGGAAAGTAAAAGTTGGAATGAATTCATTAAAAAATCAAGTGTTTTTTTCTCGAAAAAATTCTGGGACAAGTCGATTTTAAATTTTACTTGACCCAAAAATTAGTTATGACAACAAACTTCATTTTTTTCAATTAAAACACCTATTGTGTGGTATTTGCGTCCTATCTTAGTAGTTAGGTTAAAACAATTTTCGGGAATAAAGGACAGTAGTTCTGCTTAAATCTTATTTATTACCAAGCAACGTTTCGATGCGTGGAAGATCATCCATCTTAGAAATATTTGACACGACATGGTTATTGAATATATAAAATTTAGTAATAATTTAAAAGTAATATCTGCAATTTTTATGGTTGAGACCACTTTGTATCAAAATGATTGCTGTAACCAAGGTATAAATTAAATCTTAAACAGTTACGTAGCCTGAAGAAGATGCAATAAAGGCATCGAAACGTTGCTTGGTAATAAATAAGATTTAAGCAGAATTACTGTCCTTTATTCCCGAAAAATTTTTTAACCTAAAACACCTATTGTTTATTTTATTTATTTTGAAATTAAATGGACTATAAAAAACATTTTATCAAATGTTGGAAATAAAGTCCACCAACCTCCAGGCAGTAACCAAAACGATTCTGAAATTCCTGCAAAACGTTATTGACAAAGGAAGATTCTATCAATCTTATTTCGTTTGTTATCCTAATTTTAAGTTCCCGATGTTGTTGGACTTTAGACTTAAGATACTTCTACGAAAAATAATCCAAAGGGGTCAAATCCGTCGATCTGGCCGGCCATTCAACTGGACACCTTTAATCAATTAAGCGTCCAGGGAAAACTCTATTGAGGTACTCACGCAGGGAAAGAGTATAATGCGCCGGAACTTCATCTTGCTGATACCATAAAGAATTGTATGATGTATCAGAATTTTTTCGATCGGGGTATAAAGTGGCAAAACATGGCATGTCATTTTCTGAAAACTCTAAATATCTGTCTCCACTTAAGTTTCCATCAAAGAAAAAGGGCCCTACGGTCTCGTTTTCAATTACTCCGACCCAAACATTAAGTTTAGGATATTGGGTGTGGCATTCAATTATCCAGTGAAGATTTTCAGTTGCCCAATACCGGCAATTTTGCCTGCTTAGACTGCCATTGAAACAAAATGTTGCCTCATCCGAAAATAAAGTTATTTTTGAAACTGTGAACTGCACAAATTCATAAGCGTTTTACAAAATTCTAATTTCAGTTTAGTTTATAAACCAACTAGACATGTATGGATGCCATTTATTTGTTTTTAAATACTTGAGGATGTTTGGCAAATCAGAGTTTCCAAAGCAATATTGATGCTCGTTTTATGGTTGTCTTCTTGAATTGCCAGCAAAACATGTTACCAATATTACTAAAGATGAGTTAGGTAGGTAAAGATAAATATTTTAAATTTCACAATAATTATTTCTGAAACATAGGACATGAAACATAAAATATATTTAGAGTTTGACGTAGAATTTAAAAATAAAATAAAAAAGAGGTGTTTTAATTTTTAAAAATGAAGTTAGCTGTGAAAACTTATTTTTGAATCACCCCGTAAGCATGAAATAATCATAGAAAATGGCAACTAAAATTAAAAATCAACATGTCCAAGGTTTAAAAAAAAATAACTTGGAGCCAATTTTTTTTTAAACAATGCATTTTTTGACTTACTACTACTAAGCTATATATTAAGCGGAAGGCGATTTTATTTGATGAGAACAATAGAAAGCATTCACTTTTCGATAAGTCTATGCAAGGCCTTCCCATTTTTCTTTTGTTGTGTGATAAATGATTATAGACCTTCATTTGACCTCTCTAAATTTTTATTAGATTGGCATATTTCAAGCTTCTGTGGCAACATATTTTCCTAACAGATACAAATTGTCTGCATATCTGGTTTATTTTTTAAATGTATTTGGAACTGATTATGAAAGGGCATCCAAATATCCTTCCGTTGCTTCGGCGATTGTCCAACCATCTTAAAACATAAGATTGATTATATTTAACCCGCTGTCTTTAATTTAGATGGAAATTTGTCGTTTCTTTATCCACATGCATTGGAAAGATCATAAAGTGGTCAACAATTGATCCGTCCAGGTAAAGTATTTGACTTAGTTTGATACCCACTTCTTATAAAATCTTAATTCCAAAGCGAGTCGGATTTTTAGTAGATGTCAATTATACAGGGTGTTGCCTTGTATAATGGTCAAAGTTTGCTTAAGGACCACAGCTCAATCAGTGAACGAATTTTTTTCTTGGCACAACTTTTTAATCAAGATCATTCCTCAAGACGTCAACACACCAAGTTTTTTTAAATTCTGCCTTACTTTGTAGCTGCACCCTTATGGCAATTTGATATGAAAAATGGAACTGATAATTTATTGAAATTCAGTGTTAGCCATTATTAGTATTAGTCATGGGTGAACTTAAAAGTTGTTTAAATGTAAGAAAATAAGATTTTGATTACTGATTAAAGTTTGGCTAAGAACTACCGCTCAACTACTTGGCTTTTTTTTCTTGATCCCGGTTTTTAACCACTAAGATTGATGATTTTTTTATCTCTTTAAGATTATAACCTTATTTTGTTGCAATGATGCATTTTATCACTGCGTCTTTGTACCTTTCCGCTTTGTATTACTTAAGTAGTAGATAAGTAGGCTACTAATGGGAGAGGTTTGTTCAGTTGTAAGAAATCGAGATTTTGCTTTGCTCTATATTTCTTATTATTTAAGGTTTTAGAAAACATCTGATCGAATGGTTTACTTTTAACCCTTTGGTATTTTTGGTCTTGAGCTATAACTATAGATGAAGGACCTCGCTTATACAGTGTGTTTCAAATTCGAGGTACGAGCACCGAGATCTAGGAAAGAGTAAGAGATACAAAGACGGTTAATAGAAGGCAAAGTTGACTAATTAAAGATTTATTAATATACGGTGGTCTAAATTCCGAGTACAAGCAAAATTTAAAATTTAATTTTTTTTTGATTGCAACTTTTTAACTGCGATCTCCAATTTGTATTTTTATTACAATTTTGTTAACTCCGATGTAGTACATATAACTTTAATGTTATTAAAATATTTCGAACCTAATAAAACATTTAAATAATTTCAACGAAATTTTTATTTTTAATTTCTCTTCTCTGTTCACGTTTGTAATATTCATGCTTAAATTAATTTAAAAATTAAAGAAACCCTAGAAAATAATATATGTTTCATTTGTGGAGCTGCTTAAAGAGTGGTGTTTTTTTTTGCTATGTAAAGCAACAACTGAAAATGGAGATATAAAGGCCCACTGCATATTGCATTATCCTGCTTCCAGTACAATTGTGCCTACTAATAGAAAAAACAATATGAGGAAAAAAAACACGTTAAAATATTTATTAAAGGTGTAATAGAAATTTAACAACCACTTCCTAAATAGATTTCGGATCGTATCCTGAACGAAAGGATCCCTAAGGAATTATTTTTTTCAATTATAGGACAAAAACTTAAGAGCGAGTATGGTCAGATTGGGAAACGAAGGCAAACATTTAACATAATTAAAAAATATTATTAAAGATTACGTAATGTCAGTAGTCTTGCTGTTATAAAATTGTAAAAAGTATGTTGCTATAAAATAAGACAAACTAAGAATGCGCAATTATAAAATGCATGAATTCTATTTTTAAACGAAATTTAAATACGTTTTGTGCAAGCGACAAACTAATATTGAATGAAATTTAATCACAATTTATACAAAACTCTTTTTTTAATCAAATTGTTTTCAACTAAATCAGACTTACAACGCGCAAAGACACGGTTATGTAATTTCGTTAAAATTACGTTATCTCCTAGAAGAAATCAGTAGGGCTTAAAATTTCAAAAACGTTTGGAAGACTTAAGTGAGTGATTGAAACGGTGCACCAAGAAACAAAAATGTCAATAGTTAAACTATGAGTTCTTAACCAACTTTGACCAATCCTATTTTATTACATTTTTAGATTTAAACATTCGCCTGACTTTTAATGGATAACATTAAATCACATTTATTATCTGTAGTCTGTTTTTAATTAAATTGTAAAAATGTTTCAACAAAATAAATAACCTAAAATATACAGGATATATGGTGGTAAAATAGTAATTTTGATAAAGTTAGGTTATCTTCTAGAACAAATAAAAATCTCAAACTTCCAATAACGTTCGGGGTATGATCCTAGTGATAAATGAAATTTGATCTGAGCCACACTATATAAAACTAATAAACTTTAAAGCTGACTCCTGACAGAATGGTGAATATATACTATTATATGTATATGGTATAGATAATTTTACTATGGCGCAATTACTAGACTGTAGCCTGTACTCGTAAATATCTAGTGTACAATGTATGCTACGATCTAACTGTACATTATTATGTAGCCTAAATTCCAATATAAGACTTTTATTTGTCATAACGTTTTTGTCTGTGTAGATATAGCAAAATTGTAAATATACATGTAGAAAATTCTTTAGTGCAATTATTTTTAACTTCTATTGCTGTTAATGTACAACTTGATATGTCATATTACATATTATAATTATAGTAAAAAAAATAAACAAGACTGTACGATTTGCACAAAGCATATGTATTACAGTTTAGTTAACCCATTATGGCCGATTGCACCACGCCAAAGTGAAGTTTGGAATATATATATATATATATATATATATATATATATATATATATATATATATGGTTTCTTTAAAATCTGAAACTTGCTTAAATTATGGACGTTTGCACCAAGCGCCTTTCGAGAAATACCTAATTGGTTAAGAGTTTATGGGATATTAAAATGCTGCATTTCGATTGTAAACTCAACACATTTATTTCTTTAAAAAATGTATAGAAGGGTGAAAAACATGAAAGCCCACATAAAATCTGCGCACTCATTTCTACAAGACTAGAACTTTTATTTTGGTTGGTGACAAAAAAATTATCTCAGAGTTGTACCAAACTTGCAATGCAATAAAAATCGAAGAGAACGGTATTTGCGCAACAACATTGAATAGCAAGAGACTTGCACGATTTTTTAAAACTGCGCATGCCTTTGATCAAAACACTCGCATGTTGCAAGAAGAAATGCGATATATAAAACAAGTTTTATAATCCGGCATGCCGTAACAGTATGCAAAGTTCATTCCCATAAAATCAGCAGTGACAAAAACTGCACCTTTAGCAAAATATAATTTGAAATGAACCATTTTTGAAGTGGAATCGTTTCCACAAGACGTTGGTTTAGCAAGCAAAATCTTAAAGAAGAAAGTATTTCCATCCAGTCGCCTATTAAGCAGGTTTCGATGTTAATAATGTCTTAAGGTATGTCCATTTTAGAGCAGCTTGTGTACGTTTTGTTGACTTGGAAAAAAAAAGCAGCCATGCCACTTAAAGTAACGAAAAATACTTTACACTCTTTAATGTGATTGATGGACTGGGATAAAACTAAATTTAATTTATGAGCAAAACAATGGACAAATACAGCACTTGGGAAAGTTTCTCGAACTTTAGCTTGCAGACACCCTAATTGTCCTGCCATCACTGCAGCTCCATCATAGCTTTGAGCAACTAATTTTTTCTCTCCATTTATTTCTTTAGTGACGTTATAAACTACAGTATATAATGCATCTGCTGTACGATTTTCGGACACATTCTTAAAACTTAAAAATCGCTCTTGAATACTTCCGTCTGTTTTAACGTAGCGTATTACTATAGATACTTGGCTAAAATTAGTGATATCAGTTGTTTCGTCCAGAACAATAGCAATGAACCGCGCCTCGCCAATCTCCTGTTTAATTCTTTTTAGAATAATGGTTGCAACAGCGGAAATTAAATCATTCTGGATTCGATTCGACGTTCCGCGAAAAACGCTAGACTGCTCTAAATGATTTTTTAAGCAATCATCATATTTAGCCATGAAACTAAGATTATCTTGAAAATGTCTTCTATTTGAAGAAACCCTTGTTTCGTCATGACCTCGTGCTGTCCGAGAAAACAAACAACATAGATAAGTCTTCTTAATATTTGCCTATTTTTATCGACTAGTTCCTTGTGTTGGCGGTGATTAATTTCGAACAGTTTATTAAGGGTGTGTTCATCTGGTTGTGCCGAAGACTTTTTCTTTTATGACGGCCTGTAAATGCGCTTTGGACATAATGTGTCTTTTTACAGCTTTATGAAAATTGTTTAAATCGGAAAAACCAGTTTTATTCCAGAGACCTTTTTCATTTTCAAAAAGTAAACATGGCCAACAAAATAATTTACTTATATTTTCACACCCTGTTTGCCATTTAAATTGTTCGTATTGTTTTTCCGGATAAAAATGTCTAATACAGTTTTTTATTTTTGTGGTTAAATTTTTCAATTATTTGAAGCTTAACAGCGAAGTTGAATGTTGAAAATCCGTTTATTATTAAGACACACACCACACATTCACACACACTCTTCTTACTAAATTCTCCAACATTTTCATCGTTATCACCGACAGCCGAAGTTGACGGTATTTGCATATCTACGTCCGTATTATTAAGCATACAGGACTTCTCTGCAGAGAAGCTAGCGGCCCGCGTAGGTTCTATTCGATTTCTATTGTGGCTTGGTCGGAGTCAAGGCCGCATTTATTATGGGCTTGATAATTACGATAATATTTTAGCATTTTTAATATAAACTAAACTAATGGTTTCCTATTTCAAAAATTACATTTTAGAAGATGTTTTGTAATTTTTTTTTGGGGAAGCACTGCTTCCCTTGCTTCCATGGAGTGTACGCCCCTGTATTACATACATACTTCAATTAACGTGTCTCCTAAATAACAAATAAAATTAAAAGGAGCGATTTTCAAACGCACTCCGAGTTAAATGCTGAGTGGGACAAAAAGAAGAAGGTAGTTACTGTTTTTTCCGAAACTTACGGCATTTATTTGAAACGTGCTGCAAGACAAAGCATTTTAGGCTTTCTTAATGTTTGAGTCTATCTAATATAAACACAAACTTAGAAACTTTTGATGCAAATGATCCTAAATAACCCTAAATATTACTTGTTGCAATTGGCCATTAAAAATATTTTACTGCTTAATTTGACCTTTATGTATGTAAACTAAGTAAATAAAAATTTAAACTTTTGTCAAATGAACTATGAAGTCTGATTTATTTTTCATATGATTTAAGTGAGGAAAATATTTTTAATGTAGGTAATAGATGGAAGTGTTATACATAAGTAAAATAAAAAACCCAGTGGAAACATTTTCGTAGAATAACCATGTATAATTTTTTTATTTAAGCAAAATCATTTAACTTTCCATATACATGTTAATAGCGTAATCTTAAATATTAATATATTTTTTATTTGTCGAAATGCTTAAAAATTCTTTTCTCATAAACATAATGTCAAATCAAAATGTAGGTATATCAAAATATTATCTCATATGCTGCCAACAACCCATATTATTTTATTTTAATTTACATCTAATTTATACCTAGATAGGCACAAAATGAGGACTACATTTATGTATATTTGATATCACTGGCGGATCCAGGGTTGGAGGGGGGCAGAGGGGCCTTGACCCACCACTTGGCCTTTGGGTTAAAACAAATCTACAAGACATTAAACAAAAAACAAAGTGTGTCATAAAATTTAATTTTAATTTTCCAGTAGGTACAACAGTTTTGTTGATTGTTTATGTTAATTAATTTGTTATTATTTCTAATATTGATTTTGTGCGTTTCCCAATATTATATTCTACTGCGATCAATGAAAAGTAGTACAACAAAAGTTTCCTGGTCTATTATACAATATGTTCACATAATATTTTCTGTCAACAATGTCACGTAATTTAAAAAAAAAATCATTAGCAGCAGAGTAGAAATCGATCATATTTACTCGATTAAGGGATGGGGTTTCCATAAGGTACTTTGCAGGAGAATTAACCATAAACAAAAAAACAATGTTGTTGGCTAACTCCAAAATTCGAGAGCATGGAAGTATTATAAGACACCCAGGGTCCCTTCGCCCAAAAGTTTCCACCGATGAGGAAGATACAGTTTTGATTAACTAATTATTTAAGGGTCAACCCATTCGAGACCGCTATTAAGGCTAGAGAAGAAACACATTTCCCTGGGTCTGCAATTACAGCTTAAAGAAGAATTCGGAGATCTGAACTGAGAAAGAAGTAGGTGTTCTACAAAATATATTTGACAGAACTAAATAAACAAAGGCGACTACAATTTGAAAACGAATATCAAAACCAACTGTGAGAGTTTGTTGTTTTTTTACTTCCCTCATAAAAATGAAGTTTGTAATAGTGAAAAAATCACTCTCCGAGATTTTTTCAGATCATCACGTTTCGGGGTCCCTAGATGACGAAAAACATGTTTTCTGAATTCCGTCGGTCTGTCTGTCTCTCTGTTCGCGGGGCAGCTAAAAAACTACTTACCCGATTGACTTGAAATTTTGGTCAAAAACTACTCATCCAATTTATCTCAACCTTTGCAAAAACATCAAGTATTACGTTGATAATATTTTGGTTCGAATCCAAGACGGCGTAACAAAATGGCGGCTTAATGAAATATATAAAATTTCAGCCGGAAAAACCTGCTTAATGGTTTGATTTTAAAATGTGTGCAATAACTAATTGTGGTATAGGGATCAACTAGTAAAATTGTGGTACTAATTCAAGATGGAGGAACAAAATGGCGGCCAAATAAAATATTTGTAATCGTGAAAAAGTCACCCTCTCACTTTTACATATCTTTATTTTAGCGTCGCTAGATGTCAAAAAATATTGTTTTATCTACTCCGTCGGTCCGACTGTTGGTTTTTCTGTCTGTCTGTCTGTAAGTTCGCGGCATAGCTTAAAGACTATTTACGCGAATGACTTCAAATTTTGGTCAAAATTTATGGGTCATATGGGGATGGCCTGGTAAAATTTTGGTGAAAATCCAATATGGCGAAACCAAATGGCGGCGTAGTGAAATGTTAAAAAAGATATTATTAAAAAACTACTTATCCAATTTATCTTAAATTTTGCAAAAAACATCAAGTAATATGTTGAAATCAACTGGTATCATTTTGATACGAATCTAGGATGGCGGAAAAAAATGGCGGCTTAATAAAATATTTAAAAATTCAGCCTGAAGAACTACTTAATGAATTGATTTCAAATTGTGTACCATAGCTAATTGTGGTATAAGGGTCAACTAGTAAAACTGTGGTACTAATTTAAGACAGCGGGACAAAATGGCGGCCAAATAAAATGTTTGTAATCGTGAAAAAAATCACCCTCTTAGGTTTTACATATCTTAACTTTTTAACGTCCCTAGTTGCCAAAAAATATGTTTCATCAATCCCGTCGGCTCGTCTGTCGGTCTGTCTGTCTGTCAATTCGCGGCATAGCTTAAAAACTAACCCGATTGACTTTAAATTTTGATAAAAAATTAAGAGTCATATGGGAATGATCTGGTAATATTTTGGTAAAAATCGAGCATGGCAAAAACAAAAGGGCAACCTAGTGAAATGCTAAAAAAAAATATTATGAAAAAGCTACTTGTCGAATTTATTTTAAATTTTGCATAAACATCAAGTATTATGTTGAAATCAACTGGTAAAATCTTGGTACGAATCCAAGATGGCGGAACAAAACAAAAAACTACTTAATGATTTCAACTAATTGTGGTATAGGGCTCAACTAGTAAAACTAGTTACTAATTCAAGATGGCGGAACAAAATTGCGGACTGACATAAATTTTGTAATCGTGAAAACATCATCCTCTCAAGTTTTACATATATTCACGTTTTAGCGTCCCTAGATGCCAAAAAACGTGTGTTATCAACTCCGTCGGTCCGTCTGTCAATCTGCCTGCGCGACATAGCTTAATAGCCGATTGACTTCAAATTTTGACCAAAAATTAAGGGTCTTATGGGGATGACCTGGTAATATTTTGGTAAAAATCCACTATGGCTGAGCAATGTTAATTTTTTTTAAAGTGGTGTATTTAAGTCTCTTTTTTTTAAATAGTTTTTAATAGTCGACGTTTCGGAACTTAATTTGTGCATCCTCAGGACACATATATAAATCCTATTTCCTGCAATAAACCCGTATTATCAGTTTTTACCTACTGCGTTGGTCCGCAGATATTTCCTAGATATTAAGTTTCTAAATGGTTTTCGTTAACAAATCTCTTGTTGTTATGTTACAGTGGTGTATTATAATGTTTAATAATGTAAATAAAGTTTCGCAACTTTATAATTGCATCCTCAGGGCACATATACAGTTTCTACATACTGCATGAACCCCATATTATCAGTCTTTGCGTACTCCATTGGTTCGGAGATATGTCCCAGATTAATATCATTTTTTTTTCGTTAACGTTCTATGGTTTTCGTTAACGATCCTCTTGTGGTTATATTAGAGTGGTGTATTATTTATATAGATTTGATATTCTACATGAAACCCATATTATCAATCTTTACCTACTCCGTTGGTTCGCAGATGTTTCCCACATATTAAGTTTCTAAACGGTTTTCGCTAACGATCTTCTTGTTGTTAGAGTAGGTAAAAACTGATAATATGGGTTTCATGTAGGATATAAAATCTATCTGTCCTGAGGATGCAACAATAAAGTTGCGAAACGTCGACATTTTAATAAAGGGCTTTTGTTTATTTACTGGATCCTAACCCCAAATAATACACCACTTTAACATAACAAGAGGATCGTTAGCGAAAACCATTTAGAAACTTAATATCTGTTTATATGAGTTTTAATTTAAAATGACGAAACAAAATGGAGGCCAAATAAAATTTTTAAAAAATCAATGTTAAAAATCTTGTTCAATTGATTTTGCAGAAAAACTAGATGTGAAAATGATATTGGTACGAATTCAATATGACGTAGCAAAATGGCGGTATGTGTCAATGTAAAAACTACTTATTGAATTTATTTTATTATGCCCAAAAGTCAAGTGTGGCATAGGTAGAAAGAAAATGGAAAAATATTGGAAGGAATCCAACATGATGGAACAAATAATATGTAACTCATATATATACTGTGACTATGTACTGAACTAAATTGGGTCACACTTCACTATTTCTAACAAATGGAAAAAAAATCATAACAAGGGAAGTTCCGGGTAAAGAAATTAACCGATTTTTTTCGGATGAGAAAACGTTTCAGTGCTATAACAATGGAAGAGTCCGAGTATCTAGGCCAATAAAGACAAGATATGATGGAGGCTTTTTGGTAAATGTTTGGGGTTGGACTAGCGCCAGGGGTCCAGAAGTTTATTTTATTATTCAAGGACGGCTAACTGCTGTAATTTATTGCAACATCTTAAATAATGTTATGGTACCATCGGTTGGCGCTATATTCTGTCAAAATTATAGTTTCCAACAAGATAATGCTCCCGTTCATACCGCTCGCATAGTAACAAACTAACAACAAACAAAAAAACGAAGAGTCCTGATTTCAACCCAATAGAAAACGTCTGGGGCGAAATGACTAATTTCATGTATAAACATGACTTTCATCCAAGAAATGAAGAAGAACTGCGTCAGGGGATAAACGCAGCATGGAATAGTATAACACAAAAGTATACAAGAAGCTTAGTCTTAAGTATGCTGGCCGGTTACAAAAAGCATGTTATATTTGTTAGATTCATAAAGTTTGTCCGCTTTTTTTAATTTTCAAATTTGAATTTTTTATGTAACACAACCTTAACAGCTGTGTTTTGATTATAATAGACCGGATATGTAATAGGTTGCAAAAAATATAGTATCTGCACAAAATTTCTTCGGATACAAAAAATAAAATTAACTGAAAAAAAATCAAGTATCTGCGCCAATGACTTCCACAATGTCAGAATATTTACGCGAACTATTTCTGTTTACAACTATTATCGGTTTGTTTGTGCATTCTCAAAATACATTTTTTTTACGTTTTTATACCCCTTAAGAATATTGCAGATCTACGCCCATGACATACACACACCGGGAGCTGAAATTGGAGTTACTAATTTTTGTACTATTATTTTTTTATCGTAATTGTACCTTTATAAATTTTGACCTAGTTTGTTGGATATCTAAATAATGGTGATCGTCTGCCCTCCCCCAAAATTTATTTCTGGATCCTCCAGTGTTATACATAATGACATTTTTTAAAATAATATCATTTTTTGCCTCCAAATAGAGACTACCTAAAACATTTAAATTAGGTCTTAAACCCGCTACTCACTATTCGGTTCGATTCGTCGGTTTACTTCGTCCGTTCATATGAACGAACGAATCAGCGAATCAACACACTGAGGAATATTTCATCAGCACTATTCATCCATTTTTATTTTATGCCGTTCAATTTTTAAAAATACGGAAAAGATTAGTGTCGGACAAATGTTTCGCCGAGATCATAGCCTCGATTATTCGCTCAAAAGACGGTGTCGCCGCGCAACGAATCGAACGGATCAATCGGACCCTCCACACAGCGGACGAATGAACGAATGGAGGAATCAACGAATAGTAAATAGCAGGCTTAAGGCAATTTCCCAGTTAAGAAAAATGTGTGGTTTGAGATATTTTTTTTTTTCGAGATTTAATTTACCAATAAAATTATTCATGATAAATTATGGTACAATAGAAAATAATGAGGCATTCCTTTTTTGTATTAGTAGGTAAAATGTACACTTATTTTATTAGGTGTTTAAATATTTATGATTATGTAAGAGACTGTTTAATTAAAAAATTCTCGCCCACATTTAATATTTTTCTCTGAAATAGAGATGTAAATATATTATTTTCGATTTGCAGTTAAAATTTACCTTACAAGATTATTAATTATTGAGAGCATGCATTTTATAGGGTTTCTTTTTATGTAAATTCAAAATTTGTTACCACCAAAGACCCATTTTGTGTTAGAGGATGGTGAATTTTATAAAAACGTAATGTTTTATGAGCTACCTCTTCCAAATTCCAGGATCTACCTGCAAAAACTCTTAATAACGACTTAAACAATTTTATATTACAAGCCATTTTGATTTTTATGTACTTTATGTTGTAAAAAAATTCTTAGCGTGTTTGATTATCTTAAGAAACTACCTTGATCTTCCGTTATGGCGCAGTGATTACATTCACATTCAAAATTAAAATCATTCGCCAAAACAGTATAACAGCATCAACGAACTCGAATTATTTACATACCCTTAAGCAGATCTTGTATTTGATTAGTAAAATATAAATATACTGTAATTAATTTTCTTTATATGCCAAATATAAAACTTCAATAAATCTTCTTGAATTTTATTCATCCTTCCATACAGAGCTGTCAATATTTGAAGTAAAATACTTGGAAAAAGCAATTAAAATATTTTTCGTTATTTGAAATACTTTACTTCAAATACATTTTATTTTATGGTAATTTTACTTGACATTTAATTAATCCCTAAAAAGAAATTAGTATTTGGTATTTGATTTCCCAAAAAAGTATTTGAAGCATCTATGAATTTTACTTGAAATACTAAAGTAATTGAAGTACTATCAAAAGTATGTCAAGTAACGGGAGAGTAATTCAAGCCTATAATATTATTTCAAATACCCAATTTTTTTTTAATCAAATAGTCTGCGTATTTAAATCTGAGTCAATAAATAGAAGAGATCCGTTTGTGTTGCCACTGCCGGTCCTTTTTTGATGAAAAACTATAGACCCTCTTTGCCGCGTAACCGACATGTTTCGTAAGGCTGCCAATATGTTGCATAAGGTAACCATGGATTAGATTAGACTAGATGTCTTTTTTGGGATGTATGAAATATTTTTTATATAGACCCATATTCATGGAAGAATTACATACTAATATTTTTCTAAAATAAACTGCATCATATAATTTAATGACATAACAAGGCGAATTAACAAACTGACGTATATTTCATCCGCACTATATACCACACATATACCCTCGACAGTCTACACTATGTTATTTGAATATAAAGTAATATACTTTGGATCTTTGTTTATCTAGGTTCAGCAGTTTTCTAAATGTTTCAAAGTGCTTGTGGGAGAAATATTATTCTGGCAGAACAAACACAAAGAAAAAAATGCACCCGTTTATTTTGATAAAGTATTCCCCTAGTAAAGGCTAATTGAATACAAGACTAGCAACAATTTAAAGTACTTATTTTAAAACGGTAATAATGGAGCAGTAAATCAGCGTCTTGTCAGTGTTTTTTCTGTTTTAAAGTGACTTTGGCCTAAGTGGAGAAATCATTTCTATGGATATTAGTATAAAAAAGGCAAGGTAAAACTTGATGAAACTCAAATTAGTGTAGTAAAAACTTTTAAAGGCAGATCATCCCAACACCTGTTCATTTACGTAATTCTAAGTATTTCAAAATTATTTTGAAATTTCACCGACATACATTGGTAGTGGGAGAGCAAAGACCGATTAATTCCACTCCGAACAGACGATCCAACAAACGGAAAATAGAAGACCCATAAATGGATTCCAACTATGCCGTCATTCAGTAGAGTTGGGATCCACAGAAAAATATTTCTAATCAAAACCAAAAAAAAACCGTAGAAAACTTCATTTAACTGAAAAAGTGCAATAATCAAAAAATAAGTTCATATAAGAAATAAGAAACTAAATAAAAAATTATCAGTACATATCGAGGTACATATGCTAAAGTTGTTGTTACCCTACCGATTTAGCCGGCCACCTGATGAAAATTTGCTGGTTGATTCTGAATGGTTCAAAATTAAACTTTAAAAGGAATTAAATTCTCGATTTTAAAATACATTGGTCTTATTTTTCTAAATATGTTGGTACTTGAAATACTTTTTAGTACTTCAATCACAATATTTACTTCAAATACCTGTAAGAGTATTTGAAATAAAAGCAAAGTACTTGAATTACTTGACTTGACTAAAATCAAGTAAAACGCCAATTACTCGACACTTCCAATACTTTCAAAATTTGAAAGTACTTGTTAGTGAGTTCTTGTCAGTACTTGTAACAGCTCTGCTTCCAGGTTAGTAACACTAAGCAAACTTAGTTAAAAATTAGGGTTCATATGAGGATGATCTGCTAACATTTTGGTAAAAATCCAATATAGCCAAATAAAATGGCGGTCTAGTGAAATGTTAAAAAATACTACTAAAAAACTACTTATCCAGTCTACTTATAATTTTGCACAAAAATCAAGTTTTACGTAGGAATCAACATTGGTACGAATCCAAGATGGCGAAACCAAATGGCGGCTTACTACTTATTAGATTGATTTCAAACAATGTGCAAGAATTCCATATATATTAGTGATGAACTGGTAAAATTGTGGTACAAACTCAAGATGGAAGAACAAAAGAGCGGCCAAATAAAATGATAAGTTAAACCCTCCTCCCAGGTTTATTTCCAAAAAAGACATGTTTCCTCAAGATATCAAAAAAAAAACATGTTTTCTCAATTCCGTCGGACTATCTGTCTGTGGTTCGCAGCCTAGCTAAAAAACTAGTTACATGATCGACTTCAAATTTTGGTCAATAATTAAGATTCACAACGGGATAAGCTTTAAAAAAATATTAATAAAACTAGTTAACATTTTGGTACGAATCCAAGAGGACGGTCTATTAAAATATAAAAAATCAACCTGAAAACACTTATAAGATTAATTTCAACTTTTGTGCAAGCATTAAGTATCATATAGAGATAAGCTAATAAAACTGTGGTATCAATTCAAGATGGCGACAAAAGAAAATTTTTAAAAAATCTATGTAAAAAAATCTTATTCAATTGATTTTTGCACGAAAATTAAATGTGATATAGGGATAATCTGGTGCGAATTCGATATAACGGAACAAATGACGGTTAAAAAAAAATCAGAATGAAATTGTCTTTTTCAGGTTATTTTAAATTATGCCCAAAAATCAACTGTGGCATAGGTAAAATCTGGTAAAGTATTGGTACGAATCCAATATTGCGGAACAAAATGAGACCCAATAAAAATGTACGGAGCTAAACTGGGTAACTCTTTCCTAATATAAGGAAAGATTCATAACGAGGAAATTTCCCAGTAAAGGAAATTATTTTTTAAAAGCTAATCCTACAGTAGTATGGGTTTGAGAAACAACGATTCCTGTTTATTGACATTTATCTTTCGGATTGCGTCTATTTTGATATAGCAAAGATAATAACAATTAATAATCTGCTCTGTCAAAAAAAATCTAAATTTCAGTATCAAATTTATGAAACAAAATAAATCATTTATTGTGCGAAGTATTCAAATTTATTCATTCTTTAATATTGTTTAAATGTAAACCTTCGTATATTATTCCATATACGTATATTATTCCATAATGATATAAGGCCTTCCACGTCGACGTTTCTGACGTATAAACGATTAACTTCGATACATACTTTTTGTATAAATAACTAGAAAGAACTTGTTTCCCTCTCCCTTTTTCTCTCCCTCGTCCTCGCCCTCTCTCTCATCCCCCCTCTCCCTCTCCCTCTACCTCTCCTTCTCCTTCTACCTCTTCCGCAGAGCAGATGTATGGAATCCAGTGAGTTAGCCCACGTTAGGGTTAGGAATGACACCTGCACTAATGTGACTGACCGAGTGCAGTGACTTATTGGCTGACAAGTTCTTAAAATACAGCAAGGCAAATTCCATCTTTATTTAAATACATTTAATCGGCTCAGGCGGGCTTTATTTGAAATCCGTGCAAAATATTTCCGTCGTCCAATGTGTAAGACTGCGACCTTTAGTCGACGAGCCATAGGAAATATGTCGAGGCAATATTTCAAATAAATATAAAGCACCCTAGACAAAAAATTATTAGAAAACTGCATCACTTAATATCAGAAAATTATAGGGAATTTAATTATTTCGTTTTGATTTTGCTGTATTAAAATGTAAAATGATTAAATAATTCTCATATTTATACATTCCCATGTAATATAAGTGGAAATAAATTATTTGGCGAAAAAGAATATAAAATAAAGCCACAGATTGCACCTATTAAACGGGAAAGTATTAATATTCGTCATATACACAAATTTCGATTGGCCCTAGCCAATTGAAAAAATGTCGAAAATTAAGCCCCACGCTGTACCGAGAAGATTCGCATCTGGTGGGTGTACTCTGTGATAAATCTAAGGCAACTCCTGTTATATCAAATGTGATATAGTAAATTTAACCAAAAATGGTTTTGACTACAATAAATCTACCTGGGTCAATTCCATTTTGTAGGCAATGAACTAAGGGCTGATATGTTTATATTAATTGTGTGTTAAACTATGTCTCGAAGTAAATTCATTAGATCATTAGACGATTTGCAGAAGGGTCTTTTCTTATCGATGTTGACGCTATTTTTATGTGCTTTTTGTCAATTATGCGATATCTGAAGCCCGTTTTAGACAAAACTCTTTAAAGTCTAGTGAAGCTACAGCTTTTTTCAGTTTCATCATTAGTGAGCTTTTGCTTCAGAGTTTCTACCATACGTACAGTAAACGCAGGGACGCACCGAACAGGTAATATTGGGAAGGGAGACAAATGACCAAAAACCCAAATGAGAACTAAAAAAAAGTCCTCATCTCACTTTTGTGTAGGTAGTATAAGTCTGGCCCTTAAGGCCAACAGAATAAAATATAGATGGTGTAGACTTTTTACCTTATCAACTTCATGTCGACTTCGTCGAAACATTTGGTGGACCGGAATCTTTGCGTTTCTCTCGAGATAAGAAGGGTTTTGTTTACACGATTCCTTTCATTGCAGGGTTTCAAAGGTATTTTAGTCAAATCACCTGTTTCACTTGCAGCAGCAGTAGCGTTAAGTCGTCTGTTAAGTAAAAAGGCATAAATAGTTTTGACAATTTTCCTTTTCATCCTGTAAATACTTTTCCTTCAACGGGACAGTAGAAGAAGCATATTTTCATTTTATTTTCAGAATGTTTTTTCTACGGACGCCACGTAATGCTGCTTCATACGTATTATATTTTCTAAAATGATATCGCAGTACAACTAAATACTACCGTGGGAAATGAAATAAGGACTGAACTTAAATTTCTCAAAAATGTATTTAAAATATGTGTAACAGGCAAACAGTGAAAACATTAAAAATTATTTTTTTGTACCTATACAAAAGCAATTTCAGATCTTTTAAAAATAGAATTTTCGTAGTTGGATTGTAAAAGTACGTATGCGGGTCGAGGCTCGAGTCTCGGCCGGAATAAAGGAGAGGCTACACCCCAAATATGGGAATAATACTCAAGGCTGGGTCTGCATAGTGATGTATAAAGGGTAGGACCATTCGGTGCCGTGCGTGCGATGCACGTTCTAGGGTGTCGTTGACTTTGACTTTTGACTATCTAAGAAATAAAATAAATGTGGAACCGTAGAAGATGACAGACAATAATCAAAGCGGAGAGAAGAAAAACCTTGGATCAAAACGAAAACAGCACATACCTAGGGCAGGATACATTACTATCTAAGAGACTGAGGTTCGGTGTAAACATTATACATTATATGACTTCTAGAAGGAAGAGTGCCAAAAAAAAACTAAATAATTTGAATTTCTACCAACTTGCTTCCGAAAATACTTTAATGCAAATGATATGTATAATGTACCGATACTCTTTATAGATTTCTATAAAGCGTTTAACTCCATTGAGATGTGAGACATTTTAAAATTTCTCAATAGAACACGCAACAATACAAGTAAAATTCGGGAAATTATTCCAACGACATAGGCATAGACTTAGGCCAATTAAAGACAAATGCTAGACAAATTAAATAAGTTGCTTTCTGTAACGTAAATCGCAGAAATCAAGTAGACTCACATGGAGTCACCCTAAAAAATTGGGAACCAAAAAGGGACAATATCGAAAAATGCAAAGGAAAAATTATGAGACGAGGTGGGTAAACGAGATTTATAAGATTTTGCCAATAGAATCAAAGTAGGGATGAATGGCAACGGTTGGGCGAGACCTGTGTCCTACTGTCCACTTGACTAAGAGTTGTCAATATATTATTGATGGTAAACAATAAATATCTGACCATTGCATTTTCGTATTGGGTGCAAGTTTCGAATCATTTGCTCTAGGGCAAATTTTTCAGACAGTATTCTTCGTCTGTAGGATAGAGGTATTTCACTGGTTTCGAAAAAGAGAGCATGGACTGGAGTAGTTCTCATGGCACAGGTAACCAGCATCAAAGTTTTGTATTGTATTGTATTTTAATTGCCCCATTATCCGGTAATGACTTTGTGAAAGCCGTATAAAATACTAGGGAGGTATTAGGATCTGCTTCCCATGATCTTGCTACCACCGCTCTCAGAATATTAAGACTTTTTTCCGCCTTAGTTTTAATATAATTAATATGATCATTCTAGGTTAATTTGTGATCCAGAAAGATACCTAAATATTTGACAGTGGTCACACAGGGAATAACGGTTTTGTTGAGAACTATCGTATCTGTTTTATTAATTCTATGTCTTGAGAAAAGTACTAAGTCTGATATTTGATTTGATATATTAAAGCCATTATCTAGAACGTAAGAGTTACAAATATACATAATATGATTAATATTGGTGCATATTGAGGCATTTAATCCTGTGAAAGATTGAAAACAGTGAAAGATTAAAAAGCAGAGGGCTCAAAACCGAACCCTGAGGAATTCCTGAGGAAACAGTTCGTACCTCACCGCTACTATTATTTATTTTTATGGTTACCTATCTTTACCAAACCTTAGAAATGTAATTTCCTGAGTTTCCTATAAAAACCTGTTGGCATTAATAGTTTTAATACTAAATTTTTATTGTCAATCTTGATTTTACCTTTGGTCTAAATACCTAAATATAAATATAGTAGCGGGTATCTTGCAAGTTGGACACACACTTATCTATGTGAAATAAATTTTATACCGATGCCAGCCAGAATGAGTAAATATTGCCTGTGGTACCAAAAATATTATTGCATTTGTCACATTTTTTACATAAATAATTCAAATTCCTTTCCGCCATACAGTAACTATTTTGCAAAAAAGACAATAAACAACGATAGTGATCGAATGACCAATTAGCACTGACGGAATAGCCATTCATTTGGTGCCAAATCAGGCACTATAGCATGTGGTGCCAAAAATAATATTGCATTTATGACATTTTTTCACATAATTCAAATTTCTACCCGTTATACAGTAACTATTCTTCAAAAACAACAATAAACAATAGTAGTAATCTCAATGACCGATTGGCAGGGATGGAATAGCCATTCCTTTGGTGCCAAATTGGTCGCTATAGCTTCACGCAAGTAAGTAGCGATTCTTTTTGGAATCCCTCCAGGCACACACAGAAATGATCTGTAAAGAAATCTCGGAAAAAAATTGTTCTGTTTGTTCTAATTAACGAATTTATAATAAATATTGCCCGAAGGTATCGAAAGTTCAGAGAATATCAGCGGGTGTATATGATCGCCCAACTTCCTAGTCTATATAATCTAGAGATCACATATGACCAGTCTATAACATCGCATAGGGAATGTTAGACTTCTCGTAGAAATATAGGATCTAAACCTAAGATAAAAACCATACCATAAAATTTAAACTGTAGGAAAATCTGTCTTTTATTTTGTATCTTTTTTGTTCAATACTCAGTTGTTTCCTGATAATATTTATAAATGATCCATAAAAATCACAAAACTTTCATATTTAACATTTTTTTCTATCTTTATAAAGAAAGAAGTTTTAAGGACTCTTCACTTTTATTTAGTTATGCGTGTACAGGGTATCGTATTTTCGACACTTTTACGGAGTATCTCTTTTATTTTTAAAGAATGCTTTTTTGTGAAATTAAATATGCCGCTAACAGAATTTCCATAGCCTTCTTGGTTTTTCAGATATAAACTTGAAAAATATCACTTTTGGGTCAATCCTCGTAGCTAACTTGTATTTTAACTTATTAAAGTGGTTGAAACGCATTTTTATAGAATTTTATCCGTAAAATCTAGTGGCGTAGTTATTAAAAATGATGTGAGCTTTCCAAAAATATATATTTGTTTATAGTTATTTTGACAGGCTCAAAATTCATTATTTTTAATAATTTTCATTATTTGTAGCAGTAACCCATAACTAATCTATTAAAAACATAATCCATGTAAGTAATAATTGTACAATATACTTCATATTAGGAATAACTAATATTTGATCGATATTTTTCACCAATAGCAAAAACATAAAATCCCTACTTAGGAAAAATAATGCGCGGGAAAACTATCAAATTTAAAGTTATTCATTGACTAGTCTAGAGATTCAACACTTCAATTTAATAATACAAATATTTTTGATACTTTGGTAATAGTTTTTTTACTCTATTGTGATAATATTAATAAAATTTGCTTAGATACAACTATGAAATAATAATAATGAAATAATGAAAGAAATACCTACGTTACAAAAATTAAAATTAGAATAACGAAAAAAAAAAAGCAATTAAAAATGGAACGAAAGGATTTTAAAGGTAGTTTTCAAAATGGACGCCATTTTCTTGAATTCAATTTTCGCACACTTTCTTTGTTTTTTAATGGCATTTAAAAGAATTATAGGCCTCCTTTGAATACTTTAAAATGTTAACTCGATTTCTTCACGAAGTTCTGCTAAAGACTCATATCGTGCTTTATATATTTTGTTTTGCAAAAAAACTCCATAAAAATAAATCCAAATTGGAAAGATCAAGAGATCGTGAGGGCCATCTTACAGGTCCGTTGGTACCTACCTATCCATCTTTGAGGGAAGTTATCATCTAGAAATCACTTTAAAAGCCCATAGTTATGACTTGGGGCACAACTTGCTGAAGGTAAACAGAATTGCAATGGGTCCATGGAATATTTTTTAATAGCTCTGGAATATCTTCCTCAAGGATATTCAGATGCCTACATGCTCTAACAACACCGTCATAGATCTTGTATATTATGCAGCTTCCCAAAATAAAACAAGAGACGTCAACCCCGAAGCGCCTTTGTTGCGCCCTTTCAAAAATTTAATGGTAATTTTCTGTAGACCAATTCCTCGTGTTATGACTATTAAAAATTCCGACACTTGGAAAATGACATTCTTCCGTCCAGATAATAAGTCTGCCAAAAGATTCTATGGTACAGATTTGTTGTAAACACTACTGGCAAAACAATGTTTGGCGCTCGGCATCGCAAATGTTGCCCTATTTTGAATTTATATGGATGGTATTTATATTCTTGTATATATTCTTGGGGCATGAGATCTTGCCACACCAATTGCTTCTTCTATTTTTTTTTTACAAGATGATGTAACCTAATACATTTATTTCTTTTCTATCCCTCTCTTGTTTTGCGTTTACTTTAGGACGCGGCTGAATAAATGATTGGTGCTGAACTAAATTTGTTTGTAAATATATGTGGAAACTATTGCCTTCTCTCTGGATATCTAATATAAAAAAAAATATCATAAACATAACTCTTTAAATACATTACCTTTAAAATATATTTCCGAAGTTTTTTGGGGATTCTATAAAATTGTATAAAATATACCAATATATACTTTTCATAATTTTCATAAGAGAGTGTATCAGCAAAAAGAAAATAACAAAAATATTTTATAAAAAACTGTCCACCCCAAATATAGAGTTCTATAAGAATGCCTTTCAACCTCTTTTATAAGTTAAAAAACAACTGAGGTACAAGGGTTGGCCCAAAAGTAATATTTTTCAATATTACCCTATATCTAAAAAACCAAGGCGGCTATGAAAATTCTACTAGCGGCACGTTTAGTTTAACAAAAAAGTAACACACCGACGCAAAAACCGCAACACTCTATCTTTAAAAATAAGCGAGATACATATCTTCCCTGTGGTCTTCAAATATGGTCAGATCCAATCCACCGTTCTTTCTTGAAAAATTAGCATTGTGCCTGCTTACTTTTCGTAATAATAGCTACTGAAAGCTGCACATTCTGTGTCTCACTAACAGACTTAAACGCTTGGACTAAACCTTACAACTAGTACCACTACACAAAGTCTTTATTATGACGTATCCTTGGCCAACTTGCGAAGGCAGAGCGGGTCTTGTAAGTAGGTAGGTAGGCGTAATCAGGTACGAGTTGAATCATAATCGCAAAATTCGGCACCTAAATCTAACATTTTTAGTAAAGAAGATCAAGAAATCGTTCCCACGAGCCGTTAGTACTAGTCAACGCAAGTAAGTGTATGTAAATGGTTTATTCTCTATTGTTTCCGTTATATACGGTCGTTGTTTTGTGTTTGTGCATTGTTTCGAGCATGGCTGCTTGATTTCAAGATAAGTTTGTTGTTTGCAGGAATAAGGTGAAAGTTTCGGTAATATATTTAATATTTTTTTACAATACCTCAGTGATTATATTAAAAACATAAATTACTTTTATTTGCATTATTTTTAAAGAGGAAGTTATATCTCAAGAAATAATGAACATCTTGGAACGTTTTTCAAACACACATATCTTAAACTAGATGTAAAAGCTCTTCTCAAAAGTTATTCTTTTAAGGATCTATAAGGACCGTATTTTTAACACCGTAAGACCGTAACTTTATACAAATTAACTTTTAACTTTAGGTTAGGTTAACATTTATAATTTTATTATGTATATAGTTAAAAAAAAATTTTTTACATATTCTTTGCAAGATCTTCTATTGCAACACTTAAAACCCAGATTTCAATTTTTCGCAAAGGTCATTTAAATTAGAATTAACTAAATGATTTGGAATCTAAATGAAGAAGAATAGAATATTATGTATTAGGAGCTGTAAAATATCTGTATTATATTCTTTTATTGATCTTATCAAATATATTTATATTTAACTATCCCGATCCCTGAAGTTTAGAAAAAAATAATTTTTTGTTGTTGGCATTGTTTTGTTACCGCCGTAAATAAAATAAATGAAACTACTTTTTTTAGTTTTAAATAAGCTGTCTAATATTATTCATATCAAAATTTTAACATACAGAAAAATTTATAAAATATTTACATTCTTTATAACTGACTGAATTTTTATTACAATTATAAATTATCTATTATAGATTCTAAAAAAAAATTTATATTTTGCAAATATTAAACACAAAAGTTGATCTAATTACAAGTAATATAACTATAGTTACCATATGTCACTGAAATTCGGAATACTTTGTCACTGATATTAAAACTAGCTTTGGTTTTGATGTGTTCAGCATACTGCTTCTGCTTTCAGCTGACAGCTTTGTGTCTGAATATATTTCCCATTTTTATTTATTGGTACCTACATATATAAAATAAGTATTTTAACCCTACTTCAATCTCATTTTAAAATTATTTTGATTAGTTTCATTCTGTCAGTTCTTATTAAATTATTAAATTTTCTACGAAATGTTCCAGGACTTACATAGCAAAGCCGCACTTTCATAGATTCTTGTCCAGTCACACAAAGCTCTTTTTTTAAATTTAGAGTGACCAAGTATTAAGGTAAAATAACATTTTATTGATGAAATACGCAACATAGAAGGTGTCCATTGTCCAAAAGTCCAGATATCGCAAAATTAACAATTTTTGGGCTAAGTCAGTTTTTTTCTTGTAACCTTCATATATGCACATACATTAATTACTCCTAAGTTTTCGAGAAGTGGTCCTAGCCCTTTTACTAGCACCAATTACTAAAAACACCAGATTCGGCTTAAAAAGTTGTGGGATGCGAATTAACTGCGATTCTAGGATATAAAACAACCGAAAAGAACAATAAAATAAATAAATCGGTAAATTTTCGTTACCACCGAACTTCCATCGTTATGGAGATCCAATTTAGTTCAGTACATAGTCGTTTAGTAATACATATATACTGCCTTTGTTTCGCCAGCTTGAATTCGTACCACAATTTTACCAGTTTATCTCTATATCATACATAATACTTGCACAAAATTTGAAATAAATCTAAAAAGTAGTTTTTTTCAGCCTGATTTTTTAAATATTTTATGAGGCCCCCATTTTGTTTTGCTATCTTATATTCCTACCAAAATATTATCGTTCATTCCTGTGTAACATTTGATTTTTTTGGAAAATTTGAGGTAAATTGGATAATTATTTTTTTAGTAATCATTTTTTTAACGTTTCACCTTGTTCCGGCATATTGGATTTTTACCAAAATATTACCAGGTCATTCCCATATGACCCTTAATTTTTAACTAAAATTTGAAATCAATCTAATAAGTAGTTTTTAAGCTATGCTGCGAACTGACAGACAGACAGACGGACCGACGGAATTGATAAAACATATTTGGCATCTAGAGATGCTAAAACGTGAAGACATGTAAAATCGGAGAGGGTGAATTTTTCACGATTACAAACATTTTTTGGCCGCCATTTTGTTCCGCCATCTTGAATTAGTACCACAGTTTTACTAGATCATCTCTATATCACATCTAATTATGGTTCACAATTTAAAATCAGTTCCTTTTTTCAGACTGAATTTTTAAATATTTTATCAAGTCGTTTGTTCCGCCATCTTGTATTCGTACTAAAATTTTACCAGTTGATTCCCACATAATACTTGATATGAATTTAAGATAAATTGGATAAGTAGTTTCTTGGAAATATTTTTTTAACATTTTACTAGACTGCCATTTTGTTTTGCTATATTGGATTTTTACCAAAATATTACCATATCATCCCTATATGATCCTTAATTTTTGACCAAAATTTGAAGTCAATCCAGCAAATAGTTTTTTACCTTTGCCGCGTACAGGCAGACCGACAGACAGACAGACCGATGGAATTGAGAAAACATGTTTTTCGGCTTCTAGGGACCCTGAAACGTAAAAATCTGAGAAAATCTCAGAGTGTGATTTTTTCAGGATTACAATTCTTTTAGGACGGAAGTAATAAAGTAAAATAAAAATGTGTTATATTGCAACAATATAAACTTCAATAATTAGTACCACTGGCACGCGTTGGGCTTTAGAAAAGTCGATATGTGTACACAGTTTACATCACATTAACATTTATATAACGAAAATAGAAAAATGCAAACTACATAGTACCTAGTAGTTTACATACAACAAGTAGAGGCAACAATAAAGGAATAAAAAATAATAGGAGATAAACTAATTATCACCAACCACTAACATTATTGTTAATCAGCGACGAGTTAACCTTATTCTTTATTTTATAAAATGTTTTTTTTCTAAATTCCTGTAGAAGAAATATTGAAAACTTTAGGAGCAGTGTGAGTTTGGAAACTCTTTGTACAACCATATGTAGTGAGTGGAATCGCAGCTGATCCATTTGCCTGATATCTGGTAATAAATGCATGAAAGGCACAAATAGTAACAATATACTTTTTGACTAAGAGCGCTGTTATATAATTGTTTTAGATTTAAAACGTTAGGTTCTCTATATAATTGTATAATTGAAAATGTTTATTTTTAAAATTTGTTTTTTTTATTATCAATGAACATAAGATGCTGTCACAGGCATTGCTACACATTTTATAAATTGTTGCACGAAAACACCTAAATATTTTATTTTACTGACAAATGTTAGTTTTGAAACACAACTGCAGTAAACCGATCTGTGACGGTTGTGTTACTTCAACATGATATGCAGAAAATATTTTTTGTGTCATTAAGGAACATATGAAATGGGATTTATAGAAATTCTTAGGTAATAAAGTTGAATCTAACCACTGTTTAACTATTTTCATGGTGGATTCTGCACTGTGTTGAGACCTAATTATTATACCTTTAACGACATTAGCATAACAAAGAACAATATCAGGGGGGGGCAGAAATTTCAGTAATGCATCAAAGAGTAAACAAGATTAGCCCAAGCACTTTACCCTGTGGCGCGACATATTCTATCGGACAAGGTTCACTTAATGCATCTTTGAAATTAATTCATACTCAGACAATCTGTACCTTTTTAGGATTTAAACAGGTTATTTGGCAAACCACGAATACCCTTGCCCGCTAACCTATAATATATCTCAATAAGCAGACGACAATGTCGCAGCAATGACGAAGAGGAACCTGCAATCTGTAACAGGAATTCTTGCTAGACACCGTCAACCAAGAGAATTCCTTCACCATAAGCTACTAAAAGACACCTCCGTTTATAGAGGTTTCAGATTCTGTTGTAAAAGAATAGGTGACATCATCACACACAACACACATTTTCCAAGAATAGGTTGGATAAAAGCCTAGAATGAGAGATGTTCTCAGGGGAGGAGAGATATCAGGGTCTCGATACAGAATGCGAAATGAAAATATAAATATTTAACTTCAATTTTATTTTAGATTCCTCTTAGCTTCAATTAATATTTTTTAACTTCCTACCGGAAACATTTTTTAGTTATTCAATTAATTTTAAATACTAAACTATGCATAGTCTAAAATATTTGAAAGAATTACTAAACTAAACATACTTACTTATATCTGAGAGTTAAATTCCGCGTTTTTTTATGTGCGTATTGATAACCTTCAGTGAAGTCATCAAATGTTAGCATAATTAATAGTCATTTTAATTTTAGCAACTTCTTCCTCATAACGCATAATGGTGCACGTTACGTACACAATATGTAAAAGAAAAGTTGTTTAGCGAGGTTCGAGGCGATAAATTTAACTTGCGTAACCCAGTTTTAGCATAAAGACCGTTCATTTTACTACCGCGACTTGTGTTTATTAATATCCTAATTAGTTGTTTTAGAAATCATGTTGGTCTCGTCTTAATTTAAGTTAATTCCGCCTAGATCTATTTAATTGTTGCTTCAGTTACCAGTAAAATAGCTAAGGTATATTTAATTTTAGATTTTTTAAATATTTCTGGCTTTTATTATTGTTATTATTATTTTATTCTTTTATGGCATACTAGGTACATTAATTGACCAATATACTGTCAAAAAAAAGGATACTGAAAATTGCGAATCGTTTTTAAACTTTTAAATAAAAAATATTTTTTGAAAAATTAACACTTCTTAATTTGTAGACTACTTCCTTATTCTTGGTCTTTCATAACTCCTATGACAGATCCTATGTAAAATTAACTAGAAAATTCGCTACAATGCGATTTGAAAAAGGTATCCAAAGTATAAATGCCTACAGGTTCAAGAAAAATGATATAATGGAACTTTTTCTCATATTTTTCACTAGACTGGTACCTTGTCTGTATGCAACAGAAAAATTATAGTTTTATCTCTGTTGTAGAAAGAGATAAAAACATTTTTATAAATATATATAATTTTCGAGTTATTTATGTCTTGTATTTTAATTTATTTATAAAAAATTAAAAATAATATTTTTGTCAGCACATTTGGGCCAAAACTTAATATACAGTATGGGCCATTCTGGTGATGAAAATGACTAAATGAGCAAAGTTTTACAGAATTTTATTGGTAATTTAAAAACGTCAGCGGCGTCCTTTTAACTTTTTTGGTTTTCAAAATATTTTGAAAAAACTAAAAAGTGGCATTTTCTGTAAAGCTCTGTAACTTCTTTATTTGTATTTTGTTTCAAAATCTATGAACACTTTTTTATAGCCATTTTTGGTGTAGAAAATGGTTATTGCATTAGATTTTAATTACGACGTTTCCGTTATCCTTCACCATCACCAACTTTATTTTTTCTTATAGACGCCATATTGGATTTTTGCTTCTTTAAAATAAGCAAGAAAAATCCTATTCATTAATGTATAACAAGTTTACATTTCCTAAAGAAAAACCATCAAAATATTCAAAAATCGATTTTATTCTAGTAGGCTTTGGATCGCCACGGTAACAATATTTGTTTGTAATGTTTAATAAATATTTAATGTAGTAATCCCAAGAAATACGAAAAAATAATAATAAGCTTTAGCTAGAAACATACACAAAAGAATACCATATTTGGTATATTAAACAAAATGCTGTCCATTTTTAGCAACGCAAGCAAGACATGTTTTTAAAACACTATTTGTCGCTCGCCTAAGTGTGTTTCTGTTAATATTAGCAAACACTTCTGGAGCTCTCTCTTCGAGTAAGGCCAATATCTCGGGAGGTTCAAATACAAAAACTTCATTTTTAATGGGACCCCACAAAAAGAAATCCAAGGGTGTAATATCTGGCGACCTAGCAGGCCATGATGTAGGACCACCATTCGAAATTAATTTATCCGCAAAAGTTCTTAATAAATCTCTGACAGCCCTGGAATTGTGGGCTGGGCAGCCATCCGGCTGAAACCAAACATTATGAAATTCGTATTGAGCTGCATCTCTAATTGCTGGTAGAATTTGGTTTTCTAGCATATCTAAATATCTTGCACCATTTAAAGTATGCTGGTAAAAAATTGGACCTATAAGTCGATTACCTGAAAATACAAAATTATGTATAAAGCAGTTAAACCAGCTAATATGAAAAATTATTTTACCGTAAATACCACACCAAACGTTCATGCCAAACCGAGTTTGCAACCTACGTTGTGCCAACAATCTAAAGATTCCACAGTTACTAAAATATGTTTCGTCAGTCCATATAATGGCACTGCTAAAATTTACATTTTCCTGGCATTTGTTAATGTACCAGTTACAAAAAGTAAGTCTTCTTAGAAAATCTCGTTCAATGAGCCCTTGAACAATGGTCGGCCTGTATGGGTGGTACTTAATTTTCTTTAAAATCCCTCTAAGTGTTGTCCTAGGAATGTCTAGCTCTGTACTGCTTATTCTTGTCGATGAAGTTGGGTTTTCGGTAAAGTAATTTATAACTTGATTGTCACGATTGTTATAGTCTTTGTTATACTTTTTAGGCCTTGACTGTTCGAAACTTCCACAAGATTTGAAAAATACCTTTGGTTTGGTTGTTGCCTAATTATTTAAGGCTATAACCGCATTTTTATTGTTTTTAATATAACACTCCAGCATATCAAATTTCTCTTCATTGGTATAACGCAAAGCCATTTTTAAAAATTTAAAAAAAACGATAACAGAAAATAACTAACAAACTTTGAAACGCCAAAAAATCAAATAGTCCAAAAAAAAAATAATATCGTTATCATGGCGATCCAAAGCCTGCTGCGATTTTTGGACATTTTGATGATTTTTCTTTAAGAAATATAAACTTGCTATACATCAATTAATAGGACTTTTCTTGCTTATTTTAAAAAGATAAAAATCCAATATGGCATCTATAAGAAAAATAAAGTTGTTGATGGTGAAGGATAACCGAAACGTCGTAATTAAAATCTAATGCAATAATCATTTTCTACACAAAAAATGGCTATGAAAGAGTGTTCATAGATTTTGAAATAAAATACAAATAAAAAATTTACAGGGCTTTACAGAAAATGCCACTTTTTAGTTTTTTTAAAATATCTCGAAAACCAAAAAACTCAAAAGCCGTTTTTAAATTACCGATAAAATTCTGTAAAACTTTACCCATTTTATCATTTTTGTATCTCTTATATTTCCGAGATCCCAATACATGCATCATCAAAATGGCCCACACTGTATAGTGTTTTTACTTTTAAAATTTGAATCTATGAATTAGATTACTATATTATAGTAATTATTATCAGAATCATACTTTTTTTATAGGAGTATACCTTTAGGCCAACTACAGCTAGCCGCATGTAGTTTCTTGTGTTAAATAGATTATTGTATACTTAAGCCAAATCCTAGATGACTTTCCATAAATAGTGTTACTGTTGTTTACACGTTGCTATAAATATCTTGCTAAATAAATTACTCGCCTTGAATTTTGGAAAGGTTTTTTTATTGTCTAATTATGCCACTGTATATTATTAACGAAAAATTGCAGACCTAAATGTTAAAATTGACAAAAGATAGAGGTTTTAAAAAGAAGTTAAGGTGTAGTGAGAATTCTACGTATCTTGTAATCGTGAAAAAATGGCCCTCCGAGATTTTTGCAGATCTTTACCTTTTAGAATCGCTAGATGTCGAAAAACACGTTTTCACAATTCTGTCGGTCTGTCAGTTCGCAGCTTTCCCGATTAACTTTGTTCAGGAATTAAGGGTCATATGAGGATGACCTGGTAAATTTTTGGTAAGAATTCAATAAAGCGGAACAAAATGGCGGCCTAGTGAAATGTTAAAAAAAGACTTACAAAAAACTAATTATAAAATTTACCTCAATTTTGCACAAAATCAAGTATTACGTAAAGATCAACGAGTAAATTTATTAATTATTTTTGGTACGAATACAAGATGGCGAAACAAAATAGCGGCCTAATAAAATATTTCAAACCGCGAAACAAAACGCCCTCGTTTTACATATCTTCACGTTTTATCGTCCCTAGATAAAAAACAACCATTCACTATTCCTAGTGAAAGGAAATATTCATAACGGGGGAAGTTCCGGGCAAAGGAAATTTACCGATTTTTTAAATATGTAATACAGATAAATCTGAAAATTAGAAATGACCCTTTTTTAAATCTTCAGTGTTGCCCCCTCCGGGGTTTCAACTAGTGATGGTTAGTTGTTAGTAACACAAAAAGGTTGACATTTCCCTTTTCCTTTTTTTTTTAGTCATTAGTATAATTTCATTCCGCCCACATAGAGCGATACAGAAATTCAATTTTAGCTGAAGAGAGCTGTAAATTTTACTTAGAAATTAACTTCTCAAATAGTGATGAAGACAACTAAAGAGTCGCCGAATTGTCCCGAAAAGGACATTTGAAGAATAGGATCATGAAACTAAGTAGAAAAAAAGTACTTATCAAACACCATATAATTCGAAATTGTTGTGGCGGTTTTGTGAATTAAAACATAATGTTTTTTTGGCTATTAAGTCACATCTAAAACCAAAACTGAAGTCAAAGGTATTAAAAATGTCCCTCACCAATTTTTTTTTGTACGGCCATATTGGAGGAACATAATCTGCTATGCGTCAAATTCTGAAATGCGTGTCTTTATTTACGGTAAACACGATGTGTTAAAAGTATCTAGTGATCCCGTATATTTGTCATTTAAATCAGGTTATTGTAAATAATAAACGACTTATTGTTAACGAAATTGACAATCAATTTCTTAACAAATGTTGCGTTCCGAGCCCATACCGGATGCACGCATCAAAAGGAGTGGGCTAGTTTCTATTAATTCTATGTGTTGCCCTGTAAGACTTTTCTCACTATGTGGCAAATACTGGGCAGGACTGCTTTCTAGATGTCGATGAAGGTGTTAGTGTGTAGTCCTATGATTTTCAGGTTCTGTTCTAGTGTTTTTGGAACTAGTCCAGTTGATGATACGATGATTGGACTCACATGAACCTTATTCAGTCGCCACATCTGCTGTATCTCGATTTTTATTGGCAAGCTTCTGGTGTATGATGTTACATACCTGGTTATGTCGCTGGGGGCAGTCCGTGTTTGCTAGGTAAGTTCAGCCTGATGTTATATGCTGTATGGTCTCTGATCCCTCGTAACATTTTCGACACTTATCAGATTCAACGGACCGGTCTTTGATGATGAATTTTATTATTATTATTATTTTCTTCTAAATGCCGAGGGGCATTCGCACTCTCTCTCTAAACAGAGGGGAACATTCACTTATACCAAATATGTACATATCAAAAGGATTGAGCTCTGATGGGTTCCTTTCCGTGTTATTGGATGCTTTTTGGTGATGGGTTTTTAAGTTACCCATAAACTTGCGAACTATTTGGGATGTCGCGAGTAGCACTGCCTTTTGCATGGCCTGAAAAAGACGTTCATTAAGGCCAAGCTCCTTGACGTTCTGGAGCAAGTTTTTTGGAATAACTCCTGTTGTTGACGTAATGAAAGGCAGTGTTCGGACGCTCTTCATTCCCCACTGATCTGTTCCTCTAAGTCACGGCATTTTTCAATCTTTTCTGCATACTTATGATGTAAATTATGAGTGTTCGGTATAGCCACCTCTATCAAAGTTGTTTTTCTTAAGATTAAGATCTGCTTTATTATAAATGTTAGTTTGGTCTGTCAAAACAGTGCGGCCCCATTAGAACTCGTATAGATCATTTTCTAAAATTGGCTCAAGGTTGTACATATAATATGGCAACCCTTGTTCTTGCGAGAGCTGTAATTTCTCTAATTAAATAAAAGAACATCTAGAAAGGGAATCGTGCGTTCTGATTCAATTTCCATTGTAAATTTTATGTTAGCATGTTGTTGATTTAGATGATCAAGAAACCCAGGGAGGTTTTCTGGACCATGTGGTTGACTGGTCATATTACAAAAGTGTCGTATTTCTTACAAAATGTCCGAATCCTACATATCTGAACCATGATTTTGGTTTTAGTGGAGATGACTCTAAGGCTTCCTCCTATAAAAGCTTCCATGAAGATATTGGCTACCGAATTTAAAACCGGTGACAGTGGAGATCCCATGGCTGCTCCTGAGGTTTGCTCATAGAAAGTTCCTTGAAAGACAAAATACTAATTGAAGCATGTCTTACATCAACGTATTTTGTCTTTCAAGGAACTTTCTATGAGCAAACCTCAGGAGCAGCCATAGGATCTCCACTGTCACCGGTGGTAGCCAATATCTTCATGGAAGCTTTTGAGGAGGAAGCCTTAGAGTCATCTCCACTAAAACCAAAATCATGGTTCAGATATGTAGACGACACTTTGTAATATGGCCACATGGTCCAGAAAACCTCCCTAGGTTTCTTGATCATCTAAATCAACAACATGCTAACATAAAATTTACAATGGAAATTGAATCAGAAGGCACGATTCCCTTTCTAGATGTTCTTGTACAAAGGAAAGGGGATGGTTCCTTAGGACACTCTATATACAGAAAACCAACGCATACGAACAGATACTTAAATGCAAATTCCCATCATCACCCAGCACAAAAGCAATCAGTCATTAATTCATGGGTTTACAGAGCTCTCGCTATTTGTGACCAAAATTCTTTACAATCGAAAACAGAGAAACTGACTCAAACTTTAAGAGGGAATGTATATTGCACTGATAATATTAGACGATCAGTTAGAAAATATAATAATCCTACTCCACGAAATGATACTAATAAGGAATTACCGATAGAAAATGTAGTTCTTCCATTTATACACGGAACCACAGACAAGATTGCAAGGTTACTTCGCCGGTCCAACATACGTACAATCTTCAACACACACACAAGAAAATTGGACAATGTTTGAGATCGCCAAAGGACATTATTCCTTTTCATACGGAAGGAGTATATGCAATTCCTTGTTCCTGTGGTGATGTTTATATTGGAGAAACTGGACGATCCATTTCGACTAGGCTGAAGGAACATGAACGATGTATCAGAAAGAAACAAATTGTACAATCTGCTGTATCTGAACACCAACATTCTACTGGGCATGTCATAAATGTAAAAGAAACCAAAGTTCTTGCATCGGTTTCGGGACTCTATAAACGCAAAATTAGGGAATCTATTGAAATTTATAAGCATCCTAACAATTTTAATAGAGATAGTTGAAATCGATCGTTACACAGAGTCACGCTTCGGTAAACACAGGTCGACTATAAATAGCCGAGCTCATTCAGTGTTCCGATCTCGTGAAGTGAAGATCCCTGAAGATGCCTCGTGCAACCGAAGGCGGTACGTCGGAAAGTGATTCCATTTTGACACGGTCTAATCCCAAGAACCATGATTTCTTAACAGTATATATATATATATATATATATATATGTATTCCAAAATAACTATATACTGAACTATTTTGGGTTGCACTATTCCTTCATTCAAAATGAGGGAAGTTCCGGGTAGATGAAATTTACCGATTTTTTTGTACAAAGTTCAAGCTTAAGCAATACAATAATATATTCACCGGTGCCTTTTTAGAAAAACTGGGGGTAACTAAAAAAAAATTAGGAAAAGATTTTCGTAAGAAATATGGGGATTAAGCGGATAAATGGCTAAAAACGGTAAGAAGTCATCTAAATAGATAGAATTACAAATTCGTCTTTAAATCTTAGTTACTTTTTTGCACTGAGTTTCGAAAAGAAATGGGGGCTCAGACAATCTGTGCACCTCCGACCCGCCGCCTAACTAAAAGGCGGTTCCGCAAGGGAGATAATATAAATAAAAGAACATCACAAATATTATATAATTTTAATTCTAAAAAACGTCATGGATATAGCATAGAGATTGTTCTTATTATTTCAGGTGGATAAAATGAAAAATAGTTGGCAGATAAAAATTTTGTAAAATTAAAATTTGCCTTTAAATATACCGTATCAACCGAGGTATTAACTTAAATATAACCTTAAAATAGATATTAGTAATGGATATTAGACCCAGGCCTGCACTGTCCATATGTACAAAGTCGTTTAGTGCAAGACGATGCCAGATCCTAAAAGCCGCCTGGAGTCATCCTAAAGAGTACAGAATTATGTTTAAAAATCTTTATATAATTGAAGACATATTTTGTTATTGGCCCTTCCAACATGGAATTTTAAGAAATCTCATCTCATATATTCACACGATTTTTTAATATGTTTCATTTTCACGTTATACAGGGAGTGTAGTTTGCTCAGGCCATCTGTCAACTTTCTCATTTTAAACAGAACACTCTGTGTATCATTTATTTTTTTAAATTCTGTAGGCCATTCTCATTATTTTTTGTTATTTGACGTTTATTCAAGTGTTTGCCGTTTTTGAGTAAGTAATTTGTTTTGAAAACCGCCTTTTTGAATAACTTCTCGTTTTTGCCACTAACGTTATTTATTTTTCTAAATATTTTTTTATTTTAATTATTTGTTAATCAAATATTGGTTTTGATAGAAAAAGGAGCCTAAATAATATACATGCTGTTTGATATACTTGTTCAAAATTTGTAAATTTTCACATAAGTTTTAACGTTTTTAATGCGTTACCCTGTTTAGTCATATATAGGATAAAGTTGTTAACATAGCTCGTAATTATAGGGTTATTTCCCCATATATCTGACCAGGAAAATTCAAAAATTCAATATAGCTAACGATTTTGAATCTACAGAGTGTTATATAAGGCCCTGTACTAATTATTTCTTCCTTTTCAACATACAGGGTTTTTTAGAAAAATTGTTTTTTTATTAAAATGGTCTCCTGAACAAATCCCACTTATGGCAATTAGATTCAGTTCTATTAGATTATGAACAGGGTTGGCATCTTTAAGTATTCCACCATGAATATTGTATACAGGGTGCACAAAAAACTCTACCGATTCTAAACTTTAACAAAAACCCAACAAATCACTAGTTAACATCCACCTCTTAGCTTTTGGTGAACCCTGTATACGTTATTTATTTTGGAAAACTTAAGGGTGCCTTGTTCATAATCTGATAGATATACCTTCGATTACTACAAGTGGGCTTTGTTCAGCAGATTATTTTAAAAAACCAATTTTTCAAAAAACCTAGTATATCGGAAACTAAAAAAAAATTTCGAAATCGCTAGAAATTGTTGTTTCGTACCTAGCTCTAGATTATTTTGGTTGCACAAAAAATGACAGGGTCTTATATAACCTCTTGTATAAGATAGTTGCTATGGTGTTCTGAGGCTGCCCTTATCGGGCTGCATACTATGGATATTGTTTAAACAAGAGCCGAAAACCGCAACTCAAAATCTTCATCCGTATTGAAAATATTTAACTTTGAATTTCCAGTAAAAATTTCCTTGGTGCACTTCGCAGTTCCAGCAGTTTAGGTACCAGCACTTCAGTTATTGACTTTCCAGACTGTGCAATGTGCATGGTTGAAAAACTATTATTATCAATAAATAAAGGTAATATGTAGACAATGATAACAATTATTTTGGAATAAAGATAAAAAAGAAATTTACTTTACTATAAAAAATGTCATGTTTGGTTGATTCAGTTACTAGCTACTATAGTTGTCCTTATTATGACTGAAATATAAAGTATAAAACTCTATTGAGTTTTTCTTATTTTTCACCTTGATATTAGTCTTTTTGAAAATAGAAAATGTAGCAATAATAAATGTTCTCCTCTATATCTCATATAAAATTGTAAAAAAACCTATAACAACTTGTCCATAAACCACATTATATTGCTGGTACATACTCTACGATTACCGGATATCGGAGACGCTGTGTGTGTATTAATAATCATTCATCGGCGCCCATTTTTTAACGAATAAGTAATCACAGTCTCCATGAGAACTGAATAACTTTCACTCTGAGAATTAGTTGGCGTGGGTGCTATTCATTAGCTTTATTTAACATCTAATAAAATGGTTAAAAATAAATTGTATCTAGAATAAAAATTAGAATAGTGGTACTCAGTACCGGTACTGTATCTGCTGATATTGACATTTTCGATATTTTGCCAACACACGTCTGTTCTGTTTCAGAGAATATAGTTATTAATTTGTTATGTTAATACTATAAAAAATCTGTAAATTCGCCTTTATCCACAACTTCCCTCGTACAATACATAGTCTATATACGTGTATAATTATTTGGTAATATATATTTATACATGTCTTGTAGATATGTAATATATTCCAATTTTTAATTTAATTTATTATTTTTATTATTAATATAATTTATTTTTCATAACCCTATTTACGCAGTCTACAAAAAATAAATTATGTCCTTTATTATTTTCCTCTATAAAAAGAAGGTTTTATTCCAGGAATTGGAATGTTATCGAATATTTAAACGTTTTATTAAGTTGCAATTTTGTTTTGCTAATTTTCACACTAAAAAATTACCGATCTATCCCAGTTTAACTCATGATTTTTGTGCAAAATTTCTAGTTATTTGGATCAGGATAAGTAGTTTTTTGGTTATGAATTATTAAGCATTTCATTAGGCCGCCATTTTGTTAATGAGTCAAGGAATTTTGCAAAAAGTCGGTATATTCAAAAAAACTTTAACACAACTAACATTTTTTGACTTTCTATAAAAAACGGCTTTTTTTACATAAAAAGGCCTTCATCATATTTTCACTGTACATCGCCCAGGCGCAGCCTTTTGTGATACCCTTATAACATATAAAAACTTGTAAAAGCTTATTTTAGCGTTAAATTGTAAATGCCGGCAAATTTTAAAGACCTTTAACATAACTAACATTTTTTGACCCTCCATTACAGATTGCTTTTTTACAAAATAAGACCTTCAACATATTGTTAATGTACATTGCGCATGCACAGCCTTCTGTGATGCCCTTATTGCGTATAAAAAGTAATAAAAGTGTTAAAAACGGCCAGTAAAACCTAAATACCTGAATTTTGCATGTTCGTATTTTCAAGGGGTTACTAGTCGTTAGTCTGACATTTCCGGTACCCCAAGAACCGAGAAAGACTGCTCTTTTCATTGAGACATGAATCACTAATACTCTAAGGTCTCAAGGACCTGATGTTCTCACCCGTAAATCCGTTCCTATAAGGAAGGGGTGGGCCGAAAGATAGACATTCCGTACAAAGAGGTTTTTGCTCCTGCTACACCCCCACACTAGAGCTCGAACATATATTTTTTTAATATGGTATTATATATTATATAGAACGTCTATTGCTATCCTTTCCCTATGTCCCCATCCCTGAGATCTTCTCCTGAGACCTTTACTTACGGAACAGGTATAACGTCTTTAGCACCATTCCTTGATTTTTTTCATGAAAACGTTTTTGTTTACTCTAGGTGCGTTCCGAATTTTCCGCCATGTAGTTCTTGTAATATGTCCTGGGTTCTTTTCCTGGGAACTACTAATTACGGTAGAAACAAACGAATGTTTGAATTCAATAAGATCCAAATAAAATGTTTGTATCATGAAAAAAATCACCCTCCCAGGTTTTACATATCTTCACGTTTTAGCGTCCCCAGATGCCAAAAATACGTTCTCTCAATTCCCTCGGTCTGTCTGTCGGTCCGTCGGTCTATCTGTCAGTTCACGGCGTAGCTAAAAAAACTATTTACCCGATTGACTTAAAATTTTGGCCAAAAATTAAGGGTCATATGGGGACGACCTGGTAATATTTTAGAAAAAATGTAGCGGAACAAAACCGCGGCCTAGTGAAATGTTAAAAAAATTATTGCTAAAAACTAATTATCCATTTACCTTAATTTTTGCACAAAAATCAAGTGTTACAAAAGAATGAAATGGTAAGATTTTCTTACGAATCCAAAATAGCAAAACAAAATGGCGACCAAATAAAATATTTAAGAAATCTTCTTATTCAATTGACTTCAAATTTTGCAGAAAAATGGGCATACACTGGTAAGAATTCAACATGACAAAACAAAATGGCGGTCCTAAAAACGATCAATGTAAAATCTACTTATTCAATTTATTTTAAATTATGCCCAAAATTAAGTGTGGCATAGATAGAAACTGGTAAAATATTGATACGAATGCAATATGGTGGAGCAAATTGGCATTCAATAAAAATATTTGAAAAGACAGTATATATGAGTTACTAAATGACTATGTGCGGAATTACATTGTGTCACACTTCACTATACCTAATAAAAATAAAAATTCATAAAGAGGGAAGTTAGGGGTAAATGAAATTTACAAATTTTTTATTTACAGTTACATTTCCAAATTAATCTACAGGATGTTTAAAAAACTGATCCAATTATGAGACAATATAAAGGGCAAAAACCTCTTTTTTTCAAATGGACCACCTTGTATATTATTGTTTGTTCGTTTCCTGTAAAAATTTAAAAATTTAAACTAATTTAACTCTCTGGTCGTAGTGACCGAAGAGCTTGCGTAACACGAACTTTTGTATCCTCTTTGGTGGTGACTGGATCTGAGTAAAAAATATTATTGATATGTCCCAAAGAAAATTAGTCCAATGAGGTCCAATCTGGTGAACAGACAGGCCAGCGGAAAGATCCTTTATTGGCAATCCTACGATCCCCAAAAGTTCATTTCCTCGCAATCGTTTTAATGCTGACAAAACTTCATTTTCCAGTATACCTAAATACCTTACGTCGGTGAAGTTTTTATCGTAAAACTAAAAGCACAAAATGTCAAAAAAGCTCTAAAACTCCGGGTTCCTTGGAAACCTCACTGTTGATTAAATATTCCATTTTTGAATATTTAACTTCATCTCGTCAGATAATGTTGCTGGAAAAATTTAAATCTTCCTAATTTTTATCTAAAAACTATTTACGTAATTCCACACGTAAAGAAAGGTTTGGCCTATGTCTTGTGGTTTTAGTTATTGGACTAATTTCTGCTCTGCTATCTTCGATTTAAACGATCCATACACAGCAACGTTATTTGTTATTCGCAGAACCATTTTTTTTGGGTTCCAGTTTCTCTGGATTTCTTTGAGCAAAGGTACGACATGTTCAGTCAATAATACGGTTACATTCGCCATAAATGGTAACGATATTTAAGTAATGTTCGTTAGTATAACTCAAGTTTTCTGCCATTTTGATAGCAACACTATAATTAATGGAAGCTTCCGCTAAGTTGCCCGTAAACAAGTTTTTATTTTGTCATAGCAACTGTCTGATTTAAATATTAGTTTCCCGCTTTTTTAAAGTAGGACAAAGCGCATTAAGATCGCATTTTAGTCTCAGCAAACAATATACGATATTAGTCTTAAATTTTCGGAGGAATCGAGCAAAAAATAATATACAAAGTGTTCCAATTAAAAAAAAAGAGTTATTGCCCTTTATATTGTCCCATAATTGGATCACTTTTTTAAACACCCTGTAGATTAATTTGGCCATCATCATATTTTGGTTATATTATTCGAGTTTTCAAACATATTAAGATTGAGGTAAGGAGCAATTTTTTTTTAATAACTTTTATACTTCGAAAACTGTACTTTTTAGGTTAGGTTAGGTTAAAAAATGGGGTTTCTATTTGAAATAGCAAACTTGATAGGCACTTCCGGAATTTTAATTCCGAATACTTTTTCGCATACGACTAACGGCCCATCATCATCGTGACACACTCTGTGTTATATGCATTAGGAATCTTCCAAAATGCCCTGGATATGGGATACGTGTTTTTTTTACTTCTAGCCACGAACGTAAAAGTTTGATGAATCATTTCGGTAGTTTTCTGACGACCGTCACAATATTATTATATGTAGGCGTTAACTGTTCATAAATAAATGTACAAAGTTGGTAATTAGAATCATAAATGCAAATAATTATTAATTGTTTTTCTATTTACAGAAATGAACGCTCTGACATATTTGGCGTTTTTCGCCTCTTTATTGGCCATAGTTTGGGGTGTCAAGGACATGATGAGAAAAAGCATCGTATATGATAAAAACACACCTGATGTCTTTTATTGCCCCATTCATAAACCGACTGGAATGGACAAATTAATTGTAAAGTAAGTATTTTTTGTAAAACAAGAATTTATTAGCTCTACTGTCATAAATATCATATTTATATGTATATTAACTATAAATTCCTAAAAAAATAAGATATATACAGGGCATTCGAAAGAAAAAATCCCGAAATGCAAAAAATGCTTGAATCTAAAATTACAAACAATTTACCGGATATATACTTAACTTAACTTTTTCATTTTTTTTTATTAAATATAGATATCGAGATATCGGTAACAAAAACGTAAAGTTACTATGTTTCTACTATTAATACTAATTTAATGGCTAAAATGAGAAGTCATTCAAAAAAAAGGAAAGAAGACAATTTCTTTAAGAAAAAATAAAAACCGGTCTGCTTATCAGGTCCGGCGGGAGGCAGATTCAAAGGGTACCACGTACGCGGCCACCACGTTTACCACGCCTCACGCTTACATAGGTCTTGCGTTTCAAGCCGACTTTGCATTTCACACTGACCTTGTATTTCACCATGCTATATCAGATTCTAAATCCATTAATTTTTCTAATATAAAAGGCATGGCTTTATATTTGTAATTGTCTTAATGAACTGTTTGATACTCAAAACTGCACAAAATGGCTGCAGTTCCGTCATCTTAAGTTTCCGTTAAATCTTTGCGAGAATAATAAGAATCTTTTGACATTTCATTAATTAAAATGCGTTCAGTGGTTTGAGGTTTAAGTTCTAAGAAGGTTTTTTAATAATAATAATAATATTTAAGTAACTTTGTATACTGTAATAGCATATGTGAGTATCTAATTGTTTTTTTTGTTTTTTCCTCTTATGGAGGTTCCAATTTAAGACTTTCGGTTTTCATTTATTATAATTTGTTTTCTCCATTTAGCAGGGGCATCACTAAAAACATTAAAATCTTCGACGCCCCACCCCTCTTCCAATATTTTGAGCAATTGGCTGTTTGTGTTGTTGTGGCTGAGTTGGCTATTAACTTGCAAATTACTAGACACTATTAGCGAATATAGACATTTGCTTCTGTGGGGGTCTTTCTAAACGTTCGTAATCTAGGAGCGAGAATACCATAAAAAATTGAAAAAAAAGGACCTCGGTTTCTTTTATACACATAAGTTACTTCATTTTCGTTATAAGTAAAATGGACTCTGGGGAGGGGGTTTTAATCGCCAATCCCAAAAAAAAGATCAATCTTTGTATAATTTTAGATTAAATAAAAAATACTCTAGAGGGCTTTTTTATTCCAACCCCCCTCCCTTAATTACGCCACTGTTATAAACATTTAAAAATAAGCCATATCGAGCTGAATATATCTAAGGTTTTTATTTGCGGTCGATCATGAGATTTTCGGGAACTTACTAAAAAAATAAAATGAATAAATTTATGACTATGTACCACTAAAAGGAAGTGAAGTTTTAAATGTAACAATATGGCTCCAGACACTTTATGGAAGATAATACCTTACGGAAAAAACCACTAAATACGTATTTATAATAAATTATATTACAAAAAAACTAGGAAACACGTTTTGTCAATAACGCACTAAAAAGTACAAAATAATGAAATTTACTAAAAATATTTTGTTACCATATAAGCATTCTACAGTTGACGATCAGTGACTATGCCAAACAGCGTGCGCGTTTTGTCAGTTAATTAAAACTACATGTTTCTCAAAGAAATTTAATTGTCACTGAATTGTCAAGAGTATAATTCATATATCGTAACAAAATATTTTAAATAAATTACATTATTTTATAGCTTTTAGTCCGATACAGACAAAACCGTGTTTTTTAGTTTTTTTAACTTTTTAGTCTTAAAATATCTTGAATATATTAATAGTAGAGTGTTGGCCTCTCGACGGTATACTAGCTGGTACCATCGAGCTGATCAGATCAACTCGATGGCACCAAATTATTGTATTGTAGAGAGAGAGAGAGAGAAAGAAAGAAAAAGAGAGAAAGCGAGAGAAAATAGAGGAACAGGAAAGATACATGGAGGGAAAGTTGGTTTGACATTGTTCCAAACAGTTATTGTTCATTCAATAAACTTACGGTTAGCTTTTCTTTTAAGATATTAACTGAGGTTGGTAGCTGACTTAAATCTAAATTTAAAGAGTTTATTGATTTAACAATATTATATAAAAACGACGATTTGAAAAATTAGTGATTATGTCTAGGAATATTAAGGGTTTTTCTACGAATATTCAGATGATGAACATCTGTTCGAAAAGTTACTTTATTATATAGATATGGAGGTGAATGAATTTAATAATTTTGTAATAAAATATTGTCGAATGCAGACTACGGCGATTATACATATTCAACCATGAAAGTTCTTTTAGTTTGTGAGATACTCGATTACGTCTTTTTATTCCAAAGATCAGCCGAATGCAGCTATTTTGAATCTTTTGAATTCTACGTTTGTCAGAATAATCTAGACAGGGGCCATAAACACTATCGCATTGATTACAATGTGATAGCACTAAAGAGTCACACAAAAGTTTTTTTACCTTTTTTTCAAGATATTGTCTATGTGGATAAATTAGTTTTAAAGCAGAATATGCTTTTTTCAAAATAAAAGTCACGTGATTCTTAAAACGCAGTTGGGAGTCGATAACAAGTCCTAAACTCTTTGGTTTTTCAACAATTGGAATTCTGACATTATCTATCTGAAAATTTAGTATGTTACGAAGGTTTGCACTTAATGTTTTGTTACCAATTAATATGACTGTTGATTTGGAAGGATTAAGTTTTAATTTATGTTTGGAAGATATTTTAAAAAGGGCATTTAAATCAGAGTTCACTTTATTTTCTGCAACAATGTATTCAGGTGGTTTAAAAGAGAGGTAAAGTTGTGTGTCCTCTGGATATAAATGATAGTTGGTGTATTTAAGATGTAAGAAAAAAGTGGATGTATATATACTAAATAACAGCGGTCCCAAAATACTTCCCTGGGGAAGTTTTAAACGATCCAGTGAGAGAGTCAGACATATTATTTTCTATTTTAACTCGTTGGGTTCTACCACTAAAAAAAGATTTAATTAAATTTGAAGACTGCTGAGAGAAACCAATATAATGTAAAATTGATATTAATATTTTATGATCTACTATCTAAGTCGAATGCTTTTGAGAAATCCAGCAAGATTAAGGCAGTTATTTCATTGTTGTCACGGTTACGAAAGATATCGTCTGTTAAATCAGCCATTGCAGAGGTGCAGCTGTAGCCACTTCTGAAATTTGACTGCTTTGGAGGCAAAATATTGTTAGTTTCTACGTACCTACGAATTTGATTATCTAATACGCGCTCCATAGTTTTCGAAAAAGTTGGCAGAATACTGATGGAACGAAACTGACTAAAGTCCGTAAGTTTATTTACTTTGGGAAGAGAGGTAACAAATGCTTCTTTCCATGCAATGGGAAAATAATTCATTACAATACATTCATTTACAATATGTTTGAGATATTCGACAATGTGAGTACAACATAGATGTATTAGTGTAATATTCAACTGATCCGCGCCAAAAGCCTTTGTTTTTATTTTTAAAATTATAGATGAGATTTCATTATATTCTACTTCTTGGAATTGGAACAAATTAAGTGTTTTTTCTTTAACATTGTTAGAATAAAAGTTTACAAGTTCATCATTGGTTGCATCAGTATTTTTGGAAGAATTTACAAAATATTTATTAAAGTCGTTAACATTTTTAAACGATTCAGGTGTATGTTTTAACTTTGAAGGTCTTAGTTTGTTCACTTCCCTCCATTTTTCTTTAACTGTGGAGTTCCTAAATAAATTTTTATAATACGCCCTTTTTTCAGCTCTAACTGCAGAGGTAGTATAGTTTCTTAACTGTTTGTAATATTCCCATTTGGTGGCAGATCTAGCGTTTTTAAAATCTTTTAATGCCTTATTTCTAAGTTTTTGTAATAGTTTAATGTTGTCTGTTATCCAAGGGTTAAACTTATTTTTATGTGAGGAATAAGTTTGCACCGGCACATGATGATCAAGTAGGTCAAGTAAAATATGATTAGAAAATAACTTTTGTCATCAATGTCATTTATAGTATAAATAAAGTCTAACGGGAGCATTTCTAAATCACGTTGAAAATATTCTAAGTTAATATTTTTTAAGGATCTGAATGTTATTTTGCGTGGTATTTCTGTAACTGGGGTAAATTTTATTTCGCAGAAGAATGCTAAATAATCCGAGAAAGGGCATTCGAAAGTTCCTTTGTTAACAATACTGCTCGAGTTTGTAAAAATTAGGTCAATTAATGAGATTGATAAATTATTTATACGCGTGGGTCCTGATATTATTTGAGTTAAGTTTAAAGGTTCAACAATTGAGGTTAGTTGATGACATAAGGAGTTATTTATCTTTAGGAAATCAATATTAAAATCTCCCATGCAGTGTATATTGTCATAATTACTAAATATATCAATTAAATTTTGTTCAAATTTTCCAAAAAAAGATGCAGTGTCTGTGTTAGGTGGTCTATAAATTATTCCAACTGCCTGTATTTCGCTCCCGATAAGCAATTTCAACCAGATGCTTTCCAGACATTCGTGAGATTCACTAAGTATGACGTCATACTTTAAACTACTTTTCACATATGCTACAACTCCGCCTCCTCTCCGCAGAATACGATCATTTCTAACAACGTTATAATTAGGTAAGTTTATTGCATCCTTGTTAATATTCGAATTTAGCCAACTTTCGGTTATGGCAATGACATCAAAGTGTTTATTTAAGAAAAGGTCTTTAAAATCTGTGAAATGTGCGAACAGAGATCTTGCGTTTATATGCGCAACTTTAAAAGACATTCAAACCAACAGTCCCTGGGAATTATAAGTAATGTTATGAAGATTTACAAAAACCGAAAGGAAAGAAAATAGAATAGTATAAGGAAAAATAATATATAGAAGTAAGTAAAGGCAGAAAGGAAGGAAAATAGAATAGTAGATTAGAAAGCTTAATATATAGAAGTAGGAAAAACAAATAAATTTTCTTTTAAATCAGAAATAACACAAAAACGGTCATCAATCTGCATGCTTTTCTTAACGTATCTATTAATCCATTAACTTTATTTGACAATTCCATTTCTTATGTCTAGAATTATTTTGATTGAACTGCGGAAATTACCAAAATAAGGAAAAATTTGTTTATTCTATAAAGTTGAGCTTTAAATAAATTTAATTTAATAAATAAAATTTAATCCAATAAAGCATACTTAATTAATCCAATTCTCAAAAAGGCCTATTAAATCTGTGACAAATACATAATAGAAACGTAATAGGTATTTATCGCAAGTATATATCAAATTACAAATACGAATTAAATCATACAAATTAGAAACATAATAGGAATTTATCCCAAGTATATATCCAATTACAAATAAGAATTAAATCATAGATATTTATATTTTTTATTGAAAAACAGAATTTACTAAATCAAAAAAAATACTTATTCTTATAAGGTTTTTGGTCAAAAGAATTAATATTAGCACTCACACACAGCTTAGGTACCTACTTCAAAGAGAAAAAAAAATCGAGAAATATAAAAGTATATATCCTTAGTATATAGGAGGAGAGCTCCTCAAATAAATAATCATAAAATTATAGATATTTAAATTATTAACCAAATATAACTTATTTTCAAAGTCAATTAGAGTTCTTGTAAAATTTAAACCTAGTTCCTTTCTCAGAGAAAATGTTAACCTTGGTATACACCACTCATTTAACTAAAAAATGGGAGTCATAAAAACAAAAATTCCACTTAAATCTTTTGTAGTAATAGGAATTGAAAATGCATTCTCTTAACCACAAAAGTAACAAAGGATAATGCAAACAAGCCTCCACCGCATTATGCACTGTTTACTTTGAGCAAGATCTATTTAATATTAGGTTGTTTATATACACAGTATACACATGTTTACATCAATTGACAATAATAATTGTAAACGTAAATCGTAATAATTAATAACGGAGATTAAAAGTACTTACATATCCTCACTGTGCATCACATAAATATTTTTTTAGGTAAACACTCATTTACGCGAAAATTATTGCAGATCTTGTAGATACGATGCACTGTTTCATCCACCTTTATCAAAACAACACCCTTAGAACACCACACTTGTCTTTTACTAAAGGCGTTAACTGCTTTGTTTAATAATTGTAGACGGTACTTGGTCAGATCCTCTTGGATTTGAATTCCGGTAGACTTGAATTTATTTCTATGTTTTAGGACAAGGTCACGAGCCCTATCTCTAGAAAAACGAACCAATACTGCAGGCGGTCTAGGGTTCTCGATGTTTATTGTTTTGGAAGCAATACTATGGCATTTTTTTATATTGGTATCGGAGATAGAATTTATTTTTAGCGTATTTTGGAATAAATCGAGAATGATTTTTTGCAAATCTTCATCCAAAACACAATTTTTAATACCAAATATACGTAGATTAAAGTTACGGGAAAATTGTTCGGATGATTCCATTTGTTGTTCCAAGGTGCATTTCCATTGCATAAGACTATCACACTCCTTGGTAAGGTCGTTGATTGCAATCTGTTGCTCCCTTATGGCCTTATACAAATACACATACCTGTAAAATTTCAAATCGGTACAATTACAAGGAATTTTATATAGTTAATTACATACAGGTAAAGCTTATAAAACGGTGTTAAAAATACGATTAAATGCAAAACCTTAGGAACATTAAGCAAAAAAATCAATAATAAATAAATAAAAATAATTGTCATGTTTTAGCCACGGATTTCTCCTTTCAAATTAACTTTCAAGGATAAAAAAATATAAATTATTATAAATTTGGCCCCCCGGATGTCTTTACATTATTGAGATCTTTCCTTTGATAGAGATGTCTGGAAGAAAAAATCATTAGGGTCATTCTTGCTTAGAATATCCTTACATTAATTTTTCACATTATTGCTCTACCTGCAATATTTTAGCAAATACTGGCAAAAAACTAATTTTGAAGCATTTGCAAAGTATCTAAGAACAGTTGAAAAATGTAGGCCTGGTTCCTAATCTACCTGAGGCTGGACCCACCAGAAAACACTACTTTTTATTTTTTTTTATAAGTCGCTGAATTGATATTGACAGATCTGGCGGCTTAATAAAATATTTAAAAAATCAGACTCAGAAACCTATTTATAAGATTGATTTCAAATTCTATGCAAGAATTAAGTGTGATATAGAGATGAACTGGTAAAATTGTCGGTACGAATTCAAGATGGCGGAACAAAATGGCGGCCTAATAAAATATTTGTAATTGTGAAAAAAAATCACCTTCGCAGGTTTTTACAGATCTTCAGGCCTTAGGGTCACCAGATGACACAATACCTATTTTCTCAATTCCGCCTGTTAGTTCGCAGCATAGCAAAAAAACTATTTAGCCAATTGACTTGAAAATTTGGTCAAAAATTAAGGGTTATATGGGGATGACCTCGTAACATTTTGGTAAGAGTCCAATATTGCGGAACAAAATAGCGGCCTAGTGGATTGTTAAAAAAATATATTACTTAAGAACTACTTATCCACATTGCCTCAAATTTGGTAGAAAAGTCAAATGTTACATAGGCTAGTGAACTTGGTACGAATCCAAGATGGAAAAATCAAATGGCTGCTAACTATATATTTAAAAAATCTGCCTGAAAAAACTATTTCGATTGATTTCAAATTTTGTGCAGGAAAGTGTGATTTAAATTTAAAATGAAGGAACGAAATGGATGTTAAATAATTTGTAATAATATTTTTAAAAAATCATTGTAAAAACCGGCTACTAACTAGCTGACCCGGCTGACCTTGTTCGGCCTTTTGCGTTAGATGGCGCGATGAGTCTCTGGTGGAATTATAAGAATATGGGGAGCCTTCACCACATCGTCCAGAAATGTTATTCAAAAAAACCTATTGCTTTTATACAAAAACTACGCAATAATACAATAGTGTTGAAAGGTCGGGTAACTAGACGATTATTTAAAAAAAATCATATAAATTGGTGCAGTAAAACGCTCTCGCAATTTTCTGGAAGATCTGGCTTAGTGTTTTAAATATGTTTGTTTCTTGTTATATGTTCAAAATCAAGTGTCGCAGAGGTAGACACTAATTGAATATTGTTACAAATCCTATATATAGCGTAATAAAATTAAGCCCAATAAAAATATGTGAAAATACGGCATAATATGTATTACTAAATAGGCTCATTTACATGTACATGCCAATCCGAGGGTTTTGGAGTGCCACTCCGGAGCGCCACGCTGAAGATAGTTAGGGTTAACGGCTTAAAGTGTAGAGTTCAAAACTCTTAATGTAAATGCAACGAGGTGAAAGTTTAGAGTAACGTGTGGCGTTTCTGCTGATTTGGTACGAAGAGACACATATCAAAATTTCCTGTAGTTGCCGACGAAATTTTGAAAGTCTGTGTCTATCAATAATAGTTATGTTTTCTAAACAAATACTCAAAATACGGGCAATGCTTATTTCAAGTTACACAGAGAGTTTTGAAACTCAAGTATAGAGCGTACACGACAAAAGTGTTAAAAAAAGGAAATGGACCTAATGACAGATGCAGTGGCGGTTTTTCCTAAGGGTCATTTAGTCAATGACCTACCAAAATTAATGAAATTGAGTTTATCTGATTCTTAATTCAAACATATTTCAGCTTATTGCAATTTTCTATTTTTTTCAACTAAGTATCGAATACATTATCTATTATTCACCCGCCGCTCATAGTAATATTTCCATGGCTACGCGACGTTACCGCTACTTTTTGAGACTGGTTGAAAAAACCGTCCCCAATAGTGTATGGAGAACTACACTGCAAAAACAGAGAGGCAAATAGACGCTCGTTTGAGTAAACGCGAGAGTAACATTCGCTTGCAATGATGCAATGAAGTCGACGGCCTGGATTGATCGTATTAGATTTTTTAGTTCGGGATTTGTAATCCTATGATACGTTGCTTTTGTTTTGTTTTTGTTAGAAAGTGTTATATTATTTTAAAGTAAATTATGTCTGTTGTGCAAAACATTTTGTCTCTGAAAACAGCTGGAATTTTTAATCATGCACGTCGCATTGAATTTAAAGAAAGTGCAAGGCCTCTTCCTTTAATTTTAGGCAGACGACTAAAGATCGGAGAAAGGATATTAACTTTAAACAATCCATGTATTCATTGTGTTACTGGATTTGCGGGTGTGAAGTTAAGAATGCTTTAATTTGTTACCCTTGTCTCTCTATTTTGTGAGGATGTGTTATGGATCACTGATATTAAAATTTTGTGGATTATTTGAAGTTGCATTACGCGGGCATGATGAAAGTGATTCATCGGAAAACCCAGGCATTTTTCGCAGACTTATAGATTTCATATCAGAATTTATTATTAATTATTATTAGGCGGCGTTCAAACAGAAATCAGAACAAAATATCCAGATGCAAACTTCATTCACTGATTGCAAAAATCGACTAGCCAGTATAAACCGCGTAACGTACAACTGTATTAGATAAATTTGTTCAAGTACCACTACCTAAATCTGCTTCTTCATGATAGAATTTTAACACTAGGTGTGCAGAAACTGACTTATTAAACTGTTATTATTATAACATTTTTATTATGTTATTTTAAAATATTATAAATGCAGAATGAAAATTTCATATACCGGTTGGATTTTTTCACTTAATAATGCCGCATGCTGTTGTACTTTTCAATCAGTTACAAAAACGAATTATTGATGTTATATCAGTTAAAAAGTACATTACAGTCTTTGCTGAAAAGATTCAAGAAGTGCGTGATTCAGTGTAGGAAACTCAAGATTTTGATTTAGATACATGTACATCGCAAAGAAGTAAACGCAGGAAGGTTGATGATTCTAAGCGCAGAATTGCAATAGAATTTTGTGACATAGTTTAATCAGAAATTCAAAATAGATTTGCTTTTAGTGATCATTTAATGATTTCGCAACTGTTTAAAGCAAACAAATTTGGAGCATACAAAGCAAAATTCCCTGAAGACATTTTAAAAACAGTAAACGCATATTATTATACAGTTAATGTCTTAAAATTAAATCCGAACTAGAAGTGATTTATAACCGGGAAGATTTTCAAATTAACCCTGGTGCTGTTAAATATGAATTTATCCGAAACATTTTCTGAAACTGTGAAACTATTAAATATCCTGTCCACGATAACCATGACAACAGTGGAGAGTGAACGGTGTTTTTCCACACTAAAACAAGTTAAAACTTGTATGCGAAACACAATGGGACACTCAAGGATTTGTGCATTAGCTATGTTAAGCATCGAAAGAAAATTGGTGATGAAAAATATTCCAAATTTCAAAGAAGAGGTCATAGATCACTTTGCGAGTTAAAAGGAGTGGATGATCCACTTAAAATATAAAAGAGATTAGGGTAAGTGTTACTTAATAATATTTATTATGCGTATTCTGGTAAATTTTTGCCAAAATATATTTGGCCGAGATTTGACCCCCCGCATCTGAAACCCAGCAGCCGCCACTGAACAGATGTGTACATCAAAGTTCATAACGTCGGAAGTTGTAGAGGGGTAAAAAATATTTACCGATTTATCAGTTGGTTTTTTCCTTCGAATGCCCTCCCAACAAAACAATTATCTAGGGAACACCCTGCTGTTTACCAACATTATATTCCATAAAATTGTCTCTAAATTCTCTAACTAAGTAATAAATGACTGTCGTTTTTAAATTTATTTAGGGCCAAACCTCTGGAGAAGCTATGCGAGTTCGAAGGCGGTGCAATTCCAGAAGACTACAAGAGCGATTGTTATCAAGATGTGGACGAAAGCAGTTATGCTTGTAAAGAAAAATACCGGATAATGGTGGGTTATAAAATATTAAACCAATTTGTAACTGTTTGATATAAATACACATATAAATATAAAACACTGCCATATATTACAAGCAACACTGCAACAATTTTAATAATAATAAGGAATAAAAATATTCGTCTTGGGAATAAGGTAATTTACTCAATATATTGCATTGTGAAAGTCTAACCCGATTCAATCATAAATTTTTCAGAAATGTAATAAATAGCAAAATTTTGTTAGGAGTGCCTTTTTGACCTCAATCGGATCAAAAAGATGGTGACATACCCGATATAACAGGACTTTATGTCCGCTTGGATTTCCACCAATCACATCACTTTGGAGTACACGCGTATTTAAAATCTGATTTTCGAGGATTTGAGATGTGATTTTATTGCTTTAATGAGGCTTAATAACTTTAATGATGGTTTTATCGACAAGCCTAGTGTTAATGAGACAGATTCACATTACCTATAGCATAGGTTATGTCAACAAAATTCTCATTTTAATAAAGACTCAGAATTATGTTGGTCTTTACAGCAAGTCTAACCTAACCTAACCTAACCTAACCTAATCCGCGTTTTTATTAATTATAAGTTTTGTTAAAAAAAAAAAACTAAAAAAAGTCATCCGTCTGAAAAAACCGAGTATCCTAGCATAGAGCCAGGAAGCCCATGCTGAACGTTGAAGAAAACTTGTTTATAATCCGTGGAAATAAACGACGAACTAATAGGAAGCATACTGAACAATCAGTGTTGTGATTGGTGGAAGTCCAAGGGGATATAAGGTTTTATCACGATATGTATTCCTAAACTAACAACTGTTTATCTTGTTCTGTTTACATAAACCTTTGTTATTTTGTTCTTATCAAGACATGTATCGAAAACACTTAAATAATTCAATCAACAAAGGTCACAATTCACTATCTAACATGATAATATTATATTATTAATATATTTTTTGAAACACATAAGATGGACTTTTTTGATGTTTTAGAAGCCCTAGAATACCAAACAGCTATTATGTTGTAAGTATCGAAATAACGGTCATTATAGAACTACACGCGAGACGAGGCGTCTGCCAAATCCGATACCACGGCGTGTCTCATAATGATTGTTTTCGATCCGAGTAACGTACAAAACTTTGTCTTCTGGCGGCAATTGCGTTAAATATTATGTAAATTTTGTTAAAAAATATTGCCGTAATGCAGTCATTTTCTCGTTTCTAGACTATAATGAATCCATAGACGTAATAGGATACTGAACTGGGATTGGCGATGCTTTATTGACTCCAACGCAGTATGAGAGAGATGGAGCTAATTAGGGTGAAAATCCCATTAGTTGCGAGAGAGATAGAGCTAATAAAGGCAGACATTAATCTCTCTCGCAACTAGTGGGATTTCTGCCTTTATTAGCTCCAAAAAATTGCGCATATATGGTGGGATCCGTCCATATAACCTATTATGTCAATGAATGAATCCATTAGAGTACTCAGTCCGAAAAAAATGTGTCATTTTGACACTAAAAGTGGCTATCAGAATGATTTCATTATGACCACCAAAAGATAAAATATATTTTTAGAAGGAAATATTATCTCTCTATAGTGTATGGAAATATATGTGTGCATATAAAGAAATTTTGCGCGTTCGAGAACTTGAGAATGGTCAAACCGAATCGTTTCAAATTTGTATGAAAAACAGTCTATGTTTCGTAGGGATTAGATTTTAAATGTTATGAGCGTATAACTTTGATATAAAATATAGCGTATACAATTTACAAAAATATTTGTCTGGGATTTTAATCAGTTAGGAGTTTAGGAATCACTTTCACATAAGCTCTTAATATTTTTTGGAGACTAACATTAAACAATGCCTATAACAACAAATTTAATATAAAAATCTAAATCAAACTCAGAACAAAAATTATGTAGGTAAATGTTTTGAGTAGAAGGGAAGCATTTGTGCTTGTTTAGTAGATAAATTTAAAAAAAAACGATATTACAAAGGTTGCTTGTTTTGTGAAAGCATTTGGTATATACAGAGTGTTTCCTAAGTAATTACAAAAAAATATTCTCAATCGCTTCGTTTCTAAGATACAGGATGGTAAAGTTTTAATTAATTAATATTTTTGTGAAATTCGGTACACACATTCTAAGGACCTAGAGGCATTTTTCGATGTACAATATTTTTTTTACTTTTACCGGTACTGTTCGTTAGGGATTTGCTTTGAAACTGATTGAAGGAAAAAATAGTACGCCGCTGTTTTTTCTTAAAATAAATTATTGGAATCCTCATTCATTTCTGAACCAATTTTGTAACTTGTCTTTTTTCGTCAGACACACAGTTTTTGCTTAATTCACTAATAATGAATTTGATGATTGATGTGTCAAAAATGAAATATGATACAAACTGCAGCTCTCTTTTTCATATTTTCTCGCACATGTGCAAAAATACCTTGAGTATTTATTATTCTGTCACATCCTTGAATTATCTGGTTTCTAAGATCGTTCAGATTTTGAACAGGATTTCTATAAATTAATATTTTCAAGTGACCCCAAAGAAAAAGAAAACCTAATGGATTTAATTCAGGGGATCTTGCAGGCCACGGTTGACATGGTAAGTTTGCATCTCGACTTATATGATGGTTGGCAAATTGTTGGTTTAAAATTTTTCGAACAGTTAAACTAAATGCATAAACGAAATTCTATTTCTTAGGATAAGACATCTAATAAAGTGTGTAAATCTTCTTCAAGAAATCGTCTGTATGTAACACCATCAAGCCTCATTGAGATAAAAAAAAGGACCATTTAGAAAATCAGAGATTGTATAAGTTAATGAAAACTGATTTTGAAAATGTTTTTCAATTATCACATGGTTGTTATGAAAATTGATATTCGATTTTCTTATCCGAAAATAGTACTTGATCATGGAATCTAGGATGTTGTACAATTTTTTGTTGAATCCGTCGGCAGAATTCATGTTAAAGGATAATTACTAGGTAATAATGCCTGTACGCTCTGAACATGATATGGATAGAACTGGCTTTCCCTAAGAATTTCATTCAAAATTGCTTCTTCCAAATCAGGAGTTCTTGCTGTGGTAGGCCTTCCTGAAATATTTCTCACTTTTGCAAATGAACCCGTTTCTATTAAGCGATGGTGAATTCTTGCAAATGGGCGAACATTTGAGATTTTTCGGTTGGGAAATATTTCTTGGTAAATCCGATGTGCTTATAAAGAATTTCCATCAGCCAGTCCATAAACAAAGTGTATGTCTTTCATTTCGGAGTTTATATAGTTAACCATTGTCAAGATATGTTACTTTTAATAATGTAACAGTTATTATTAAAATAATGAACAATAAACTAAAACGTAATGAATAACTTATCAACTCAACAATAGGAACTAGAAAGTGCGTTTAAAATGCGAACTCAAATAAAAATACAAACTTAATATGTATTATTTATGATAAACCACACTTTCTTAAATTTACAGTAGGGTATGGACTTTTACGCATTAATTTCCTCATCCGATATTAGCAATTTTTAAAACATCAATTCATTATTAATTAATTAAGCAAAAATTGTGTGTGACAAAAAAAGTAGGTTAACAAAATTTGCTTAGAAATTTTAAGAATAAATAGTGGCATACTTTGCATACACTGATAAAAATAAAAAAGTTGTTGTACATCGAAAAATGCCTATAGAACCATAGAAGGTGTGTACCAAATTTCACAAAAATATTTACACTTATATCACAGATACTATTAAATAGTATATTGTGTAACAAGTGCGTGAAGTTAACTTTTATACACGAGTGTGATGTTTGTGGCCCGAGCCGAAGGCGAGGGTCACAATATCACACAAGGGTATAAAAGTCTTCACGCACGTATTGCACACTATACTTTTTCTACAACCGTAAATAATACAAGAACGAAATAAAATTAAACTATTTAATTTTCTCCTTTATATAATACAAATTAAACTAATGAACTATTTATTTAATTTTCTGTTTTATAATAATTGTAACTTTTTAATAGAACTTATAGTTAAATTATTTAATTTTCTACTTTATAATAATTGTAACTTTTTAATAGAAATTATAGTTAAATTATTTAATTTTCTTCTTTATAATTATTGTAATTATTAATAGTAACGTTGCAATTTGTTAGATTACTAAATTTAACTTCTGTAGCCTCCTTTGATGATGATTTGTTAATAATATTGCTGCTTGTGATCGAGGTCATATTTGGATTTTGAACTGACAAAAGTCTATTTGAAATATCATTTTTCTTGTTAAGGGAATTTTCTACGTAACCCTCAGCTACCGTTGAAGATTTCCAACCGCCGTGTTGTTTTAACATTAGTAAATCTGCACCGGTTTCAACTAGCAAGGAAGCAGATGATCGTCTGAAACAATGGCCTGTATATTTTTCTGGATGTGGTAGTTTTAAAAATTTTGCTATTTCACTAGGCAAGTTTCCAAATTTGTTTATCCCGACGACTTGGCGAGTACATTTTCCTCCTTGATACTTGATGAAGAATTTGTTTTCTTCATAATTTTGGGGACGAAGGGCGGCATATTTTCTGTATAATTCTAAATGCTCGGTAATGGTAAATTTTCTTGTTATTTTGGTTTTTGTATCAGGGACGGATACAACAAGAACACTTCCTAAATCTTGAATATCGCACATTTTTAGCTTATAAATTTCGCTTTTTCTTAGAGCACCAGCAATCCCAAATATTAATATCACTTTGGTTAATAAAAAAACTTCGTCAGGAGCCTTATTTATGAACTTGAAAATTTGTTCTTTCTCCAATATTCGAGATTTTTGTGGAATATATCCTTCATTCTTCCGTTTTAAAAATGCATGAACTTTTGGATATTTACCAATGTCAATGTTATTTTTAATGCTAATAGTACTTTTTAGCATTGAATAATGACTCCATAGTGTTGATGATTTCACATTTTTTGACAATTCTGATAAATATGCGAGTAAAACATTTTCAGAAAAGGTTTTAATATTGTTCTTACTGCGCCAGGTCATAAATTTATTGTACGTGTTTTCATAAATTTCCTTTGACTTCTGAGGTAACAGAGAATTACTAGCTGTTTTCGCTGCTTCCGTAATATCTGGTGGAGTACACATTTCTATATCAGAGTCCATAATTATTGCTTATTATAACTTAAAATAATAAACTGTTCAAATTACTATTCGAACTTAAAGTGTCTATTTTAAACTGTTTGCATTGGCAATTTGACAACTCGTTACCATGACTACGATATAAATTGCGAGGCACGGCCGCCTAATAAAATTATTACCAGTGCGGGCCCGGTGCCTAAAATTAATGGCGGCCCATGCATTTCTTATTGAGCCGGTGCGTGAAGTAAATCCTTTAGGGAAAGCATTGTATTTCACGCATCGGTGCTTGAAAACAAGGTTTAGCTACTGCAATCAGTGTGTAAAATAGGATTTTAAGGACGGTTGTAGAAAAAAACATTTTAAACTTTACCACCCCGTGTCTTGGAAGCGACGGTTTGTGACATATTATATAAACTCGCTAAAGAATATGCTCTTATATTTTTTGTAGTTTCTTAAGAAATATCCTGTATACAAAGAAGTCGTCAGCAAGGTCTGTTCGCCAGAACACATTTTTTAATACTAATCATATTTTCTCGCTAGTCTTTATTTCAAAAGAAAACTGATACTAAGGCAAAGAATTGTAAATTATATTACGTTGTTATGTGAGTTTACCGTTTACCATACTTTTTTAGCAGTTAGGGGGAGCTCTAATTTGCTGACCTATAAGAGATCGGTAATATTTTGCTGACCCGTTTGAAATTTTGCCGACCCATAATAAGGGCGACAGTTCTGATGCTACTTAACATTATTCTCATTTTTTGCAATTTTTTAACAGACCCTCTTCCTTTGCAGCACATATAATAATCACTTTCAATGTGGTCAAAACCTGCTGACTTGTTAAAAATGTTGCTGATCCTTAACGTGCTACTTAACATTATTTTCATTTTTTGCAGTTTTTTTACAGCCACACTTTCTGTCCAAGACTTATAATCACTTTCAATGTAGTCAAAACCTGCTAACCCATCAGACATTTTTCTGACCCTTAATAGGGGTAATAGTTCTGATGCTACTTAACATTATATCATTTTTGCAATTTTTTTAAAGCCGCCCCTTTGATTCCAGGACTTATAATCGCTTTCAATGTGATCAAAACCTACTGACCTGTTATAATTTTTGCTGAGCCTTAATGGGGGTGCTAGTTCCGATGCTACTTAACATTATTTCATTATTTGCAAATTTCTTACACCCCCCCCCCTTTTGTTTCCAGGACTTTCAATGAGATCAGTAAAATTTCGAACGAGTCAGCAGGTTTTGACCACATTGACCGGTATTATAAATCCTGGACAAAAAGAGTGACTATAAAAAAATTGCAAAAAATCATAGTAGTGTTAAGTAGCATCAAAACTATCACCCCTATTAAAGGTCAACAAAATTTCTAACGGGTCAGCAGGTTTTGACCAAATTGAAAGTAATTGTATATCCTCGAAAGAAGTCTGTACAAAAATTGCAAAAAATGAAAATAATGTATCACCCCTGTTAAGGATTAGCAAAATTTCTAACCGGTCAACAAGTTTCAAGTAAGTGAGAGTGATTATAAATCCTGGAAAAAAAGGAGAGCTGTAAAAAAATTGCAAAAAATAAAAATAATGTTAAGTAGCATCAAAATTATCACCCCTATTAAAGGTGAACATAATTTCGAACAGGTCAGCAAGTTTTGATCCCATAGAAAGTGATTATAAGTCCGGGAAAGAAAAGGGAACTGCAAAAAATTGCAAGAAACGAAAATAATTTTAAGAAGCATCAGAACTATCACCTTTATAAAGGTCGGCAAAATTTCTAACGGGATAGGAAGTTTTGACAAAATTGAAAGTGTTTACAAGTCCTGGAAATAGAGGGGGGCTGTAAAAAAATGCAAAAAATTAAAATAGTGTTAAATAGCATGGGAATTATCGCCTCTATTAAGAGTTAGCAAAATTTTTACTGGGTCAGCAGGTTTTGGCCACATTGAAAATAATTTCTGGTCCTGGAAGGAAAAGGGGGCTGTATAAAAATTGCAAAAAATTAATATAATATTAAGTTCCATTAGAACTATCACCCCTATTAAGGGTCATCAAAAATTTCTAACGGGTCAGCAGGTTTTGACCACATAGAAAGTGATTATAAATATCTACTGGAAAGAAACGAGGGTTTTAAAAAATTGCAAAAAACTAAAATAATGTAAAGTAGCTTGAGAACTATCGCCCCTATTAAGAGTCAGTAAAATTTCTAACGGGTCAACAAAATATTAGCGATATCGTATGGGTCTCTTTCTCGCATCCTTTATTATAACCACAATTCTGATTCAAATATGTAATTATTTAGACGGGACGTTATCCATGAAAATTATGTTAGATAGTGAGATATATTTGTACATATATAACATCATACGTAACACCGATTGTGCTGGTAAGCTAAACTTGTTTAATTTTTTCCAGAAACGTCTTAAAAAGGCTTCAGCGGAAGACTAACGCAATGGAAAAAGAAAACTAATCTGATAATTAAAAACATCCCTTAATAGTTAATTGTTCCTTACTCCTGCTTACTAATAATTGTATACTGCCATAGACGACTAGGATTAAGTAGTTCTAAAATTTAGTTACCTCTCCTTTGTAGTGTCGGAACTGGTCATACTTTGAGCTGCTTTGAACTGGGGACAAAAAATACAAATTTGTAACATGTAGTAAAAACAACCATTATTTTTCTTAAAACGATATTCAATTTTAGTAGAAACTAGACGTGTTGTAATTTCATTAAAAGCATCATATTATTCATGTAACACAATCAATAAAAAAATTAATTTTATAAGACTGAAAATATTAGCAGTGATATCTGATAAAATTAATAACTAAACAGTTCTGCATACAAATGAATTTGTATTTTTTGAAGAAGCTTCAACGGTTAAAAGTAAAAATGTATACTGCAAAATATTGTTGGTTAACGGGTTTTTATGGGTACAAAGGGTTCCGGGATGTTAACCTTAAATATAGCTATACTAATCCAACCAATTGCTTAATAATTTTCGAATTTAGTTCATGTAAGTATTTTGTATTTATTACTTTTAATATAGTATTAACATACCACAACACAGTATTTTCTTTATCCACATTACACTTTGTAACACCACTCTGATTTTTAGTTTTTATTATTTATATTTTTTGTTAATTCTCTTTCTTCTTTAACACGGTTGTCAGATTTACAGAGCCATCGGCAATCCTATTCTGAGCGGGAGAGGAGAAGGCAAATTCAAAAAAGCCTGCTATTTTGTGATAGATACAATTTGAAACTCGGGGTTAGCATTCACATGACCGTTAAATTCGATTTGACGCCGACTTGATGCCACTTCCGATTTAGTCGAAAAGGACCTTTAATTTTTTCTCTCAAATAACAACATGTATATTATTTTTTTCTACAACTGAAACCTACATGAAACTTCTTGATCTGATTCAGTTCTTAGTACCCCAACGTTATTGGCTTTGCGGTTTTTCGTAATCCTTATTTTAATTCTCTATTTCAAGAGGTGTGGTATAATTTAGGTGTGTTCACAAAAAATATGCAAAAAAACTTAAAATTAATTTAAGTTAGATCCGGACATCGCGGTGGCTACTTTGTTAGGCTTTTTGATCCTTCCCGTTTTACAGGAATCATTTCCTGAATTTTCAATACACTGTTCGAAAATGCCAATACAATGTATTAGCGTATTAGAGGCCGGATTGGAGGGATCCATTAATGTGGCGGAATTACGAATTATACAATATTTAAACTTGTTTTTGGAAAATAATTAGTAAAATGTGGTTTATTCCAATTGTTTTTGAAATAAGTTATTATTTTTATATTATAGTAATAAAAATATTGCTACAAATCCAAGCCCATTGCCATTGTTTCTTGGTATTAGCTGTTGAAAAAAATAAAATTTAAGAACAAAAATTTCGCTGTTTTTAAAATAAGGTAAATAGAAAAAACGAAAGGCTGGTTTCTTTATCGATTTTGGATGGATGGATTTAGGTATATTTTCCAGAACAACGTTACAGCTTGAAAACGAGCAGGTAGCTGGATGGCTAAAATCTCCTTTGAGCAAGTCGGCTAATTCCTTTACATTACTTTCAATAAACAAATATCATGTTTAGTTTATAAATATTTGTAAACTAATTATATTCAATTTTGAGGGTCCATTTTAGTACCTAGAACTAATTTTTAAATTATAACATTTACTAAGTATTTGACAGTTGCAAGTCAATAACTGCCAACTATATTTGAAAATAGAAATTATAAAAAAAAAGTTTCAAGCAGATTTCGAATACTGAAAAATGATGCAATTTGTCCTTTGAGAAAGTTATGTAGTGGGTACTTCCGACTAAAAGATAAATGGCACTAATCTGGCGTCTCTTGTATAAGTATGCACAATCCTGCGAATTTAATTTTTTAGTTTTGAATTTCTTGAGGGTACTGGAACAGGATGACTTAGAACTGGGTATAGTGAGGTAATTAGTAACCAGTTTTAAGCACTATTCGGTTTGATTCGTCGGTTCGATTCGTTAGTGCGGTTCATCAATTCACAGGCATTAACGCATTAGCGCGTCAAGAAATTGACGAATATTTCATCCACACAGTGCATCAATTTGTATCTAATTATATTAAATAGACTGCGTATGCTACGATACGATGCGGACGCATGGTTCATTACGTCAGAGCCTACTTTGCTGCTTCGACCTAAAGCTGGAAATACCGCGCAACGAATCGCAGGGACCAACCGGACCCTCCATACTCTGCAGACGAATCGACGAGTCAACGAATAGTGTGTAGAGAGCTTTATATTGTGGGGCATATACATCTGACAACCCTATTCTTCACTTAGGTGTTATTTTTTTTATCTTCTTATACAGATATTAGCTTTTCTGTAGTAAGTAAGAAAGAACATTTTAAGAGCATGGAAATTCAAAATTGTAAACTAATTCAGATAAAAATATTTTAAAATTATCAGATGGTTTTCTAAAGGAAGTAAGCCTATTCATCAGCTACTTAAGGTAAGTATTTAGGATTTATTAGAAAAAAATACTCTCTCCACTTTTAGGTTTCTCTGCTTTTAATTTTTTAATTGAAATAACAATTTTTAAAAAAAAATTCGGTATATTCGACTCGTTTGACGTCTTCTGTATATTCCTCGCAATTTGGTCTAGTTCAAAGATCTTATAAGGACTGAATAGTGCTAAGCGCAACGTAAATGGATTGCGAAATAACAAACTGTAAATATTGACATTCCATCCTTCACCTTCCACTAGAATATTTAACAATTTATTTAGGTTGAGCCAATTTAAATTGGCATTGTGAGTTTAAAACCGCACATTTAGTTTCGAAATTTTCGTTCTTTCGCCTAGTATGCGTTGGTCCATTTAATTCCATACAAAAAGCAGAAGAAAGAAATTTTCATTCGGCTGCGCGCCGCTCCGCGCCGCGGTCTGGTGAGCCTCAACCTTAAGCCGTATTTGCTTTATTGCGCAATAAAAAGCGGCTTGTAACACAAGTTGCCGTTTCAGATATTTTAAATATTTTCGTGTAGAGCCAGGTGATTTCTTAGCTTTCGTGAATTTCCGTTTCACACAATTGATACAATAGTGTATTATAGTTATGTGTAATATATTTGTGGGGTTATGATAAGACGGGGTATGTCACATATTTTATGCATGCGGAAGTCAAAAAGCAATAGAATCGGATCGTGAAAGCACGTGACTTACGTACGGAAATTCATGAAAGTATTTCAAAAACGAAGGAAAAACATATAATTCCAAATAATACTCATTTTGATAAAATATTTTTACGAATTCGACTTTTGGTCCAACCGGTAGTGAGAATCTAGTTACTCTGACCTGAACATGGATTTCTCTAGGCATAATATTCGTGTGGTTCCGGTGTGCAGGCACCCATTTGTTTGAGGGGCCGTTAAATAGAGGAATACATTCCATGACGTCACAAATATTCGTCATTACTGTGAGTAATATCTTACCGCTGGCCGCTGGTTTCTGGTATAATATTAATTTATATATAAAAATGTTACCAATTTAGTTGTACTTTAAATTATTGGAGTTCAGTATGCGTAGGTGACGGTAGGTACGTACTATTGCAGCCAAAAAATACTGGTACAAAAAAAATCAATACCTAGGGCTCCTATTAGAAAAACCGTGCATGATTATGAACTTAATTAAGTGGTATCTACGATGAAGGTTTTCTCACTCTGGAGCATTGTGTATTGTGTAAAGTTGTTTTACGTGATACATTTAATTATAGATCTTTAATAAAATAAAGTCAGTGTCTCTTGTCAAATATTTTATTGTATTATGATCAATATTTCAACTCTATAATAATTCATGTTTCGTCATTGTACCGTTTTTGTTGATATCGGTTGTAGGCGACGTAGCATGCCAAATTCCTTGTAAATTCTGCAGTTATTTTCATGCTTTAAGTATCTTCTGTCGGAGTTCTTCTGCGTCTCGGTCTCGTCATGCCTATACATATATTTTGTCATATTTTCCCAAATGTCCTCAATAAGATTAAGGTCTGAACTATTTGAATTCCACGGTAAGACGTGAATATTGTATTTTCGAGTAAATTCTTAAATAATTCTTGCCTTGTGGATTGATACATTGTCGTAATGTAATCATCTCGATATACTGCTCCAACCGATAAACATCAGCCGTCAGTCTTCCCTAAAGAATCTGCAAAACTCCTGAGTCTCTAGCACTGATCCAGCCCTAAATATCGTCCACTTTGATTAGTCTCAGGGTATATGTCTCCTCATACCTCATGTTTCTTGGTCTATTTACACTTTGCCATTGTTCTGGTTGAAATATTCCTACAAAATTATAATAATATCTATTTTTTTTTTGAACGGCTGTTTATATCTGACGCTCCTATTCGACTTCTCGGTGTTCTGAAGAGTCCGAGGAAATTGGTTTTCTGTTTCACGTATCAGGCTAATTTGAAAGAATCTATCTGGGAAAATTGACAAGCTCGGTATCTTCATCTTCCGTTGAGATCTGTCTCCTACCGTAACCTGGTTTTCTCTTAATTTCTCCGTATTCTTCAATTTTTTTCCTTGCACGACATCGCTGTATTCTTGCTTATTCTCAATTCAACATCAATATCTTACAGGTACCCTAGTCCTGAATCTGGTGTGAATTATAGCTCTTTGTTCTAGAGTTAAGCTGTCGTTTCTTGTCTGGCAAATATTGATAACAAATAATGTATTATTTGACAAGTTTGCAACAACAAACCAAAACCTGCAACTTGATATACGTTAGCTAATCGTACAGCAGATTAAAGCAAATATCTTTGTCTCAGTAATTTTTGTGTGTAGGTCAAGGTGCAAGTAGTCGAGTGGATGTTCTTTGTCAGACATGCCGTAAGGCAGAGAGAGGGGGACTAGGAGGAGAAAACCAACTGACTAAAAAACCAACTATTCCTGTTGTGCTTGTTTGCAAATACCTCTTGTAATTTGCCAGCTAATAGCCACCTCAAAAATAAGTTAGCTAACTGCTCAAGTTATTGTGGGGACGTCGCTCCCCCTACCCCTTCACTCTTAGTGACGTCCCTGCATTTACTATTTTATGACGTTAGTCGTTTGGATATATTCAGTATAAATTCCACAAGGGAAACAATCAGTAGTAATATAACAAGTGCAAACAAACTTTTCAGAATAATACGAAAGAGTGTTGAGCATTTATTTCTTAATAAAATCAAGAGTGTACGTGGTCAATAAGACGAAAAAATCGCGAATCCGAAGGATAAGCTTTATTTTTCTCAACTTATAACTTCCGCAGTTTGCTATGCTGTTTGTATTTAAGGAGCGCGTGGGTGTTGTCATGGTAACGCTTGGACTGACACATCTTTCAAAATGAAAAGCTAACATTACGCCCTCCTAAGCTACATTAACATTTTTCATATTAGCCGTGCTAGATTTACTTGTTTGGCGATTTAATTCGGTATGTTTAATACTCTCAAATAATAACATTAATGAATGAAACTAAAAATAGGTAATATAAAAAATTCTATATGTGTAATGCATAACTAACTCATAGTTAAGCTGACTGTATTTGGGAATGTGAATACAACTTTATCGGTTTGTATAACATGCATTTTTCGTGACACAAAAATTCTAGCAAGGCTTTTGTTTTTTTTGCCACATAAAAATGAACGGTAACCCCAGTGTAAAACACTCAAGGGAAATACTAATGCAAAAATGCTTGAAACTGTCGATACAATATAGAATAACAAATCAAAGCAGGCCACTCCAACCTTCTTCCTTAAGCATTTCACTCTCAAGCTGACCAATTTCTAATCTGACCTAAAATACTTAAATAGTGTCTATTGTAAAAAATGTTTTATGTCCATAGTTTGTTTTCAAATTTATACGAAAAATAACGGTGATATAGGTACTGGTTTGATACATCAACAGAATGGCGCTACGTGGTGGTTTAAGACAAGAATATCCTTTAAAAATGTCCGCAGAGACGAATCAATTTTTAATGTCCTAAATTACTTTCAGCTACGTTCTAACAAGTAACAACATAAAACGTTAGACCAGTTATTTTATTTTTACTGTCGATATAACATTTTTGTTGAAATATAAATATGTGTCGTCATTCAAGCAGTATTTTCTTTTATTAAATAAAATTAGTTAATCTGCTATTATTTTAAAATCTAAGAAAGGAAAAAATATGTTTCAGATGAGGATGAACCCTCCAGGTATCGAAGAACAGGTCATCGATGAAAAGGAAATGAAACAAATGAAAAGATTGGCAAGGTTTATTAACGTTGACAAGGAATATTACGAAATGAAACTTGAGAAAAAAGTATCGAAACCAAAGCGAAGACTGAGCAATCGACTTGGATAAAACATATCCTTCTAAAATATAGGTTTGGTTATTATGATAAAATTAATACAGGTTGCTATCAAACTTTATTTTTTTAAAAAATGATTCTATATAAATATTTATTATTTAGAATGTGAGAAAGCACATCTTTAAATAACCAAACCTATGATCGAGTTTTAACTATTATTTACTAAAACCAAAGCGTAACGTGATTAACTTGCCACATTGACCTATAAACAAACATTTGAGTTTTCAATGCTGAGAAAAAATGATTTTTCATGAAATGACTAAAAGCTAAATCTATTGAAATTTGTATATATTTGTTTTAATATAACTGATAGTTAACAAAATATTGTGTTTATTGGGACAAGTTATGCAAAATTGCTTCTAAACTTGCTTAACATAAGCTTCTAGGTAAGTTAATTAAATGATATAGGATACAAAGTTATGATTTGGGTATAGAACAACTTTACTGTATTTGTTGGCTTGGTACGGCAGGGAAACAGGTCGAGAACGAGAAGACTGAGATATCCCCAAAAACAGAGGCAGTAGATATCGCAATTTTTAATGGTCCAGTAAGTCACAGGTTGGAACAAAACGAACATTTAGAATAGTTTGTAACCATTTTTGGAATGAATAATCGTTAGTCAGGCACGTAGCCAGAAATTCGGTTCCGGGGGGTCTACATCAGAAATTCATTTCGGGGGAGGGAGGTCCAAACAGTCAAATCTCAATACAATTAGGAAGAAGCATATCTATATAAACATATTGGTAGCGTTTCGGGGGGGGGGGGGGTGCAGATCCCAGGACACCCTCTTGCTAAGTGCCTGTCGTTAGGATATTATTGTATCTTACACTTGGCGCTGGAGACGATGCAATATAGCTTTTTTCCGTCTTAACAAACCCATGTGTTATATGTTGCATATGTGACATTTAGAACAGAAAACCTTTGATTAGAACAAAATAATTTTTAATCGGAAAACGGGCAAAACTACGTATTCACTAGTTCTTACGACACTATCGATTATGTGAATGGATAGAAGGACAAATACCATTTGTAATTTGGCCATATTGTCACCATATTTATATATCTAACACCGAACTTGTTATAAACAAATCATACGTACACTAGCACAAAGTGTTAAACATGGATACTAGTAACAATTTAATAAATATGAAAAGATTTTCAATATACTCGTATGAATAAAAAATTAAATTAAAACGTGATAAATGAGCTTCATCGGATATCGTCTTGTGGTTAACTTTTAAGTATTAAGGATCATTTGACTAAATCTTTATCTTGCCACGGACCTCCAAGCATTTGTCGTTAATATAAGTTACATTACGGCTAATTGATGGAAATTATTCTACAAATAAAACAAGTATCATGGTAGTTGAAAAGACCAAAACTTTACTTACAATAGTTAGTACTTAGACATGTTTTAATGCGGTTTTTGTAACTACATTACTTCTACCAACTGCTGGATCCTTGGTTCAGTAGCGCTCAAAGCTGAATACATGTCTGCACAGTCTTCCAAACAATCCCTATACTTATTTTCAATTGTCAGAATTATTGCTCGTATAGATATATGGTTGCAAATAATATTAGGCAACACAAAGGGATTCCTTAATTTTAGAAGAAGGAATTCTAATTTGGATCCAGAAATCTTCACGTTTCTTGCCGTCGTGTTGCAATTCAATTACCTCTTCCTGAATTGCATTGGGTCCAATAGAGATCTTGACAATGAATGTGTTTGCGAATCAGTTTCCGAATATCTTCATCCTTGTAGTCAGGAAAATAATGATTAAATTAATATTTCAATAGTTTTAAGTAGCGTGGGTTTTGTGTTTGTATTTCTTCTCTAATCCCAACACACCATTTATCAATAATTGATTTCAGCGGATCAAATACAAAAAATCTCTTTTAGTTTTGCAAATCTACAAGTCGATCTTAGAGACAAACGCATTAAATGTATCTTTAAATGCAAACTTATCTAATATACTTTAACGTGTTTTATAAAAGCTGCAAGACCAGAGAAGATGTTTCTCAAAAATTAACTTATGCCATAAGTTTTTTCAGCGTTGCCACGTTGTTTCTAGCTGTTAGAATAACTCCTTTTTAAACAGTTTATGTAGTCATCCAAATATCTAACAAATAGTTGCAAGTAATTGAGGAGTGAGGACATTGTATTGTCATTGGATTCATTACACTACTGCACAATATATTCAGTAAGTTTTATGTTATCAATAACTCGTTATAGCGCGACTTCACTCAATTGTTTGATAGTGGAAACACCTATTCAACATTTTTTTGTTGGTTTAGCGATTCATCTTGCAATTTTAAATATTGCACCCAATGTTTTTTTAGATATTACATAATGTATTTTTTGGATCTAAACTTCATTCTGTTAATTTGGCTTCAAAAGAATCTCGTGGATGGTTATAATAATTCAGATGAACGGTATTGAATGGCATTCCGACATTGCCGGCTTCAGAGCATTAATGGTGAGAAGTCCTTAACTTTCATCATCAAACACCAGTATTATTTTAATAACAGAAATCCGCATTATGGTAATAAATTAAATTTCAAAAAATGTATCGGAAAGTCTACTAGAATTTTCAATTTCAATTTGTTTTTAACAGAAAGTATGAATTTTTCAAATAAAATTCAACATTTTAAACAGTGCTATCTATGTATTATATACTTTTATTTTATCGTTTTAATAAGTAAGAATTTCGTGGATTTGTGATGCCTTCATAGACCACTAGTGGTCTGCGCATCATCGGTTAAGAACCGCTGTCTTAAAAAAAAAGGTTCTAGCTAAGGTAAATCATAAAAAGAGCAGTTTAATCGAAGAATATCTTCAAGAATTGATTGCCTGTGCTGGTGTTTTAGAAAAGATGATTTTTTTTGTTTTTCTTTTGACGGGAGATAAATTGTGGTCACAACCTAGTATAATAGATCAAGTGCATCGACGACACCCCCCCCCCCCTACCTGAAATTTAGCCGGCCTACCTGAAAAAATTATTTAGCGTCTTCTCGCCATACTGACAGACATTCCTTAACCAAAACACTTCTAACCTACATAGTTCATTTTAAAGATATTTTCAGAAAATATCTTCTTTATCTGACCATTTGCAATCAAAAGATATGGACTATGCTCGTGCAAATATTGTAGTAGAAGAGACTTCAGCAACGACAATTAATGAGAGGTCAAAGCTCATGGGATGCCATTTAGGAAAGATTAGACAAATTGTGGATGGTAATTGGCCACCTTTCAGAAACAGCTCCCAAACGTAAATAGCAACTACCTGCCCGTTTCAATATGTTTTTTACAGAGGTTGGGGTCGAAAATGAATTGGACGCTGCGAAACAAGGTCTAAAAATTGACATTTTTTTTTCCGGTTTTGGATAAAATATTAACTGAGCTTCAGGCCCTTTCTTCAAATAACAAGACATTCTTTAATAGATTAAATGCATTGCAGCCAGGACATAAGAACTTTTAAAATTTATCAGACCTTTTACTTATTAATTATTCTTATAATAATATTTGCTCAGGTTGGGATGAAGAAACGTTAAAAGCTGAATGTATACTTTTGAAAAGATTAATTACCTAAAACATAGAAATTAAAACAATAAAAGAATTGTTAAAACTGCTAGAAATATATTATCCAGCTTTTGAAAATATCTACGTATTAAAATCGCAGACAAAACCCCCATCAACTGCTTCTCCAGAAGATCATTCTCTCGTCTAAGTAGACTTAAGACTTATACAAGAACCACAGAAAATCCTAACCATACAGAAATGAAATAATGCGTCGGCGCCTTTGTATTCGGTGAAGCCTGATTTACTGACGTTTTTGTCGGATAATTATACACTGAGAGAAAAGTTCGGTTAATGCAATAATTTGGGCTACACTAAAAACCGACTTATACTATAACTGACTTGCTTAAAGAAAAGAGGTATTTTTTAAATCGGTGGCGTTATACACGGGATGTTTGATAAATATGTGTATATTTTGAGGGTGATGAGAGGTATATTTAGCCATATATGAGAAGTCGTTTGGTTTTCGAGATGTGGCCATTTTTTGGTTGTTCCTAAAACTTGACTTATCATAATTTGCATAGTTTTTTTTGAAACTGCTGCCTAGCCTTTTTAGCATTGTTTCAAACTGTTTTAGTTTTCGTAATTTTGTTACTGCTTTCACCATGGGAATAAAAAAAATATGTGATAGTCTGATGGTATTATATTGCGTTTCTTCTGAAGAAAGTCGTATTTTTAATACAAGAAATAGCCAGATTACTGCAGGTAAAATAGCTAAATTCTTTTTGGTTTGAATATTCCTATTATTATTATTATCAAGATTTTAGGGGTACATTGGGCAGCGTTGTAAGCTTTTTAGATATATGAAAGTGATTTAAAGGGTATGCTGTGAGCTTTGATCAAACCAATGCTAAGGCTATATGACAGACATACATAAATATCTGCTAAAAGAGGATTAATATCAGTTTCTTTCAGAAATCAAACAGAGCTGGTCTACTTGGCAACGTGTATACTTAAGTAAAACAATCTGTATTTTTTAAACATAAGTATTTCTAAAATAATAATAATTTTACTTAATCAGTAAATTTTATATATTTACAGTACTTTAAAAGCACTTAAGTACTTAAAATACTTTAACAAATTTTTTTAATATACATACTTTTAATAATATCGTTTCTTTGTTATAAAATCGTTTTTTTTGTGTATTTTTGCATAATTACCTTATGACCACTTTGTTATGAAAACATTTTTTATACATTGATGTATATTTAAGCGGAAATCTGTATTTAAATTATTACCACTATTAAATCATGTTTACTTTTTTATTTTCGAACTATCATCATTTCAAAAAAGGAGAGAAAGCCAATATCTAAATCACGACTTGCATCTACCTCTCTATAAAATAAATAATTTTATATTGAAAATTGTAATCTGTTTTGTTTCAAATATCTATAACCAAATTGTATTGGTAACATAAATGCACAAAATTCAAATAATTAAGAGTAGTTGAAAAAAAGATGAAATATCTTAACTTATAGTACCTAAATAGTTGGAAATACTAGATAGTTAAAAGTACTGAAAGGGGAGTTTCAGAACATAAAAAGACTTACATATATAAATTTTACTATGTATTTCAGAAATGAATCAGCATTAACAAATTACTTAAAATGCATATAAAATACTAAATCACAATTTTCAAACAGTAATACTGTTTACTTAAGTACACTTATTCAAAGTAATTAGCTCAGAAAGATCTTAACTTTATATATAAAATAGCCAGTAAATGTTTAAAATTTAAATTAACAAATATGAGATTTCAAATTTGTTGTATATTTTTCTTGTAACATGTAAATCCAGTTTGGAAAATAGCTAAATTAGTTAGTAATTATTAGACGTTTTTTCTTTTAAATGCAAATCTTTAAAATTTTATTAAAAATATTATCTTTAATAAAAATAAATGAAGTGTAAGGGGAGGGCAATAAAAAACAATTTAGCAGAAGCAATTTTTTATTTTGTAATGCAAAAGCTGAATTTGCAATATTTGCTTAAATACACTAAATACTTACTAAGATATTAAATTAAAAACTTTACATTAATTTTTAAAAACTTAAAACCATAAGGCATGCAGAGAAAACATTTATTATAATTCCACTAAAATTAAAAAATCAATGACATTTATAAATGAGAAAGAATACAAATTTTTCGATTTTTCTTATTTGCTTTATTTTCCTTCAGATCCCTATTAGCATATTTTACAGAATAAAATATTTTTAACCTTATAAATAATTTTACAATATATAACAATGGAAACTGAGGACATGGATGATCAAAATGCACATCAGTCATAATACTTAAAAACCTATTTGAAATACCAACTTCTGTAGTAAACTCTTCAAATTTAGAAACAAATATTTTTTCTAATTTATAAACAAATAAAATAAACTGTTCACTAGGCGTTCTCAACCCGCCATAATTACTGAGGTCTGTATCAAAAGCTTTAAAATATGTGAGCAACTGTGTATTATCTAACCCCTCACACTCTTTTGAATATTTTGTGCAAATGTCACACTGGTGAATCTCAAGAGATTTTTTAATTAAATATCCACAGACATATTTAAAAGCATTTTGATAAACAATTGTCTCATGCCTGGAATTATAGTCAGGAAGGGATATTGCCTTACTAGTTTTTTCTTCGGGATCTTCCACACAAATCTTTTTTGCCTCAATTTTAACTAATAATTCATCTAAGTCATCTTTGCAATTCATATTGTTAGTGTGTAAAAAATGCTGACAAAAAAGTTTTCTAAAAGCTCTTTGAAATTGTATGGCAGTGGGATTCACACAGTTTCCACCCTGTTGTCTAATTGTCCCAAAAAAATTTTCAAGACAATCAGTATTTATCCTCCTTGTTTTAAGATATTTAAATCCCACAGAGGACAACTTTTCCCATAGTTTTTTAACCACATTTAAAGTTATTACCCAACACTTTCTAAATCTAGATTTGGAAGTTACATCTTCCCCTTTTTCATTTAATATAATTAAATTATCAAAAAAAGTTATCATTTCACTTAAAAATTTAATTTGATAATCTTCACCCTCAAAAAATTTCTTAAAGTGTCCTTTTTCATCAGTATTTGAAGAGTTTAATACATCAAAAAGATTATTCATTTTATCAACAATTTCTATGGTGCCTATGGCATCAGTAGGCAATGCACCAAAGCTCATGTAAACATTCATGCCACTTGCGACTGAATGGCTTGGTCAACTTTTTTACACATTCTTCTAACGCAGCACGCAACTGGTTGGCTTCAAATTGTGACTGTAAGAAGAAATAGGCAATAGGTTGTTTCCAGTTAGAGTAAAGACCTCTTGCCATAATGACTAAGGCATCATGAAGTCCAACTAGTTCATCGCCCCCAGTAAAGTAAAATAAGTTTGATTTAATCAACATTTCATCCAAACAAAGTGTGCAATGTTTGTCTTCCTCCACCATTGTTTTAATTTTTATACTCATAAATTTATATGCTCTCGGGCCCAAGAAATATAATGTTAAAGCAAATTGCTTGTACTCTATAGAGTATCTTCGAGCAATTGGTTTTTTCATTTTGACAACTGCTTGAGCTTTAACAATTTCTGCAAGTGGTGGGCTTAAAAATGTATCACACATTTCATAAAAATTCATAATTGTCCATTCAGATTTTTGTTCATCAGTTGGTGAGATAAGCCTTCGCTTTTGTTGCTGCAAATGTCTGATCTTTCTCCTTAATTTTATTTTATGTGGTGTACTTGAACTTAATATTTTCGTTGTCTGTGTGCTTGCTGAGGGAGACAGTAATTCTGAAGCTGAGGGTGACAACAATTTTGGAGCTGTGGGTGACAGCAATTCTGGAGCTGTGTGTGACAACAATTCTGAATCTGTGTGTGGCAGCAATTTTGGAGCTGTGGGTGACAGCAATTCTGGAGCTGTGTGTGACAACAATTCTGAATCTGTGTGTGGCAGCAATTCTGGAGCTGTGGGTGACAGCAATTGTGGAGCTGTGGGTGACAGCAGTTCTTGATAATCTTGCTTACCATCCTGTGCATGGCTTGGACCTGTAATTAAAAATTATGTTATTTTTTTGTTTGCAGATCAAAGACATACACTGTGTACAAAAAGTCTCGGACCAGTGAATTCTTTTGAAAATGGTGACCATTATTAAAAAACGTCCTGTACTAAAGTAATGAGTTTTTAAAAAAACCTAGTAAACAAGGGTGGCTGTTATAATATGGAATAGTTCAAAAAGTCGTGACCAGCGAGAATATTTTCTTTTTTTTATTGAACACCCTGTACATCAATATATTTTATCAAACTTCATTATTCAAGGTATTGACATTTGAAGGTGTGGTATTTAGATGGCTGTAAAATGTAAACAGCTAAAGTTAATGAAAATGTTTGCACTTTTTTATCTAAGTTTTTCTAAAGCTACCTCATCATACCATTTTACATGATTATTAATACCATGGAGTGAGCCTCGAAAACAACATATCTAAAAACAATTCAAGTTAGTTATAGGATATGCTACATCAAATGTATTTAGAATCGTCCTTAGATTTGAAAAACCTGATGGTATACAGCTTGTTCCATTAAAAAACACAAAAATCTGGGTCGTTACCATGACAGTTTGAGCAACTGCTTATAATCACAAGTATTCTTGTTGACTAAGTTCACAGACGAGTCGAAATTCTAGCAATCTAGTAGTGGCTTTAAAAATACTTTCATACTTCCTAGGAATGTCATTACTATCCTTAAATGATTTTATCAGGTTGTATTATTTTTTTAACTGTGTTGGTAATAAAGTTAAAACTTAGGTAAAAATTCTTTCAGAAGACAATCTGCTTCAGGCTTGGGCAAAAATTAAAATAAGTCAACAAGAAAATTGATATAAAACAATTAAAAGTCTAGTGTCACTATAAAAAAAATCAGTTTGTTGCAATAACATGTTGAAACTTTATTTATTACTTGACTGTTATATCTGCCACTCCTTTTAAATTTCAGAAAAAAATATGACATGATTTTCCACATATATATATACTGCAGCAACCCACAACTCATCATGACACACTTTATATATCTATAAATTAAAAGATTGAATATGTGATGTTATAATTTAGCAACTATGAAAATACTACATGGTCCTAGTTTTATTTACACCATGGCACTTAAAAGAAAAATATAATGCTTTTGGACAACATTGATATCTAAAAATAAAAAACAAATCAAGTTAAAGCCTTTTCGTGGTTTCAAGAAAAATCAGTCTATTTGTTTCAAGAGGTTTGTTAGATTTCCACACCAGTGAATCTAAACATATACTTATAACATTTGCTGTAGGTAGTATTGTCATATCACAACCTGCTGAGGGAGTGTGTGTAAGAAGTTAAATAAAATAAACATAATATATATATATATATATATATATATATATATATATATATATATATATATATACATATATAAATTACCTCATACAGCCTATGTAATGGCTATCTTTAAAAAAACACAACTCTGCAACTAGCTTAGCTAACTAACTTAGCTTACCTTGCAATCCCTGAAAATAGAGAAGTGCAGTGAGTGCTAAGAATTTACGGCTTTTTTATAACATCTATAGAAACAACATTTCAGACTCTCAACATGGGTTTCTACTTTGATGTTCAAAAACTAGCCACCTACTCTAATGTATTATTAAATAGATCCAAGCCCATGACAAAAATGTCCTGACTGACACTGAGTACCTTGCTTTTGAAAGGGCCTTTGATAGTCTCCTGTGTGTTTGTTGAAGAGTATACTATCCTTCTTACAGGGCAGAAGATAGTAAGAGTCAGTAATACAATGTCAAAGCAAGTTGAGATTCAACAAGGCTCTGTACTGCTCTCATATACATGGCATACCTCGAATGAAATATTCATTCATCTTTATCCTTTTATACTGACAGCTCTATTCCTCATGACCTTGGAAAACTGGATAAACACCTGACAGCTATTCCTAAACACAAATATACACAGTATATTCCATGTCTGTTTTAACAATTCAAAATATGACGTAATGTTAAATGGAGTACCACGGAATAAAGTAACAGAATAAAATGACTTCGGTTTAAACATATCCTTTCAATTAAAATAGAACAATTACATTTTCCTGACTCAAAAAGACCAATACCATCATTGCTTTTATCAAGAGTGCATATATGAATGAAAGTTCCCAAACAGTTCTAAAACTCTACAGGAGTTTTATAAAATCTATCTTAGAATATGGCAACGTGTAGAGTCTTTACTATATTAAGGGTATTCAATTACTGAATATCTTTAGAATACTTTATAGAAAGGGTAATAAAATACCACTGAAGCTGAAGGGCCAAATATATTAAAATTGAATTGATAAAATTGAGATCTTGAGTTTGAATACCCTTGCCACTTGAAGACAGTGAACTGAAACTTAAGATACTAAATGGCCCACTATACTACACCTCTTTTTGAATAAAGAGATTGTATTGTATTGTATTGTATGTTCCTCTCTTCATGCCAAAAATCAACCAATATCTTCATCGACACAGGGAAAAACTTGTATAAAAAATAGGAAACTAGTGAGTATGAACATCCCCTCTAATCGAGTGGTCTGCACTAGAAATGGTCTCCAAGAAGAAACCATTTCTGCATCATCTCTAAACAGCTTCAAAAAAACCATCCAGAGCTCTAAACAGCACTCTCATGGACTATGTGTAATATACAAGCTTTTATGACTACCTACATATTGAAGAACTGAAATCTTTTAAGAGTCTTTTCATTAGAACACATTAACAACTCTAATAAAAAAAAAATAGTAAAATAATAATAACTTACCAGACATAACTGGTGTGGGCTTGCTTTCAGGGGGATCAATTAAAGTCAATGTGGAACTAGGAAGTGCCATAGTAATATCTAAAAACATATTTATTAAAAAGTAAAAATAAAAGTTAATAATTAAAATCATTATAATATATATAAATCAGTGGTGAAAAAACCAATGAATATAAATGAGTTTGCCTAAACTATTGGTATCAGAAACGGAATTAAAAAATGTACAATGGTACTATTTCTGTATATGTTATACTTTTTAATGGATCACACAGTTATTGTCCTTTAGAACCGACTTGCTTGCTTGAGTGCTTAAATTTATTATGTGGACTAGATTGTAGTATCTAAACTTTCTTTAGTTTGTCACCATTTATTGTGATTGTATGGCAATAAATAATATGACTATAATTAAAATGCTTTTTATACTGTTAGGAATTACCAAGGGAATTAGTCAATGTTTGTTCTCACCCGATGCCACTTCAACAATGGGTTCGGCAGATGTCTCTTGTATTGCTATGAGTTTACCACCATCATGAGAAAATATTGTAGGAATAGCATTACCAAACAGGCGTTTTCGAGTACCGCCTGCTGAAAAGTACTTTTCCTCAAAATGCTTTTCACACAACTGATAATTTTTATGTAGCTGATCAATTTTTTTATCAAATAAGTCTTGCCTCTTACAAGCTCGCAACCAGATTGCAACCCTAAAATGAAAATGTTTTCAATATGCTATTTCAATCATAGTCGGAAAGTCTGCATAGTCAATCAACAAAAAAATAATAATCATAATAATTTATTTCTAAAGTTCTTTCGTACATATATTGCTTATAATATTATGTACATGATAATTATCCAATGCAAAAAAATTATAATTTTTATTTAAAAAACTAACTCTAAAAATGCAAATGAATTCATTATTATTCAAGGACCTTTCTAATCATTGGTAATGACCACCTGATAACATAAAAAATAAGCAGATTTTAGGATAATATTAGTGATGAAAAATGAAACAAGAAAGCATCAGAAAGCTGCCAGGAAATACCAACTTTTGTTTTTCAAATGCAACACTCCCTCTATTTTGCATTATTTTTACTGTTCTTTTGTTGATTTTAAAAGTATATATTATGACAAGTCCCATTTGTTGTGTTTATAGCCTTAAATCCAGCTTTTAGTGCAAAATATGACATCATGGTTATGAGTGGATCATATGTTGCCATGAAACCCAAATTGTATTTTTTAGATAAGTTGAACCATTTTACTTTCACTACCTAATGATATTTCAGTCTGCCATAACATATATTTTCCATGAGCATCTGTGATCCACTTGAAGACATTATGTTATGTTTTACCCTAAAGCTGTACTTATATATATGCCTCGGTATACGCACAGCAAATTAACTTGCAACAATTATAATTCTGAAATATACAGAAAACAATTTCAAAATATGGCGAAATATATAAGTATAAATTAATTTAAAAATGGAAGTATATATTTTATAACAGCTTCGTGCTACCAGTTTGTTTCATTTTTCACCAGTGAAAGATATTTCATCCTACAATCTAGAATTTTGTATTCATAGTGTTTTTTATCTTTAAGAATAAAACTTTTACATATATATAAAAAAATATAGAACCAACCTGTATATAATTACAGTAAGGGGTTTACCTCTTAGATAATTACTAAATATTATAACTTTACTAGGTTAATTAGGCATGTAAGTTAATTGAGTGCAAAAATGGTTTAAGACAAGTAGAATAAAGCCTTCCAACATGTTAAACTGAGCTTTATATAAAGGTGGATTTGCAAGTGATTAGGGGTAAACATTTTGTAGTCTGATTAAGTCATTTAATCAGACATCAAAATAATCAGATACTTAGAAATAGTTACTCCAATAATGACATTCAAAATATTTATGTTATAAGTGTTATGTTAATTTGATACCTAATAATATATTAAAGACCACTATTATAAGCTCGGTTCACAGTCAATCTCAATTAACTGATGGAATAGATATGGCTTATGCTCAGTACTTCATTCCACTGTAAGGCAAAAATTTGACCACTCGTACAATAGACAAATCACTATCATCACTATTTCATTTTTCCTGCACCTGCACACAGTTGCAACAGGTAGCTTCATACAAACTAATAGTAAATGGCTGTTTATTTTTTTAAGAAAATAAAAACATTTTAACGGTTAAGGTATTTCATAATGTGAGATGAATGCAAAAAGTTATTTTCCACTAGAACAAAAAATACCTACTTTATTTGTGCATGTAGTTTAAACACTTAAGTTTTCAGACTTATACAAGTTATGAAATAAGTCTGGAAAAAACGATAATTTGCACAAGCTTGCACAGAAAAGGAGCAAAAAATGTGGTAAATGCAGTTACAAGAAAAACACACTTTTGAATCGAAGTCACATGGAAATTAAATATATTTAAATTATAATATTATAAACCTCAAATTCAAGTAAAGCATTTTTTAATAATCGAAAAGTGCTTAAACAAATAGGAGTACAAAGTTTCAGTGTTTATTACATACCTTTCTGGATTTTTTGGGAACGAAAAATAGCTGGTATTCATAGACGTCCAAGAAGGGCATGCACGATAGGCACACCGTTTCCTCTTACTTTGCTTAGAAGCCATTGATTGTAACAATAAATAGGTACTTCAGCAGTTGGCTACAAAGATCACCAATCTAACAAAAACACACTTAAAATCTCAGAAAACGGAAATAAAACAAAACAAAATTTCTTAATCTGACAAGACAGTTGACGTACTGACTGAGACGTATTTTCCGGTTAAAAAATGGCGGCGTTGAGCATGCGCATTCGAAAAACGGCATCAAGAAAATGCCTTTCTTTCATTTCTGCTGGGTTGGGGTTTTCTGTGACAAGAACTACAATGCTTAATGAAAGACTTTCTGCTGAATCTATTTTAAGTATCGAAAAAGATCGAATTAGAAATCTTGATTTCGACAATATTGTTGATACTTTTGCTAAGAATCATAATAACAGAAGAATTTTACTACTTTAGGTATAATAATTTTTATTACTTGGCTAAATTTTGTATATGCGTTGATGTTTTTATATATTTATTCGATATAATTAAAGATACTGAAAAATAATGTTTTTTAATTATTATTATCTCTGCTTTTTATCACTCCGATATTAACTACTATATGATGCGTTTTTGGTATAAGTTGAATTAAATGGGGTAACAAAGCAGTAATGTAAAAACAAATTTCCCCCTAAATTTGTCTGGCCCTATATGCCCCCCCCCCCTTAACAGAAAACCCTGGAGCTGCTGTTGATCAAGTGCATTTTGGTAACAAAATTTAAATTTTAGAAGTAATCAAATCTTACTTCAATGACAAATGTAAATTCGCTTTATTATGCACAGTAAATAATATAAAGGAACTGTGGGATCTGGAATTAGATAATCGTCCAAAATTTAACAGAAATAATGTTATCAAAAATAGGAATGTGTTATTACAATTTATTAACTGCATTACATTTGGGGCGATCGCTCCCTCGCCCTTAGAGCCTGTAATTGCGCCAGTCAGACTTTGGTGCCCACACCCTTTTCTTTTCAACCCTTCCCTTCATTTAAAAACCATCTTGCTCTTTTATCAGAAAAAAAAATCAGCAAAATGCGTGATTGCGTGATACGTAGTGGATATTGTAAATTAGCTTTGAGGAAAAACGGCAGCCTAATAAATTTTACAGCTAAAGGTGACCAAGCCTTAGCAGATTATATGGAAAAGCCTACGGTGAAGATATTTTCAAAGAAATCCTAAGCGAGATTTTGGATTGCATTTAAGAAAAGAGAAAATGAATAAATATTGGTTGCGGTTATGACTGGGCGACATATCTTAACAAAGCAAATATAATTTAACCTAATTACCTACCCTAACGTCATAATTCAATAAATCTGCAGGCCTGCAGGAATTTTCACATATTCAAAAGATATGGGGATTCGAACACATAGGCTCCGCTCTGCATGCAAAGTCGAGTGTCTTCAAATCACATCCCGCCACCCACCCCCTTCAAGAACAGTTTCAAGCCGTATCTGGAGAACGTACAAGACTCTGCCGGCTGTTATTTTTGACCCAGTCGAAACGTGACGACGCGCGTTTTTAATTCCAAAACGCTATCTCACTTCCGCCGGATGTACGCGAGACAAATGTGCTCCCTTTCGGATCATCAACGGTCCAAGGAGTGGGAAGAACATTGTGCGCCTCAACGCGATGTTATTGAAATGGGACAGAGCTGGAATCTGAGGCTCTCAGATCCTGAAGTATTACCGTAGTAGAAGTAAAGTAGCAGCTCCACTCTCCCAAATATTTTCTGCCTGCCAATAAAATTCGACAAATTGTTACCATTGTTGGCAGCTTGAAAAGCGCTTCAGTTGAGATCCGTCGTACGGCTGTTAGGTTCGAGTGTTACTGTGTGCTGCTGTTGGGTGCCTCAACCGATCGAAAAATTGTTTATATTTTCTTTTATGAATTATAGTTTAGATCTTCTAATCGGTACATTTCAAATAAAATATACAATATGTTTCTGTTTAATATTTTGAACAAATTCCTGTTTTGACGTCACATAAACGTAACGTGAATGTAAAACAATGGAGCTGAGTATTCTTGACCATATGGGTTATAAAAATGAAATGAAAATAGGTAGTATTTTAAACTCTGTACATATAATAAAAATAAATAGTTATTGAGGAAATCTTGAGTTTTTGTCACCTCCAGCTTTAGCCTCAATTCTACTTTTCTAACTAAAATGTCGATTATGTGATAACAATGGAATTTATATTTATACATCAAAAAATCCTCTGATATATTATTAAAAACACGTTAAATAAAACATTAAATGCATGTATAAATTAAAATTGGTAGCAGAAAATATCTGAAACAATAACATATTAATACTTTATTTTTTAGGATATCTCTAAAGTTTTATTCCTCCCCTTTTTAAACTCTTAACAATTTCTGAATTGATGTGATAAATAAGTTGTACAAACTTTTTTATTTAAATGAAATTTAACATCTCAAATTTTAAATCTGTTTTTGGGTGCCCAAAATTCGTAATTTAATTAATTTTATATGCTTATTTAAGTCAGAATTAACGAATCTGTATCTGAAAATATAATTATATGTTCACCGGAAGCATTTAAAAACGTAACACGCCAAATTGTTTCAATAAAAAAAACACTAACTTTAGAATTAAACCTAAAATCCGTAATAAGAAAATTTTACATTTTTTGTCATTTCACACCCCTTTTAAATCCTTCATCTAAATTGATTATGCCCAAGCTCAGTCCGGTAAACTCATGAAATAATAGACATACCAAGATGTCCTTTGATAAAAATTGTTTTTTACACATTGTGAGAAACTTGAACTGGTAGGAGCAAATAATATTTTTGCTGTATTTGTCGTCATCTTGCAGATGCCGAAGTATTATTGCTTACATGAAAGGTTTTTACAACATTCCGATTTGACGTAATTTTTCACCCGATGATCAAATGATATGTTTTATTTTATTGTGTGCCCATATTTAGCTAGAGCCGGACTTCCCTTTGCCAGCCGTGGCGTTCGTAAACTTCTGCAACAATTCGGCCATATACGTAGGTAACCGCACTACTAAAAAAAATGTGGCAGAATAGATAAAAGGGTTTGTCGAGGAGGGGACCTACTAGTTTATTTCTACTATGGTATCACATACGTTTCATGCAAAGCCGGTTAATTAAAGACGCAAAGCAGCCACGGTATCCCTCTAAACGACGACGTCCGTCCTATCTGCGGTCGGTCGATCTTCCTACCGCGGCATCGCGTCTCGACCCAAATAGTAGTAGCAGTTCAAAATTTAACCGCCGAATAGATGGCCCTGATGGATTAACGCTACTCTAGGTCAATTCAAGCAATACTTACCCTAACACAGGATACTCGAAAAAGGTGAATGCCCCAGGTCAATCGGATTGTCAGTTTCTAAATGAATGGTGCCCAACTACATCGGAAATTTTCTATAACCCCATTCAATTTTAGGTCACTGAATATGGTCCAAAAATAACTGATGTCTTAAAAAAACTGTTCAAAAATAAACGTTTAGCTCGAAATAAAGGTGTTGAGATACTCTCACGTTCAAAATCTAATGCAAAGTGCCAGATATGTAATTTATTTAGAACAATATATTATTTTAAAGCTTCAGGCTTTACAATGATATATAGGCTATATCTTCGAATGTTACATGCATAATACTTTCTGTCAAATATTTTTCGAAAGTTCCCATTCCCTCCGAGCGCCAGAAGGACATTCACGTTTCTAGTAACATGTATGGGATAATGTCATATCGTACGTTCCCCTTTTAGGCATCTAAAAAGTTAGCTAAAAATCTTCCCCTTTCAGGCGTTAAAAGTATATTCTAATTATCTCGTTCCCATTTGGTAGATTAAGAGGTTTTTATGATTTATTTTGTCAATGTAACGATTTTTGGTAGAGTCTATTATGTATATTCTGTTACATATACGTACCAGTACCGTTCACCTAGTTGGCACAAGGTCATGCTCCGGAGCGCGAAGAAATCATCGTGAAAGCAATAACACTAAAACTTCTATTATAAGATTACCTCCCACGCTGACCTCCAATGTTAGCAGAATAGGTATTTTTATATTTACGGTTAAAAACTGACTACTTATACTACAAATTAAACTCTTGTAGTTCAATATTGGTTATTGTAATAAAATATCTAATATTTCTAATGTAGGTATGCATGAAACGGATTTTTTTAGCGACCCACGAAACGCGCATAAGACAGTTCTACTACAGACAAACAGAGTAAGTTCAAGGGCGTAGCGTGCATAAATGCGGGTGATGCGTCGCATCCCTTTAAGAAACACAGAAGGTATTTTTTTATCCCTATCAAACATGTTTACTTAAAAACATATTTTTTATAATTTACATCGGATACACTTGGATAAACAGGCACTTTAACCCTCCGATATGGTTGAACTTCCACATAACTATTGCAGCCGGTACGCTTGCAAAGTGATGCGACTGTCGATGTTATATCAAGCAGCCCGCTTAGCATACACGTTCCGCTCGGGGACCTGACTCGAAGCCAGCAGTTGACCACGCGGATTTTTACTGCTTGTGTTTACAGGTATTGTACATTGAAGGCGCCTTGCTAGAGTTTGCGTTTATAAGATTCATTTAAAGAGACCGTATTAAATGGGCTTAAAAATTAATGGCTTACTTTTAAAATATAACGATTAGTTTATATTACCACTGTATTTTTTTTATTTTCTGGACATTCTTAAGTTTTATGGCATCCCTCTTTCGTTTCTTTACGCTACGCCACTGAGTAAATTCCCAAAAGAACGGGAACTTTCGCTTTTATCGCGTCTAGATCCTCTCGGAAAGGAAGATTTCTATAAAGACCAGCAAGAGTTTCTCGTAAATCCAAGAAAAACACGAAAACTTTTGACATGTCGTCACTATAGTGAGATCTCTAGATCACAGTATGTTTACCTAAACCAATAATAACACCCAGCTAAGTTTCCTATATTTGAAGAGTTGATGCAGCTAATGTCAAAATCGGCCAAAGTGGTATAATAATAAGGCATATTATTCCTTTGCTAAATAAGAAAATAGGTAAACCAGTTGTTTTTGGGTTAGAGAACTTGACACATATGTCAATTTGTTCGAACTCAATCTAAAAAGTTACTAAAAAATGTGCAGATGAATGAATATGGGGAAATCGGTAGGATGTACAACAGAGGTCTTATCTAAGATGCAGATCATAGAAGATTTATCGATGTTAAATAATATATACCCTGATGTACCTCACTTTTTATTGATTCAATTTCAGGCTATTTTCGTAACTTGCTTGATCCTCTCTATAAATCGTCCTTATATTCACTGAACATTTTAATACAATAATTTAATTAGGTTAATGCTTACCCCATTTTAATTAAAAATAAATAAATAAATAAAATATTACGCTACTGACCCCTGTCCCATTTAATTTTTTCTTTGCTTCAACGGTCAGACGTTATCGAAAAGTCAAATTTTATTTTATACACCGGTCCACTGCATGAACTCTGCAAAGATAGAAACTCTACAAACACGAGTGACACGGCAGTAATGTTTTTGCAGCTTATAATTTATGGCTTTAATGATGGTTTTATTGATGAAGCTGGGCTGACCTAACGCCTAACTGGGCAGATACACCTAAAAGTATGTTGGTTATGTTAAAAAAATCCCTGTTTTTAATATAGATTCTCTTTTTTACATCAGCTCAAAAAAAGGCCTAACCCGGGCTAACTTAAACGCAGTGCGATTTTTTAAACACCAGTACATACAAAATTAGAAGTTTCCTAAAAAAAACACTCAAAAAGTCAGCTAGAATAAACCGGGATTCGAACACACGTCCATTGCAGTGGAAGTCGAGAATCCTACCACTGAGCCACGAGCTCTCACTGAAAATTCAACGAAATAAACGGCGATGTTGCGGAAAACAGTTTATGAATTACTTAATTCCGTAATTGGAGACTTTGCACATAAAAGCGTAGATATGAAAAATATCTTAAAGAAAAATTACATATGCGTCTTAGAATTAAAGGTCTTACCTCTTCTATCCTCCTGTTCTGATGAGTATGCAAGGCCTTGGAGCATCAAAAAGAACGTAGAACAAACAATCTATATAAATTAACTCCACTTGTAGTTACTTCGAACGATTTTGCGTCGTCAGACTACACAATTCATGGAATGTTTCAAAATCAAAAAGTCATTGTTGAGTAGACCCCAAATCAAAATTAAAACAACTTGTGTGTACAATATCTCAATAAAATTTTGATCAACATTATTTCAATTGTTTGATATTTTTTCACTGCACACAATTAACCTTGCAGCAAAAACATTACTGTCGGGAGACATTTATTTTATCTCTACATCCAGCCATAACCAAAAAGCGTCTAAATCTCAAATCGATTCGTACTGAAAAATATTAACAAAGTTCAAAATGTTTTTGGTGTGCGGTTTGATAGATCAGTGGTAGGGTACCGGAAAAACATTGCAGAGGTCCTGTGTTCTATCTCCGAAGGGCAATGTCATTTTTATAATTTTTTTTAACAAATCCTAGATTTTTGTAGGTAAGGGTTTTAAACATTAGACTGGGTTTTGGTAAAACCTGGGTAGGTCTTTTTTTTGGTTGTTTTGTTAAAAATACGTATTTACAATAAAACAAGCCACGGATTGGTCTAACATTTAATCGCTTGCTAATCTACCGGAGTCGTAAGGTTTATTTTATATCTTCGACAATCCAAGATATTAACCACGTGTTACGTCAACCGCAACGCAACCGCAAACCGCATGGACCCAGTTTAATTTTCGCTGAGTGTTTTGGTTTTGATTCCTGTTGGTAAATTATGACATTTTTAATTAAAATTAAAGATTAACGTTGAGTTTTATGTGGAGAAGGAAGTAATTCCTGGATTAGATCTTAGCTAGATACTTTTTCTCTTATAGAAAAATGGCAATAATAGAATCTAGTATGGAAAACCAGAAAGCACAAAAACATTCTTCTAAGAACAAAAGTACACTCTTACTAGCTCAGGACCTAGGTTATGCTAGGAATCTTGCTGCAAATGAAGAAAAAGTGCGGAGAAGAGCCCTTAAATATCTTAAAAAATATTTACAACAAAGGTCTAAAGCAAGTCGTAAGTAACCACAGTTTAATTGCTTTGTATCTCTTTACCCGTAGAGTGGGACTTTTTAATTACTTTGAGGCAAAGATATAAAATAATAACAAAACAGTTCAAAAAAATAGTTTCTTTGATGTTATATATTTGTTTTATTTTATGGTACTGAGGTAAAACAACAAATGGGAATTACAATAAGGAGGTACCAAACGATAGGTGCATACATTCAGAATGTTTTGTCAAAAGGTATATATGGAATTCATAATTAAAAAAAGGAATTTATCATTGGCCAATGTAGTTATAACAAATTGTTAAAAGGGTGCATGTGCTATAACAAAAATGCAAATTCATATCGAAATGCTTTTAACAAGTCATTGCTAATTATCTCATAGTGACTTTGCTGTGCTTCATGAATAATTGTGTAAAGGTAATCAAAATTGTTATATGGAAAAATCAATATTGTTAGCCTAATATTAGTCTAATATCTTTTTAAGGGAACATTTTCAGACCTAAAGATGTCTAAAATAGTTCCCATCTTCAAAAACGGAGCTAAGCAGGATATAAAGAGCTATTGACCAGTTTCACTGCTGCCTGTATTTTCTAAAGTATTTGAAAGCTAGATATATTTAAGATTGGCTGGACTATTTCCTAAGGTTCGATTTATTCCATGGGGGGCAACATGATTTTTTACCAAAAAATCCTACTGTTACAGCCATTTTTCAGGCGTCAAATTCTGCCATAAACACTTTGGATCATGGTTAAGAGGTGTCAGCCATTTGCTTTGATTTTAGTAGAGCTTTCAATCTTATTGATCACAAACTTGTATAAGCTAGAATTCTTATAGGTGTATGGGCTTGCCAATAAATTGCTATTTTATTTAATCAGTACATCTTTTTCATTTTTTATCTCTACTTGTTCAACTGATGAGGTGAGTTCCCCTTGAGGACACCTTTTTTTGTTATATTCCCAAACGACATGCACTTAAAAGCAAATGTAAGTTCCTTGAGTTCATTTGCAGATGATACATCATCAATTGTGTCAGCTCTTCGGACTACTTGACTATCCCCAAAGGCATCAGACATTATTTAGGCAGTATGTGAATGGTGTCAGAACAATATCCTCATTGTGAATACTTCCAAAACATCAGTAATTTTATTCAGACATAAGGTCATCGCTAAATCTTTGTATGTGAAAGTACATGAGTCTTCAACAGGTGAACTCTGCAAAATTTCTGGCTATATTGTCAGGAGATCTGCATTGGACGAATGAGATAAAATCAGTTGTTAAAACTGATGAATGTGGCCTGTTAATGTAATTAAAAACTTAACAAAACATGTAAATGTGAACAGTGTACATGTTTTTTTACTTTGCCTGTGTTCACTCAATTATTTCTTATAAAGTGATGTTCTGGTTTACTTTTTCTGTGTCCTAATCATCTAGTTTTATAACACAAAAAAGTATCATAAAAGCAATACCCATGCACCTCGATATGCACTGTCACGAAAGTTGCAGAGGAGTTTTCAAAAAGCTCGAAATCTTAATAGTCCCATTTGTATATTTACAATTGTGCTGTATTTACTAAAAATAATTCTATAATTTGCCACAAATGGGTTTTATTCTAACAACTTGAATACTATGAGAAGGAATTAAAATTATTAAATTATTAAAATACCAGCACATCACACAGCATTGTTTGATAAGAGACCTTTGATGTCTTGTATTAGGGAGAAATTATGGAAAAATCAAGGTAACGTTATGTTTAAGTCTAAGCCCTAAAAAGGTTCTTACTGGAAAAAGAGTTTTATTTACTTCATGACTTTTATGTAGGTAGGTTAATGTAATTTATAAGAGGTTACAAGTTTAGACTAGGTTGTTTTTTACTGTAATTTATACATAATTTTAACGTTAATTTGATGTCAATGTTCATTAAGACTAATGTATGACAAATGAATAAATAAATAAATAAATAAATATATTCTCACAAAGTATCAATTTGAACATTTTTGAAAAAGCTGAGACAATACTCACAGATTATTCTTGTTACCATTCTTAAATATCAGGATATCTTTACTTTCTTTCCATTTTATTGGACAATATCAGTGCATACATTGATTGATAATATGTCTTAAAAACTGTGTAAAAATCACTACAGTCCTTAATAAATAATGTAAGCAGGCACACTAATCTGTTGACTTTTAATTTTTTAATAGCCTATTTGCTTGAATCTCAATACTTTCCTAAAGGTTATTAAGTATTGTTACAAATATTTAAATTAACTGCATTAGAATACCCCTTGGTGGTATATACAGAACTGAAATATCTTGAAATTAGTTCCAGCAGTTTCTTCAGGAGCAAAATTCTTACTTTGGAAATTTATTAATTTATTGAACATAATAATAATTTGCAGAAAAATGTGCCAAATATTCTGTAGCAGGGTTTTTTTTTATAGAAATACTGAGAGAAATACTTAAGCCCTACAGAGATATCCATAAAAAAATATTTTGCATCTTTTCATCCTGGTAAAACAGAATTTTGAATTCTTAGATTTTTTATTTAACTTTTCTTCTCCAGTGATCATACTATCTAACTCTCTCTTTTGTTGTTTGTTTACCTTATCTAAAATCGAAAACCTGTAATATAACAGACATGTACTAAGAAACCTTTGCATCAATATGAAAATCTGAACTCTATATTAGTCTGAAACAATCAATATTTTTTTTGTTTTAGCTCTAACAGATGAAAGTCTTGAAGTGTTGTGGAAGGGACTGTTTTATTCAATGTGGATGTCAGACAAACCTTTAGTGCAAGAAGAATGTGCTGAACATATATCTCACTTAATACATTGCTTGCCTTTTGATGAAGGTATTCATTTTTTTAAAATTGGACTGATAACATTACAGAATGAATGGTTTGGAATTGACCAGTTGAGGCTTGATAAGTTTTTAATGGTTTGTATCAATCTTTTGGGTTCCTAAATTGATGTTGAATGCAAAGTGCATATTAAAAAATATTGTCTGAAAGACTGCATCATTTGTCATATCAAATTTTGCATAAAATTTGGTTCAAGTAAATAATAAAGTAATTGTTATAAAAAAAAACCAAAAATAGGGTAACAGACAAGGTAACTAAAAAGAACTATTATCAGCAATCCTATTTTGCAGAAGTTACTTAAAAAGTGATCTTGATGTTTTAGTTTTGTAGTTTAAATTATTTTTTGAGCCAATCCACTACAGCCACCATTGTAACTCATTTATAGTTATGTACCAAGTATTTGTCAATATTGGTTACATATCTTTAAATCAATATTTATGTCATTTTTCAGTTTGTTCGACGTTTTTTAAGGCAGGCGTTTTTTGTACTTGAGAAAAATAACTTCAAGAAAAAACCCAATGAAGCTTTTGCAAATGTCTTGGAAGAAACAATTCTGTCAACAACAAAATCTGTACCTCTTGGCCTCCTAATGCATTTTATTGAAATATACTTAGAAGAATTAGCCAAGGTATCAAATTTTAGGGCAAATATACCTTACATAAGATTTAATACCTAGTTTTATTATAAAAAGTCATATCTAAGTCTAGTCAGGCTTATAGTTCAGTTGAAAATTTGCGGACTTGGCAAAATCACCAGAAAGAAAAAAAGTTGAAAATGTCGCTGCATCAGCTCCTTATTCACTCGGGTATTCAAGGAAGTAAAACACTCCCCATCTTTTCAGTCTACTGTCTTTTCCATGAATGTTTTCTTCTTTTCCTACCCATTGAGTGCCATATAATGACTGCTAGATTATTTTGCATGTCTTCTTTCAGTGAAATTTTCAGCTTTTTATTTGTCTTACACTTTTTTTACTTTTTGTTATTAATCTTAATATGTGATGCATAAATAATAATAGTACCTGAAAGTGCCAAATTAATAATTTTGAGTAAGAACATTATTATTTTTAGGTTTCTGATGGGAAATTGCAACCAACTAGAACCATAGATTTGTTGAGACCATTTATTCTTAAACTGGCATTTGCCAATGACAACCGTATTATCCAGTGGATTAATAAATTTATTTTCAGACATCTCATAAAACAGCATAAGTTGGGTCTAGAGTATGATGAGAAATATAAAGTTTGGAGAGCGGTAAGAAATTAAATAAGTTTTTTTTTACATAAAATCACATAATGCTATATAGCCCTTTTCTGATCTCGAAGGATGTTTTTCAGTAAAAGTAAAAATAAAATTGCTAAAGTTATTCCAATTTTAAAAAGGGAGATGTCAGTGATACAGCTGCAATGCACATTACTGTTTTATGGAACCTAAGTAAAGGCTTTGATTGTGTTGATCATGGACTCCTCCTACAAAAACTCAGTAGGTACAACTTCTCTTGTGAAAGTGTCAGACTGATTGAATCATACCAAAAAGATACAGTTCAAGCTGTATGGGTTACTGGGGTGACAGGGTTCTCTGCTAGACCCAATACTATTTTTAGTGTACAGTAATAATCTCCCCAACATTGCTGATACTCTGGATAAAGCACTGAGTGATTCCTCAACATCACAGGAGAGGGCTGGGTATTGGTTTGCAGTAAATAAACTGGTTTTAAATAGCATTAAGACCAACCACTGACATTTTTATGAATTCATCTCAAAAGTAGATAAAACTGTTGAAAATAATATTAGTTTATTGAGAAAAAAATTATACATGTAATGACCTGGATAGTGTGTTACAATCGTGTATATAACACGCGATTTTTAATGTTAAATGTGCAAGTTTAATTTAATTTGGTGCTAAGAAAAAAAAACTCGAGATAAGGGTCAAATAGTAATAAAAACATCCATAATAGAACTTTTTGTTTGGATGATAAACTTGCAAACAAATCTTTATTGCATGACAGGGAATTCCCATTCATATAGTTTTTTATTCATTTTGGAATTTTGTATTGGAATGAAACAATTATTTGCAAGTTGGAAATTGGTATTATACAAGTGACAGTCCAATAAATTTATTTATGAAAGATCAATTGTTTAATAATTATTAGTAAATGATAATCAAAATTTAAATGCTAATTTTTTACTGGATTACCTGTTTCTATAGCGTATTCAAAAGTATGATACATATTAGGAAAACAAAACCACCATCACTGGTGGTTTTGTTTTCCTAATATGCATCTTGGTTTGAATATACTATAGAGTCAGATTACATCAGCCACATAAAAGTCTGAAATAATAAAATACTTTGTTCTGAAAATTGCAAGGAATTATTTAGTTCAGAAAATTCACAAATTTCTTATTTTTTGAAGGAGATAGATTCTCTGTGTACTGAAAATTGTAAAAATGATAAGCTAGAGTCTATTGCAGCTGTCAAAGAAGAAACAATAGGTAATTTGGAGAAAAAAATTAATGTTGGAAATTAAAGAGTCAATTAAAAAAAAGTCAATATTTTGAAAATGATGTTTACAGATCAGAAAGAGAGTTGAAAAGTTGAACAAAAAACGAAAAGAATTAGAAACTATTAGCAAAGAGCTCGAAACTGTAAGAAAACTAAAAGATTCTTTGGAAGAATTAATTATATTAAACAATAGGAAAAGTGACAGAAGAATGAATGAAGCACGATTACTTCAATTAGATTTTTGGAGATGGAAAATCAAACCTTTGTAAAAACAGAAAAATTAAAAATTGAAATATAATTATATATATATATATATATATATATATATATATATATATATATATATATATATATATATATGGATCAAGTATCATTCTTCAGAATAAAATACTTGATAAGGTTGATGGTAGAGGTGATGTTGATAGTGATATTAATAATCAATTTAAATTTCCTAATGATTTTCAAAATAGAGTACTTCATTTAACTGACAACTGTGAGAGGAAATTATATAATTCTTAAATAACTTAATAAACCCCAAGTTATGTTACCATTGGCAAAATTTAAAGAAATGATTACAAAGGATTATATAAGGGAAGACTATGTAATTGTTTTAACTGGTTTAAATAATAAGAATGTGCATCTAGATGAACCAAGATTTTTATCTAATAAGTGCTTTCACACTAATCTCATTTTTTGCGCCACAGCACATTAAAAATAACCTTATAATTTATATCACAACCTTACGTTGATTAATAATACAATTATAAATATTGTAAATAAATTCGAGTTTTTCTCTATTAATATAGACCTAGTAGACACCACAATATTTAATATTAGGGATTTCTTAAACAAGTGTCTTAATAAAATCTCTAGAATTTTAGAAGGATATTTGTAGAACTTTGATAAGAAAACTTAAGCACTAATTTTAGGCAAATCATAAATTTCTAAACTACTATTTTTGCTGACTGATGTCACCTTGACTTCACAGGAGAATCCCTTTCTAATCAAACCCTAGATAATGTATCACATTTAAGTCTGCCTCTAAATAATTCGTTTTTAGACATTCGGGCAGCTCCGTAAATGGGGTCTCTGTATTTTTACTGGATATCCAGTCTTTATGACCTAAAGTAGATGAACTTAATATACCACTAGATGAAAATGGCTATCCTTATATTGTACTATTTACAGAGCATTGGTTACGGTGTTACGAACACATCTTTATTCCAAATTACAAAAGTGTTTCTCTGATACTATGATTCTAATTCATAATAATAAAAAGGAGAAGCTGTAATATAAATGCATTTTTGGAGAGGTTGGCATCTCTTCTTTTAGCTATGCCTTCAAACTAACATTTTACTATGTGGCAATGTTAACATTAATTATAGTGGTAAAAATTGACCAGACAAGGCTAATGCTGGTAAGCCAGGTAATATGAGTAATTGCGCACTCTAGCCCACTTACTGATTACATGTGTGTAAACTTCATAGAAAGTGTAATTTTTATACGGTTATTGCCAACTGGACTCTCAGATCATGAGGGGATTGTTTTCATTTTTCTTTTATCCACAAGACCAAAAAGAGCCTAAGTTAAACGAGTTTATAGCTCTGCAATTTCAGAGCATTTAGAGACAAGGCTGGTGAAACTGACTAGCAGTATCTATTTAGCTGCTCGTATTCTCTATCAAGGTTCAGTGAGAGAATTGTTAAAGTTTTTAATGTTATATTTTTCATCCTTTAAATGAAACCTAAAAGTAGCTTCTGAAATTAGAAAATTTGGATACCTTCTGGAATTAGGAAATCAGCAACTAATATTTTCCCTTTATACTTGGGAATTATACTACAGATTCTGGACTTATACTGTTTTTCAGTAGATATGCATTTATCGACAAGTTTTAAAATCTGCTAAGCAAAAATGTTACAATGAAAGAGTCTATAATGCTCTACACATACTTTAACAGAGGGATCTAGCAGAGGCGCCAATACTCTGAATTCATTTTATTCTTATATATAGCTGGAAGTCTAACATCTAATTTAAATTAACAGCTAGATCATCTGCCATTTGTTACTACTTTTATAACTATTCATTTTTATCACACTGACATCACAGAGTTGAAAGTCATAATAAAATTTGAATCTTTACCAGACAATTATCTGAAGGTTCTAGTTCATGCCATTAATGCTTCTTTAAACAGTGGTTTGTTCCTTGAATATCTAAAACTCTATCAAAGATTATTGAAAATTTTGAGAGAGAATACTATAAGCTTCCTTAATCCTCTTACAGCAATCTCTGTTTCAAAATAATAGAAATAAAACTGATGTATTTTATTTCTTACTCTCACCAGAAGTTCATTTTTCTTTGGGGGGCTAGATATATAATCACCTTGCACTATGTATAAAACAAATAACAAGAACTAAATTATTTAGAAAATTTTTAAAGTGTATTTTAATAAAAAATCATTTCACACTTTGCAATAATTTTATGACAATCATTTGTGATTTCTTGTTACATTACTGTAATTTATTTTTTGATGCCCATTTTATTACTATGTTAGTATTGTGTAAAATCACATATGTATTTTATTATGAGATTCGATAATTAATTAGCCTATCAGTATATGACTTTTTAGCTAATTTAATTGACTCGAGGTATCATCTTTTTACATATTTTTAGTTTGAAGGAAATTTACAATTAGAAATTGTTTTTGCATGTCATTTAGAAAATGCACATTTGAACGCATTTCTCTTAATTAAACACAATGGCAAAGCAATATCCTCAGACAATAAGTGGGTATTGCTTTGCCATTTCCTGAGTTGATATTCCGATTTATGCTACTTTTCGTTTACTAGTCTACGTGAAAAAAAACAACCAGTTACACCGGCTACAAGACACTACCATCATTCATGGCCGCGATAAATTACGGATGTCGTTTTCCGAGTGTTTACAGAGTAAAAAGTAGTGGGCTCACCTCCTTAATTTCGTCCACCAATTCTGCGGTAATGTTTCGGTCTGCGAAAATTTGGTTCGCTAAAATAGCTTGCATTGTAGTCGGGAGTTCAGTCATCTTTTTTTCAAAAAGGAATCTTAGACCGTAGTGCCTGCGAAGTTTTTTAGAACTAGGAAGGTGTTCTAAATAGGCCCATCACAAAGTTTCTTGGGGTTATGCTGGATGCAAATATGATACGGAGTGAACAGGTGAACGCATTGTGTGGCAGGCTAAACAGCAATATATGCTAGTAGAAAGGTTAGGCAAACAGTAAATCAAAATGCGGCTCTTACAACGTATTATTCTCTGTTTGACACTGTTATGCGGTATGGAATATTAACATGGGGATCGGCTGCAACTGTATACTTTGAAAGAGTCTTTAAAGTTCAAAAATATGCCATAAGATGCATTGCCAAATTAAAGTGTATGAATCCTCTAGATCATATTTCAAATCTTTGAAAGTGATGACTCTTCATGCAGTGGTTATATTCACCAAATTACTGCATGTCAAGAAAAATATAGAAAGGTATACAGTTGCATCCGAGGTTCATGCATATGTTACAAGACATTGTAGTAAACTGGTGCCTCCTAGAAACAGATTAATAAGAACGAAATTAAGCTGTTTAATGCATTCCCTCATGAAATAAAAATTTGGAGTCAAAAATCTTTTAGGAATAAGCTAAATAAGGTATTGACTAGTGCATGTATATATAGCCAAGAAGAGTATAATAATGTAATATCTAATATCAATGATCTCCCTTGAAAACTCTTTAACATAGATTATATTTTGTGACTGAAATTGTATTTCTGTATTTTAGTAAGTATTTTTGTTTGCTTTGTAACTATTTTGATGTTTTATGTCTTTTTGAACACTGAGACCTGTCTATAAATACCTTGTATTTTCCAGGCCAATAAACATTATTATTATTATTATTCCATTTCTTTATATTCGAGTAGTTGTTTTAATTGCTGCTCTTGGGAAACTGAAATTCTATTGACAAGCTCTTCCTCGATTCTGTTGTACATGTCTTCAGTTGATGGGTTTGTTATTACATCTCTTTGTTTTCGAAAGTGATGCTTTCTAATTGAACAAACCACAAAGAAGGTTTTTTTAAGCTGGAATCGCGGTACTTTAACAGCTACGCGGCTCACCTCACTACCGTTTTGCGCGTTAGTTTCCTGTATTGTTGTCCTGTTGAGTAAACACCAGTTTTGAGTAAGAATATATGAGTTTGTAATTTCACGTTGAATTACGATTACGTCGGGGTCATCACTTAGGTTTAAATAAAAATGGACACACTAATGTTGAAATAACACATATTTGGGGAACTTCTTTAAATCTTGAATACAAACCTATAACTATCTGAAAACTATGGTTTGGAGAAATTGTGTCCTAGGTATTTTCTTCCTATCTAGATTTACCCTCCTACATCGAGGTTTTACAGGCACCATTAGATAACTAAAAATTGCATTAAATATCATGGCCCAAGTGGCTTGTACTAAAATTTTATTCAAATGTTTATTGTTCCTAATACTAACAGCTTATTGATTAGAAAAATTACTATACTTTCACTTCAATATCGTTACTTGCCGGAGCTGTTTCTAGGTTTACTAAATAAACAAGACTGGGTAGCCCCCCTATCCTATTGTTTGCAGTAATGGTACAAATTTACAGTCATAATGAATTTCAAAAGTTGGGACATAAAGCCAATAGCTGCGAAAATGCTAAAAACCTTTGTGGTAGAACGTGATTTAAAACAGCAATATTAACTATTCATTGTCAGCCATGAAAATCTTTTCACAATATTTATTTATTTAATGTATCAACAAGATTACAGAAGCCATATAAATTTAGATTAATAGACTATTAAAAACTATAATCCAAGTGATATGGGCAAGCTTTAAATACCTGTCTGGTAAATCTTGTTTTTCAACCTTTCTTGAGTAAGATTAAATATATAAAAATTTGAACAATGTCTATTAAAGTAGTGACAAAGTCATATAATCAGTTGTTTTTTCTATAAATATTGGTTCAATATACAGCAATATAAAACAGATTACAGATCTACAATTTCTTTCAAAAACCAATCTAAATTTTTTTTTGTATTCTATTAACATGAAGCTGATGAGGAATACTCTACTAAGTATCGAATCTTGCTTGTGATGACTGACGTTTCGTAGAAACTCTTATAATCTTTGTAATTTTGCTCTCCACACAACATTGATGAAAGTATCTTGAAAGCAAATACACAGAACATTTTGAATCTTTCCTTTTTTGACATGAATCAATTGAATTGAATTCTTTTTGAAATCAATCGATTGAGTAATTTTTTCAGGCTCAATTTTTAAATATTTTGTTAAGCCATCATTTTATTCCGCCATCTTGAATTCATACTAAAATTCCACGAGTTGATTCCTACATAATACTTGAATTTTGTGCAAAATTTGAGGTGAATTGGATAAGTAGTTCTTTAGTAATAATGTTTTTAACATTTCAATAGGCCACCATTTTGTTGCATTGGATTTTTACTAAAATTATACTATACTACCCCATATTTTACCAAAATTTGAAGTCAATTGTTAAAAAGTTTTTTAGCTATGCCACAAACAGACAGAGACCTTGAAATATAAAGATTGAAAAAATTTCCAAAGGTGATTTTTTAACAATTACGAGTTACGGTAATGGTTTATCAGATTTTCAAAAACTGCCCCGCTGTGTCAAAAATTCCATTTTGAAGATACTTGTCTTTAACAATTTCAATTGCAATAATGTATCTTAGTTCTCGTATGCATACTGGCACTGTTCTATCATTTGCTAGTCTTTCAACTGGCATTCATTATCAATAAATGTGCGTTTCGTCACACTTCACCTTAAATAAACATATTCAACTATTTTATACATTTTTAAACATCCACGAATATTGTAGCACATTTCTGTGTCTGGAATTACATTAATTTAAGTAGCTACCTGCAATAAAATAGTAGACAAGTGGATTTATTTGCATGATGCCAGTTCATGATTCTAAAATAAGAGGGTGGTTCAATATTTAAATATTTCTCTTAATTTTGACACTTTTTGAACAAACACTTTAAATGTTGTATTTATTATGTAACGAATGTCTTGAAAAATAAAAAAATGGCTAGAAATTTGCTTAAAGTACAAAAAATGTTTACCTTTTTATTCTCAGAAATCTGTACCCCCCCTCATACATTAAGGAAAATCCTAACATGAAAGGGAGGAACTTTTTTTAATCAGCAACATAAATCTAGAGCTTAGAACCCCCCACCCTTCCCTGAAACAAAACCCTAAATACGCCACATCCCAGTTATATCAGATTGTTTGCTTAAAATGACCTGTACAGTCACTTTATTGTACTATGGGTAGAAATGTAAGTAAGAGAATGTGTATTTTTATAAAATCTATTTTTGAATTGCTTCTCAGCATTTAATAAAATCATACATTGTGAGGCTTTTTTCATTGTAGCAAAAATTTGTTGGTTCCATCAATCAAATTCAAAAGATAGTTGTAAAGCATCCTGAAACAGAAAACCAAGAGCTGACTAGTGATAGTGAAAATTCTGTAGAAAATAAACCATTGGATCCAAGAGCTGGTAATATTGATGTGGAATTACCTCAAATTTTGTTCAATGCAAAAGAAATTTCGGAAGCACTATTGCTTCCGAAGGCTGATCCAAGAACTTCAAAGAATACCAGGAATCATTTAACAATATGGTCAGAAAAGTAAGTATATCAAAGGTCCAAAAATATAAGTAAAAATATCAGGTCAATTTGTTATATTTGTTCACTTTTTAATAATAACTTTAAATTCATCTTCTTGTGGTCTACATCATCTTAGCTTTTCATAATCTCATTCTTTCTTTTTAAAGAAAGTCAGTTATTTTTGTAAGAAACTGTTCTACCTTAACTAGACGTCTAATATCAATATCAGTATTTTCAGCCTTCGGGACCAGGTCAGCGAGACGGGAAAAAAACGTTTTTATTAGAAATAATATGATTGAAACAAAGTTTGTCAATATGTTTGATATATAACCTAGCAAAAAAAATGAGCATTTAACCGCCTGCAAGCTTAGGCAGGTCGTCCTTTATATTCTTTTTGTCAAAAATCTGACAAATAATTTTCCTCCATTAAGCTTAAATCCAATTCTTCCAACTTACCTAAATATGCCCATAAACAAGATATGATTTTATCAAAAACGTTGGAACGTGCGAAATGATTTTAAAATATAAATTTTAAAGTAACTTATTTTTAGTCAAAGAACCTCAAATATATTTAAAAAAGGCTACTACTAGAAGTTTAAAAAGGGGCATTAACCATTGACACTGAGTTTTCTGAGTAGGTGTTGTTCCAGCAACATAGTGAGGCTTAAACAAACATTGTTTACTCCAACACATTTTAAGAAAATTAAATTTTTTTCAAGAATGTGTATTTATTTGATATATTGATATCTGAAACATGATATTGACCCACGCATCATAATTATACAGAATCTGTATGGTATCATGCACTATTTCTTGTTTGTTTTTTCTTAAATTTCAGTAATTATTTCGTAGTAATAGTGTCGAAAATAGAAATTTTTTTATATAAATATACTACTAGGTTCTATAATTTCTGTGACCTAAAGACTTTGTTACTATGGTCAACATGTTACTTTTATCCAGGTTTCCTAATGGAATTGGGTTGCATATTTGCATGGTTGCAGATATAGGCTTGTTTGCTTAAATTAAATTTTTCTAGGTTCCTTAAACTGCATAATGGCATCTATCCATTGGGAATTAAGAAAATTGAATCTAGGAAACACAATAAGCTCAATAATATTGATACAAATATCGATAGGGCAGCCAAACGGCTAATAAAATTTGAACAGAAATTGTTAGCCAAAGATGGTAAAGGAAAGAAGAGAAAAAGGGGTAATAAATTGTTGGTTTAGTTTATGTAGTATTTTAGTGTTTTATTTATAAATCATTTAAGTAATAATTACAGACACATTAATTAAAACAAAATTTCAGTATATGATTTGCACGAACTAGGATAAATAAGATAATAGGCCAAAAGAACTGATGCTAAAACATAAATTTCACTGTGTTTGTATTTTGGGAAAGTAGGTACATTTTTAGTTTATTTTAAAAAAGGTGGTAATTGATTAAATTTTATTAACCCTTTATAAAATACTGACATTTGAGAATGGTTACTTGTTACGTGTTAGATATGGAAATCATTACTAGATCTAGTGTTATGGGTAAGTATCTGAAAATTAAAATTAACAAATCCTATTTTAATTTTAAACACAAAAATTAGGGCTCTATAAAGACGAAAATCTCCAATTGAATACAGAGCCAGTTTAGGGCAGCGAGCATTGTCTTTATTGGAGTAAGCCTAGGGCAAGATAAAATTATTCTCATGGCCTGATTTTGTAGTTTTTGAAGACGACTTAATTCATTTTGATTTAATAAAAAGAAAATTGTAGAACAGTAATTAAAATGGGGTAAAATTATTGGTTTAGTCCATGAGTTTAGGTACTTGCCACATCTATATAATTAAGTTAACTTAAAAGAAATTGTCTAAATTAGGTTATTTGCATGACTTAAAATTTAATCCCTGATCGATAATAATTTCTAAAAATTTAAATGTTCATTAAGCATAAATTAAGTTCTATTGAAGATTATTTCAAATGTATTTGTGCGGCACCACCTATAAATGTTTTGTAAAGTATTATTTATCACCACCACTAGTCTTGTCATTATCTGAACAAGTAGACAAGCATGGCATCAATATACAAGTGTATAGAATATAAACCATCTGTCCCCACTATGTCATCAATATACAATAAAAATAGTGAAGGCCCCAAATCATTGCCCTGGGGAACTCTGCTCATTCGCCAGACTATCAAATGACATATTATTATTCTTTAATTTTTGGCTTCTATTTTCCAAATAATTACTTAACCATAAAAGTGACTTCTCATATTATTTAAGTTTCTAATTAGACTAAATTTGTCTACAGTTTCAAAAGTTCTTTGTAGGTCAAAAATTCCTCTCTCATTATCAAATTTTTATCTAAACTACACTACTACTACACCAGTCGTTTCAAACACACTGGATAGCCGATTCACAACCGTGTCCTGACCTAAATCCTGGCTTCATGCTGCTAATGATATTTAAGGTTTTTCTGGATATTACAATACTGCAAAACATTTTAATTTGGATATGGAATACAAGACTAAAACAATGTTTTGAATAAAAAGTATTCAATTCTGTGTGAATATTATGTCAATTAAAATTCAGATTCAAATAAAATTTATAAAAAAACATTCTTTCCATTTTAAAAATGTTTTTTTTTAGTTAGTGTACGTAATAGAATAAAAAAAAAACCCGATGCACTGTCACATAAATTACGCAAAATGTGATTCAGTGATTTTTAGGCGAAGTTTACAAAAATATCGTCTGGGCAACCGGTATTGGCAGAAATCCCCGTTAAGCCAATTTTGTGCAGGGTTTCCTGTAAAAGAAAACATGCATTAGATTGTAGAATCATTTATGTTGAGCGTTTCTTAATAAAATAACAAATATAATAATAAATACCTAAAAGTAATAAGTTTTCTTTGACCCTTCACGACATAAAAATAACAATGATAAAAAGTTTTATCATTGTTATTGTATTTATTTATTTAAACAATAAACAATTACGCCATTTTTACATTTTCAATAACAATATAAAATTCAGTAAGATGGCAGATGAACTAACTATAAAATATTAAATATTATTAATAATAAGGATAGGAATACTAACAATAATATGATAATTTAATATGTATAATAGGACCATACATTAAATATCACAAATCAGAAATTATCAGTTTAATCCTCTTAATAAATGCTTAAAGGTCTCTATTAAAACATACATATCCAATCTATTATAAAATGTAATATTGGGGGTAGATGGGGAGAAATTCTTGTAATGAGAGAGGATAAATCCTATATAAAGAGTATACCCAAATCTCTAATAGTTTCTGTCCTCGCTAGTGGTTCCGCGTTTATGTCATAAATATTTTAGGAAAAGTTATGGCTTTTTGAGAATGTAATTACAGAGCACCTGGAATTATTCAAATGAACATTACTCAGGGTGGCCATTCAACCAATATGTTTTTTTATTCCAGAAAGTGAAGAAGAATTAAATATGTCAACTCAAAAAATTAAGAAGATGAAAACTTCATCCTTAGAAAGTATTCAAACGACACTTCAAGACAACTTGAAAACTGATATGGAGGACCAAATAACTAAAAAAATTAAACTGAAGAAAAAAAAGTCACCTGGTTTGTCACTTGATTCAGACTTTAATGGAAGTTCGAAGAAAGTTTCAAAAAAAATTAAAGCTCTAGAGATTATAAAATCTGAAAAGAAAATAGCTCTTAAAAAAGGATTAAATGGAAAGAAACTGAAAGCAAAGAAATCGGCCACCCGAACTGCCGAATCTTCTAAGGATGGATTACATTATTGTTTTGAAAGAAATTCTGGTGTGTGGTATGTAACTCCAGAAATTAGTAATAAAATTGGTAAGTTTTAACATAATAACTAGGATAGTTGCTTTAATCACTATAAAAACTGTATTTGTTTTATATTCGTTTTTAAAATCTTTTTCCTTTATGAAACAATTGTTTTAATGTAAGTGTCACTATTGTCGACAGTGTCCCAATTATCGACAGTTTCTAAAGCTGTTAATGGAGAAGAATGCTAACGATTTAAAGTAGTTAATGGAGAAGATAACTAAATTGCCAAAGTTATCAAATATTTGACAACAACGATTATCAACTCAGGGGGAAAACTTTTGGCGCAAAAATCCATAGCCCAGCGGGAGTGTCTTCCCCTAAAATTTTTCGAATAGGAAGGGGATCAGATGAAACACCATTGGAATGGGTTTTTGATTCTATATACATTAGCACTTCGTTTTTGAAATTCGGTCATTTCATTTAGAAGATACAGAGCCTTAAAAGTGTGTTAATACTTTTGTTGAAAAGTGCAAATATTAAATCGATTTTATGTAGAAACGTGACGCAGTCGGTATTTAATTGCAGATCTTGTTATATTTTTTATTTTTTCCTTTGCTAGTTTAGCTCCAAAATATGTCGTGTGATTTCTTGAAGGATTTTCGTTGACTTAATTTGAACCTGGCTCTAGAACAAAACGATCCCATCCAGTTTTTGGAATATTTAATTATATTTAAAACTTATATAATTTTAAGATATATCAAAATGTCATGGTCTTTTTGTATATGTTTCTATCAGTGACTCCAATTACTGAGCAACAGTAGTCCTCCCAACATTTTCTTGTCTCAAAAACCTTGTTATTGTTGCTTTTTTTACATTTTTGAGTAGATATTTGAGGCACTGTGAAAATTATTTAATAATGTCTGAATACAAAATCGAAGAACTGGCTGAAGGGTTGTGGGTCATAGCCAACCCAGTAGTGTAGGTATATGTTTATATAGACATTGCTTCTTCTTTCTCTTGAAAAATGCATATGAAATTATTAGATTTTCATTAAAAGTATCAAAGATTCAACTAATCCAGGGGCAAAAGCACCAAGATAGCTATAATGCAAATCTAATAATTTCATATACATTTTTCAAAAGAATGTTTAGAAAAATCCTCCCCAGAAGCAACTTCTAAAATGTGTTTTACAACATTTATTACTTAAATTTTAAATACATCTTCAGAAATGTAACACAATTTAAAACTTCTACACTTACTGCAATTTATATTTGTCTACCTGACTCTTCATATTAAAAACTGCCAATACTTGCTAACATTAGTTCCTTCTAATTTCAAATTTTAGAAATGACAAATACAATGCCTATTGAAATGGAAATTAAAGACAAAAATAGCATAAATGGAGAATATGAAATTTTTATTCCCTCAAAAAAGTTCTTGAAAAAGTTGAAGAAAACGAAAAGTGATGTGGAAGTTGAACAAGTTTTAAGTAGGTTACGAGGAAAAAGTCGGGTAGGTAAGGTTTACAGGGTTTTATAATTAAAAAAATATGACTTCCTAGGATTTTTATGTACTTCTCGCACATGTATTGGGGAACTAAGTAGATGTAATAGTATACAGGGTAGATCACAGCCCAGGTTTAGATTATTTTAGATTGTTTGCATTGATTTTTCAGTTACACTGATTTTTTTTTCACTTAAAAGAATACCTATCAATGAGAAACATATATATCTAAGTTAAATCTACCATACACAATCATTAAAATTTTCAGATATACATTTCAGATTCATACAATAAAATAGGTAAAGATTTTAATACTTTCATATATTAGAGAGTTCTTGGTAAGAGCAGTTCTTAGTAGAGATAATGACAGATGGTTAGTTTGCCTAGTATTGTTTACATTGCAATAATTTAACATCAGTTGTAATCTTGAGACTCTTATTGAATTTCCTACTTTCGATGTTATGTCTCGTCGTATGTAAAACGTAGCACATATATTTTTGTGGACATTAAATGTCGAATGTAAAAGACTAGATTTACTCATATTTCCATGTTGCTATTTAACAACTGGCGGATGACTTTTCGCGGTCAGATCTCGTTCAGTATAGATCCTCCAGAAAGCCAAAAACGACGTCTTCGATACACTCGGCTTCCTGAAATTCATACTGATGTCGGCGCAGGATATTGGGGTGTTTAAAATATTCTAATAATACTAAATTTTGTTTTTAAAAATTTACATCAATATGAACTATATACAAAGAGTCAGGGACAAATATATGTTGTAGATATGGTAAGGGATCTAATTGGAACCTCAAGTTACTTGTTATCTTTTTAGTAATAAAAAATTACAATATAGAGATTAAATGAATATAAACAAACAGTATCTCTCTGTCATTAATTGACAAGAATTTAAGAATATAAATTCACTAATATATATTAAAATGTGAACCAAAAAATTCTCTTTAAAGTCAATCATGCTGCAGAAAAGGCCCTTTTTGCTTCATCGCTAGTTGCACAAATGGATAGAAAGTGTTGTATAAGTGTCATTAAAATATTTTCCTTGCCCTACCATATCAGTCTCGTAAATACACAGTTCTACTCGTATTATTGAATCTAGATATGTGCCTTTGCTAGGACCCGAATAAAAAATTTGCATTAGACACTTGACCACACTAGCCTTTTCATAGCAAAATCGATGTTCGTCTAATCTCATTTTTTAGTTAGGTTCACAAATGTCTCGTCGCTTTGTATGACAAAATATGTATCAACTTGATGACTGAAATGATTACAAGTACTATTTTCTGCTGAATATTTTGTTAAAATACCAGTAATATGAAAGTCTAATTGGTTTTCCTTAGTCTCTGAGTAATAATGATTTTTGGCAGCTCTAACCGAAATACTTCTTTAGTTGTTAAATATATGACTACAAAAAGCATCAGTTCTTGATGTTTTTACAAAGCAATTTTTAGCTTCCTCAAGATCAAATTTAATGGATTCATGTATATTTAGAAAATTAAACCATTAAGTCTATTTTCAGGGGAGAGGTAAATTACACAAGAGTTTTTAAACTTTGCAAACTTATCAGAAACCTGAACTTGCCAGATAGGGTTTATTTTGGAACACCACTAGGCCTTTATTTTAAAAGTCAGAAAAAAGTTCAAATTATGACAGTTGAAGGATTTTTGTTGAATTGTCAAAGTTTATTTATTTAATACAAAGTACGGGTGCAAAAAGATTACAGTCCACTAAACTACCCTCGATTCAATGCAAGTTTTTAGTGGGATTGTTTGATGTTTCCTTTAAACGACAAGTACCTCAAAATTTTATGTTGAACTGACTCAATCCTGTTAGAGTAAATAAGGTATTGTGGGTTCCAAGTAACAGATGCAAAACAGAGTCTGCTGGAAACATAAGCATAAAAAATACTTGGCACTATTTTCGGATCCTTGAGCCCAGATGTATTTCTTTTTATAAAGCCTAGCGTCTTGTTAGATTGATTTATGATATTTTCAACATAGGATTTAAATATCAATTTTGAGACCAAAATCTCAATGTGATCTTTTACTTCCAAATCAATTTTTTACTGTTCAAAAACAACTCTTATTTCCTACAGTATAAAACTAAACGTTCCAAGTCTCCTTGTATTTTTAGATAATCATCTGTACTATTGGATAAAATAGCTTTAAATCATACACATAGAGTAGGAAATTGCAATTACTGAAGCATTCTTTGATATTCAGATAAGTAATAAAGGTGAAGGTCCTAAGTGACTGACCTAAGGTACCCCTGAATGTACGTTTTAACAGGGTTAGATTGATTCAACAAAACTACCTGAACTCTATTACGCAGATTCAGCGCAACAAGAATCCAGATACATCACTTCAACCAGGCAATCAATTAGGATTCGATAAATAATTTTAATAATACGTTCTACTTGATCTAAATTTTTCAAATAAATTATTTTTTTAAACACTTTTGTAAAGATGCACAGTTTACTCACAAGTCGATAGTTTTGCACATTATGCTTATATATACTTTCCGCTTAGACAGTTGGCTTCCATGAAGCAGGGATAAATTAAAAATGTATGTAAGTGATTGTACTAAGGACTTGACAAACAACACCGGTGCGCTATCTGGCTCCGTAGCTTTATTTACACTAAATGATTGTATGACATTTTTTGAATATTTATCTCACCAAAATTTTAAAATTATGAAGCGCGTTGGGAAATAAGTTCTTCTCATCTAAATGGACATAATAGCACTTAAAACATACTGAGAATACCTCAAATTCATTTCTCCCTGATGTAGACACAGAACTTGGAATGGCGCTTGTACTATTCTTTTTGTTTTTAATAAAATTTTTACATTATGCTTTGTATAAGATTATAATAATTGTTTCACATAATCTGTTTAGGAATAGGAAAAAATAGGTAGTTATTGTGATCCCCATATATCCTAAATTTTTTATGAGCTCGATTTTAAAATTGTTTTTCTTTATTATATATGTAGGGAAACCATCTTTAATTTTATATTTAGGTACATTCTTAGCTATAACACTATTGGGGTTATTGTAAAAAACATCCGTGACAGAATCAAAACCCCTTTTATTGAAGGCTTAACCAATCAGTTCGGAAACTGCTCTTTTAGAATTATAAAATGTGCTTTGTGAATGACAGAGATTTTTAGATATATTTTTTCTAAAATTAAAATCTAATATTAATGTGCAATAGTTTTTCTATTATTGTTTCGTGTTAATGCATTTTGCTTAAAAATGAATAATATGTTATAATCTCATTCGGAGGTAAATTAACTACGCAGATATAGTTTTTCCCCCTTTTTCACCCACCACAGAAATCCATAGGCCCTCCGCATCTGATTGAAGAATTGGGTGATGACATACCCTAAAACATGAGCGAACAGCATACATAAAATCCCCATCATCAGTCTTAGTTAAGATCAAAAATTCCCTGTCACAACTCAGGAGAATCAACACTGCTATTGAGGCAAGTTTCTATGAAACAGAAGTCATCGTAGACTCAAGATAGAATAATATGAAAACAATGAAACGTTTTTGTACAAAGTGCCCTATAGTTCTACAGGTAAACTTTAAGTTTCAAAGCCATTTTCAAGAAACAGATATTATTTTTGTGCTAGTTAAGTAGGAAAATTTTGCAATTTACGTTTTTTATATTGGGAATTGGTGAGGCATCGTTTCTTTGAGCAAATATACTACCATTCTTAATTTAAACAATTATATCCTTTATTCTTAGCTGCTTTCCGCGTTTCTTTGTTAAGAAGTTTACTAGCTAATGTGAGATGTTCATTTATGAAATTTTTTTCAGAAATCCCTCCAACTGCCAACGTTGGCATTGTAAGTTAGTCTCCTTTTCTATTTAAAGGCACATATAACAATCTACTAAAATGTTCTTACAATTTTCCTTAGGAGTATATTTAGGATTACTGGGAACACAATGAATAAATTCAATATCTCTTTGCCATATTGGCGTGGCTCTCTTTCATTGCATTCGAGATGTCCGATTGACGACACTGTGCGCAACTCCACGAGGCACCGTTGGATCTCAAATCGTCCAGCTGAGTGTTCCACAAATTTATACATTGCCCGTGATAAAACTTCTCGGAAAAACCACTACACTGAATACGTGGATTTTTTCTATTTACAATTAGTCTTAGGTAAATACTTTTTATATAAATCACTAAGTTTTATACCTTTAAAGACATCCGAGAAATTGGGGAAAACCCGGGAGTTTTCCGTCTCTCTCTAACACATTGGCTTTTATGGTGGGGTATTTGTCAAATTTCTCCGGTGTCTTTGAAGATAAAGGTTTTAAACCTAGTTTATTTATATTCAGCAAGGTGGGACTCATTTGATGAACGTATAATGTGCAGGATGTTCCATTTAGAAAACATATGATGGTTTTTTTGACTGCTTTTCGATGTTTGTTTGTTTGATCCGCTGAAAAATTCTGAGTATTCAGAAAATCCTTCAACTTTCATAATTTAAACTTTTTCCAGCTCTCAAAATAAAGGCTCCAGTGGAACTCCAAAATACACGGAAAAACTCTGTACATTAAAATAAATAAAACAATTTAAAATTCCCTTTAAACATTTTTCTCCCAGGCCAGATGATAGCAAATGTAGAAACTAGAATCCTCTTTGTTCCAAACTTTAATTTAAATATAACCTTTTCATTTTTCCATAACTTTATTAAGAAGCAATATATCTTAATTTCTTACTTAGAAAAGTAGTCGAACAGAGGGTTGCACAAAAGTTAATTACTGTTTAGAATATTTAACAGAGTTTTCAGATTTGACAAGCTGATTATAGAAATCTAGGAACTCGCTGTCAAATTTGACATTCTGTTAAACATTCTAAACTTTAATTGAGCTTTCTGCAACCGGCCGTATGCGTCTAATTGTGATAATAAGGGTTTTAGTAATGTCCTTATAGGCTAAAATTTTATCTGGGCCTGTGTTTTAATTATCGAGATTTAACTTTAAATAAGAAAAACAGAAATTTTTAAACTAATAAGTTTTTCTCTGGTATAGAAAAGCCTGAATAATCTGCATCCCAAACTGCCAGTTGACGAGACAACACCAAAACATACTCTACAAAAACCAGGAAGTCCAAAGAAAGTGATCATAAATACAAGACTCAATATCTCACAAGAAATAGATGATCACATTCTGCAAGTAAAATCATCGCCACAGATTCCATGGGACAGCAGTAAGAAACCAGGAAAACCTTTACTAAAAACACCTATCAAAGCTAGCCCGATTAATCCATTTTATTAGTTAAGGAGGTTTTAGTGAATTAAGTGTTTTTGTGTCTAGAATATATGAATAGGTTTATTTTCGAAATAAAGAGTTGAGTTATATTAACTAAATAATATTGCATGTTTTAGTTTTATTTTGTGTATGATTTAATATAAAATTCTAACAGTAAACTATCGCATCACACATATTTTAAAATTTACAAGCTTACTGCCTTCGATAGTTCTTATAATCCTGCGACAATATCAATGGTTTTTTTTAGGTTTCATATTCCAAGTCCAAAATAACTTCAGCTCTCCCATAACAAACAATGAACATCTTATTCTTTATCAAAACTTCTACAACAGTTCCTCATTCTGAGATGCGGAAGCATCCCTACCATTATTTTAAAAAAGTTGGAAAAATTTGGGTTAAAATATTCCTTATCACGATACAACTTGGTATACAACGGGTGAAGGAAATTTACCGATTTTTTCAATTTTCGCACGCTTAAAAGAGCATTTGTGCTGAATGGTGGTGGAAATTTGTATTTAAGTATCTGTATGCGTCATTTTTCTATACATATAATGTCCAAATGTACCATTTTGCTTCCTTTGAACAAATAAATCTAGAAAGGAAGTCGTTCAATTAGATTCAATTTCAAAGGCATTTAGTATTATGATGTTGATTATGGTGGTCCGGAAATACAATTAGATTATCCTGTCCATGAAGCCAATCTACAAATCTGAACCAGTTCTTAGTGAATGCGATGATAAAGCAATTTTCAGTCCTCCAAAAAGATATTTGCTACAATGTGATAGAGGAGATCCCATAGCTGCCCCTGAAGTTTGTTCATAAGAAGTATCTTGAAAAATGAAATAAGTAAATGTAAGACAAGCTTTCACTAGATCAATTAAGTTATTATCAAGATTATTATATGGTCCATTATATCTGAAATAATGAAAGTTGAGTTGTTAACAGGAATATTTGTGTATAGTGATTCTACAACGAAACTGACCAAAATATCTTCGAGATCCAACTGAATTGTCTTAAGTTTTTCCACAAAATGTGAAGTGTTTTTTATAAAAGAATCTGTTTTTCCAGTAAATGGATTAAGAAAATTTGAAAGATATTTACCTAGTTTGTATGTGTGTGAGTCTATTACACTGACGATCGGTCGAAGTGGTATATTGTTCTTTTCTTGTGTATCTTTAGAAGACCATAGAACCCTTAATGCTCGATTTATTACGCGCCTTTGAAACACTAAACCACCCCTTCCTAACGCGTAAACTGCAGTGCTTGGGCTTTAGGCATCCGGTAAGTACATGGCTAAAATCATGTTACAAATAGATCGCTAATTGTAAAAGTCGAAAATGAATTGTCTGTTAAGTTCACTTGATAATAAATTGTGATAAAAGTGTATATAGAGTTTACAGGAAACTATCTATTGCCAAATATGTTACAAATTGATTTTAATAATGAGGAAATTTTAACTATGTGCAGCATTTTTTATATAAATTACTTTCATATGTCCACTGTAAAAAGGACAAAAAAACACTTCCATATAAATAACTAAATATTTTCAATAAAAAGTCACCAGTTGCTGGAACCCACTTTTTTAACCTACTACGTGTTGAATTTCAGGCAATTAAAGATTTTAATAAATTTAAAAGTACCCTAGAAAATTGAATTGAACATTGTTTTTATAATGTGAAAGAATGGACGGATCATAACCAGTGCCCAACAAAAGGTTAGTTGTTAATTTTGGTTAAAAGTGTATTTAGTGTTACATAATTTTACGTGTTTTTATTACATTTCAATACTTTTTGTAAAGTTTTTATATTTCTGACTTGTCTTATCTATGTCATGTATACCAGAAAAGATGAATAAAAAAAAAGAAACCTGGGGATCTTGGAGCTGCTTGACTTTAAACCTAGTTTGTAGGTAAATGATTTTACTACAAATGTTTTTTGTCTCTTGATCATTTTTGCTATCTGATGTATTTAACACAGAATTTCTTTTTTGATTTTGTCCACATCATCCATTGCCTTGATAAAGGTACAAAAACTGCCACTTAATTCTGAGGCTAAAATAGGACGCTAAGATAACTACCCTAGTACAGAAATTATTTGGTATAAGGTTGTCTGCCAGTAAAAAAAGCTCTAAAGCTATTGGCTAAAAAATTTTAAAAACATTGCCTTTTTATACATGCTTATTATTAATTTACCTACCAGCCCAAACATTAAGGGAAAATTCGACCATTAAATGAGAAATACCTGGATGTATTATACCAAGTGTACTTTCTAAGGGGTTTAAATACATATTATAATATAAATCCTAAATTGTTAGTTAATTGTATTCCAGAGTTCTTATTTGGGTTTTGAGCAACATGTCGCGAGTTTGTGTAAATAAGCCGGATCATTTTTGGTTTATATGTAGTGAAGTGACTTTTGTGAAACAAAAACGTAGTCTTAGCCCTTTAATAAAAAAGGCTTACCACTTGTAATTTGGCTGCAAAGTTGGAGACTAGGATAAAAATTGGGCTCCTTATAACTGCTGCAACAAATGTACGTCCAACGCATTCACGGCTGACTAGGTAGAAAAAAGCGTAAAACCATAAAAACCGAAAAATCAAGTTACTGACTGTTACTTTGCTTGACACCCTCCAGTGGCGGCTATTCAGGTGAAGTAGGTGAAGTGCTACTTCACCAGGAAAAATAAACAAGCAAACATCTAACTATATTTATTATATATCTCTTAAAATGTTAGTTTTTACGTTCATTTATTCACCTAATTGGTAAAAAATAAACTGTACATCTCTAATAAATATTTTACTTGTCCGTTGGCGGAATGTCTTTAAAACTTTCAATCGAACTTTATTATAACAACTATAACAGTGGCGCAAAGCGCTTTGACTTTGCTGGAAGTGGTATGTTTAGTTTGTTAGTGAATTGCAGGCGCAGTACACTACAGCCACGTGTCGTTCAGTTGCGGTGGTTGTTTACTTTTATTTTCGCGGATTTCGCTGCAACCGGTGAGTTCCTTTGCAGTTAACTTAACTGTTTTGTGTTATATTTATTTATGGTGTTGTTACAACTTCAAATTCGAAGTTAGTAAATGTGATTGTTCAAGACTGGAATAAATTAAAAGACGTCTTTAAATATATATCAAACTGTGACAAATCTGATGAAAAATCAATCCGCCTTGGATTTTTAGGTGAGATGAACGATTTTGAATTCAAATTTCTGGCATTAGTGTTAAATGACATTTTCTCAGTCACGGACATACTCACCTGAAGAAATTAGGGCTAAGTATAGAACCCTTTTTTAAAAAATATTGGACCATATTTTAATGGAAATGACATTAAGATTTCTAGACTGTGAAAAACTTACATTTTCATGTTTGGCAGGTTCTGCTAAATTTTCCGACTGGCCAGTTTGAAAATTTGTTAGTTACATGGGGAAATATTTTCAAAAAGTCAACGACTTAAAAATGAGCTTGGTCTTATTTTTGCCAATGAAAGTAATTGGAATATATCGCTATAATAAAAATAAATATATTTTACCGAAGCATATAAATGGTTTTCTTTTATTTTGACAATACCGTCGACAAGTGCTTCAGTGGAAAGAAGTTTTTCTTGCTTCAAATGTGTAAAAACTTATTTAAAAAATACAATATCTCAAGAAAGACTTACTCCTCTTGGCAATATTTCAAATTAAAAAGAAATTTCTGGAGGAGATTAGGGCAACTCATCCATTTTATGAGGATGTTATAAATAAATTTGCTGCTATGAAGGATAGGAGAATTGATTTAGTATACAAAATTTAGGTAAGTCGTAAAAAAATATTCTACCCCCACCACATATAAAAAAATTCTGGAAAAAAAATTATTGCGATATTTTCACTTACTTTTTTACCCGCGAGCCGCCACTGACACCTGCAACCAAAAAAAGGTTTTTTCGGAGAAAAAAAGGTCTGCAATACAGTATCCAAGTTACAATCCGCCATACGCCCAGTGCCTTATAGTGACGAATTGTCTGCAGCTAATCCAACTCGAGAATATACACTTGATTCGGATGATGATCGAACGGTAGTGTACTAGAAAATGTCGCCGACCCATCAACCTCGCAAGACTCCGATTTTGTCTGAGAACTTCCCAGTAATAAGTCTAACAAAATAAGAAAAAGTTGAATTAAGTGACTCTATAACGGATTTAGAATTACCTAAGAAGAAAGCAGAACTATTTGCCTCTCGATTGCAACAATGGGTGTTACTTAAAGATGAAGTAAAAATGTCTTTGTACAGAAAAACCTAATACCATTTTTTAACATGGAAAACAAGTTGGTGGCCTGTAGGGTGATTCAGGTATTAATGGCAGCTTTAAATCTGGAGCATGATCCAAAAGACTGGAGACTTTTCATTGATTCACTCAAAAGTAAGTCTTAAAGCTGTGTTACTAAATAATGGAAACAAGTTGCTTTTAGTCCCAATTGGTCATGCAGTCCACATGAAAGCAACATATAGCAATTTGAAACAGTTACTGGAGACCCTAGAATATGAAAGATAAAAATGGCAAAGTTATGGCGATTTTGCTAGGAATGCAGCTAGGTTATACTAAACACTGCTGCTTCCTCTGCGAATGGGACAGTCGAGCACGATTACTACAGAAAAAAAATTTTGCCTACCGACAGAGTCTTTTCAGCCAGGAAAGGAACATTGTAATTAGCGCTCCATTAGTTCTCCCTGAAACGATTTTACTACCGCCACTTCATATAAAATTGGGACTTAAGAAAAACTTTGGTAATGCCATGCTTTCAGTTATTTAAAAGAAAAGTTCCCTAGAATCAGTGACGCTAAAATTAGAATATTTGTGTGTCCCCAGACTAGGAATTTTTTCGAAGATACGCAATTCGATTCCATACTTGAAGGCAAGGAACAAGACGCTTGGAATGGTTGCAACACATTTTTCGGGAAAGCAGAATACTGTAAAGACCTGATTGATCAACTTTTTCTGTTACCAAAACCTAGAGTGTAATATGTCGTTGAAAATTAATTTGCTGGGTTCTCATCTGGATTTCTTTCCGGAAAATTGTGGTGCTGTAAGTGATGAGCAAAGAAGGTATCAAGGAAAATGGAACTATGAGATGTTAGCTGACTACTGCTGGACTACTACAAGAGATGTCCCAGAGGCTGCTTTCAAAAGGCAGATTAAGAAACGCAAAATGAGTGTCTAAACTTTAGATTCAATGATAAAAAAATGTGCTCTTTAATTGCTTTTGTTGAACCAACAATATTTTGTTATCTGTATTTTGTAACAAATAATTCAGATTTTTTTGAGAGCCAACTAAGTTCTTTAATATGTATTTTGTAGTTACTTGGGTGTAGTTGAACCCAAAAAATAGGTTTTACTCAAGAAACAGCAAAAAAAAGTTGAAATTTGTTCCCAGTGAGTCAGAAATATTACAGATAGCAAAAATAACTGAGAAAAAAATATATGAAATAAAATTACTTACTCACAACTAAGTTTAAAAGTGGTTCATGAATCAGTTATATGCTAGTCTTTTTGTATCGAACAGAACAAGGTTTTAACACCTGTTTAACACTACCATCCACAAAACATGAGAAGAAAAATTGTTTTTACAATTCACATACCAGATTTCATTATGATCGCTAAATGCAATAAGTTTATACATAAATTCTGATGTGCTCTCTAACGAATCACTTAGGGACTAAGGCAAGTTAAAACTATTTTTTGGGATTTTCGCCTTATAAAATTGGAAAACATAAAAATAAAAAATATTTACCTTATAAAATCAATAGATAGTCTTAAGTTCTGGGTCTACTATGAAGGTACCCGAGGAACTACACTGAAAAATCTTTGTTTTCTGGACGTTTCGGGGGAAAGTCTACCCCCGCCTTTAGCAAACCTACAAACAGAAAACTAAAAGCAGAATATTTCTTATGTTTCGTATGAGAAATATAACCAGAATGGCTAATCTCTGACAAAATGTCAATCAATGTCAGAGATTAGCCATTCTGGTTATATTGCTGATACGAAACATAAGAAATATTCTGCTTTTAGTTTTCTATTTGTAGGTTTGCTGAAGACGGGGGTAGACTTTCCCCCGACACGTCCAGAAAACAAAGATTTTTCAGTGTCGTTCCTCGGGTACCTTCATAGTGGCTCCAGAACTTAAGACTATCTATTGATTTTATAAGGTAAATATTTTTTATTTTTATTTTAAACCATGAATCCGCCACTACAATTTCGTAATTATTAAGGTAAGTTAGCTTAGATCATTCTATTTTGGCCTCAGGATTATGCGTTAACATTTTGCCGAGACTTTTTGTAAATTATCATTGGAATCTTCAAGGCAGTTAATCTTCGAATAAAGCAGTTATTGTAAATTTCAAAAAAAAATCTGCTAAAGTGAACAAGATACAAAAAAATATTTGGAATAAAATTATTTACCTGCAACAAAAGTTTAAAACTTCTTTCACCAAACGGGAAAAAAAACGAACTTTTTTGTATGTGATGGATCAGTGTTTATACATTTGCCCTATCATCCAAAGAAACATATCAAAAAAAGCTTTTTACAGAACTATCTCACATACAAAATTTTCTCTTTTGGTAAAAGCAAGCTTTTTCATTCAAAATAATAAAATTGTTTTTACACTTTGACATGCCATAACTGCCTAACGAAGCACTTTCGGACTAAGTTAAGCTAGCTTAAATCGATTCATTTTGATCTCAAGAATATGTGGTGGAATTTTGTTTAGACCTTGTAGAAACCCCCCATATATTAATTAGTATGGTGTAACAAGCACCTTCCTAGTAATGGTACCAATCTGGGGCGGGCCGTCCCTCCCTTTCTATACTATCGAGTTGTCTATACCGACCCACAATCAAAAACCTTGGACACACCTCTGGTCGTGTGCCCAAATTCGTAGCCTTATGTCAGGAAGGTTTAGTACCAACGTTGATTAGTATGCTCTGCAACAAGGTTTCCGCATCTAGTTCTTCCGTCAGACATAGCGACGTGACCGCTAGTACTAGGAAAGCAGTTGGAGGTAATTTCAGGATTGCCTGTTTGGGAATCGATTGGAGACATCAAAGCGCCATTTGTCATTTGGAACCTCTCACGATAGACTGTAAGTCTCATATGGCCTATACCCAAATGAGTTTATATAATATTAATCCGCACATATGTAGAGAAACTTGACGCCTAAAGAATGAGACACTTCGTAAAATGTTTTTAAAAGCAACTGCTGATGTCACACACACACCCCCTCCTCCAAGTACACTTTTAAGAGACAACCGAATTAATTGCAATTGATGTAAATACTGCAGAGACAAAAATACATATTTTTGCAGATCAAAAACAAGGCGTATATATTCAGCGAATTTATTTTGAATGGTCAATAGATAAATCACTAAGCCGAACTGACTGACGTAATTAAAAATGCGGTAGAAACCACGTAGGCAAGCTCTATTAACTCTAAAAGAGGTTTTTTGGGTTAAAGGATGTCGGCAGCGTAAGGGTAACAAAAATGGCAACCTTAAAATTGGTCAGCATGGATGCCAGTCGAAGTATTTTAGAACCTAACTCAAAACTGGTACGAGTTGTAAAATTACACTGGAGCTGTTGTTGAGGCTGCACATAAACAAGCCTTACTACCCCATGTATACATTGAATGTAATAAAGCACTAAAGAGCAGAGAACTCCCAAACAAATATTTGCAATAAAAAAAACTAACAAAGTTAGTCAATGTTGCTGCCAGCCATATAGTTTTTTTAACCTAATTCCCTAGCTTGTCAGTAGTTTATATGAATGAACCTATACAGTACATATTGAAAATGTAGTAATGAGTAATGAGAATGCAATGATACCAAAAATTATTTATTCCAAAAATACTACAAAATACTTAATATTATATTCTCTTTAATTTACATTGGCAAACATTATCTAAGAGATATATTAAAGAGCATATTTATAATGAAAATAACACATATTAAAACTAAGCAACATACCCTAAAATTATAATTTGTAATGAAGTTAAATATATTACATGCTTATGAAGATAAGCAACTTGAGTCCAACATAAGTGATGGTGTAAGGAGCAAAGCCCTTTTAATAACTAAATTAATAGGTTTGTTTTTAAGATTTGAATTGATTAATTTTTCATATTTTATGTATATTAATTTTTTTACTTTTACCCACAATTAATAAAAATCACCTAAGTTAACCTGTTTCTGAAATACAGATTTTTTGAATTAGCATTTTGACAATATCTGAAGTCAGGACGTGGATGAAACAATCCATCGCTTCTAGGCTGAGAAAAAAACAGACTTCCTGAGCATGATCCCAAGATGTTCTGTACATAAAAATTATCAAAATGCACCCAAAAAGTTAGTAAGTACTCTTTTTTTAGATAAAGGAAATAAAAGAAGTTAACTTATCTTTTCCTCTGTGATACTCATATGCAATTTTACATGTTTAAAATAATTAGACACACAACAATTTAGCTTGTTTCTTTATAATCTAAGCCAAAATAGATTTAAGTGAACTTTAGATGTAACCTGCGTAATCAATCTTGAAATAACAATATCTCCAAACAGCAAACTATACAATACAAAAGGATAAAACTAGGAGACAATTAATTTTCTTTAAATATATTAATGTATACATTTAAAAGTAATTGCAGTGTAGCTACTAAAAAAAAAACGTTCATACCACTTCAAATGTACATGTTCAATTTAACAATCTCCAAGCTTTAATTTAATATATATATATATATATATATATATATATATATATATATATATATATAGAAGTATTTGTATTTAATAATAAATGGAAACTTTAAACAGAAAATGATTTAATTTTTACTAGGTTCTCCATCTACATATTCATTCACATCCGAGCTTGATGACTCTTGATTTGATGGTTTAATAGTTGCCTCTGGAGGATCATTTACTGCAAATAAATTACCAATTTAAATACAGATGTGCAAAATAATAATGGCAATTGTAAAAGGTAACATAAAATACATTCTGTTCCCAAAGGTTTGTCTGCGTTCACAGAATAGTAAGTTAACTCTCATATATCACAATATTTACCTTTTTTGAGTTATTATGTGAACTATATACCAAAACAAAAAAGTATTTTTAAATTTCCTTTAATATGAATTAAGATGCATCTTTTCAATTTTTCCTCATGAATATTTGCAAAATATGTTTTGTTATTCCTTCCCAAGGCTGTTTTGAACAATAAATATTCTGAAACTATGATTTTTTTTCCGAGTTTATATTGTTTAAGCTATCCACATGAAATTGAGTTATACTAACCAGGAAATGTTACATAGTCTAATTCATCTTCTTCTTCTTCATCTGAACTAAATCTTACATTGTAACGAGGAGCGTCATCTAATTCGCCACCATCATCACTGCTAAATTCCAAATCATCATTTGAATCATAGCCAACATTGTCCTAAAAAGCAACAAAATGAAACATATTTTCTACTAGTGAAGTGTCTGTGCTAAACAAAGAGGCTTAGTTTCTGTTCTTCTAGGTCTTTTGACTAAAGTAGTTCAACTTTGGGATTTAAAGGAGAATAAGCTGTGGATTTAAGATCCATTGTAAAAAAATTGTAATGTCACAAAAAGCAGAAATCAAGATTGTCTAGCTATGCACTTTATTGATAAATATATATGTTCAAAAATCTGCTGCATTGTTACCTGTTCACAAACTTTATTTTTTTTTACTTTTGAAAATAAATATATTATAGTAAGTCACAAAATTAGCAAGTTTAAAAGAAATAAAAATTTTATATAATTAAAAAATAATAAAACCAACTTCAGAAACAGCACTAAAAAGGAAAAATTAATTTATTCCATCTTACAGTGTCCATTTACTCTTTTTGTTTGATGCTGACTACATCAAGTCAAATTTTCAAGATACAATAAAATATTGTTTTATTAAGTACCCTTTTTGAAGTCAGTTTTCAGTTTTCTTTTTTTTTAAGTAAAAATTAATTTTTTGTGAACCGAAAAGAATGAAATCCTTTAAAGTTCTATTCATATAGTTTTATTGCAAATGTATGGGTTAAAAGTTCTCAAAGCCTAATTCTTAGTTAAAATTATGGCTGTCTACAATAAAATAAACAAGTAGCTACTGAAATTTTGTTAAAATCAAGGTACTAATATTTTATATAAAATCGCCATGTATACATATTTCTAGAAAATCAACAACATACATTGTCAAAAATTGAAATTCGTGTCACCCCCCTTTTCCCACTTAGTCCCCCCTACACACTTCACTCATTGACATGAGAAATATTTTGTGCTAAGAATAAATATATTTGATATTTTGATTTATTCATTAAAATTTATAATAACCAAAGTAACTTGAATAAACAGATTTATCCCTAGGGGTACGACGGAATTACTTTTTTTGGTAAATTACATTTCACATTGCAAATTTCAAGGCAATATATTAGAGCTAGAAATGGTTGGAACTGTTTGGTTCACAACGGGAATCTTTTATCAAAATTGGTTCCACCTTTGAGATCTTGAAATAATCAGAAAAAACATCAACTTGAATGCACTGATTAAATATCTCTGAAAGGGCATAAAAAGGGCTACTATATGTGCTTAGTGCATAGTGTTTATCTTGCACATATAAAAAGTGAGTTACTCCTTAGAAAAGCAATCAAGGGAAAGAACCGATAACTTAAAATTAATTCTGTATTTTTGTGGAAACGGGATATGTTGACGAATTCCGGATGTTTGGCAACCCTGGCTGAAACCCCAGGAGAGCTAAACACATTCAAAAACTTGTAAGATTTTACGTGTATTTATCTACCAAAACGTTCCATGTATATGTTTATTCAGTCGAAAGCAAATGACTTTCACTTATATTTAACCAGATATAGAGAACAATTAGTTGCTCCAAAACACAAGACTGCTTTGTATGTACACCAGCCCAGCTAGTATAAAGATGGCAACAAGTAGAAAATAAAAAAATTTCCTTAAAAACATTCCTATATTAACAATCTTTTCATATATTTATAATAATTACCATTTTAGATATTGCATGTAGAATCCAGAAATCTATTTTTCTGTAGTGTACTTTAACTAATAAAAACAGAATATTTAATTCTTGAAAAAACTTGGTGAATGAAGAAAAAATAGTTTTGACAGTATTAAACTTTAGGTCAGATACACAGGATGGCAAAAAATACAAAAAAGTGGGTTTCAAAAAATCTTTATAAAGATAGTTTTCAAGACCACAAAAAATTGCAAAGTAAAGCTAAGTAAAGATTTTTTTATATTAGTTTTAGCAAAAGAATTATTTAAATTTCGGTGTCTAGACCTTAAATAATTTTATTTGCTCCTGCCAAAGACTTAACCCACGGCAGGATTAGCAGGATTTGTTTTCTATATTTGGAATGGTATTTACTATCCGCATACAAAATCGGCTTTAAACATGTTGAGGAAGGTAATGTAAAAAAGCAGTAAGGCTGACGATATGCTTTACGACGCGGTAACTTTGATCGTTCTTGTAAGAGCTAGATCCCATCAAATGGGTGGCAGCAATTTTTTTTTAATTTATCATGATATAAGGTATATTGAAAAAAAAATCAGCAAAAAAGGATGCAACATATGGGAAACTTTATTATTAATTTCTCAGAAAATTTTATTCTTAATAAAAGTTAGTGCTTGAAGAAAAAATACTTTCGAGACTGAAATTTTTATGACTGCAGTTTGAAAGGCCACAAAAATCGTAAATAAAAGGTAAGTAAACTGTTTCCATATTCAGCACACTTAAAGAGTTATTTAAGGTCAAACCCTGAAAAAAATCATTCTTTTTCGAATTTTCAGTCTAAATATCTCCTTAACTACACTACTCAGCTTTTATTGATTTTTTGTGACCTTTAAAAACTGCCGTTACAAAAATTGTATTTTTTGGACACTTTTAGCAGATTTGTCAGTGAAAATAAGGCCAGCTCCTTAGATAACACCACTGTTATGTGCTAGCAAATGACAAAATCTCAATATTCTTGGTCTCACTTCCAAGCAAAAATACTTAACTTAGGGGAATACAAAAAATATTTGTTGATTAAATGTGTAGTAAGTCTCTTTCATTATCCACTCATCAAAGTATTTTTTTTTAAGTAAATAATAGAGAGCCTTATTTTGGTCAGCTGGAATTTTTGACTTCTTTTCTTTACTATTTAACCCACGTTTTATTTGTTAAGAACCATCCTTTCCATCATCATCCATCTTTTTCTGCCACCCATATATTATACAGCCGTTAAGGCATTTTTGGGATTGCCAGATGAAGTAGGAAATGAATTAAATATAAAAAATGTAAATCTTCCATGTTTAAATTGATCAAGAAAGGTTGCCTTTATTCTACTGTTTGTCATACTAACTTGTCTTAGTATAAATATATTTTTCTACATATTAAGAAATTTAGTTATGACACTGTGTCAGTTGTATAACACTAAGACTAATATGTGGACAAATAAATATAAAAGCTAAGAGACAGATAAAAAAAAAGGTAAAAAAATTGAACCTAACCTAACCTAAATGTAACTTTTACCTCGAATAAATCATAGTCAGGATCATCTGGATCATCATCAAATATTTGTATATCATCACCTATGTAATCATCCTCTTCTTCTACTTCACCTGGTGGAACAATGATTAAAGCATCAGGCTGTAACAAATTATTATTTAACTCTTAGTATCCTTTAGTATACATAAAATCTCAAAAATTTTGATAGGTTTCAATATTAATATTGCCTGATTTACACTAAAATATAACTAACAAAAAAAACATCAGATAAAGAATTGAATATAACAAATTATTATGCCGATTTCTTTACATCAGTATATTCAAATAGTGACTCCTCTCATAATGTATCGCCTAGCAGTTCAGATCCAACTATAGATGTCTTCTTGTGAGATATCTATTTTTGATGTGTTAGAAGGCCCTAATGACCATCCCTTGGAGGGACCCGATAATACACCTATTATATTAAAATGTATGCAGATGAGTTTTACCTCCAACATTACATAAAATTTTTTGAATGTCATTGACCCTGGGTGTTTTTCCAAATAAGTGGAAAATCCATTAATACCTTCATTATTTAAGTGGTGATAAAACTCTTGTTGAAAACTACAAATTTGGCACCATTACTCTTTAATGTTTATGCAAATGATCTAGTTGACTGTGTTCAAAATTGTAATGTACTTTTATCTGCTGACAACTTAAAAATGCTTAGAAAAGTATGTTCTGTGTATCATTGCTTGTTGATTCAAGAAGATATTATAATTTGTTACATTGATGTAATTTGATTGGTTTGTCTTTTATTGGTAATAAATTTAAATTAATGCAATTTAAAATAAATTGTTATAATGTATGTGAAAATATAATTGACTTTTAAAATACCCACAAATTGATTCCCTTAATTTGTTTGCATGTTTTTGATCTTAAAGTGTTGTTTATTAAAAAAAGACACTTATTATAACAATACAATGTATTTATTTATAATTCAAAATGAAGTAGATGTTTTTTTTTGAGTAAATTGGTAGTTTCGTATGTGTATTTTACATAAAAATATACAACAAATATGTATAATACCGAACCGAGTATGAAACAGAAACTCTGTACTGGGTGGTTTTTAGATTTTGACATGTATTTTTCCCTTGAATTTTTTGAGATACAAAAAAAATGTAAATACAAAGCTTAAAACTTTTTTCTATAACTGTTATATAGTATATATTAACATTCCAATATCGTTTTTAATTACTGAATCACCTCGATTCCATCACTTGTTATAAATCATATCATACCAAGTGGTGGAATATGTACTATTAATCGACATCTATTGGCAATCACTATATTTTTAAGGTTATCGAAAAAGTATAGTTTAAAACATGATAATATATAAGAATTTTTTGTTGAAAATCATCCATACTATCATATATTAAAATATTTGGAGTTAAACCCCTAACACCCTGTATATTATGATGACATTTGTTCTAACCCTTATGAAATATTAACTCTTAAAAAATGGTAAAAAGAAATATAAAAAATATTGATCTAGAAATGGATAATGTTAAAGGAAACAAAACGGGTATATTTCGACATAAAGATTTTATAGTGTGGTAAAATTGACTCATTTTGTTTCTTTTAACATCATTCATGACTGCTTGAATTTTTATGATTTTTAAAAATATTTATGTATGTATTTCAAAAACGGTTAAAGCAAATATATATATTTTTTAAATAAGGAAGTAAAATGTTACCAACTGTCATATAAAAGAAAGGAGGGTCTTATTTATAAGATCTTAAATTGTATAATTTTCGCAAGTTTTTGATGCTCCTTGGTTTTTTATTATATCACTAAAGATATGTCACATTAAACATGTCAAACAATAAATGGCAAAAATGCATATCAAAATAAAAAAAACCACCTATAGGTTGGGGTTGGTACAGGGTTTTTGGTTATGCACCCCACTATTAGCTTTCTCATTTATACAGATACAAAAAAAAAGTTAAATATAAGTTTCTTTAAATTGAACACATTTTTTTATGATGTAGTTTGTGTATCTACAACTTTGTTTTTTTTTTAATGAAACACACTGTATATTATCGACTAGAATGAAAGAGTTTTTTATCCCGATTATAACGATATATGGTTTATTAATATTTGCTTTGGTAGTTTTTGAAATATTTCGATTTAAAATGTCATTAGTTGGCAATGAGATCTGACGATATTAATATTTTATTATCTAAGTTTCCCAGACTTTTTTTTTAGTCGTCATTTCAGACAATATTAAAATTAAAAAAGTTTACCTGTCTTTGCTGGGATTCGAACCCAGGACCAGGGTTGGTAACGACACGTAGAAAATTAATTTTCTTCGTGTATGTAGAAAATTGCGTAGAAAATGTAGAATATTAAGTAGAAAATGTATAAAATCCGAGTACACGTACAATAATGGTTTTAGTTTATTAAAATATTTTTTACAGCATTAAAACTTTCTTGATATTTTTATTAATTATCATAAGTGTTTAAACTGTAAGACTGCACGCACACAGACTTCCAAAATAAAATCGAACGTTAATTTGCGCGTGCCAACTCTCTATTCTGTAACGGCGAACGACCGGCGCTAACGCCCTATTCGTTGACAGACGACAAAATACACTGATGTCGCCGGCGTACATTAGTCGTCAATTGACCTATCCTCAGCAACTCCTGGACTTCACAGAAAGTTATTTTAAGAATCACTGTCGTTTTATTGTTGTGTAACTAAAAATTGATTGATTAATCGTTGTTATAATATCAAACAATGGCTGGGCGACCAAAACATGATTTTTGGGCAAAATACGAATTCCAAGAAATAAAGGTAAAAGGAAAAAACGCTTGTTTCTGCAATTACTGTAAGAAAACGTTGAAAAATACTGCAAAACAAAGAGTTTTTGCACACAGAAATATATGCAAGACGCCAATAAAATCAAGGGAAGATATACTTCAAATTTCTTCAGAGGAGTCAAATGTAGATGCAGATAGTGACGGTGCGGATAATATACCCTTAAGTAAACTTGCAAGGCTTGGAAATAGGACAAACACAATTTCTCCAATCTCAAAAAAAAAAAAAAATACATCTTTTGCAACTCACTTTGATTGCAATGAACAACAAACACCTGATACCCAGGGTGAGAGTTCCACTATTCCTTCTACACTTGATTCGTTTTTGAACTGGGAATCACCATCATTGGCATCTACCTCTTCTGTGAGCTCTATGCAAAATAAGGTAGGTAGATGTTTTATTAGCAGCCAAAGTGATTTTCAGTGGCGCCTAGAGTAAGAAAAATATGGTAGGGAATTTTTTGCGATGCAAATTATAACCGATTTTAAAACAAGCAAAAGTGAGGCACTACCTTTTTTGTTAGTTCAATGTTCACTAGTAGGAAAACTGTTTATAGAGTTACAAAAATTTGAAATGTTCTCTTAATAAAAAAAACGGTGTGTTCATGTGTTTTACTCAGTCATAGGGAGCTAGATACTCAAGTAGATATTTTCATAAGTAAAAAAACCTTGGTATACCTACCTATACACTATAAACTAACAATTTCAGACCGCCCAGTTCAAAAATCAATAGATAGAATGGTTCGTAGGCAGGCAGGGCTCCCATTCTTAAAAACGGTTCGTAAAATCAACAGATCAGCATTCCCTGCTAAATTTTTTGGTATGTTTCAATTCACTGAGTTTTATTATTATTATTTTTTAATATTATATATTTTATTATTCTATTCATTTAATTTTATTAGAAACTTTTAGATCCACCTTCCGTTATGTATTTTGCCCATAGCATATTCTATTTTTTTGCCCATATTTCTCTCTATTTGTTAAAATATCTTTACTTTAAATTTCCGAAATTGCTTGTTGCCTCCTGTGTATTCCAAGTTAAAAAGAAATAGATGCATATCGCACGAAAATATCATGAAATAAGGTATAAGGTGCAAGCCAATGTTGTTTCATTCAAAATGTTACTTTGGCTATTATTTTTGTTAATTTAAAATGTGTATTTTTTGGGAGGGCATTGCCCATTTGCCAATTGCCCTTATGGTGATAAAACAGCCACTATTGACTTTTGTAGTAACTGTGGTTGGCCTTTCTTTGACAATTGCACATTGACTTCTTATAAAACAATATATTATTGTTTTCAGATTACGCTAGAAGCGGGCCCCATTAGGGCTAACATCATAGAGCCTTCTAAGGCAAAAAAATCTGCCAATATGCCAATTGCGCTCGTAGGATTTTGTGAAAGAATACATTTTCTCGGTTGTTGAATCTGACCATGTTAAAAAATTTATTAAACTTATGCGCTCATCTTATAAGTTACCCACGAGAAAAACATTATCATCAACTTTGCTTTGAAAGTGCTACGATAATTGTAAAAAATCTATTAAAAATTTTGATCAAGAATCTGTTATACTTATTGATGGATGGAAAAACTCATCAAGTAACTCAAAAAACGTTGTTTGTCTAATTCACAATGTTGATGGTGATATAGCATTTTTGGAATCATTTAATTTAACAGGTGAGAAAGAAACTGGGGACAAACTGCAAGAAATTGTTGAAAAATGTGTAGTTTTAGCAAAAGCAGTTTGTAACACTAATATATATGCGGTCTGTTTGGACAATGCAAGCAATGTGAAAAAGATGGGATCTCAAATAAATTTATGGTATACAAACTGTAATAGTCATACAGCGAATTTATTAGCAAAGAATTAGTATCCGAAAATAGAGCTAGGAAAGTTTAGTCTGTTTTAAAAGAATTTTCCTCACCTGACCTTGAAAATGCTTTATTAAAATCAGGTGGTAAAAGGGTAATTTTAGCTGGGGAAACTCGATGGTTTAGAGATTCATTTGTAAATTATCTAGAGAACTTGAAGTCAATGGGAACAATAATTGCTGAAGCGACTACTTTTAAACAAAGCATAACAAAACTAGTTGACGAACATATAAATAAACAAGTTGAAGATAATGTTACATTATTTGATCCAGTTTGCAAACTTATTAACAAATTACAATGTATCGCGGATGCAACAGAAGAATGGATGCTATTAAGCCTTCCTGAAGGTTTTGATGAATATACAGGATGTCTTAAAAAACGGCAAAAGATGACTTTTAATTTGTTTTCACTAGCCGTTAATTACTTGCACCCGGTTCACAGAGGCATAATGTTAAATGAACCACAAATTAAAAAAGTTAATGATTTTTTAATAGACCATTTAGACACGGAAGGACTGGATGGTCTTCAAGATTTTAAAAACAATCGAAATATATTTCGAAAACTAAATGAGAAAAGCATTACAAAAGTTTGAACTTTTTGGGAGTTAGCAAAAAATCATTATCCTTTTCTATCCAGACTGGCGATTAAGCTAAAGAAAATTCCGGCATCTTCAGCTCAACTAGAAAGACTCTTTTCCAATTGGTCGTTTGTTCACTCTCCTACCGGCTCACTGAGGAAAATTCGAAAATGCTAACTTATATTTATTATCATTGGAAGATAATAGACAGTAATCGATCTAAGGACTATTAAAATATTTTTTTTTTCGAAGGGTGTAGAAAAATGTTTGATTCTTATAGTATAAGTTTTGATTTTTTTGTAATTTTTGTCAAAGCTTTGTAGCCTATATACATGTAATCATTAATAATTATTGTAGGTGGTAGTACTCGTAGTTCTTACCTTTATTATTACTGTTTGGTTTAGGGGTTATAATTTTTTTTTGTTCTGAGGCTTACTTTTAAAAACTGTTTCTGATGAAACCTAAAACATAATATTTTTCTAGCTTTTATGACATCATTATCCATTTTTTAATAATAAATAACAATAATTAGAGATACTGTTAGTAGTTCCTTTCTTAGTTTATTCTAAACACAAAAATTGGCTTTTAATATACAAAAAAAATTTCTACGTTTGAGCATGTAGAAAATGTAGAAAATATGGTAGAATATTCAAAATTTTCTACCTACCCAACCCTGCCCAGGACCTCTTTCGTCTTTAGCGAAGAGCTCAACCAACTGAGCCACGAAGACAGTTCAATCCCATACTAAGAGAATTTCACTATTCAATTTTATCAGAAAAAAATACAATCAAATAGCAACAACAAAATAACATTTCAAACGGGGACCCTTATTATGATCTTAATGTGATGTGGTTTCGAGAGATTTTTCATTTATTATTAATATATCATTTAAATTTAAAAATTCTTTTTATTAAATAATAGAAATTTAAATCTTATTGTTTTAAAAACTATATATTACAATTACTATTTAAATTTTCAATTGTTTAAAGTGGTCCCCATTAATATCTAACACTTTTAAATGCCCCAGATACTGATTTTCAGTCAAATTTGCACAAAAGACAAACCTGATTTCAATGCTGGCTGCTACACTGGACTCGCCAAGTTCAAATATTTATATAATATATAAGTGTAAAATTGTACGGTTGCACAAACTGGGGTCTTCATTATTTAAAATAAATATTATTTTGTTTGGCAACACTGCAAAAAGATTTTGATGCAAAAGGTGTATTTTGAAAAATGTATAATTTTTTTATAATTTTAAGAATTATTTCTCAATTCAAAAGTGCTATGTATATTTTTTCCTTTTAATCTGTTCTGATCAACATACTCTTTATTCTAATCAAGAAATCTTCAAAATCTGACCAACTCTTTCCTAGGAACACCACTGTACAAATTAAAACATAATTTAATTTTGTCAACATAATATAATTATGTACATTTATAATTTAATTTTTTTTTAATATATGTACATAATAAAGTACATTTCACTTAACATAGTAAAGTAAAACTTCCACTAGAAAATATCTGAAAAATAAATGGCGTGACACAAGCATGCTTCAGTCCCAATGAATTTACTTATTATTCAGACTGACCATTAGACAACACAGTAGGTACATTCTGCTACTTCCACGTGAGGCAAACGTGTATAAACCCTCGATGCCATCTAGTTTTTAAATTGCTGGTAACAGTTCATACAAACAACAATAAATACTCCTGGATTACTTCCCAATATAAACCCCAATTACCCACTTCTTCTTGGGACTAAGCTTAATTACCCTTAACTTATACACTAAACTACCCTCACTGGTCTTCTCCTAGTAAATAGCATTACCATAAATAAATAATATGAGGGTCATCCAAGGGTTGCATGATAAAATTTTATTAATTTATTTCAAAGCATACGGCTACTCGGGAAACAAGAGAAGCAATATCTACATAATTTTTCTACAATAAAAATTGTACCTGCTCTTTAGTACTAATAAAAAGTAACATTAAAAAAATAGTTATACATATCGTATTTCTTGAATTCAGAATTTACAATTAACATTGCCAACCACATATGAAATAAATAATTATTGATATACAACACAACCACTCTAGTACCACAGGAAATTGTATCTTAAGAGACTCAAATGAGATATCTAAAAGAACTCCTTTAGCAATTCTCTGCATCTTGCAGTACCCAATATAAGGATTAGTTGTGGCCATATAAGTAATCTCCCTTGGAATTCTAAACCGAAAATTTAAACTTATGGACTCATTTAGGGACTGGCATTACATTTTACACAGAATGGCCTTAAGTACTTATCAAATTGTGCAAATATTCCTGATTAACATCAATTAAATACAAAAATCCTCATTCAAAATGTTAGTTTCAGGTCAATTAATTCTGGATTCAGCAGAATAATATGTATGAAGAAATATTAGATACAACTCTCTTTATCACTTTTATTGGGTTTTATTATTAACTAAAATAATGGTATATCAAAAAAACAAAAATAAACAAAGCTCATGTTTTGATGATTGTGTAACACCTATTTATCATACAGTTACTTACAGCATTTTGAAACAAAAACTCTCCTTCGCCCAACTCAAACTCATCTAGCTGATCTTCATTTTCATCTTTTTGCTCAAATGGATTGCCAATAAAGTCTTTCATGTTGATTCTTATGCTAATAATTTTTGCAGATCTACAGATTCTTTTAGAACTCTCTTGTTCTTTTTTGGAATCCTAAAGTCTTTGACTTTCACTGATTTATTGTTAATTTTGACCTTCTTCAAAAACTGTCGAACTTCTTCCAATTCAGATTTGTTAGGAAATTCAATAGTACACCAACGGCGAGATTTCTGGAATGCAAGTAATCAATATAAACTAATCTTGAAACTTTTTGAATTACTAATGTTTTAATTCCAATATTTGCAATTTGTTCATACTGTGAAATTTAAATATTTACCACTCGACAATTAATTACTGAAGTAAAGAAAAAATATAAAATCAAATCAAATCAAATCGTTTATTTCCATAGACATGTTCACATGTATCGGAATTGTCATATGTAGTTTAAGGTCAAATTTAAAGTAAAAATATAATAAAAATGAAATAAAATAGTATGCCTTATATTAAATGTTCCAAAAGACCTATGTTATAATATATTACGACATTTTAAAATATAAACATATAAAACTCTTCCAGAGAATAAATGTTCTAAAGGACCTACACTACAATATATTTAGACATATTAAAACTCAAACATAAAAAACTCTTCCAGAGAGTAAATGGATTTTTAGCCAGTATAGTAAAATAAAAGCAAGAGGACTCAAGGTTGACAGTATTCTTTTAAACAAGTTTAAAAAATTTTAGGCCAAATTTAGTGTACTGTATCCTGTAAGCATACTTGTTAAAATATTGCCTATTATAAATTACAGACACTTAACTAAAACTTACTTACAAATTGCAACACATTCAAATTTGGGACAAGTACACTTTGTTTTGTTCGGAAACAGGTACAACTTAGAATTTATTGACCTGCTTTTGAAGATAACATCTTTGACATACAAAACTGTCATAAGAAGTTGCTTTATGAAAAACTCATTGACAAATGAGATAATTATACTGTCACTCCATCGTGCCCTGGATCAGTAAGTCCCAAGATAATGATCAGGATCTCGATTTCATCGGTTTGTTCTGTAAAACAACTATTATTGCAATATATTTCACTAATTGGTGACTTAAATCCACTGCCTATCTTATTATTTTCAACAATTCTCTTGCCCACCTCAGCAAAAAGTTTATTAATTGTGGACTCATTTCGGGGTTATTCATTGTGATGTTGTTGACCCCTAAAATTTCTATGCTTGTTTCCTTTTTGTATTTTTTAGCATGCTGTTTACAAGTCTCCACTGTTTTTTTACATCTTCCACTGTTTTTTACATCTTCCTGGGTTTCATTTTTTTTAAATGTAGATTTTTCAATTATTTAATTTTGTTTTTTATTTTTCTAAATTCTGTAACAGTATGTGTATTGTAAGGATTGGCTTTTTTTCTTTTTATACAGTCTATTATGTTGGTCCATCAGTTTTACCAAATCCTAACATATTCAGAATTTTGTTGTTAAATGTGCTTAACCTCATGTCTTGTTTTTATTTTGAACTTTTTATTTCTTTTAGAAAAAAGAAATTCCTGAAGGTGAATTTGAAGTTAATCTTTAAAATATACGTAGGAATATTTGCTATTGGTCAAAAGAAATAAAAGCAACTTTTTATGGCGAACTTGCTTTGCCTCTTAAATTGCAGGTACGTTGCCTTGATATATGAACTATGGAACCTACTTTTGTGCATTCTAAAATCCTAGGCTTGTGCTATATCAATCTAAATACCATGCTTAACTCTCCTACAGAAATAGAACCTGCGACTAATTTAATTTTTAATTAACACTAAAAGTCAACAAACAGGTATCTATATTACGTGTATTTGTTTCATAATATGCAAGCATGTGTTAAAACCAATCTCTTCAAGTTTACCAAATGTTTCTCTAAGGTACCCCAATTTTCCATAAACTTACCTGCCGTGGTAAATGAACAATAGAAATCTTCGGATGGAGTTCTAAAATCTGATGTTGGTCTACAATTTTCACAGGCAAACGTACATATAACCTATTACTTTCCTTAGGTCCAGTTCTAAAAGCAAAATAGAATAAGAACAAAGATGATGGAGCCAATTTTTAATTCTGTATAAAAATAAAACAGAATTTGAAAAAACGTATGCTAAATTTGTAATTAAACTTACCCCATTTCATTTAAACAAAACAAATTATAAAAAAATACAAGTGAGAGACTTCTTTTACCGACATATGACGTGTTAATGACAAATGACAATCAAAATCTAAATGACATATTGCCGCATTTCGACATTGAGAGTGAGAGAGCCAGATTTCAGTTTTTGGTGCGTTTCATTTTTCCAATTCCAATTCCAATATATGTTTTTGGCACTGCACTTCGCAACTTGCCAGATTGCTCCCCGTCCGGAGCTTACTCGCTTTATCCGGCGACTCTCGGAGCGAGATACACTTTATTCCGGTTTGGGGACGTTATCGGTGGGATGTCCGGATGGCGAGCTCTGAGCTCCCGGTCACCCCGTGTATTTCAAAATCTTTAAATTTGACTTTATTTAAAAACTTTCTAATGCATCTTGGCTTCCACTAGATGCCCCTTGAGAGTACTACTGGTCTCACGAGATAACCTTTTCTTTTAAGCTATCCCCTTACCCCTCCCACTCCCGCCACATAGCGGCCATTACGCTAATATTCTATGTAGAACTGCGGCAGACGAACAGGATAGAATACAGGAACAACTAGGCCTCACACGTTCACAGCATCTGCTCCCTTTCTAGCGGGGTCGTTAGTTTCCACTCTGAGCGTTTGAGTCTCCCGCTTCCCCCCGAAATAAAGCAGCAAAACCGAACACGTGGAACCACTTATGTTAATAACACAGAGGTCTGCCTTCGACGAGACGAACCGGAAGACTGCGTTTCATTTCTAGTTTCTTATACAGTTATAAGTAGAGATGTGCTTAATCGTTTTTTTCAATGAACTAGTTTCCGGAACTAGTTCACCAAATCGAACTAGTTCAAAGAACTAGTTCGCGAACGAACTAATAATTAGTATGATAATGATGAACAATGACAAATGACAATGGTGGAGAACGAAAATTACATGCGCGGAGCTAAATATAGGTAGGATTTGTGTCGCGTTAATTGTTTGGTTAGAACTAATTGTGGCTAGTTTGTCCTTTGTCCGGAACATCTGAGCAGATGATTTAATAATTATTTTATTGGGGGTTTAATAGCTACGTGGCAGAGTTGCCGATTTCCAGTGTGATGGTACGAATTTGAGACTTCGGCTTTTCTTCTTTTTTGTATAAAAAATAAAATTATGCAAAAAACGAATGTGACGTACGGTGTGCTCTACTTTGAGTGTTTTTTTAATATCTTTTAGATTAGTTTTAGTTAGTCTAATCCAATTAAAACAATACCTAAAGGTAAAAGCCGCGAAATGATTTTGTTGTATTATTACGTAAATGATTTTAACCATTTATCGGAAATATTGCAACGTTGCAGTATCGTGGTGCATATTTTATCGCTCCTAAAATTACTGGCAATGTAGCATTATCTGAACGTCATAACGCGGGGGAAGCACTGACTTGTTCTGTGAGCTTTTCATAGTTATATTCAAAAGCAGGAACAATCGTGTCCGAGCGAACAAGCAGGTTATCTGCAAAAAAAGAACACGGAATTTTATTTTTAAATCATAATTTGTAAATAACTTTAATTTTGTTCGTATGTATATTTATAGTTTTTACTTTTAGTTCTTAAATTAGCGCAACCTATTTAGGTTTTTTGTAACTTTTAAAATGTTTTCAAAGCATTGTTAATTCTTATGTTTTTAAACTTTAATACGTATATTTCATTATGTTCTATTTTGGTTTTAACTTTTAAGGTAGTATCACCGTATGTGTAATGCTTTCTAATTTTAAATAATAAAGAATTAATATTATATAATGAAAAAAAAACTAATCCACTTATTTTATTGATAGAACGTTTATAAAGTCAATACATCAACAAAGCAAATAAAACTAGGCGGGACCCCGATCGTCTCATCCCACTCCTGAGATTTAATGCCGCTTCACGCCAAGCTCTGTTTAAACGAAACTCGAAAGACGATCTGGTGAACAACTACCAAATTATATATCTAGTTCTCGTTACTACAAACTAGTTCTTTCAGTTCGATATTATTGTTAATCTTTCAGCAACGTTGGACAGTTTACGCGGTTATCTCTTGCTCCTTAATAAGTAGGTTAATAGTTCGCGAACGAAGTAGATTTAAATCTGCGAACTAGTTCATTTAGCAGTGTTACCGATTTGCGGATATTTTCAGGTTTTTCGGATTTTGAAATATTTCGGAGTTTTTTCGGATATTTTAGTATTTTTTGGGTTCAAATATAGACTATGCAAAACAAAGGACGACAATCAGGAAATTTGATACAAATTTCGGGAAGACTGAATAGGTACAGTCGGCAACTGCGCAATATCTGTGGAGTCGATACTTCTTGCTCCTCCCTATTAAAACGGGTTGCGAAACTGACACATATGTGTTTTATTTAGGACTGCCATCCTTCTCTAACACATTATTTAAATGGCAATAAATAACAAATGAAAGACGGATGTTCGAAGCAAATACCCAACACTTGTTATTCCTTGATTTTTTTTATATATATAAAAAATACTATTTGTTCCTTGTTCTTTTATTCCTAGTTTTTGTATTATTCTACCTGTGCATACTTTTTTCAAGTACCTGATTATGACTGTGGTTTATACTAAATTTAAATAAACCTAAGCGACACGGATCCGGAATACAATTGCTAATTTGATTGGCTAATTTCCGTCACGTTTTTAATGCGGACATCTAAGATGCGGACACATTGAAGATTATTTCAAGAACGCATAATTCCTGTATATTCTCAGTGGTGCTGATCGCGGCATTTTGCTTAATTATTAGAGATATCAGAGTAAGTTCGTTAAACTTTGTCCGAGAAACAGTGGCAAGACTTTCAACTTTGGATGCAATGGATCACCGTCCCGTGCAGGCCATGACTTTTTATTTTTTTTAACTAAAATCTATAGTAAAAAATACATAAAAAATACATTAGTTAGGCTAGTATTGATTAGGTTTGCTGTAAAGTATTCCGAGTCTATATTAAAGCAAGTATTTAATCATAATCATGAAAAAATATGGCAACACTGTAAAATATACTAGATTTTAGCTTCTGATCATTTCGTTCAAAGGTTTAACTGGTATATTTTCCGTAATTCCGAACAGCAAATTTAAAAAAACAATATACAGAATTTTTTATAGTTAATAAGTGGTCTACATATTTAACAATATGAAAACTTTTTTTAAGACATACCTATCGATAATTTAATTTTATCGACAAGTGTTTAGCTAATTCATTTCCGTTCATCCCTATTTGGGAGGCTTTTGAACAAAAATCAGATAAAAATCGGATTTTTTTAGAGGAATGGTGGATATTTTCGTGTCGGAGCATTGGTAAGACTGTCATTTAGTTCTCACTAGAGACTCGTTTTTTAATAGGTCGTTCGTGAACTACACACCTCTAGTTGTAAGCGAAAGTCAGATACTGTGATTTAGTTTTTGTTGAACGTCTTAGCTCATAGGTAGGACAATTGGCTTTGGGGCGCATGTGTCCGAATCCTTGTTTAGGCAAATGACTTTTTTTAAGTTTTTTTTAACAAAACTTAATATCAACAAAAAATGCAGATTAGGATATGTTAGGATTGGTTAGCTTTGCAGTAAAGAAAGCGCGACGTAGAGTGTCAATACGAATCTGTATAAAAACAACTGTACCAGAAACTAAATTTCTGTTTCTGGTTCAGTTGTTTTATATATATATATATATATATATATATATATATATATATATATATATATATATATATATATATATATATATATATATATAGACTCGAAATCTTGTTATTTTTTATGGGAAATCTAAACAATCCTAACCTAACTTAAGACGCATTTTATTAATTATAAGTTATGTTAAAAAAAATTTAAATAGTATGCGTCATCAAAAAAAAATTTGTGAAAAATTCAGCCTAAAAAAACTAATTGTGGTGTAGAGATATATTAGTAAAAATGGTGGAACAGAATGGCGACCCAATAAATATTTCTAATCGTGAAGAAAATCACCTTCTCAGGTTTTACATATTTTCAAATTTTAGCGTCTCTAGATGCCAAAAAATATGTTTCATCAAATCCGTCGGTTCGTCTATCACTTTGTCGTTCGGTGTCAGTTCGCGACATAGCCTAAAAGCTATTCATCAGATTGGCTTCCATTTTAGGCAAAAATTAAGGGTCATATGGAGATGACCTGGTAATATTTTGGTAAAAATCGAATATGCCGGAACAAGATGGCGGACTAGTGAAACGTTAGAAAAACTAATCCAATCTCCTCAAATTTTGCACAAAAATCAAGTATAAGGAATGAACTGGTAAGATTTTGTTATGATTATAAGATAGCAAAACAGAATGGTGGCCTAATAAAATATTTAAAAAATCGGCCTGAAAAAAACTTCTGCAAGCATTAAGTGCGATATAGAGATAAACTGGTAAAGTTGTAACGCGAATTCAAGATGGTGGAACAAAATGGGGGCTAATAATTTTTTTAATCAACTTAATTATTCAATCGACTTTAAATTTTGCAGAAAAATTAAATGTGATATAAGCACTGGCACCAATTCAACATGACGTAACAAAATGGTGGTGTGTGTTAATGTAAAAAGTACTTCGTGAATTTATTTTTAATTATGACCAAAAATCAAGTGTAGCATAGGTATTAACACCGATCATTAACAAGGCAAGAAGGAGCACAGTCCGTCGGAACTTCTATGTTGTTTGTTTCCATAATTTTTATGGTAACATATTTTGCTTTATATGTATTAAAAGAAAAACGGAGAAAACGCCAAGTTGTTTAATTAATAGATCTTAATATAATTATAAAAAGTACTGTTTGTAAAAAATTAAGTAAAAAAGAAAATTAATTGTTGTAAATTTTAATCCAAAATGGCGGAACAAAATAGCGGCTTAATAAAGTATTTAAAAATTCAGCCTAAAAAACTAATTGTGGTATAGAGATAAACTAGTGAACCTACTAATTCTACTACTAATTCAAGATGGCGGAACAAAACGGCTGCCAAATAAAATATTTATAATCGTGAAAAAGTCGCCTTTTCAGGTTTTACATATTTTCAGGTTTTATAGTCCCTAGATGCCAAAAAATATTTTTTATCAATTCCCTCGGTCCGACTGTCAATTTGTCTGTCGGTCTGTCAATTCGCGACATAGCTTAAAAGCTACTCATCAGATTAACTTCCATTTTAGGCAAAAATTAAAAGTCATATGTGGATGACCTGGTAATAATATGCGGGAACAAGATGGCGGACTAGTGAAACGTTAAAAAAACTATTACTAAAAAACTAACTATCCAATTTCCTCAAATTTTGCAAAAATCAAGTGTTACGAATAAACTGGTAACAATTTGGTACGAATAAAACATAGCAAAACAAAATGGTGGCCTAATAAAATATTTAAATAATCAGCCTCAAAAAAACTACTTATTAGATTAATTTCAGATTTTGTGCAAGCAATAAATGTGAAGTTCCAGCTAAAGAACATTTACCGATTTTTTAATAGATAGCCAGTAATGTAAATACTACAGCATTGCCGTCCGTACTTGAAATATTTATATAGTCGCATGCAAAACTTCTAAAGAACTATTTTTGTCATTGTACGTAGATATTTTTATATTATTCGATTATATAAGGAGTTATATTAACCAAAACTTTATTAATATCTTGAATACATTTTGCACCTTCGACCTCATTACGATATTTTTGAGTAAATAATTTCTTGAATCCCTTACAAAATTGTATTGGGGTTGGATTTCTCGAATTTCCGCCACAATTTCTTATCAGGACAAAAAAAAATCCTGATTAAGGTTTCTTGTTAAAAGAAATTGAATAATTTTTGCGTTTTAAAGTTTCCCATAAAGATAGAACGGAGTTAATCGTAATTTTCCAGCCATTTACCAAACACAAAACACTAAGTAAATTGGTAATTGCTTAAAATATAAAGACAATTGATATATATTAATGTTGGGTGGTATATTTCAGTAGTTTATTGTACGACGGACAATCGGTTTATGCATCTCACCCGGCAACGACTTCGAGGGCTCGAAAAAGCACAGCATCCGATATTCGAGTGAGATAGGCATATCAAGGGGATTCGAATGCTCCTTCTTGTCTTGTTAATGTACGGTGCCAAAACGCAGTGCGGTTTTTAAAATTCATCTACAGACAAAATTATAGGTTTTGTTGATGCCACTGAGCTAACAGACCTTATACCAAAAACATAATGAACTTTGTTAATATTCTGCAGCCGTGAAGCCATGTGATACTTAACTAGCCGCTAATTGAAAATAGTGGGATTTGGTCTATATATATATATATATATATATATATATATATATATATATATGTATATATATATATATATATATAGACTCGAAAACTTGTTATCTTTTTACGGGAAATCTAAACAATCCTAACCTAACTTAAGACGCATTTTTATTAATTATAAGTTATGTTAAAAACATTTCAAACGTATCCGTCATCAAAAAAAATTGTGATTTAAAAAGCGGATTGTGTTTAAGTTAGGCCTGGTTAGATTCTTATCTTTAAAAAAAAAAAATCTGCGTCCTGGAGTGGCCGCCATAATATTTAACCACAGCTGTTAATGTTCCGGAGCTTGCAGTTATGATTTAACTTTAAGAAATGCCTAAACTCTTTTTTTCAATGTGAAAATGTCAATGACATCAACCAGTGTTGAACGTCACTTAAGTCACTTACCAAAAGTGGCCTTATAAGTGAACCTAAATGACCGGATGATCATTTTCACAAATGACCAGTCATTTTTATAAGTGGCTGAAATTCGGCCATTTATAAAAATTACTGCATAAAATGACTGTTCACTTACCTTTATAAGTGTCCCATTTATAAGTTAGTGAACTTGATGTTGTGATTTTCTGTGTGATGAAGTGATTTTTGGGCATAATTAAAAATAAATTCACGAAGTACTTTTTACATTAACACACGCCACCATTTTGTTACGTCATGTTGAATTGGTGCCAGTGCCTATATCACATTTAATTTTTCTGCAAAATTTAAAGTCGATTGAATAATTAAGTTGATTAAAAAAAATTATTAGCCCCCATTTTGTTCCACCATCTTGAATTCGCGTTACAACTTTACCAGTTTATCTCTATATCGCACTTAATGCTTGCAGAAGTTTTTTTCAGGCCGATTTTTTAAATATTTTATTAGGCCACCATTCTGTTTTGCTATCTTATAATCATAACAAAATCTTACCAGTTCATTCCTCATACTTGATTTTTGTGCAAAATTTGAGGAGATTGGATTAGTTTTTTTAACGTTTCACTAGTCCGCCATCTTGTTCCGGCATATTCGATTTTTACCAAAATATTACCAGGTCATCTCCATATGACCCTTAATTTTTGCCTAAAATGGAAGCCAATCTGATGAATAGCTTTTAGGCTATGTCGCGAACTGACACCGACCGACAAAGAGATAGACGGACCGACGGAATTGATGAAATATATTTTTTGGCCTCTAGAGACGCTAAAACTTGAAAATATGTAAAACCTGAGAAGGTGATTTTCTTCACGATTAGAAATATTTATTGGGCCGCCATTCGGTTCCGCCATTTTTACTAGTATATCTCTATACCACAATTAGTTTTTTAGGCTGAATTTTGGATTGGATTAAATTTTCATTTTTACAAACAGTACGATTTATAACTATATTAAGATCTGTCAATTAAACAACTTGATGTTTTCCCCTTTTTTCTTTTAATACATACAAAGCAAAATAGGTCACAATAACAATTATGGCTAGATGTTTTTAAATCACCCCGGTAAGTGAACATTTATTCGTTTTAATAGCTAGAGGTTTGTATTAACTCTCGCAAAAGCACGGGCGTCAGCACAGCTGCAGGAATTTCTCGGATTCGTCGGCGCGTTATTGTAGGCCCGACATAAAAGTGCCGACGAACTGTGCTCCTTCTTGTCTTGTTAATGTTGGGTGATTAGATGCGATAAATGTATACAAAACAAGTTATTGAATTAGGTGGGAGTTAGCTTCTAGTCTATTCTCCGAAGTACTACTGGCTCATATACTAAAAAGTTACTTATATATGCAGCTATTGAGATTTTTAAAGACCAGTTTGAACAGGTAACGGAAGGGCGGCCATAGTGGGTGATTTTTGTTAGCCGCAAGGCATATTTTTTTTATTAGAATGTATTTTTCTATGCAACCGTATTTTAATTAGCAGACAGCGTTTTTGCATAGCCTAGGTCACGCCTTTTTTTTATGTGTTCTATCCTTCCCATGAGATATTTTATTGCGTACTTCTCTTACATGTCTATTACGCGAGGACTGTGTATACTCCAAGTAACGGTGACAGCATAACAGGTGCCATAAAGATACACAGATAAAATGAAAAGCTGCGTTTTGGTAGACAAAAAAATGATAGGGGCATATTTAGATAGGGAATCGGTTTCGTCCCCTCCCAGCATACCCAGTGATTACAATGTCATGTATAAAACACCCAACTAGCACCAGCCTAGCCCTCTGTGTCTTCATTACTTCAAATAAGGGGTTATTACGTAATTATTACTATGAATTCTACTCTACAGTAAAAAAATGTTGAAACTATACAATTTTTAGTAAAAGTTAGGTATTAGTTACTGAGAATAATACTTTATTGTAGTTTTTGGCAACGTAATTATTAATGTTTTTATTACCAAACCACTACCTACAATTTCGACTCTGAAGTAGTAATTTCTTCTAGGCCGCATTAGAGTAATCATTCAAAGTTTTCGCTGCTGTTGTATTTACTAAAATATGACTTTCAAGTTATGGCTACTTTCTGGAAGCAGGGAAGACTACTCTGCTACCTGAAAATATACATTAAAGTAGGTTACTTTAGAGTGAAGGCAGATCGTAGAACTGTTTAATATTACTCTTTAATATTCCTTTAATTTCGCCGTTATCATCCGTAGATGATGGATGTCATTTTCTAGCAGTGAAAGTGGCATCATATCGTGTAGTGAAAAAGAAAATCTTTCGTCCTTTATCCACATTTTATATGAAATTAAAAGCTCAGACTCAAGCGTATAGTACCCACAAAAAAAATGAAAATATACAGCAGACAAAAAATGAAAATGAAAAGGACAAAATCCGCCCAATGTTGAATACTTTAATTCCAATATTTCTTTAATGAACTCATTTACTAATAATCTTAGCCTCTCACAATTTTACGAACTAAAGGAGGTAGCAGATGATGACCTACTGATGAGCAACAGCTAAGTACAGTAAATACTTTTTCTGAAGAACTAAGAAGGTGGGCACTGCTTTATAGATTCTCTTATAGATGAACTTGTTATCTATATTAAGAGCGGAAGATTTACATGTACCGTGTAACTGCCATGTGCTTCTTCAAACACCAAAGTCCGTTAATGGCAATTGGCAGGAGTAAGTAAAAGTTAGTTCAGGCGATTGCGATATAGCAGCGTATCTAGACTCCGGCTTTGGCTATGGCCTATTTTAAAGGTTTGTGTCCACCGCAGAATTAAATATACGGTCCCTTTTCTACTTTAAAGTTTCTAGTTGGTAGTCTTTGCAATTACAAAGTAACTGAATTACTTCACAGTATTTATAACAACTTTATGGTCGATTTTGTTTGTAGCAAATTAGTATTTAATACTCTAAGGTAATAAGATAAAATTAACAATTGTTCTTTTAAACTATCTGATACTATAAACAGAAGAAAGGGCAGTAACAGCTACTTACTTTACGTTGAGTAATATTTACGGTAAGGAACCACTTCTAACTTGAAAGTAACAAACATCTTAGGAAAATTAATGGTCTTCACAGGATGTAATAAAGTTTTATTATTTTATCTATTTATTTATTAATTACTACGTGGTTACGGAGACGAAACTACACATTTAGTTAATATTTACGGAACACTCTAAGTGACAGATATGTAGAACCGATAAGTGTAAATTACATAAAGAATAAATATACTTCAGAATTGTTTTATGAATACCAGAAAGGCTATAGTTCGTAAGATCATTTGGCTTCATGACTTATTTTAAAAATGTACTATAAGGTAAGTCGTGCGAGAGTAGCTCTCACCACTGATGCTTTGGCACTGACGTGTTCCACCTGCTGCTTGAAGTTGAGTCGGGCATCAAGCATCACTCCCAGGTATCGAATGTACGGTTGTGATGTGATTTGTTGTTCTCCGATTCCGACTTTTAGCTTAATTGTTTTTACTTTCTTTCTGCTGGTGATGAGCACGGCTTCGGTCATATGTTGGGCCAGCTGCAGATTCACTCCCCCCATTCACCGATTAACTCGCTCAAAGGTAATATTGAACAACGAGTTTATCTCGTCAAGGTGTTTGGCGACGATTACTACGGCGACGTCGTCTGCATACGCAACGAGTTTGACGCTTCTAGGTAGTATCAGCAATCCATCATACATGATATTCCACAGAAGTGGACCAAGAACTGAACCTTGAGGTACTCCTCCAGTGATATTATACTCCATTGGGCCGTTCTTTGTGTCATATCTCAGGACTCTATCCGTGAAGTAGCTAGCCACTATCCTACGTAGATATCCCGGTACGTTTTTCTCTTCGAGTGCTTGCATGATGCAGTCCCAGTTGGCAGAGTTGAAGGCGTTTCTGATGTCCAAGGTGGCCACCAGGCAATACTTTTCTTACCACTCTTCCACCTAGTTTCTGCGATTGCATTCTTGGCAGTGTTAACAACCAGATTGATTGCGTCCAGGGTTGATCGTCCTTTTGGGAAACCATACTGATTGTCTGCCAGGAGTGGATCGACAACTGCCTCTATTGTCTGATGAATTATTCGCTCAAATATCTTACCCGCTGTATCTCACATACAGAATGGACGGTAAGATGACGGTTCTTCTGGTGGCATCTTTTCTTTAGGGAGCAGTACTAGTCGCTGCTGTTTCCACTTCCGAAGAAAATTTGCTTCTTTGAGGCACGTGGTGTAAACGTCCAAAAATAATGCCGGTGCTGCCTTTATAGCTGTTTTCAAGGCAATATTAGGGATTCCGTCCAATCCCAGAGGTTTGTTATCCCTACGCGGTTACAAGCCTCCATCAGTTTTTTTTCCGTGACTGGTGGAATATCCTACAGCTCGCCCTGAGCTGGCTGGTAGTTGAATTCACATTGCTGTGGGAACAACGCAGTAACGATCCTTTGCAGGAGTTGGGTGCATATGGGTGACGGCATTGACTGGAGTTTTAGGTGAGTCATGACCACCTTGTATGGCCTACCCCACGGATCTTTGTCCACCTCGCTGATGAGCTCTTGTCAACATTTCTTCTTACTTTCTCTGATGGCTTTGTTGAGGATCGACGTGCTTTCTTATAATCTGCGACCAGCTCCACAGAGTCAGGTCGTCCAAAGCAAAATCGAGCTACATGGATGCGCTCCACATGCGTCTGGATTTTATTTATGGATTATTACATTCAGGCGACATCGAAATATTGTTTTTTTTAAATCGTAAGCATTCTGGCTATACCTATTTTTTTACGATATAACATGAACTTTTTTCTACCATTGCCGCACTTGATTTTTGAGCATAATTTAAAATAAATTCAATAAGTAGTTTTTACATTGACGCACATAGCCATTTTGTTACGTCATGTTGAATTTGTACCGGTTTATCCCTACATCACACAGCAAAATTTAAAGTCAGCTCAACTAGATTTTTGTACGTTATTTTTCTAAAAGTTTTCTGACTGCCATCTATGTCGCCATCTTGAATTCGTACCACAAATGTACCTGTTTATCTCTATATCACACTTAATGCTTGCACAAAATTTTGAGGGTCCTAAATGCCGAAAAACATGTTTTCTCAATTCCGTCGGTCTGTCTGTCTGCCTGTTTGCGGCATACTTAAAAAATACTTATCCGATTGACTTCAATTTTATTCAAAAATTAAGCGTTAGCGTCTCTAGATGCCAAAAAGAATGTTTTATCAATTCTGTCGGCGCGTCTCTTCTGTCGGTCTGTTTGTCAGTTCGCGGCATAGCTTAAAAATTAACCCGATAAACTTCAAATTTTGATCAAAAATTAGCAGTCAAATGGAGATGACCTGGAAACGTGTTGGTAAAAATCCAATATTGCGAAACAAAATGGCGGCCTAATGAAATGTAAAAAAAATATTAAAAAACTGTTTATTCAATTTATCTCAAACTTTCAGTTCGCGGCATAGCTTAAAGACCCGATTGACTTTAAATTTTTGTCAAAAATTAAGGGTTATATGGGGATGACCCGGTAATATTTTGGTAAAACTCCAATATGGCGAATCAAAGTGACGGCCTAGTGAAATGTTAAAAAAACTATTATTAAATAACTACTTATCTAATTTTGAGATAAATCTTGCACGAAAATCAAAGTATTATGTTGGAATAAACTGGTAAAAATCGAAGATGGCGGCTTAATAAAATATTTAAAAATTCAGTTTGAAAAACTACTTAATGGATTGATTTCTAATTGTGTGCCATAACTTATTGTGGTGTAGGGATCAACTATTAAAATTGTGGTACTAATTCAAGATGACCGAATAAAATGGCAGCGAGATAAAATGTTTGTAATCGTGAAAAAAATCACCCTCTCAGGTTTTACATATCTGCACGTTTTAGTGTCCCTAGATGCCAAAAAATATGTTTTATCAATTCTTTCGGCGTGTCTCTTCTGTCGGTCTGTTTTTCAGTTCGCGACATAGCTTAAAAATTAACCCGGTAAACTTCAAATTTTGATCAAAAATTAAGAGTCATATGGGAATGACCTGGTAATATTTTTTGTAAAAATCCAGTATGGCGAAACAAAATGGCAAAAATTCAGTAGGCGGAATGAAATGTTAAAAAAATTATCATTAAAAAACTACTTACCCAATTTATTTTAAATTTTGCACATCATTGAGTATTATGTTAGAATCAACCGGTAAAATTTTGGTACGAATCCAAGATGGAGGAACAAAATTACAGCATAATAAAATATTTAAAAGTTCGGCCTGAAAAAAACTACTTAACGGATTGATTTCAAATTGTGTGCCACAATTAATTGTGGTATAGGGATCAACTAGTGTTACTAATTCAAGATGGCGGAACAAAATAGCGGCCAAATAAAATATTCGTAATCGTGAAAAAATCACCCTCTCAGGTTTTACATGTCATCACGTTTTAGCGTGATTAGATGCCAAAAAACATGTTTTATCAATTTCGTCGGTCCGTCTGTCGGTGTGTCTGTCTCTCTGTCATTTCGCGGCATAACTTAAAAACTACTTAGCCGATTGACTTCAAATTTTGATAGAAAATTAAGGGTCATATAGGGATGACCTGGTAATATTTTGGTAAAAATACAATAATGCGTAATAATGTTAAAAAATTGTTAGAGTGGTCTATTATTTGAAGTTAGGATACAGTAAAAAAATTGAGTCTTTTTTAAATTATCGACATTTCGCAACTTTATTGTTACATCTTCTGGACACATATGGATTCTATATTGGTTGGTCCTCAGATATTCCCAGTTTTCGCTAACGATCCTTTTGTGGTTATGTTAGAGTGGTGTATTATTTGGGGTTAGGATCCAGTAAATAAAACAAAAGTGTCTTTTTAAATTGTCGACGATTCGCAACTTTATTGCTGCATCCTCAGGACACATATATAGACTCTATATTTTGCGTGGAACCCATATTATCAGTCCTTACCTACTCCGTTAATTGATCCGCAGATATTTCCCAGATATTAAGTTTCTAAATGGTTTTAGTTAACGATCCTCTTGTTATGTTAGAGTGGCGTATTATTGGTTTTGAGTTTCTAGTAAAAAAAATACTTTTTTAAATTGTCGACGTTTCGCAATTTTAGTGCTGCATACTCAGAACGCATATATAGATTTTATGTCCTGCTTCATGCAATGACCAACGGAGTAGGTAAAGATTGATAAAATGCAGTATAATCTATATGTGTTCTGAGAATGTAACACAAAAGTGGCAAAACGTCAAGAATTAAAAAAAAAGACTTTTGTTTTCTTTTTTTTTTATCCTAATTCCAAATAATATATCACTCTAACATAACTAACATAACAACAAGAGGATTTAGTAAGTTAAAAAAATTATTACTAAAAACTAATTATCCAATTTACCTCAAATATTGATATGTATCCAAGACAGCAAAACAAAATAGCGGCCTAATAAAATATTTAAAAAACCAGGCGGAAAATAATCTTTATTAAATTAATTTCAGTTTTTGCGCAAGAATTAAGTGTGATATAAAGATAAATTGGTAAAGCTGTCGTAAGAATTTAAGATGGGGCGATACAAAATGGCTGGCAAATAAAATTTTTAAAAAACTGGCTTAAAGAAATCTTGATCGATTGACTTTAAATTTTGCAGAAAAATTAAATGTGAAAATGAGCTAAACTGATAAGAATTCAACATGACGTAACAAAATGGCGGTATGTGTCAATGTAAAAACTACTTATTGAATTTATTTTAAATTATGCCCAAAAGTCAAGTGTGGCATAGGTAGAAAGAAACTGGTAAAATATTGGTAAGAATCTAATATGATGGAACAAAATAGCGCCCAATAAAAATGTTTGAAGACAGTATATGCAACCTATATATATTCTGTGACTATGTACTGAACTAAATTGAATCACACTTCACTATTCCTAACAAATGGAGGAAAATCATAACGTGGGAAGTTCCGGGAAAGTAAATTTACCGATATTTTTAGCTTTGTAACTCACCAAGAATCCCATTTTCTCAGCTCCTGGCAACGCGATTTAAGTACATCGAAAATTTTGTGAGAAGTTGTACAATTACATTTAATTTCATTTCGCATACATTGCATATTCTTAAAAAGGTGTTACTTGGATGCGCTTTAGCGTCTGGATATCTTTATTATTACATACAGGCGGCTTCGAAAAATGTATTTTTCTCACATATCCGAACTGTACGCTTTTTCCTATATATCTGGACTTTTATTGCCGTTAGGACATAAGCTACCATTCGTGTATTTGGTGTTTAGTCTTTTAAAATTTTCTGAAAATTTGCACAATCTTTCATTTCATATTACATACATTGTATGTCTTCATGAACTGGCGCCACTTGGATGATTTTTTATGTATCTTATCAGTACCGCGAGAATGGGATATTCTACAAAATAAATGCCCTGCATTTGAAGGCGCTAAATTTTGTTTTATGGCCCGGGCGTGTAAATACCTTACTTACCACGATACAGCTCAGCTTGTTTCTGTAATGTAGTAAGCAATATATGGTAGATAATGCTCTAATAAGCCACTGTTTGGGGAGGATACATAAATATTTTTACGTTTAAAGATGCAGCATAAAGTTTTGAATGGGTTAAATTTCGATTAGATAGATTTTATCTAGGTAAAAAAAAGCAACGTACACGTGGGCAAACTCATCTAGTTAAGGGTGCTGCAAAAATGTCATTTTTCTATTCACAGACAGTCTTTTTATCCCAAATAGCAAAATTTCAAATTTCCCACGACCTCACACTACTCACTCACAGGTAGTTGTGTTTACTAAAAAGTTTACCAACAACCGCGTATTGACTCCACTTATTATTATAAATTGACATCCTATAAGTCCCTGCGAAAAGCCCAAGTATCTTGGTATCGTATTCGACGAGAGAATGTCCTTTACGGACATGGGACAAACTTAATACAAGGGACTTTTGCTTTAGATCACATAAGATGGAAAAGAAAACCAACAAGCTGAAGTGACCAGAAATAATTTCCACAGATTTCTCTTGGATACTAATATTTACCGAAATACAGTCGGCGACCATTTTTAGTTGGACACTCTGTATATTTCTGATTTATACTGACTTTTTTAAACCGTTTTTAACTGTTTTTTTCTGAATTTAAAGACAATGTGTTGTAATCGTGAAAAAATCAGTCTCCGAGATTTTTTTACATCTTTACGTTTCCTCAATTTCATCGTCTGCTCGCGGCATAGCTACAAAACCGTTAATCCGCTTGACTAACATTTTGGTAAAAATCCAATAAAGCGAAACAAAATGGCAGCCTAATGTAATGTTAAAAAAATTATTACTAAAAATGTATCCAAAAAATTTGCCCAAAAATCAAATATGAGAAAATCAACTGGTAAAACTTTGGTGCGAATCCAGGATGGCGAAACAAAAAGAAAGGCTTAACAAAATATTTAAAAATTCGGCCTGAAAAAACTAATGGATTGATTTCAAATTCCGTGGAATAATTAATTTTAGTATAGAGGTGAATTGTCAAATTGTGCTACGAATTGAAGATGGCGGAACAAAATGGCGACTACATAAAATGTTTTTAATCGTAAAAAAAATCGGTTCTATCGGTCTGTCAGTTCATGATTTAACCTAATATAATAATTACTCGATTGATTTGAAAGTTTGATGATGATCTGACAATATTTTGGTAAAAATTTAGTATGGCGGAACAAGATGGCAGCTTAGGAAAATAAGCAATTTACATTAGCGTTACATAGGAATAAACTGGTAATATTTTGGTTGAATCCCAAATAGCAAAACAAATTGCGGCTTTAATGAAATATTTAAAAAATCGGTCTAAAAAAACTACTTCGTTAAAATCTTGTAGAAGCATTAAGTGGGGTATAGAGATAAACTCGCAAAGTTGTAGTACGAATTCAAGATGGCGAAACAAAATAGCGGTAAAATAAACGTAAAAAAAATCTTATTCAACCGACTTTAAATTTTGTAGAAAAATTAAATGTGATATAGGTATAAACTGGTCATAACATGGTTTAACATGACGGAACAAAATGGCAGTGTGTGTCAATGTAAAAACTGCTTAGTCAATTCGTTTTAATTTACACCCCAAAAATCAAATGTGGTATAGGCAGAAACTGGTAAAATATTTACAGGAGTTCAATATAGTGGAACAAAACGGTGCTCAATATAGATGTTTCAAACGACAGTACTATTATGTTTTACTTAATGACTATGCACTAGTTCGGTCACGCTTCATTATTCCAAATAAAACGGAAGATTTGTAACGAAGGAAGTTCCAGCTAAAGAAAACAATTTTTTCACTAGTCGGGAAACTATATTGAAGCCACTTTGTCTATGAAGCTACTTCCCTGAAATATGTTAGATAGATTTAGTCTATTCGGTATTCTAGGCATATCCAGAAAAAATGTTTTAGGGGGTAGAAGCCTACATTATATTGTTCTTAGGTGTAAATTCTAGTACACATAATTAGGGCAGTTTGTAGACGTAGAGTATTTCCCCATCGAGGTAAAGTATAATAATAAATAGAAATCTTTCGCCGCCTTTGAAGATATAAATAAACCCCACACATTTAGATTAATATAATCTTAAACACTACCTATTGTTAAAATTCTAATATAGAACAAAATTTAATACCACATAAAACAAAAACAATTTAAAAAAAATACGAATTAAAAATAAGTTTATTCGGCTTGCTGCTATAAGACCGTTATCCATATTGATCATGGCTCGTGCGGGTTAAACATTAAAAAGCTTATTTTAGGCAAAGTCTGCCTTATTCTTATGTTGTTTTTGTACCCTATTTTCCGTAAAGTATATTTTTAATACAAATTTGAAATGTTTCTGGGAGGCTGGTGAGCATCTGCCCCCCCACCGCTGGCTACGCCAGTGGATGTATGTGTATGGGAAATATTCCAGAAAAAAGTTTTAATTCTGCGCGTATATCCGCGCGTTTAACACTGCAGCATATATACAGAGTTCTTAAACATGGACGCCACTGTTCCACGACGCTGGGCGTCGAACGAGCCGGCGCGGCGCCGAAATCATTTGCGAGATCCCAACGTAACCCAGATTTTACAGTCAGTCCTTATCTTAGGTGCACAGATGTTTTTCGCAAAGTAAATACTTCTGCTAAGTTGCGATTCCCAGTTAGAGGGAATTCGGAGAATTTAAAGCGTTGCTAGGCCGAATAAAATTTTGGTGTGCGAGATGAAGCGTAGTAAAAATTAGTTTATGAATTGATCATGTAAGTTAGACAAAGAGTTGCAAAATGATATTTTATTTTTATGAATGTGTAAAGAGAAGAACTATAGAGTATTATACATTTAATTTGATTATTAGCTCTAAGGTTTAGCCACGTTTCTTTGCAGCAGTAAATTCGGTCATCATATTATTGCTTGATATTAAGTAAATAATATAATCATTATAATTGCACAGCGGAAGCTGTGCTTACACATTCCAAGAATATTTGGTAAAAACTAAAAAGGGAAGCCGATGATATCTTGAAATCTATAAGTCTCTAAAAAGGGGTTTTTTACTTTAATTTAATCTTAGCAAAAATTATTAATTTTAGAATATTTTGGCATACACAGGATAATCCGATTTTATTATTAGTGTTACAATTTAATTCTCTATTTTAATACAAATTGTAAATATTTTTTTGTATAACCCATGTGTCAAAATTAATTTGTTCTCAAGTTATTGAGGTTTAAAAAGAGTCACTTCGGCAACTTTATTACCCTGTAGAATCCAAACAATTTTTCTTAGAACAAAACAGTTTGCACTTTTTTTTAGTTTTGAATTATTTACCTTTTGACATCAAATTCCGGTTTAATAGGAAGTCATAATTATTGACACTTCCGGTTAAACCAGACGTCATAATTTTTGATAGCCGAAGTTGGTGTCAAAAGAGAGATAATTTAACACTAAGATAGGCACACACTAAGTGTAAACCGTTGTGCTTTAATAAAATCTGTTTGGGTCTTACAGGGTAATAAATTTGACAAATAGACACTTTTTAAAGCTCAGTAACTCGAAAACAAATGATGCATAGTGGGTTTTACAATTTGTTTTATTAAAATCGGAAAATTAAATAATACATGAGATGTATATTCATTAAAAAATATGCTTATGTTATTAATAATAAAAGTGAACAAACCTATATACCTTTACCAAAATATTATAGAACTATTATTTTTTTTCCTAACATTAAAATGTTGTAAACTTTTTTCGTACTAACTCTTCTAGATTTCAAGACGACGCGGTAGCCGCCCTCTCTTTGCAATTGTACATCCGGTATTTGAGGCATCGTCCACTTGTCCGGTCAAAGAAAAAGACGTAGAGAAACAGTACAATGATTAATTAAGCCCATGTATAGAGTATTTATCCTAATTTAGTACATTTCTGTGTAAAACGTGATAGCGACTAAGAACTTCAAACATAATAATAAATAATATCCAAATTTTATTGCAATAGAAAAAAAACGGAAAATTGAGAAAAGATACGAACTTGTACAAGTAAAACAAAATACACAGAACACTAAACAAATATTTTTTCCCATAAAGTATCACAAGTAAGCAAAACTTTAATTTTTAAAACAGATTTGCGTTTACACTTTGATAGTTGTTATGTGACAGGGTTTTTCTTTATATCTTGAACGTGGTCTACAAGGTTTATTTTTAGGAGTTAGAAAAAAATTGTATATAGAAAATGGGCATGGAATTTGCTATTTTAAATAAAACTAAATAAAACATTCTGTATAATGTTATGCCGTTAAATATATCTCTTTTTACTGATTGTGATTAAGCCAGATATGAAAACTTTATCTTTAAAGACAGCTCAAAAATGTAACAAGAATTCTGCCATAAAAGGCAATTCACCAAATATAAAATATTACACAACTGGTCAAAGTACCAAATTAAATTCATACCATAAATGACGAGGTCCAGGATTCATAAATAGAGGAGATCGTGCGAAATAATAATAAACAACGATAAATATTACTACTATAGATTTGAAATTTGTAGTATAAATATTTCAAGTAATCTTAAGGAAGATTACTTGAGCTCTCTGACTTTATACCAGATTTTTTTTTGAACAGGAATCTACACTGGGAATCATCATACCCATCATTGACACCCCTTGCAACCCATGCTAAAGAAATAATGCCTGTGAAAGTTGTAGGATTTGTTCTGAACCCACCTTAACATAGACCCTACAGTCAGTCCTTACCTTAGGTAGATAGATGTTTTTCGCAAAATAAATATTCCTGCTAAGTGGCGATTTCCAGTTAAGGGGAATTCGGAGAATATATGCTAGTGTTTTTTTGGGTCATCACTTCTTTTCCCGCTCTGTTGAATTTGAGATTATGTAAAACTATGAATAACCTTTCTGGTTTTTAGTTATCAGTTATTTTCTGTGGGTGAGTGGCATGTAGCTGGTACTTTGTCCAGAATTGCGGAGGAGTCCAAGATTTGTAGCTACCCCACTTCGTTAACATACAACTCAAAACGTTGCTAGGCCGAATAAAATTTTGGTGTGCCAGACGAAGCGTAGTACAAATTAGTTTAGAATTGATCAAGTAAGTTAAAGACAGATAACGAAATGAAATTTTATTTTTGTTAATGTGTTGAATTCTAAATAGAACTATAGATAGATTACAGGAAAGTAGATATTATTACAATTAGCGTTGTACCAGGGAAGTTGTGGGTAAAAGCGAAATTACCGATTTTTTTTATTTGTTTTTAATTTCTTTTTAAATTATTATTATAACTACTTATTGTTCATAACTTTATTTACGTAGTCTATACAAAATGAAGTATGCCATTTAATATTGGGGGATGGGGTAGCCTCCCCCAATATTTTGTTCTGTTGGCAAAATCTTATTTTATGTTGGAATTATTTCATTTTTCAATAGATTATTAAAAAAGATTAAATTAAAATAATTTTGTTCAAAGCCGAAGCGTCCAAACTTAGAAAACAAAATATGAATGATACCAGGTAGCTACACAGTTTTGCTTAATAGGATTCCCACTAAAATTTTACCAGTTTATCTCTGTTTTACTCCTAACTTTGGTATAAATTTTGAAATCAATTGGCTAAGCAGTTTTTTGTACTGAATTTTTAACTTTTATTAGGCAGTTTATCTAAACATCAAACTTAGTATATATACAAAATATGCCGTTCATTCGGTAAGTAATTTTTCAGTAATATTTTTTTAACATTTTGTGACTTTGTTATTTTATTCAGCCTTTTTGAATTTGTTTCAAAATGCTACCATTCCATCCCCATATGACCATTGATTATTGACTAAAATTTTTAATCAATCGGATAAGTAGTTTTTGAGCTATGCGGAGCACAGACAGAAGCCATACCGACGGAATTAAAAACAAGTATTTCGGCATCTAGGAGACCTTAGACTCTTAAAACAAAATACATAAAACACAAAAGAAATTTTTTTCCCATAAAGCTGTATCACACATGAGCAAGTAAGCAAAATTTTATTTTTTAAAACACATTTTCTTTTGCACGTTAGTAATTGTTTTGGGGCAGTTAAAGCAAAAGTTTCAAATTATGTGTAAATTGCCAAAATAAATAATAAATGACAATTGGAAAGTAAAAAAAATGAGCATGGATTTTAATATTCTAAAGGAATACACCGAATACTATTATTTCATTAAATGTTTCTTTTTTTGTTGATATATGCCAGGTTTGATGCCTTTATCTTTAGTGAAAGCTGAACAATTTAATAAAAACTCACTAAGAGGCAATGTGTTAGTCATAAAAAAAACTTCTCTTCTAACAAAGGTGGGGCCAATACAAATACACTTCCCTTTACGGTATTTTTGTTAATTCCCTCAATTATCTTTGCAGATAAGGGTGCCAAACCTGGTATATATAGCCTGTACCTAATAAGAGTCCCATTTAATGAAAAAATATTATACATTGTGTTTTATTAGAAAAAAAATCAATTTTTAATTTTTTTACTTTTCACTTTCCAATTGTCGTTTGTTTACTTCTTTTTAGAAAATGCTGGCGTTTTAGATGAAATCTTAAAACTTTTGTATTTGGCATTTGTTTCTATCTTTAAACAGTTTGTAGACCTCATCCAAATATAATTAGGAACCCTGTAGAACGCTTAGCTAACGTGTAGTCACAGTTTAAGAAAGAATATATTAGACTCTGGTTTAGTGGCCTGTCGAGAACGTTTTGTTCGAGAAGTAAATTTCGGGCCCACATCGGAATGGGAAGTAGCACAATTTGGTATGTCAGTTTTGTGAACATAGAGACAAAACTGTTCCATTTTAGGCACACTTCGTGTCTAAAGAAGATCACATGAAAAGAAATAGAAACAATTTGGGGGCAGTTAAGTTCCTTTTTAGAAACTTTTCGGAAACAATAGTCAGATTCTAGCCATATTTTAACTACAATTAAAATTTATTTATTTTAACTAAGTTTTGGGTATTTTCAGGCGCAAGTTAGTAAATGTGCCTAAATTGTTCATAAATTGCTGCTTGGGATAACACTACTGAAAAGTTATTTCTCTTAGCTGCATCTACCACAGTTCTTTTGTTAGGGGAATAAATATTTATATGATGGCGAGCGTATTTCAAAAACCATACTACGCTTGCTGAAAGACAGCAAATTCCCACAATTCCAGATTTGCAAGTACAGTATTACCCGTAATTTTTATCTTGATGAAATCCCCAGTTGATATTTGGTGATATTCTAATTATAAATAATAAATTATTTATATTTAATCTAGCGTCGTATTCAAAATATATATTTGGAACGACATGTTCATCATCTTCCACATAAGATAATGATATTTTAAATTGGAGTATGCCAAGGATTTATGAAATAGGTTGGCATGCTCGTTCTACCATTTACTATGCTAGTGGAATCGCTGCATTTTGCATATGCTTTAATGGATAAACTGTGAATTTGATAAGGTATTTCGAAAATTTGTTTTAAATGCCCATTGCGGTATTCAACTATCTATCTTATTTTTGTAACCAACCGTGAAGAATTAATTTCTACTATTTTAAGTTGAATTCTTATACCCTAACTGTACGGGAATTTTCACTTAAATCCCGAGATGATTTGAAAATTCAGGATAATAGAGATCCAATACAAATTATCCGCATTAAACCATTGTGTAATACCATCGTTGCTTCACTATTACAACTTCCAGCAAATTAAAGCCCGCGAACTTCTAAGATGTATCCATCTAAGCAATTTGCAAAATCGATGACTTGTTGATTGACTCAGGTGTCACAATTTATGTGATATATAAAGATTTTGAGGTCCGATATTTACGACTTTCTCTATAGCAAAGCTAGTTCCTTTAAAATTCGCATAAAAACTCATTTAAAAATACTTGTCTAAGTTAACATGAAAACATCAACTTATTTATATCTATTTGCCTATTATATAAAGCTGCATTTTGAAAAGCGTTGAATAACTCTCTAAACTGTTAAAGCCTTGAATTTATTTTCGTTAAAGTTTTTATCCCTTATACCCCAAATACTTGTGGAATTTTAGTAAACATATTCTTCTATTCATGAGAATATCAATTATTTTTTCTAAAGGCATTACCATATTGATTTCATACAAAGGGGTGGCAAGTACCTGCAAATATAAAAACAACTTTCAGAACCGTCAGGTCTGGATCGGCTTGGGAGAGGGGGTTCGTCAGTATGTCAAGTTGTACTAAAGAACACATACAAAAAATTTAATTTCTCGGTATATTTTATTAAAAACAAAAAAAAAATCAATACCTACTGCTGAAATATGTTTTAAAAATTTCTTTTAAGTGCTCTGCACTTTGGTACTTATGTAATACTTATTTGTTAATTTTTGATAAACTTGTCTTCTTGCTAGGTTATTTCTAATTCAAATTCAAATTGTATATTCATGAAATGTAGGCATGTAGTGTTTTCTCATGTCGCAATTATATACATACCTATATATATATATATGTTTTAAAAATGTGTTTATATAATAATACCCTGTGTATTTTCTGCTGCATATGAATAGATGAATACTCTGCGTGACAAAAAAACGAATATTCTCAAAATTTTATCCCAAGCAGGAAAATGAGCTTAGATTTGGACACAACTTTTTCGTGTCTAAATTTAGTTCATTCATTTCCAATTACTTGTGTCTTAGTGTGAATTTACTACAAAAATGTATGGGATGTGTGTCGACATAATACCAACTAAATGTGTGTCTAAACTGACCCTATTCTAAAAATTGCCTAAAATTAAAGAATTTCGGGTCAAAATGTTTATAATACTACTTACTATCGTAGTGTACAAAGTGAAATAAAGAAGAACCAAAGAAAACTTGTTGAATTCATGAAATAAACAAAAAATCAGATGCCATCGACAGTTCAGTTTGTAATGATTGGGAAGTTTATTGTGACGCTTACAGTAATAGAGAAATTGAAGAAAAAATATCTGATGAACAAGAAACGAGAAACAAATTTTCTGTTTGTAGATAATTTAAAGCTATGAACACTTAAGATCATAGATCATGGACTAAATTAGATACTAAACCTATTACAATCTATTAATATTTTTTTCCTAGGGGCAGTAGAACATTACTTAATTCATGCCAATGGGGTTAGGGCAATACTGATATACACTTACATACATTTTAGGCATATAATGTCGCGAGTACCTTAAAAACTACCAAAATGTCTTGGTACATTGTTAGACACATATCTCTAAATTGTTACCTTCCGAATATGTGTCATTATAGGCAATTTTTCAAACAAATTCATTCGAAAGAGTGAGCCTTGTTTCTGATTTGGCAAAATAGAAATGTGTTACTAATTGGACACAATAAATAAATGCGCCATTTATTGTTGACAGAAGCCAATGCATTATACTAGAAAAATGGAAGGAAAAAAAGCCTATTTTAAATTACAATTTTTAATTCCTTTAAAGGCAAGAAAAGTGCCACTATTAACAAAAAAATTGAATGTACAGTACAAGTAAAGGTCACAAACCCTTACAATATTAATATTTGAAATTTAGCATCTGCAGACATTTTCAAAATCGATAAATTAGTTAAGTAAATAATTTCGTGGCTATTTATTAGTCAAAATATTAAGAGTAGAAATATATTTGCTATTTGGGATGTGGTTTAGCACACAATGGGTACCTAAATATAATTCTAAGCACAATTTGGATTACCGTTCGTGTCAGTTTTGTGAACATAGAGACAAAACTGTTCCATTTTAGGCACACTTCGTGTCTAAAGAAGATCACATGAAAAGAAATAGAAACAATTTGGGGGCAGTTAAGTTCCTTTTTAGAAACTTTTCGGAAACAATAGTCAGATTCTAGCCATATTTTAACTACAATTAAAATTTATTTATTTTAACTAAGTTTTGGGTATTTTCAGGCGCAAGTTACTAAATGTGCCTAAATTGTTCATACCGGGTTCTTAAATTGCTGCACTACTGAAAAGTTATTTCTCTTAGCTGCATCTACCACAGTTCTTTTGTTAGGGGAATAAATATTTATATGATGGCGAGCGTATTTCAAAAACCATACTACGCTTGCTGAAAGACAGCAAATTCCCACAGTTCCAGATTTGCAAGTACAGTATTACCCGTAATTTTTATCTTGATGAAATCCCCAGTTGATATTTGGTGATATTCTAATTATAAATAATAAATTATATATATTTAATCTAGCGTCGTATTCAAAATATATATTTGGAACGACATGTTCATCATCTTCCACATAAGATAATGATATTTTAAATTGGAGTATGCCAAGGATTTATGAAATAGGTTGGCATGCTCGTTCTACCATTTACTGTGCTAGTGGAATCGCTGAATTTTGCATATGCTTTAATGGATAAACTGTGAATTTGATAAGGTATTTCGAAAATTTGTTTTAAATGCCCATTGCGGTATTCAACTATCTATCTTATTTTTGTAACCAACCGTGAAGAATTAATTTCTACTATTTTAAGTTGAATTCTTATACCCTAACTGTACGGGAATTTTCACTTAAATCCCGAGATGATTTGAAAATTCAGGATAATAGAGATCCAATACAAATTATCCGCATTAAACCATTGTGTAATACCATCGTTGCTTCACTATTACAACTTTCAGCAAATTAAAGTCCGCGAACTTCTAAGATGTATCCATCTAAGCAATTTGCAAAATCGATGACTTGTTGATTGACTCAGGTGTCACAATTTATGTGATATATAGCAGCCAAGATTTTGAGGTCCGATATTTACGACTTTCTCTATAGCAAAGCTAGTTCCTTTAAAATTCGCATAAAAACTCATTTAAAAATACTTGTCTAAGTTAACATGAAAACATCAACTCTTATTTATATCTATTTGCCTATTATATAAAGCTGCATTTTGAAAAGCGTTGAATAACTCTCTAAACTGTTAAAGCCTTGAATTTATTTTCGTTAAAGTTTTTATCCCTTATACCCCAAATACTTGTGGAATTTTAGTAAACATATTCTTCTATTCATGAGAATATCAATTATTTTTTCGAAAGGCATTACCATATTGATTTCATACAAAGGGGTGGCAAGTACCTGCAAATATAAAAACAACTTTCAGAACCGTCAGGTCTGGATCGGCTTGGTAGAGCCGAATTTCATGCCTGATGCCACAAAAATCCAGTTTGGTAAGAAATGTTTCGAAGTTTTCCCCTTTTGAGTCTATTTTTGATTGGGAAATTGAACAGTCTGATTTAATATGTCTCTCAGACTAGTGTACAATAATTATTAGGTTACAACTTAAGTAAAAAGTTTTATTGGTACTGTGTTAATCATTTACCAAAATAAGTCCCTTTAGAAACCAGCAAAAAATATATTGTAGGTTATTAAAACACCCGCACCCCTATTGAATGAAATCTTTATTCATTTTTATTTGTCACCGCAGCGATTTCGTGTAACCAAATGTTTAGCTTTTTTATTTGTTAAATAGTCGTAGGCATATGGATATTTACCATACGTTCATTTTATGGTCTATATATTTGCCAGACGGTATGTTTGAAAACAGTTACCTATTATTCAAGGACAAGGGAAGTCATTAGTTATATGTTCATCTATATATTATCAACAAAAACACAACATAACAACGTAATTAAAATTTGCAGTTATCAAAATTAATTGTTCACAAAACGTTGTATGCGAAACCGTAACAATTAATTATGGCTTATTTGTTGTCAAAATATTTACATCTAATTATTTTAATTTATGATGATGATTCCCTCTGGCATATATAATCGGGAAATAATCTTCCAATATTTAAGTATCTTTCATTCAAATCTAAAATTAATATCACTACATATGTTATCTATACAAAGTGTGTTATTTCAATGCATACCTATACTTTCATTCATTTATTATACTGAGTTAATTTTAAATATTCCAGTAACTGAAGTAAATAGTAGTTTACCTAACAAGTGCGGAAAGTCCTATTTTTCCGCACGCAATTGAAGTAGGCCAAACGACGCGTACCGTAGTTCGGCCATCAATCGCGTGCGGAAAAGTCACTTTACGCACGTGTAAGGTACACTATTTTTTCTACAAACGTGTGGAAAAACCCAAAAGTTAAAAATAATCGTTTATTTATATCAAATATATAATAACAAATTAATTATTATTAACAACATGGATAGTAAACGTGTGCTTATTGTTGTAACCGTCGCCGAGGGGGTAACTTTTTGGTTGGAAGAGGTCGATTTGGTAGACTGTACTGGTGAAAGTTGGTGACTAGTGGAAGGAATGGCATTGAAGTTCAATACTTTATTGGATAGATTCTTTTAAAGACTTGTTGAGCTTTCTAAATAACCTTCTGCCACGGTTGAAGATTTTGCAACCTTCGAGGCGTTTGATATTTGTTATTCCTTCTCCGTAATCTGCAAGCATTGTGGCGGCTGAACGTCGGAAACTGTGGCCTGTATATAGTTTAGGATTTGGGAGCTTCAGATAACCTGCAATATTTGATGGCATTTTTCCAAAGGTGTTTATTCCGATGCGTTGTACTGTGCAAGCTCCTTTCTTGTACTTTGCAAAAAATAGTCTATGTGGGGTTTCTGGCTTTCTTAAAATTGCATATTTTCTGACCAATTTTGAATATTCTCCGCTTTCAGCTTCTTCAGATAGTACAAAGCTTCTAGAACGGTAATTTTTTGTTTTTGGAATATTTATTAATAAAATATTTCTTTTGTCTTCAATATGATCCAATGACATTTTTATTAGTTCTTCTCGGCGACAAGCGCCTGACAAACCAAGTATAGTAGCTACTTTAAAATGGAGATAAATTTCGTCAGGCGCTTCATTTATAAATTTAAAAATTTCCTCTTTTGGAAAAACTTTCGCCTTCTTTGGTCTAAATCTAATATAAAAAAACTTTGAAAAACTTGCTTAAATTTATGTTTTCATTGAGTTTGATCATACTTTTTAACATTGAATATCTGGACCAAAGCGTGTATGGCATACATGTTTTGGAAAGTTCGGCGAAATATGCCAAGGTTCTTTCAAAGTTTTGATATGCTTTTAGTTTGACACCAGGTTTTAAATAGAATATATTCTTTTTCATACCCTGACAGGATTTTGATGGTAGCAGATAGAAGTTTGCAGTTCTGGCTGCTTCCAACACTGACTCTGGCAAATCTTCGTCTGAAGAACCCATTAAAAGCACTTTTACTCTGGTTTTACTACGACAAAAATCTGCGGCAGCAAAATTGGTTTTGATTGACAATGAATGACACGCGTATTTTTACTTTTTGTCTATGGTGATTCAAACTGCCAAATAAAAAAGCAGAGGTTTATTATTGCTTAACACTGATTTTATAAGGCATAATACGAGAGCCATTAACCCGCCATCAGTAACGTACTTCAAAATCACATAGTCGGTAACGTGTTAGATTTTTCCTAAATCTAGTTCTGAATTAAAAATATTTTAGCACGTAGAATATTTTTATTAATAATTGTAAAAACAGTAACTAACTAATCTAAATTTGCTTGAAAGTCTTTAAAGTCAACATAAAATAAAAACACTAAAGTATTTAAAACTTGATATTAGGATAAGGACTAAAGCTAAAAGGTAATAAATTACAAAAAATATTTATATTTCTTCTCCAAGTGTAATGCAACCACGACAAGTAAAAATAGTTTCAGACGTATGTTCTTTACAATAGGGTTACTTGGCTCTTTCAAAGCGGGTATTCTTATCATCGAATCTAAGCCCTTGTACCAAAGTCTGAAAACGGCGCTGCGACATTGTAGCTAAAAAATATTCAGGAGGTGTTCCATCGCTATTCTACAGCTCGGCGGTATTTAGAAACTTAAATACAAGAGACCCAATAGAGCATTAATTTCTTCAAAATCTGTTGGCGAATAGTGTTTTCGCTCTTGTAGTCCTGTCTCATCTTTTTATTCGGTGATATGCAATAACGGAGAAATATCAGTCTATTATTGTTTTTGCAGTTTTAACAAAATATATTTTTAAATATTTAAAATCAGTAAGAAGAAAAATTTTTACATTTTAAAAAAATGGGCCTTCTTTTTTCGGCATCATTTTTTTCAGTGTTGCTCATGTGTATGCCATGTTCTGGAGGAGCGTGTTCAAAAAGATTGATGCATCTGAAATATACTGGCCCTATCTATCTCGTTTTCCTTTTCATTTTTAAAATTAAAGGTACAAGGGATTCTAAATATATTTGTTCCTTTTCACATAATACAATGGCTTGAAATAACTAAAACTAATATTACCAAATAACAGGAGAAAATAATTTAGAAAAAAAAATTTTTTATATCTATTTTGTTGAAAATTATAGCAGGATTCTAGCAAATTTATGTTCTTAAATCATTCTGCTAACTATCAGCGTATAAATATATTTTTAAATATTTAAAATCAGTAAGTACATTTTAAAAAAATGGGTTTTTTACTTGTCCGCACTAGTGAATATCTCATAAAAAAATTGCAGGCAGAGAAAGAAGTGCAAAATTGAAGGTCAAGATATTATTTACAAAAAAGATTCTACTCATTTTTTCCGCCATGTTTGTGGATTTTTGCGAAAAATTGATGACAAGTATGATTAATCTTTCCCTTCAACCTCCCAGCGACAAGAGACAATAATTTACAATAACTTCTTCAAGAATAAATATTTTTTGATGCTTCAAAAAGCGTTTGACAAATAAAAGCCGCAGCTTCAACATTTCTCGCTATTATGCGCTTCATTCAGTTAAATTCAGCATGTTTTCTCAGGTTGTCCGGTCAAATCATTTAGGCCTTTCCTTTTCCTCTTTTGTTTTCCCAAGATCTCCAGTAAACTATGTGTTTATTACATCTATCATTCGTTTACCCGCAGTTATGTTTCACAAAATTGTGTTTGTTTTTGCGTAGTTCATGATAGGGCCTATATTTCTAGATTCCAAGTCTTGTTATTTTAGGATTATATCAACGGTATAGGTACCTTAAATGGTTTAAATATTATCAATGTATTTAATTCATTTTTTTTATCCTAATTTAAATATTTAAAATATTTTTTCAGTGCCTGGTTAAAAATTTTGGTGATATTTTGCCTCCCTGTCTAACACCTCTATGTATCTGTGTCGGTTCTGTTTCTTCGTGGAATTTAATTATTGTTTTAGCTTTCCTATATATGACGCCATTATGAGCTGCATTTTTTATATTGTTTTGGATTATATATTTTGACTTGGGTAGAAGGTGCCTTACAGCTTTACTCACAGGTCATATTCATTTTTTTTTAATTGCAGTTATTTGAAACGTATGTTTTTTTTCAGAGAAAATATTACTTTACGTACCTGAAGAAAAATGTTTTAAAACACTTTTTCTTGACTTATAGGAATAGCAAATGTAATAAACAACCAGTGAGTGTGAATACGGTGAGTGGGCTGAGTGGAGTTCGGAGAAAAGTACTAGTTATTTAAAACTGTCAGATCCTACTGGTTTTACAAGTCTCTGTTTTCGACGTACCTCGCCCACGCTATTTGTAAATGCTGGAGGGGACCTTTAAATCTCTAGCTTCACGGGGGCTGGAAGTCGTGGATGTTTCGATAATTCTGTTCAAATCTTCAAGAAAAATTATTGATAATATTTTTGAAGTAAACCAAGTGCACCAACTACAACATCTTCCAGAGTTATCACTTCCAACTACTTTATTTCGAAGTCGATGTTTCCTGATGTTCATCATATACCATTAACATTACCTTTTAAGAAATCATGGTTCTTAGGTTTAGACCATATCAAATTGGAATTACTATCCGACGTTTCGCCTTCGATTGCACGAGACATCTTCAGGGATCTTTACTCCATGAGATCTGAACACTGAACTTTCAGTTAATTTGACACGGTCTAAACCAGCCATGTCAAACATGCGGCCCAGTGAGCATTTTTCTCCGGCCCAAATCAGTTTTGAAAACAGCCAGATAATGCGGCCCGCGAACAAGTTGAAAACCGTTTTTGGAAGTGCTTTTAAAGCGCAAGAAAAAATTATTTGTTTGATTTGTAATAGTACAGCCGGTGCCCCAAAATTATATAATATAAAACGTCACTATGATATTCATAAAACTATGTTTGACAAGTATACAAGCAATACAAGCATGGTCAGAAACGAAAAGTTAAATAAGTTAAAATCACGGTTGAAAGATCAGCAGCTTATGTTTACACGTCCAAAGCAAGAAAATGAATCTGTCCTTCAAGCGAGCTAGGTACTGTCGGAGTTGATCGTGAAATCATTTGTTGAAGGTGAATTTATAAAAGAGTGCCTTGTAAAGGCCGCGGAAATTGTAAGTCCCGGGAGCGTGAAGGCATTTCAAAATATATCTTTGCCCCGGAATACTGTCGCTGAAAGAGTTACTGAGTTGGCTGCCAATATAAGTGATCAGAAAAAAACAAAATCAGACTCTTTTATTGCATTTTCTATTGCCTGTGACGAAAGTACGGATGTGTGTGGTGTGGAGCAACTCGCTGTTTTTCTTCGTGCGGTTGATATAGATATCAATGTGTATGAAGAATCACTGGAATTAGTACCATTGCATGACAAGTGGGAAGGATATTTTCAATGCTGTTTATGGACTCCTGCAAAAGTGCAATTTAGATTTGTCAAAATGGCTTCGTTAAAATATTACTGACAAAGATCAGAAAAACGGGCAGTGACAAACCAAATTTTCATCATATTGTATAATCCACCAAGAAGTTTTATGCTCAAAAGTTATCAGGTTGGAAAATGTTTTAAAGTCAGTCACAAAATTATAAACTTCATAAGGTCACGAGGCCTTAATCAGCGACAGTTTTCTGCATTTTTACGTGATTTAGAAAGCGAGTACTCTGGTTTACTATATTATGCAGAGGTACGATGGCTTTCGTGTTCTATGGTATTCGACCGGTTTTGGAAACTCAAAGAAGAAATACGCGTTTTTATGGAAACAAAAGGAGATTTCAGCTTATTATGCGATGTACCTTTTTTACAAGATCTTTCATTTATGGTAGATATCACAAACACTTGTCGGACTTAAATACGAAATTGCAAGGACTACGTCAAGTTATTATAGATATGCATGATTATATGAAAGCTTTCAAGTGTAAGATGATGTTGTGGGAAAAACAGTTAGCAGAGGATAATCTGTCACATTTTCTGACTTGTAAGGCCTATCAGGAAAGCACATGTGTCCCAATATCATACAAAATATATTCAGAGAAAACGAGAAGCCTTCTGGCAGAATTTGAGAAGCGTTTTCAGGATTTTAAGACCCAAGAAAACAATTTTTCTCTATTTACTGGTCTTTTCACTATCGATATTGATAAAGTTCCCGCTCACTTGCAAATGAAAGTAATTGAGATTCAGTGTCAGACCCATTTAAAAAAAAATTTGATAGTGTTGGTACATTCGAATTTTATAAAAACTAGCCTGTTCAATACCAAGAAATGAGAATATTTGCTTGTAAAATCCTGTCAATATTTGGAAGTACCTATAAGTGTAAACAACTATTTTCTTTGATGAAAGGAAACAAATCTCCCGCGAGATCGCGATTGACGGACGCACACTTGGACGCAGTTTTAAAAGTTATTTCCACCGATAAATTCGCGCCACAAATAGACAACTTAATTAAAGACAAAAGATGTCAAATATCTGGCAAAAGAATTTAATGTTTGTAGTTTTTTGTAATATCCTTTTTATTGGAAAATTAATAAACAGACTTGTCCTATAATAGTACTTTTTCTCAAGATTTTCAGTAGTTTGTCTTCTTTAAGATAAGGTTTTGCGGCCCACCTAGTCGATGGTCTTCAGGCTTTTGGCCCACCAGTGACTATGATTTTGACATCTAAACTCAAGAACCATGATTTCTTAATTAACCAAAGTCGTGAAAGCTTCCGTTCTATATTAACATTACCAGCAATAATAGTAACACATAATTAGTAATAAGTAATACCGTTTAATACCCATCTATTTAGGGCATACATTTATTTCTTTATTTAATCCCATAAAGAAAAATTCGTTTTATTTTATTATACGTTTATGAGAGATCCAAAATAAACTTCAACATGCTTTGAAATTATTTTCTGCACTGATGCTGCAAAAGTCAACTTTCAATAACTGTTCTGTTGTCAGAAAAACTGTCATTCTTCACTATCGAAGAAAAGATACTTTTCGACCCGACAGTATTTGAAAGATGGTGATTCAAAAGAAAGTTGAAAAACAAAATCGACTTTTAAGTTATTTTATTTACAATCAACGATCTCTTCTCAGTTTTCAACACTAGTGTTCAAACTATTTTGTTCAAAACTAGTGTTGAAATGTAAATAGAAATAAAAGTTCTACTGAAGATTCTTTGTTATGGTAGGAAAAATGGTGTACATTTCTCGTATGAAAATGATTGTTTTCCCACAATCCCCCAAGAAAACTTATTTACTAGGCAGATAAAGTAGGCTTGCAAACAAATGATAACACACACTTGTGTGTTAGGAAAATAGCGTACAGTTGTATAATATCGTAAAATCTGCTTTGTTTATTAATATCAACCTTTTAAAAATAACTTATAATAACTAAATAAATAACTCTGTAATAAAAAAACATTATTTGTAATAATGCTCGCAGAAATAACGTTACTGATATAATAATTAAGAATATTATTAATCGATTACAACCTGTGACGCGTTGAACATTACAATGTTTCGAAGTAGGCTGTGACAGATAAAACAATAAAAAATAGACAATTACGCGTCATCGCCTGGCGCGTACTTAATCATTTATATTTTTAAAAGATATGTAATAAATAGGTGTTCTATATTAATTTTTTCTTGTGTTGTGCGTAAAATATCACATTCATATGTTTTATGCCACTTTCCATGCTCGTGATATACTATACGTTCGTAAAGCTTTTCATGAAGTATCTCACACTGAAACGTTTTGGAGGTCAAATAAAAAGAAATAGTATATTATATAACAAAATGTTGATAGTGAAAGCTTACAAACCATGAGGTATTTAGCACGAGGTACTGGTCGAGGTGAATTTGAAATCATTACTTAGTTTCACGCGAGTAATGTACACTATTTTTCCTAGGACCACAAAAAATCTTCACTAGAACTTTTATTTTATTAAATAGCGCCCTATAGTTGTTTGAATAAAATGAATATTAAATTCGTTTCCCTAATCCCAAGAAACACAAAAAGCAGACTTTTAATTGAATCGATACAGAGCGCAATTTATTTTGAAAATAACCAAATTATTTTTTTACTTTCAACACCTTGTAGATTGGAAAAAGCAAAATTTGAATAAAGCATATATTTAGCTCATTTATTTTTTTTGGTACAAATTATTCTTTTTTGTTTTGTAACAATATTACACTAGTCAATAAATAAGATTAAAAATTACGACTGATGTTATAATGGGGAAGTTTAAAGCATCGTAATTGCGAATTCAACAACCAAAATTGTCCACCATGTATAGATTTTGAGTCACAGAATGCATCAGTTATTTTTACTCTATTCCAAAATTTTTATATATAAGTTCAAACCAAGAAAAAGATCAAGATATTCTAAGGCTAAAAAGTTTTATTTGCAAAAATACACATGAAAATATATTTATAGTAAGTCTTTTGTAAATTACTTTTTGCAAATGTTGACTTTTATATTCCTGATCGCTTTCTTTCACAGGAAACAAACAATAATTCCCCATCATTTCTGGATCCCATGTGCCTTGGTGGCGTTGCTCCATTGTTAGTATATCTTGGTGGAACCTTTCTCCTTACTCGTCACTAACCGCACCAATATTTTCGAGACATGCGATAGCTTTGTTTCCTAAAAAGTCTGAAACAGTTCTTTTAAAAGATCTCCACGTAGCAAATTCAACAAATTAATAACGTTTTTTGATCAAACTTTTTATCCCTTAGTATTTTTCTAATTTGTTATTAAATATTCCTTCCTTAAGCTTAGCATCACTTAGATTAGGAAAAAAATGTTTAATGTGTTTAAACGCATCCGATTCTTTATCTAATGCGTTTACGAAATTTTTCAACAATCACAGTTTAATGTGTAATGGAGGTAATAGAACTTTTCTAGAATCAATAAGAGGTATATTAATTACGTTAGCTTGGCCTGGAACGAACTAATCTCTGTGAAGCTATTCTTTTACTTCGTAATGGTTCTGTGTTCCCCTGCAGACAAAGAAAACAGCAATATTTGGTAAATCCACCCTGAAGCCCTGGGTAACAGTCCTATGACTTTTAGGTCTCTACATGTCTATCATTTATACATCTCATAGCTTATTGCATTTAGAATAAGTGAGACATACTTTCGTATGTTTCTCTCATCTCAACTGCATCGGCAAGAGGAATAAAGAGTCTTTTGTTGCCATTATGGAGCAGAACTCTTTTTAAACCTATTTTAAAATAATCTATATCCGGGTTTTGTGCATAGCCTAATTTTTTCATAACACTATTTGTATTAACACAAACACACATTTTATTTTGCATCGTGAAAAACGAAAATAGCTCCTAGTAAACTAAATATTGTAACTTGGTTCCAGTGGCTAGTAAATTCCATTGTTGTAATCTTAAACCTAACAGTTCAGCATTGTCTTTGGACAGGTGGAGATTCCGAACTATATCATTTAATTCAACTTGTTCGATTAAACGGGGTGTTTTTTCTTCACTTTCGGAAATATTAGAAAAGTCCTTTTCTAATACATTATCGGGTTCTGCCCTATCATCGTACATTTCTAAATCTTCCTCCCAATTTGCCGGGGGCACAAGAACTGATAAGCTTCTCCATGAAGAACCGGTCTTATTGCCGAGAGAATATCCGGATATTTAATATTATGTTTGCTCTTTCTTGAAAAACCAGGCATTTTTGTCATGCAAAAGTAACAATCGTTCAAATGATTTGTTGGTTCTCGCTAAATCATTGGAACTGGAAAGGGCATAGAAGAATATTTGCCATTTAACCAGTTACTGAAATTTGCTGTGGAGGTTTGACAATATATGACATATTCCAACAACACATCCAAAATACTTATGATAAGTTACTTTTGTAATTTTATTAATTGTCCTTTTCTGCGATTTAGAAATAAACTAACCACATATATAGCAAAAACTATCCGCGGGGTTCACACAGCCACGTTTCTGTACATTTTCGTACTGTCGCGTACGTCGGTTTACAGATATGATACTTCGTTTACAGATATGATACTTCGGTTACAGGCGACAAATAACTTTACTCAACACAAAGAAATCATTAATACAATACCTCTAGTATTTACAAAAAAACATCGAGTAACGTGAGTATTAGAAGCGACGACATAATTCCTGTATACAGGTGCTCTTGGGTAGGTAGCTGACCCTTCAACGAGTACTGGGTGTGGTGAAACACGGAATTACATGAGGTTTAATAGGTATCTTAGTTATATTAAGCCCTAGGGGGTTGAGAGTTTATAGATATGGGGTCACCCCCAGACACCCCATGCGGTGTTGCCAGATTGTACACAAGTTTTCTAACTTAGGGAAAACGTAAATTTAAGTGTGTAAAAAATCCACGTGTGTATTAACGCATACCGCAAATATAACTAACATTTAATAACTCAGAGAGGTTAAGGCTAAGACGATGCCCCTTCCTATACGTCTAAGCAACGCGGAGGCAGTAAACAACGTTTTATACCGGAACCCGAATTTATTTTTTTTTAATTCCAACCAACACTACTTTTTAAAATAATGTGTGATTAAAATACTTCCTAATTTTTGCTGAAAAAATTATACAATGATATAAATAACAAATATAAAAAATATACATCTGATATAAATAACAGAAATGTATCGATCGTTACATTCGACATATTGCCATTTTAAGAAAGTATAGATAAAATATTAACATACGGATCTTTTTTCTCATAGTCTTTGTATTTTCTAATAGGTGAGAGTAATTCATTAGTCTAATCCCATTGGACTCTTTTGTAAAAACGTTCCTGGGAATATTCGTTAAAAGACCTTTCACCTTTTTAAGCTGAGTCAATGTTAACTCAGAACGAATAGGTACTTTTTCTCTTCTCATCCTCTACAAGTTGTCACTTAGACTGGTATTGAATTCATTTTTGTGCTAGGTCTGAAACAACTTTCAAAGCTATCTCGAGAAACAGAAGGTTGACTGTCATCATAATATATGAAACAAATCTTTGTTTAACTAATGTTTTTGAACCTAATGACTTTAACATTTCTTAGAAAACTAATGTTGGTTTAATTTTTTTTGTGTATATATATTTTCTATCAGAAAGTTTTCCACTACCTATATTTGTATTTTGAAACCTGATTTTAACCAAAATTTATTTTTTTTAGAGAGCAGCTTTCCCAAGAAATATTATGCAAAAATAATCTGACCATCTAGAAATTTAAAATAACCACTCTAAAACATGGCCAAATGCCACTCGTCATCAAATTCAAATTTTGGCTTCTAGGATTACTACTTCTATGCTATATACTTGGCGTGGTGGTTCTGTCTGCAATATCACTACACGGATTAAAAAAGGGTCAGTTCCCTTTAAGTTCAAAGGTTAGTAAAAGTCATATTTTTTATGGTAGATTTTAGAAATAGATATTGTAATAGAGTCAATCTACCGGAATTTTGTATAAACATGTTCTCGATTAATTTTTGCACTGCACGAAGGTCGAAAGTAATTATTTGTGAGTTTTATAGAAAATTATTTTTGTTTTCAGATTTTTTTAACAAATGCATAAATATAGAGGTTTCTACTGGTCCAAGTGGAACAAAAAAAAATTCTCGATTTTCCATTTTCTGATAAAACTGTGTTGATTTCAGAAATCTATGTCTAATACATAACTTACAAAACAACAAAAACCGAATGGCTTAAAGAATTGCCTTCATAGTTTTACTTATTTTCCATTAATTTATATATCTAGTTTTAATGGTCACTAATAAGATGATATATCTGTAGTTTTTGTACAAACTGGCAAAATTGAATTATTTATTTTTTAAATGTGGGTTTTTATACTCTTGAAAATGGCATATTTAATAAAGCTTATTTTTAATCGAATAAAAAAAGAGTTCTTATTTTTAAATAAAATAAATAATTATTTTAAAAAATATAATTTCTTAGTTAAACAAATATTATTATTTGTTTAAATATGAAATATTTAAAAATCCAATATAATTATAATTCTTCTTTTTTGTTTAAAAATAAGACGTATGTAGTTATAGGTTTTTTCTTTTGAATATAACCGCTTTTTTCTCTACATTTCATTATAAAGAAAATTATTTAAAACAAAATAAACCCAATTTTATTAAAATTTCAATGTTATTTTTTTTAATTAAGAAATATTATGTATATAATAAACATTTTTTTAATGCCATTTTAATGAGAACAAAAACCTTACATTTAAAAAATAAAACAATCGATTTGTCAGGTTTGCACAAAAACTATACACGATTGAGCTTTCAAATTCAATTGTGGTTTTTAGCCCTTCTTTACAATCAACGCACATTGAAATTGCAATACGCTATTTGGGTAAAAATGAAGAACAAATTTCACCCAAAATTAGTAAAGAAAAATTAACTTTTCAATAATTTTAAGATGTATACAATAAATAAAAATACCTGTGAGTATCACAGAAGGAATAGGTATACTCTCTTACCAAAAATTCGGAAATGTAGATATTTCTGAACGTCTAGTAGAAATAAAAAATAATCTTACTTATACAACTATATTAAACCTATTAAAAAACCTAGTTAAAATACAATTTCTTGAAACTTTCAAAATTGAAAAAATAAATGTAAACGAACTCAATTTCGTTGATTATAATTCAAATGAACAATATTCTGGTAAAGACCTATATAACTAACTTAAAGCTAATTTAAAAAATCTAAGACTAGATCATTGCAATTACGAGGAGAAACAAAAAATAAAACAAAATGAAACTAAAAAATTAACTATGACTACTCTATTTATTTCAAAAGTTATAGATACCCGAAAATTTATAAAAAACAAGTAAAAGATCAAATTTCGAAGCTTTTAGCTCAAGAGATTATGAGAGAATCAAATTCTCCTATTAATCTCCAATCTGGATAGTTCCTAAAAAACTTGGCGCTTCAGGAAAGACGAAATATCGTCTAGTTTGTGACTTACGTCGTATCAATGACGTATCAGTAACTGACAAATTTCGGCTACCTAATATTACAGAAATTCTAGATAAATTAGGTAAAGCACAATATTTTTCTACATTAGATCTTGTTAACAGTTTTCATCAAATTGAAACGTGCGTAGAAGATATTCTGCATTTAATACAGATTTTTGGCAATTGCTACGTTAAATACAAAAACTGTTTTTTTAGTATTCTAAATTCGAAAATTTTGTAGTATTAAAAGAGGAAGGTAGTGAAGCCTCCTGCTTTTTAATATCCTTTTTTTTGTTTTGATCATGTAAAAAGCAAAAGTCTCTGCCTATTCTAGCATAACCCACATATATTTATTTTATTAATAAAATAACACACACACAAAACATGTATACTCCCAAATAACAAACGGATTTCATTATTTTGAACTATTCACTTTAATGGTTAAACTGAGATATAGTAATACATTTTTGTTATATCCTTCTAATTCACATATTATGGAATGGAACATGTAATATCGAGTCAAGTACCCTGTGCAGAAGCACTAATCGTTAGGTCTTTATCTTATTCCTTTTTCTTCCTTATTTTACTACCCATACAATATTATACGAAAAAAAATTATGACTGCTGCTCCTCAAGTAAAATATTTCAGTGACAAAATACCTCTCTGAGCTCTACCATCATAATATTATTTGACATTCACCAATATACGTAGCTTGAGTAAAAACCTCAAATCTGTCCATCAGTATCTCAATGCTGCAAGCCTCAGATTCTCTTCCTAACCAAGACCAAAATAAACCGTAAAAATACAACACATCAATTTTTTTTTCCTGGTTATGAACTTCTCCCATCATTCCGCTTGAACAGTGGTGTTCGCATCTAGGTTCATAGTTAGCTATCATGTACAAGACTTCTCAATCGTGAATCGAATAGATCCGATATCGTGAGCCTCAAATTAGCCGTTAAGACTTCCACAAAATTTATTTGTTGTATCTATCGCTCTCCCTCAGAAAATACAAGCTCTTCGACTTTCTTTCTGTTGAGGTGGATTTCCTAATCTCTAAATTCTCTTCCTATGAAATTATTATCCCGGAAGTTCATAATAAAGAATGGTTAGGTTCTACTAAAACCGATCTCCAAGCTAGAGCAGCAGAGGCTTTTGCAATCAGCCAATGTCATCAGAGAACCTATTTACTTCCCACGCATCGTCACACATAGCTAAAACCCATTGGACCTCTACAACAGGAAATTGTAGAAAACATACCACATCGTACAATTTAGCACTATAATTTAGCTGATTGGGTTAGTCTGACGGATTTCTACTCTTCTTTCCCTTAGAATGATGTTTCTAATTAGGTATAGAAACCTTTATACCACATTATATTAGAACTTTAAAACATTGGTTATCAAAACTCAGCTATTATGCCAGACTAGAGATAATCCATACTTTTAACAAGTTTCTTAAGAACCTTATTTCAGAAATCTACAAACTAGAAACTTGGCAGGAAATCATTAAGATCACGTAATTTCAATGCCAGAAACGTGTTTAACAAACGCATAAAATGCAAAGTTCATTCTTGCCAAAATGGTAGCCAATCTTTTTGATCGCTTGCCAAAAACATTAATCAGAACTTTTGCAGAAGCTACTTTCCACTCATAACTTCTGGTGATGAAATCGTCTTACTTCTAAAGCAAAAGCTGAGCGTTTTTCTTTTTCCATCGGGACCTGCTTTACAATGTACAATATGCCCGAAATTACCTTCAAGGTTAAAAAGGTACGACGCATTCCCTAAATACTTAATACCAAAAAATCCTCTGGCTTTGATTTCCTGTATTCCGTATCTAAATATAGTACGCTTCTGAACTGGCCCCTCCTCGTTACCAGGTTATTTCAAATGTCCTATGACAAGGGCAGTTTTCCTAAAAGCTAGAAATCTGCTTGTTTACAGCTTGTTCCCAAAAAGGAATCTAAAATTTTTCCCTATAGCTAACTACAGCCCCATATCTCTACTCCCAATCTCTAATCCCAATGCTGACGATAGTATATCCTATTCCAACATGCAATTTCTCAAACCTGTTTTCAAGAGTGAAATGAAAGGGGTACAGTAATGACCTTATCCTTAACCGACGATCTCATTAAAATTGTAGAATAGGGAGCAGAACTTTGCCCAGTTTAACCCTACTAAGATACAATCATGCTTACTATCTCATAAATTATCTCCCAATACCCTTATCATTTAAATGAATAACCAAATGATTGAAGCCAAGATTCCTTTAGCCTAGTCGGTATGGGAAAGAATTTCGCTGGCATGATCCTATCAACTCAATTGTCTTTTTTTCCGAGTTCGAAAATTATTTTCTTCTGCCAACTTGTATACTCTTTTTTCAACTTCGCAAATCAGAGCAGACTCACCTTCAATCTTTAAGATCTCCGACTCTGTCCAAAGAAGAGTTATTGGCCTGACTGATGATCCAAAAATCATAAAGAAGCTTGTATCACTAGAGCATAATTGAATTGTGGGAGAAATGTTTCTATTTTACAGATCCTACCTTGTATTCTGTTTTGATACACTACCATCCATTATACCTTCCTTAATCATTCTTGCCAGGGATACACGAGCATCGACCCACATGTATCCCTTCATCGTTAAACTACAAAGACCGAAGACCTTTCACTTTATTCGTTTTTGTATTCTGAGACGGTCCCGATTATGGAGTGTGTTATCAGCTTTCACTTTTTTCTTAATGTGCAAATCTTTAAATCCCGCATCAATAAACGTTCCCTCTCTTCGCTTAAAATAACCGCCGTAACTAGTATTTAGGCCTTCGGTCTTCGTGGTCTGCTTACAGATTAAACAATATCTTACTTATTAGTGACTACTGGAAGTATATTTTAATAAGTTTTTATCAAAATGCATTAAAATTAAGTAAGACTAGAACCAATATTTAGAAATTTTTTAAGAAAGTTTAAATTGTTAAAAGAAAAGAAGAAACGTCAATTTTCCATAAAAGTCACAAAAAAATTATTTCCGGTTGTAGTGTAATGCAAAAAATCAGGATTCCCTTCCTCTGTGAGGTCACCAGCGAGTTTATATAAAAAAAACTCCAACGGAAAAAGCAGTTTCTTTGTCACAAAAATCTGTAGATTGATTCCACTATTTGACATCTGTCTTTTGTTATAGCCAGTACTTCCTGAAAAAGCGGTGACATACCAAAAACCTCAATTACCACAAAGAGTTAGACATCACTTCGACTATAGCGCTGGCGCCTTTAGACCGGTTCTGAGAAAATCAAGAATTCAATGGTGTTCAGAATTAAAATTCATCCAGATGGATGAAATCCTTGCACGACAAAAACCTGTAGCTTTAGTTAGTTTTCCTGGTAGTGGAAATACCTGGTTAAGGTATTTGTTACAACAGGCAACAGGTACGTAAAACACTGCTTAATTCCAGTTGTGCCTAGTTAAGTTTGCTACCTAAGTAATAATTGTAAATCTTAGTTACAAAAATCGGTAAACTCGCTTTACTCCGAAGTTTTCTCGTAACGGATTCCACCACGCACGTGTAACACAGTATATATATATTTATATATATATATATATATATATATATATATATATATATATATATATATATATATATATATATATATATATATATATATATATATATATATATATATATATATATATATTTATATATACCGTAAAATGGGGTCAAAATGTGCCACTTTTTTAGGTTTTTATATTTTTGCGAAATTATTATGAGCAAAACCTAAAATGTCTGACTGAGAATATAACTTCATATGGTTTGAGAATGCAATACAGCATAAAGAAATATTAAAATGATTTTAGTTTTTTCAAAAAACTGTAAAAGATACTGGCACATTTTCACCCCCAGCTTTGGGGTGACTATGTGCCAGATCGGTTTTTAATGCATGTTCCATAAAGAAAGGCAAATGGCACATTCTCGCCTGAGCATTTTGAATGAATAAACATACATCTAAATAAATGTACACATCAAGGATAAAAAACATTTATTTTAGAAAAAAAAATGTTACAGAAACTAAAACCAAATTTGTGTTTAAGAATGTCACAAATAAGAAATAAACTAAGAACAAACATTTATCAAAAATAAATCTTAATAAAGTATGGTAGGTATTGTAATAAAATCAACTAAGATAATTCAGGCACTTTGAAGATTTCTCTCTTAGATATTTGACATGGACTGTTAATTTTTTTTTTAATTTCATCATAAGAGTACCAAATCGAATCTGGTTTTAGAGGCCACTTCCAGTTTCCACCACATTTTTCCATTGCTGAAATTAAAGCAGTATTATCTGCCACTTCTTTTACTTGACCTGGATAGAGTTGATTTTCATACATAACGAGTACATAGTCACCAACACTAACTTCACCTTTTTGCACATTTGTGCCAGGCATTTCAGTGGGAACCATATCCGTATCAGATTCACTTAGGCGAGGTGAATAGGGACTTTGATCGCTTTCTGCATAAGAAATATGTCCATTACTTTCGTTTTCGCTGTCAGATTCAGGATCAAAACTTTGAGGAAAAATGGGTTGTTTATGAATTTTTTTTGACGAAGTTAAAGGTTGATCCATCAAGCTCACTGACGTTATTTCCTGGTTCAAGTCGGCAGCGGTGATACTTTTTCCTGGTGCGACGTTAATTTTTCTTCTTTTTTTGTTTGCTCTTGTAGACGTGATGGTCTGCCTCTTTGAGTTAAGGTTTTCGATAAAGCTTTCACTAAGCAGTTCTTTTACTGCAGGTAAGGCTTCAATAGTATACATGGACAGTCTTTGCAATACTTGTTGCCGATTTGCAGGAAAAATACCGCATTTACGAAAGCCAGCCTTAAGATTATTAGCAGAATGTTCTTTTAAAGCATCCAAGAGTTGTTTTAGTAGTCCCGGAAATTCATCTTTGGGCACTGTCATACAGCGACTGTTGCGAATATTTTCCTTCCATTCATTCAAAACTTTTCGCCAAGCAATTTTAACCGGTCTGAAGAATGCTACATCTAACGGTTGTAACAAGTGAGTAGCATTTGGGGGCAAAGCAATAAAGGAAATATCATTTTCATGGCAAAGATCAATAACTTTAGCATTTATATGGGAACTTAAGTTGTCGCCGATTAGAACTTTTTTCCCTTGTTGTTTTTTTAAAATTGGGAGCATTAGACTTTCAAACCAGTTTTCAAAGCATTGAAAGTCAAACCAACCTGATTTTGTGCGGTTGTAATGACATTTCTCGGGGCCGTTTTCTGTCCAAGTGTTCCACATTTTTTCACTTTTATAAACAACATACACAGGTGCCAATTCACCATCTGCACTACCACACATCATTATGGACGTATTTGATTTAGATGAATTCTTTATATTTTCTGGATATTTACAGCCCCGTTTAACGAGGACTTTAGATACGCCTGGGTCATCTACTAGACAGGTTTCATCGTAGTTCCAGATATTTGAGGGAGGAACACCTTCAATTTCTTTTTCCAAGTTATTAAAAAACTCATTCACAACTTCCTCATTAACAGAAGCTCGACTGTAAGTAATATTCCTGGCGGTCCGGTTAGAAATTTGCTGTGCATGCCTCTTTACAAAAGAATTGGCCCATTCAGTACCAGGCAAATTGTTTTTATATTTCTCGACGGTCCTACCTTGCTTATCTAAAAAACTCTTGACGATGAATCGCAATTCTCGTTTATTTACAGGAAATCCATAACTGGATAGACTGACGACGTGTGCCACAATCACTGATTCTTCATCTTCACTGAAAACAGTCTGTCCTCCACTCTTCTTGGGAGCCTTGTTTTTTAACTTACTACTAATAACATTTCGATGAATACCATATTTGGCGGCAGCCCCACGAACAGAGATTCTTTTTTGCCTAATTTCATTTAATATTTGTTCCAGTGTCTCTGGACGATAATTTCTATAATGCCTTGTTCCTGGTTTTCTAACGTATTTGCGGGGCATCCTAAAAAAAAAATATCAAAAATGTATTTTTCTAACATCTATAAAATCTATACTTAAATATGGGGTGAAAATGTGTCACTAAACGGCACAATCTCACCCCACAAAATTTAAAAATATGGGGTGAGAATGTGCCACTCAACGGCACATTCTCACCCTGCAAATTTGCGCTTTAACCTCAAAATTTTTATAATTTGTAAAAATTAATATTAATTAAAACGAAATTAAGGCATATTCAAGATAAATAAGTAGGTAATCGAAATTTTTTACCTGAATGTCTGTATTTGTAACACAGGCTTCTCACCACTAGAAAGTATACCAACTTTTCGGAAACCGCGAAAACAGGTGTTATCAAACGAAGTCAGCGTCTGAACAAATAGCGGGCGATGCGCAGTTCCGGATAGCGCCACAAGGTGGCACAACTAGTTTAATTTTGAAGGTAAAGGCTGGTTTACATGACGGAAGCATGTCGGATCCGCAAAACTCAAATATCTGTTAAAAAACATTGTGGCACATTATCACCTCTGCAGGCACATTTTCACCCCAGTTTACGTATATATATATATATATATATATATATATATATATACCTATATATATATATATATATATATATATATATATATATATATATATATATATATATATATATATATATATATATATATATATATATATATATATATATATATATATATATATATATATATATATATATATATATATATATATATATATATATATATATTTAGCTACTCTGCGAACTGATAGACAGACAGACATACCAATGGAAACGAAAAACGTACTTTTTGGCATCTAGGGATTATTTTTCTTTATTATTATTCTACATTAATTATTCTTATTAAGTAGTTTTATTAGGCTTTTATTTTTTAAATATTTTATGTGCTATTTTGTTTCACCATCTTGAATTCTTACCAACATTTCACCAGGTGATTACTACGTAACAGTAAACTTTTGTGCAAAATTTGAGATAAATTGGATAAGTAGTTTTTTAGTAATAGTTTCTTTAACATTTGACTGACCGCCATTTTGTTTCGACATATTGGATTTTTACCAAAATTTTACCAAGTGAATTTGAATTTTTGATCAAAATTTTAAGACGGACTGACGAAACTGAGAAAACGTTATTGTTTTTTGCCTAATACCTAGGGAGGGTTTAATTTATTTTATAAGTTTAACTCCTCCTTATGTACACCACTATTAGTTAGCACAACGCTAAAACACTGCTCTAGTTATTTTTAATTCATTCATCCATACACGTAGCTGGCCATTGTGCAACAATTCATTAAAATAAATTGAAGTCAATTAAATTATTGGCATACAAAAACATCGCGGGAATACTTTGTAGTATGACTGACCTGATCTCAAAATAAATTATTATTTGCAGTGCAGTTTTGCAGCACCTGAAAAATGGAAGCAAAACGTCAGATACTCCTTTCTCAAAAAATCCATCAGGTCATGAAACAGTATTTTATACAATTACACAAAAAATCGTTCCTGCGTTTTTAAACAACCAATTTTCGAAATTAAAAAAGAAAAACGAACTTGCATCATTATATTACTGAAATATTAGTTTAATAATGAGCTGGCGTTGAAACGTGTTTCTAAAAAATATTTAAGTTAAAATTTCAAGCAGTTATTTTTATAGTGAAGGTCGATTATGCAGATGAACAAATTAAATTAACTAATTCTATCATTTTATCACACATTATAAAAATACAAATTTTCCCATATTTGTGGGGAATAATCAAAACAACAACAGTAAAGAAAAACTAATTAGGTATCTCGTCTCATATCGGATAGATGCTTTGTTATAGGCCTAAACAATAATGTTAAAATCAATTATTAGTTACCCTAATTGCATAGTAAATATCGACAATATTTTAAATACGAATTGAAAAAAATGTGTAGGTATACATGTAGAGGGTTTTTCCGTACATTTTGAGACCCATTTACATAGTTTATGATTAAATATACCAGGCTTGATACCTTTATATTTAAAGGCAACCGAGAAAATTCGTGCCTTTCTAATTACCGTACTTATGTGTAGTATTAGTAGTGGTGTAGTAAAGACCAACCGAGATCAACAAATTTTTCGTTCGTTCCCTCCCCTTGTATAATGCTTTTCAGTAAAATTTGAGAAGACAAGATGCGAATAAAAACTATCTAGTGGGTTTTCCCATTATTGTCTCCACTGCATCCAGGATTTTCCTATTTCGGGAAGTCAGTGGCCAGGTTACAAATATTGAAATGGGTTGATACGAAAGTTTTATTTTTTTCAATTAGATACGGGTAATGTCTTTGTCACTGCACTTTCTTCACCTCTCTCGCTCATACTTGTCTTTATTTTCCTTGCCAGACCGCTGACCCAGTTACCTCTGCTATGACTTCAATTTTTTTCCGAATACCCGAGCTACTCTCAGCACATAAATGAAATGTGATATATGTATAAACTGGTACAAATTCAACATGACATAAAATGGCGGAATCCAATATGGTAGAACAAAATGGCGGCCAATAAAAATAGTTGATAAGACAGTATATATGTTATCAAATGACTTTGTGAGGAACTAAATTGAATCACACTTTACTATTTCTAATAAGAGGAATGATTCATGACGAGGAAATTTCTGGGTAATGGAAATTTACCGTTTTTTTTTTGTATATGTCATTGAGTACCTATCAAAAATTACAGCCAGATTTTAAGAAATTTGACCAGAATAATTTTTCAAAATGATTTTTCAAGGATTCTTGGTCTTACAACGTAAATGTTAGACACTTAAGTATGTATGCATAGGTATACCGAGAGCAAGAGGTGCGCCGCACCTGCCTGCATTTGATCCCATTATAACGAATCATCCATAAAAGATTACTAAAGATATTGTTGCAAAAATGCTGCTTGTAGTTATCCTAATATAAAACAGATGGCCTTTTTTAGCCGCTTGATAAATGGTTTGATTTAGCTTCTTAGGTGTCCCAGATTTAGGGCTGTCACGTTTTTGTTGGAAAAAAGCAGGACAATACGAAATTGTTTTTATTGTATTGGACCATGGAATATAACACAATCAGTGGAACTTAAGCTTCTGGAAGAACGACACAATATTAGCGCAAAGCGACCAAATTTCTCCATATCCTAAGTAAAAATACTAATAAAAAAATAATATTAAAAAAATACAGATGGAAGGAAAAAATCTGCACTGCTTAAACATATTTTTCGTTTGCTTTCGCCGCTTTTATGATTTTTTTCCACGCTCCGTTTTTAAATACTCATAGAAGGCATTGCACAACATATTAAAATTGAATTTAGCTAAGAGTTCAGCTTCGACAGTTTTCATTAATAGCGAGCCTCTCTCCTTTCTCCATACGTTGGTCATAAAAGTAAATATATATTCTGCGGAGGCATTGGAATGAGGTAAAAAGAAAGAAAAATTACAACTTCTTTCCAGATTTGTTCATTAATAAAAAACTGCACCCATTTTTGATCGCAATGTCCTCAAAATTAAAATCATTCTCCAAGGTCATGAACTCCAAAGATTTTAATGTATTTTCATCACAATTAAACCACTTCTGTAAATAGAGAATCATTGTTTCAAGAACTGCATCTGCTTCCTTTCCAAATATTGTTTTTTCATTATCACAACGCAGTAGTAAAATATTCTCAGCAGTTGACCCATAAAACTTCTCCCTTCGGCTCTCTTCTAATGCATTTTTTAATTCCGTCGTTACCGAATGCAATTCAGCCAAAAAAAATGAGTATTTTTAAAGTATTTTGATCGTTTTGTTAAATAAAGTTCCCACATTGCAAATGAAACCTAAATAGGCTTCAAATATATCACTCTCAAAAAAAGTCTTAGGAGAACCATCTAGAAGGCATATGCCTATGTACATCTTATTTAAGCCTTGCTTTATTGCATTATGAATAATGTGACAATTGCATCCCATTTTAGTATTTATGTACTTTAATTCAGTGAAGATGCTCTGATTTTAATCAAAATTCACCGACGCATTATCTGCAGAAAAAACTGTTATGTTACTTGCAGATAAACTGTTTTCTTTGATCAAATTGAGTAGTTTAGAGGCGATACTGGCCGAAGATTTGTCAGATAATTCAAAAAAAAAAAGAAGTTTCGTATGAACACCAGTGTCCTTTTTGAAATACTTGACAACTATCTTAGTATCACTGAAAATATCATAGGTACATTAAATCTTAATATATTTATTTGACGCATCTGTACTTATTGAAAAAAAGAGATTATCTTTTAGATCATCTAAAACATTCTGCTTGCTCTGTAGAACTAACACCTTTTGGGCGATTTCAGTGGATTTAGTTTTACCATAACTATATTTTTCAGCTATCTTCGAATCTCGGAGAATAGTTTTCCGTGGCTATAACCAGAAATATAACCGAAACTATGATTAATCGTGTGAAAAACTTCAGTAACCTCGGCGGCAGTAATCAAATGTTTCTCTAGTTTTCGAAATGTTGTTTTTCATTTTTCATTAAAACGTACCTTACGCTTACCTTTCTTAAGAAATACTTTGAAACTCGCTGACTCACGTATACTATACGCACACAACAGCCTACAGGGAAATACTATGTAAATAGCCGCACTTTTTTTGCAAGCAAGTATGGGACACCGATGATAGAAATGACACTCATTCAAATTAGTTCAACTCGTACTTACCTGCATTGCCATCTATTATACAATATCGTATTCACCTACACCGCCATCTATTATACAATCACATAAGCTTTAACTAAATAAATGCGTTAATCAAATTTCTTTTGCGTATAGAAGTATGGAGTTTCAAAAATCGGAAATTTGGCGTCCCGCCCAAGGGCTCAGAAAAAGCTCGCTCTGGCTTTGCTATACCTAATCAGAACGAACTTGCTCGGGATAATTCTCAGCCAGTGTGCTACTACTATTTACGATATGATAATTATTATCTTTTAGGTTACTTCACTGGTTCAGTGTACAGAGACTACGGTTTACTGAATAATGGATTTCCCGCAGAAAGTGTAGTAAATTCATCTGTACTAGTTGTGAAGACACATGAGTGGGGGTTTAGTGCTAGAGACAGATTTTCCAAAGCAGTTCTGTTAGTTCGAGCCCCAGACAAATCGATTCAGGCGGAATTTAACAGACAAAGTGGTGGGCATATTGGATTTGCCTCGCCTGAGAGGTACCGCCGATCTAACGGAAAATGTAAGTAATTTGTCATAACAGAATTAATTTTATAAAATTAGATCAAAAAATCAACTAGAACATTTTGACAAGTGAGATTATATATACCTTTTTCCAGGTATTTGCTTGAGAGAAAAATTAAAATACAGATATTGAAATTTCTAAAAGCAGATTGCGCCTTATTCTTAATAACCATATATGTATGTATTTCAAAAACTGATTCTCAGGAGTGATCCAAGACAGATTATACACCGAATAGACGGATCCGTCCAACAGAAAATAAAATTCCCAAAAATGGAACCCAATTTTGTATTGTAAACCGTATAAATGAGATTCATCGAGAGACTTTTGCGTAGCGCAAGGCCCAGAGTTGCCAGTCCGCAACGCACTGCATCCGATTGGTGTTCAGGTTAAGTTCGTTTATAGATCGGTTTGACGCTGTTACACAGAATAAAGCGGAATCTCTCTATTGTATTTCTGAACAAATAAATGGAAATGCATCGTCTGGTTAGACCGGGTGGTTTTCCTTGAATATTATTCGGGATCGATAAGAGGACAAAATTGGCTGGTATATATGTCGGTTATTTTAAAAGTTATTTAAAAATGTTAAAACGGGTCTTTATAGAACTTTTTGCGTGGTGTACTCAGATTTTTTCCGAAGGTCATACTTTTTGACATATTGACTTGCCTTTATTTAAATGGGTCAGCCTATATTTATTTTCATAAATAACGCCGCAAAATGCATTTTTCAATTTTCTTATGTAGGCGGCCATGGATATTTAACCATCCGTAACGCCGAGAACAAAATCCTTGCTCTCCAATCTTCTAATTAATTACTGTTATCTATTATTATCTATTATTGTTATTGTTATATTGTTTATTGTTCTTTTTGTAATTGCTGGTCTGGCTATTACTGCTATATTGATTATTAATATAGCTCAGAACCAGAAATTTGAATATTTTGAAAAATGTGATATGAATAATTGCTTCATAACAGGTTAGTTATCATTTATCATCGAAATATGTATTTTGGAATTTATTATTGCGTTAATTCTGTTACAGATATCCTGAAAGGAGACAACCCGAAAAAATTTCAATCAAATCTACGAAAATATAAGTCTGTTTGCAAGCCTATAAGAAAGAGAACGAGGAATCTGAGCTCTTATTCAAACAAATCCGGAAACATCATGTAGAAAAATGGAAAAAGATATTGGGGTACCCAAAACTACAGTGCAAATAATAATCCTAAAAAAAAAATCATAAATACACACCATACAAATTCAAACTAGTCCATCATTTTCACCCTGGTGACGCTGAGCTTAGATTGGAGTTCTGCAGATGGTTTTTAAGTATGAAAGCAGATCATGATTTTCGCAACAAAATTATTTGGTCGGATGAGGCACATTTTTCAAGCTCGAGAATTTTGAACTGATACAATACGCGCCTCTGGAGTCAGGAAAATCAACATATCTTTTTTCCTAGAGAACATCAGGGGAGATTTGGCTTCAATGCTTCCTGCTTTATTTTTATGAGAAAAATTATTTAGAAAATGTTTGAAGGAAATTTAAATTCAAATTTACAAATCCTAGAAGACATTTATATGCGAATTCTGGAAGATATCCCCCGGGCCTCCAGGCCACAATGCAGGAATTATCCTAATCTGGCTCAACCAACATTTTTCAAGAGAATGGCCGATGGCCACCACGATCTCCGGACCTTATGGTTCTAGATTTTTTTTTGTGGAGCTATTTAGAAAATAAAATGTATGCAAGGCAATATGACAATACGGAACAATTGAATAGCGGCCACTGAAAATGCGTTTGAACACTTGCAGAGACAATCTTTTTTATTAGAAAACGCTTTAAAAAGAATACAAAGACTTTGCCAAATATGTAGGACATATAATAGTAAACAATTTGAACAATATTTGTAAATTATATTTTTTTTACATTTTGTTAAAGTTTATCTTTTATATTTTTAATATTCTTCCATTAAATCCAATGTTACTCCCGTCTTAGTAATTTTACTTTTAGGATGAAGAAAAAAAATTCCAGAAAAAATAACTGAACTAAAATTGTTTATTTTATAACCAATTTAATAGCAAATAAGTAATTAGAACATACTCTTTTATGATAACAATGATATACCTACCATTTATGTTTTAGATTGGCAGCAGTTCGTTACAGATAATCTTCGGGGATGGCAGCAGCTTAATATGGATTGGCTGTACAATTTTACAGGACCTACTCATGTGATATTCTACGAACAATTAGTTGATAATACCGAAAATACCCTTAAAACTGTGATAAATTTTCTAGGAATGTACGTACCGGCCAAAAAATTTCAATGTGCAATAGATAGAAAAGAAGGCATATATCGGTAAGCAATAAAAAATGTGTCAAAAAAATATAACCGACTTAAAAAAAACAATAATATAAAAAAAATAATATTTTATTCGATCTTGGAAAAAAGTGTGCAACTAAAACCTATTTATTTACTAATTACATAACAAAAAAATTAACATTTTTGTATTGAGTGTCTTAAATCCTATTACCTCAACTGTATTGATTCTTTTTATTAATTTGATGAGGATTTCATAAAGTGAAATTTGTAAGTTGGAATACAATCTTATTTTTTACTTTTTAGAGCTTTATATATTTTCCACTTACATAGACGTTTTCGTTTTTGTTTGTGTCACTTCGACGATTTCTTAATTGAGATCTCCCTGGATACGAGCCTGCCCGATGAGGGGAAAGACCTAGAAATCGATCGCAGGAGGGGTATCCTGTGACACAATCGAAAGTAATGTCTTCTCGTAGGCCGCTTACTTGCAAAAATTATATATTCTTGCTTTTTGCATACATATATCCTTTTCGGGCCAAGAAAACTGAATAAGGGTGTGTGAAAACATATTTTTATTTCTATTTCATTTGTACCACGCATTTTACATGCATTCGCCAAAATCCTTATCGGTTACAACCGGAGCCTAAATAGGTAGTGCCAAGTGTTATGCTCGCCTGGTGGAACTTTTCCACTTACTTAGACGTTTTCGTTTTTGATTGTGTCACATCGATGATTTCTTACTTGAGACCTCCTAATCTCCTTGGATACAAGCCTGCCTGATGAGGGTAAAGGCTCAGAAATCGATCGCAGGAGGGGTATCCTGTGACACAATCCAAAGCAATGTCTTCTCGTAGGCAGCAAATATATATATATATATATATATATATATATATATATATATATTCTTAGTCCTTCACAGATGGAAAAGTACGATGTGTTTTCATTCCACTACTGTCGTTCTGAAAAGAACAGTTTTGCTGATGTTTCGCCAAAATCAAATTTGACATTTTCGAAACTTTTTTTTTCTCGCGTCTGAATAGAGACTGAAGTGTTAGTGACTGTGAAGCTTCACTAGCTATTACAAGTAGTCATGAATTTATTTATGATATACTTTGAGAAAGAAGCTCTTGAGAAAGCAAGTTTGAAGCCTAAATTATGGATTCGTTATGTGGGTGACATTTATTATATGGCAACATAGTTATACAGAACTCGAACATTTTCTGACTCACGTAAATTCAATGCCAGAATACAATTTAATCTAGAGTTAGAGGAAAACAAACTTCCATTTTTAGATGTTCTGTTCACAAAATTGCATAACGGACCTTGCGAATACATCGTGTATAGAAAATCAATACATACCGACAGATATTTAAGTGTAAAATCGCATCATCACCCAGTACAATCTCAAAATGTGGCCAATATCTAGATCCGTGCGATAACTGAAACACAGCACGAGCCAAAATGAACTTAATATAATATCTGGTGCTTCAAAGAAAAATTGCTACACAAATCGCACCTGTGCATTAATACACAGGGCTCCCGAACAACGAACAGCAAAAATTATGAACCAGGAAGGTAACAAGTAGTCTTACCATATGTAAAGGGCACAAAAGACAGAATCGGAAGAATTCCTAGAAAACACAACATATAAACATTACACAAGCCACAAACAACCATAGGTAAACTACTTGGAAACCCAAAATACAAAATCAATTTGGAAATCCATGGACTATAGAGCATTCCGTGACATGACAGTGAAAAGCTGTACGTACGGCAAACTAAAAGGCGAATATCTGCAAGAGTGAAAGAGCATAAACTCAGCATCGGGAACAAACAAACAACCTTAATCCTATACCTACATCATTAGGAAACCGACCACAAAATAAATTTCAGTGGGTGTTGGAAGATTGCCAATATAGAGCATTATAAGACTATAATAAACCGAGAAGACATGGAAATAGAAAAACAAGGTAATTTGAATAAAAGGAATGAATCACTAAAACTACCATCAGTATGGAAGATAATAATTGACAAATCTGAAACCACAAAAAAACAAATTAGAATTAGCGCAACAAAAACAGCAACATCGGGAAAACAGAAATAACGACCAACGGTCCCTCAGATATAATCTTCGGCCCCGGGTGGGGATATAAAAGGAAGCTTCGCAGTCACTACCATTTCAGTTTCTATTCGGACGCGAGAAAAAAAGCTTCGAAAAGGTCAAATGTGATTTTGGCAATACATTAGCAAAATTACTCTTTTCAGAAAGTAAGATATGTATTTAATCTTTTTCGCCCTTCCCCCTTTGACATCATCCTATTTATGCCCTTTATATTTATTTATACACTTAACTTATTGACACAAGAATCTTTTTGTGTCAAGAATGAAATTTTTAATATTTTAATCAAGATTTTTAATATCTTAAATAACCTCTCAGGAAACTATATTCCTCCCCCTGTAGATCGGAGGATGTATATGGTTCGCGAAAATTACTTTTTTAGATAATTCTACTTCATACATCAAAGGCAAAATGGTAAAGCATTTTTAAGCAACCGCGGAAACCTTTCCCCAGAAAAATATTTAAAATGGCACCTTCATTTTTATTTTTTCAACATGCTTGTTATGAGACCACCCCGGAACTACCTTGAATACTTGCTAGAAATTGGTCAAACTATCATGGGGTAATCGATATACACACATACAAAAACAATCGGTAAATTTCTTTACCCGGAACTTTCCTCGATATGATTTTCTTTTCATTTGTTAGGAATAGTGAAGTGTGACCCAATTAGTTCAGTACATAGTCACAGTATATATGTGTTACATACTGTGTATTTTCAAACATTTTTATTGGGCGCCATTTTTTCTGTCATATTGGATTCTTACAAATATTTCACCAGCTTCTACCTATACCACCCTTGACTTTTGGGCATAACTTAAAATACATTCAATATAATTAGTTTTTACATTGACACATACCGCCATTTTGGTACGTCATGTTGATTTCGTGCCAGTTTATCCCGTTTATTTTTTTTGCAAAATTTAAAGTGCATTGAACAAGACTTTTGTACGTTGATTTTTTTAAAATTCTCTTTGGCCGCCATTTTGTTTTGCCATCTTAAACTCGTATCACAATTTTGCCAGTTTATCCCACTATCACATTTAATTCTTACACAACAATTGAAATGAATTTAATAAGTAGTATTTTCAGGCTGATGTTTTAAATATTTTATTAGACCGCTATTTTGTTTTGCTGTCTTGAATTTATATCAAAATTTTACCAGTTTATTTCTATATAACACTTGATTTTTGAGGTAAATTATTTTTAGTAATATTTTTTTTTAAGTTACACTAAGCCGCCATCTTGTTCCGCCATATTGGATTTTTACCATAATATTACTAGGTTATCCCCATATGACCCTTAATTTTTGGCTGATATTTAGTCAATATGGTAAGTAGTTTACAAGATATGCCGCTAACTGACTCACAGACGGACCAACGGAATTAATAAAACATATTTTTTGGTATCGGGGGGCGCTAAAACGTGAAAATATGTAAGCCTGAGAAAGTGAAGTAGTTTTTTCAGGTTGAATTTTCCGCCATCCTGCATTCGTACCAAAATTTTACCAGTTGAACATAATACTTTGATGTTTGTGCAAAATTTGAGATAAATTGGATAAGTAGTTTTTTAATAATAATTTTTTTAACATTTCACATCATCCCTATATGACACTTAATTTTTTATCAAAATTTGAAGTCAATCGGGTAGGTAGTTTTTAAGCTATGCCGCGAACTCACAGACAGACGGAATTGATAAAACATATTTCTGGCATCTAGGGACGCTAAAACGTCGAGATGTAAAACCCGAAAGAATGATTTTTTTCACGATTACAAACAGTTTATTTCGCCGCCATTTTACTCGCCCATCCTGAATTAGTTCTACAGTTTTTCTAGTTGATCCCTATAACACAATTACTTATGGCACAAACTTGAATTAAGCAGTTTTTTCTGGCTGAATTCTTAAATATTGGATTCGTTCCAAAATATAACTGGTTAGGTCCAGCATAATACTTAATGTTTGTGCAACATTTGAGAGTAATTGAATAAGTAAGTTAAAATTTTTTTTTTTAATATTTCATTAGGTCGCCATTTTATTTCGCCTTATTGGATTTTTACCAAAATATTACCAGGTCATCCCCATATGACCTTTAATTTTTGACTAAAATTTGTAGTCAATCGGGTAAGGAGTTTTTTAGCTATGCCGCAAACAGACAGACAGAACAACCGAATTGCGAAAACGTGTTTTTCGGCATCTAGGGACCCTGAAACGTAAAGATCTGAAAAAAATCTCGGGGTGTGATCTTTTCACGATTACAAGACTTCCATTTTCTGAGGGAAGTAATACATGCAGTCGAATTGAGAAACTCTTCTTTACTAAAGTCGTTTAAAACTAACATATTACACCTGAAAACTGTTAAATAAAAAGTGGCCACCATATCCCAAGGCTTGACGATGTGGATATTTACTTACCACCTTAATAAGTAGTATTTAGTAGCATTAGTGTTTATTTTAATTTTTAAAGCTTTATGTAGACAACTATTGATAATAATCCTGTAATAAATAACCCAGCACGATAAAACTAAAATTTCAAAACTAGTAGAATCAATAATCAAACCACCGAATTATTTATCTTACGTTAAGGATAAATGGATATTCAGGTCTTTTTGAGGTTAGGAGTAGTAAATTTTGTAATTAATAAAATCACAGTAACATTTCGATATTTATTTAAATAAAAACGTACTTTCGTGTGGACATTTTAAACAATTATACAGATTAGAGGTGTCTACATCAGTCAATATGATTGCATAAAATGTATTTTAGAACAATATAAACAGAGTTTGATATAGAAAACATCTTAAACTAATTAACTTGTGGATATTTCTTTTATTAGTCGAACATTTCTCTTATTTCATAAAATATATAATTTTCCTGAGTTGATCATATGATTACTTCTTTTAGGAGAAAAAGAAGAGTTTTAAATTTTGACCCATTTACTGCTGAAATGAAGATTAAAATAAAAGAGGTTCAAGATAGAGTGTACGATGCTATCTACAAAATAGCGTCACCAGAGAAGCAAAAGAGGTGATAATTTACGTATATGTCTCCAACTAATATGTCAAGTGTATTAAAATTAGAAAAGTTCGATGTACATATACAGAGCGCCATCAATTTTCGGCCTAATTATGAGTATTAGAAATTATATAATTTTAGTTTTTAGTATTTATCAGGAATTAAATAGTAAGTGGCTGAAAATGTTCTATTTAATCTCGAATAAGCTATTCTGTTGAGTAAATGGTAATTTCAAGAACTAGAAATAGCAAAGATAGCTTAATGGGTTAAGTACTGATGACTTTGATAACGAAGAACTTTAAATCGGTGTGGATGTTTACAGACTCAGAAAATTTTATTTTCGAGAAAATTCAGCTTAAATGGTTCTTTGAGACAAATGTATCCCTAGAACTCTCTGATACTGTTTTGTCTAAATCCTTATAGCCAATTTTAAATCTTTTTGATAATTTATATTGTATTGGTTCAAGAATTATTATACAGGTTGTCTCTAAAAGTTTTGTATGAAACTCTACCACGTATTCCTGAGTCCACAATAAGACGGTCTAAGGCAAATTATTTCAGACTGAGGTATGTTCAACTTAGCTTAGTCCGCTAAAACGATTGCAAATAGCGGAACTTAACAAAATACAAAAATTATTAGATTATCTATGAGTAAAAAAGCTCTAAGACTACAAACAGTTTAAAAATATTATTTTTTTTGTGCAAAACATTTTGTGATTAATGGTATTATCAAGGCAGTGAAGTTTGTGGGCAAAATACAAAAAGTCAATCGGATTATTACAGGTAACGAAAATGGCTAAGAGACAAAAAATATTTTAAATAAAATTATTAACCCACAAATTAAGTTTAAAAGTTTTTTACCAATGAGTTAAAATATTCTAGATCTTTTGTATGAAATCGAACAAGATTTGAACACGCGCATAACACCTACTATCCAAAAAATAGGCCATAAAAACATTTTTTGCGATAGTAATTTACACACCAAATTTCATGTTAAACGTAACATATTTTTACTCAAAATAACATATTTATTATTTTATTTTGACGGGCGATAACTCCCTAATGAAGTACTTTCAGGCTGAGGTAAGTTAGCTTATAACCTTCTATTTTGGCATTAACACGTGTGTGTTAGAAAAATAATGTACAGAATTGTAGAATAACGTAAGGTCTGCTTTGTTGTTCCGAAGTAAGCTGGGTCAGGTAAAACAAAACACCAAATTACGCGTGATCAGCTGGCGCGTTACTTAATTTAAATATGGCTGTATGTCAATATAAAAAAACATCATCGTTTATGTTTTTAAAAGATACAGGGTGGTCCAGCAGTGCCTTTAAGTCCTCTAGCTCGGTTATTGTGGGAATTAGAAAAAAAATATACAAAAATTGTAGGTTGAGAGCTTCAACCTAAATTTATTTTCGATTAGACAGGGTTAAGGATAAGTTTTCCACAAACCAAACTTAAATTTTTAAAAATTTTTTTTGGCTATTCACTCAATATAGGGTTTGTGGGGTCTATACAGAGTCATTCAAGATTTATGGCCATTTCGAAAATATCAGAGGTATATTTAACGCCCTGTTTTTTAATGCCTTAGCATAAATCATTTAACATAGTAGACACTTCCAAATGTGGTCTTCTTTCAACTGCGGCATTTTTCTTTAGTATCCTTTAATAAAGGTAGACAGGGTAAATAAAAATCCTGGATGCAAATTTTCTCGATTAATTTAAATTGAACGCCGTGTGTATTAATATATTTTCAGATTTCTCCCTTTTTGGCCATTCACCTAATTTAGAGTTTGTGGGGTTTATACAGAGTCGTTCAAGATTAATGGCCACTTTTCGAAAATATTACAGGTACGTTTGACGTTAAGAGACTACCTATTTTGACTAGTTGTGCGAGTAAAATGAGTTTATTCAGTAGCGTTATAATGAAAATTATGTCTATTGATATTTCTATGTTTGTGGAATGTTGCTTAGTTAGTAAATAACACCAAAAGAATGAGCAAATCTTGGATCTCTTTGAATTTATTGTTGTGCTCAGTGACAAAAATCTAGTAGGCCTTATTTTAACAAATAAAATTACGCTGTTAAAAATACAAATTTGAATTGTTGATTAGGTTTTGTATTAAAAACTAAGTACAATTTCCATTGTCGCAAAGATGAATTTTAATAGAAAAAAAATGATCAATACGATTTATGTGTTTGTGAAGTGAGAAGAATTGTTTGTTAGCGACAAGAATATATCACGAAAAGTATCCCGATAGAAGACAACCACACAGAAGAGCTTTTGAAAGGCTTATGCAACGGTTTGATTAGAAGGGAATGTGGAATACACGAAAACTGATCAAGTCAAATGAGTAAACTCAAAAGTTATAGAAGACCCACATATTGGCTTAATAACAATTGCAAGTGAAACGGATGTGAGTTAAACCACTGTTCTACGAATTCATATAAGAATAAAAAAAGATTATTTAATTTCCTTTTTACATTTCAGGCTGTTAAGTCCTTTTATACTATCAGGAACTTTGTTGTAGAGACTATAGACCTGATAACTAAATGATCTTTCATATTGGGCCGTTATATGCGAAGGTGGCGATATTAGTTGTTTATGCCTTAAATCTAAGTTATGCGTATCGTACCTATATTTTTTGGTACAGATAGTTTAGACGTTTTTTTAAGGTTATTTTATTAAATAAGACTAAGCTATGAAGAGTTCGTCTTTCTTTCATGGAAAGCCACCCAATTTCTTTCATTTTTGCAGTCACACTCTTATCATACTTTCTTATGCTACCAATTAGACGGACACAGTAATTCTGAATACGCTAAATACGTTTCGCATCATATTCTAAAAGACATGGGCCATACACTACATCACAAAATGTAAATTGCGATAGAACTAAGAGTATTTTTAGGTTTACATTCAATAAATGACTCTGATTATATATTAGTTTAAGATTAGTAAAGGCTTTTTTAATACAATTATTTATATGTGTTGTAAATTTTAAATCTACGTTCATTGCCAGACCCAAGATCTTGGCATTAATGGAGTTTTCCAATCTTTCTGTACCTACAATAATGTTTTCTTGGCCTAGATATTGATTTCTTAAAGCTGAACGTCCAAACAGTAGCAATTAGCATTTTTTTTGGATTTAATTCCAAGCAATGTGTTTCGGAAACACCTACCAACATTCGAAGAACCTTGTTAAGTTTAATGCTACCCTCTAAAATCTGTTCTGGCTTAAAAGACAAAATAAATTTGTGAGTCATTAACGTAAAAGTGCAAACGCGAGTATTTACGATAAGAAGCTGGGACGTATACAGAGTAAAATAAAGAGGTCCTAAGATCGACCTTTGTGGAACGCCATTACAAATTTTTATTGGGTTGGTTTCCCGTCCATTTAGTTTCACAGACTGCATTCGTCCTGCAAGATAACTCTCTATCGTAACACAAGCATCATTAACAAACCCAAGGTATTTTAGAATAGCTAAAGGCAATTAATGATTTAGCTTGTCAAATGCTGTAGCGAGTAATCCAACAGGACAAGCACAGTAAGCTCACCACGATCTGCAGCCTGCAAGATATCGTCAGTTACTTTTAGGAAAGCAGTGGTACAACTGTGGTCCTTGCGAAATCCCGATTGTGTGGATGGTAACACGTTATAGGTTTCGATGTACTTACGTATTTGAGTATCTAGAACTCTTTCGAGGATTTTGACGTGGTTGGCAAGATACTTATGGGCCGAAGGTCTTAAAGTTTGCTTGGGTTTGAAACTTTAGGAATCGGGGAGCTTTTCCACAGATCAGGAAACGTACAGGTTTCTATACAGGTATTGATCAGATGTAAAATAAACGATATAATATATGGATAACAGTTACACTTTTAATAATATTAATTTTAATACATTAAAAGATGCTAGGTTATATTTTAAAAATCGTTTAAATATTTGTGTCGAACAAAACGATGGTCTTTTTGAACATATAATTAAGTAGTTTTTGCTGTTTTATACGATTTGTTACTTAGTATGGTTTTTTGATTATTATTTTTTTTTACTATACTACTAGTTTAAACTAGTTGTTAAGTTGTCCTTGCTGTCCTAACTACTATAAAACATGATTGGCTTGATCAGTTTTCGTATATTCTACATTTCCCGTCTCATCAAACCGTTGCATAATCTTTCAAAACGGTTTCTCGAGTCTGTGTTCTATCAGGATACTTTTCGTAATATATTCTTAATGCTAACAAACAATTCCGTTCACTTGCTCCCAACACATAAATTTGTAGTTGTGAAATTTTTGGATTAAATCTTTTTTTATTAGTGATAATTATTATTTGCTTAAGTTTGAAACTTTTTCAACCCATCCATGCTGGTATGAACAAATTAAAAAAAAACAGATGTTGAAAGAAGAATACTTTGCAATATTTTGCCGTAATAAATTGAGCCTCTAATATTTTCGAAAAGTGGTCAAACATCTTAAACAACTGTATAGACCCCACATACCCTATATAGGTTGAAAGGCCAAAAGGGGAATCAGAAAATATAATAATAAACAGGGCGTTCCATTTCAACTAATCGAGAAAATTTCCATCCAGGATTTTTATTTACCCTGTATACCGTTATTAAAGAATACTAAAGAAAAATACCGCAGTTGAAAGAAGACCACAGTTTTTACCATGCTAAAATGATTTATGCTAACGCTTTAAAAAAATACGGAGCGTTATAAGTACCTCTGATATTTTCAAAAAGTGGCCATAAATCTTAAATGACTCTGTATAAACCCCACAAACGTTATATTGGGTGAATGGCCAAAAAAGGAGGAATCTGAAAATAAAACAATATACCGGGTGTTTCATTTACAAAAATGTAAATTTGGTTTGTGGCAATTTTACCTCAACCTTGTATAATCGAAAATTATGTTAGGTTGTAGCTCTCAGCAGTTCCTAGAACTTTCGTAAACATTTTTTCGTTCTAATTATCACAACAACCTAGCTGTTGGACTTGAACGCACTGTGGCACCACCCTGTATGTAATAAATAAGTGTTCTTTATTAATTTTATCTTGTGTTGTCGGAAAAATATTGTACACAACTCTATCATATAACATATGAATGTTATGTTAAATTAGTCGCCTAATTTAACATAACACTCATATGTTATATGCCACTTCCTATGCTCGTTATGTAATGTACTATTATTAAAGACTTTAGCGAAAATGTTAATCTTCCTAAAAAATTTTGGCTTATTTTAAATATAATATTGATTAAAAAATGAAACCCCTTTACTAAAGAAACTAAAATTTGCTCATATTGTATGCATTGTAATTTTTTTTTAAATCAACCTACCTTAATTAACGTAATCTAATTAATATTTTGTTGTATTTAATTTATCAAAACTTAGTACGACTGCTGTTTCCTAGAAAGGCCATGTTAGCACATATGCCTTTACCAGTTTCTCTGAGTTTATTTATTCAAAAACGTTATTTTTCTAAGCGTGATTTGCATTTTTCGATTTACTCCACATTTAATAAAGAATGTTTCTTTGGGCAAATTTGGGTTCATTTAGATCTTTTGGTAGACACCCGAAATGTTTGATTTTTTGTAAGATGTATTTTTGTTAATTACATGGAAATTAAACAGTCCATTTAATAATTATGTGTTAATTTTAGTCTCCTCTGTTTCTTTAGGATTGCATGTTTAAAATAATTTTCTCTAGCTACTTAAGCACGCAAAACAATAAATCGTTTAATTTATTTTTTTTAGATGTCAAGTAATCCATATTGACCCATTTTATAAACTTCCGTTCTTTAGCACGATTTCGAATAATCCTTTACAATAGGTAAGGGTCCTTAACAGCCTCGGAAATAACTGCTGCTTTGTCGACGGAGTTAGTAATATAATTTGGTAATCGATAGTCGAAGGAAAAGTTTTACAATAGAAGTGATAACCAGCAAAGAAAATTGAGAGTTTGTTTCCTGAATTTTGATTTTAAAACACATAATTTTATTAACAAAAATAACCAAACAGACGCAACTAACTAGAAACCCGTTTGAAATGATACAGCTGAAAAGCTTAACAGAGTGGAAAAATTAAAGAAACGCGTTTTAATTTCCAAATTCAGCTTGGAAAAGCATATATTGCTACTGGTTCTCTTGACCTATTTAAGTAGTTCATTTTAACAATCCCTCTTACTCATAATATTTACACCACAAGCTTGAAGGGAATAAAAAAAATCAGTAATTACGCCTCCATCCAGAACTTTCCCTGTATACAGTTCGACTATGTACTGATGACCCAGTTTGTATCTGTATAAATTTATTTTGAAATAACTATACATAGGTCTTATAAACTCTTTTATTTTAAACTTAATATCGAACAGTTATACGGAATCATAAAATCTGTTATCTCTGTGTAGTGGATTTCTGTACGAGAGAAGTGGATATAGGCGAATTTATCCATTTTTTATATTGTTTTTTATATTGTACATTAATTTTATTTATTAGGCCACCATTTTATCCTTATGTCAATCTAATTTTTGTGCAAAATTTGAAGTCAACCGAATAAGGCTTTTTACGCTGATTTTTAAAACATTTTATAAGGCCAGTTGGTTTTCACCTGAACTCCAAAATACATACCAAAATTTTACCAATGCATTTTTATATCTCATTTATTTCTTTAATTAAGCCGCCCTTTTGTTGCGCCATCTTGGATTCCAGACCAAAATTTTAACAGTTCATCCTTACGTCACACTTAATTTTTGTGTAAAATTTGAGGTAAATAGAGTAAGTAGTTTTTTAGTAAAATATTCTCCAGCATTCTATTGTTCCGCAATATTGGATTATGATCAAAATCTTAGCATGTCAACCCCATATAACCCTTAATTAGTTTTTTAGCTATTTTTATGTTAGTTTTATGTCATCTAGGGTTCGTTAAACGTGAAGATCTGAAAAAATGCCGGAGTGTTATTTTTGCACAATTACAATTTATTTAGCCCCCATTATGTGCCGGCGTCTTTAATTATTACCAACATTTTACCATTTAATTTATATATTACACCTAATTCTTGCCCAATAGTTGTTTCAGACTGATTGACAATTGGATCAGTAGGTTTTTTGAAACTGATATTTTAAACCTTTCATTAGGCCGCCATTTAGTTTCACCATAATGGCTCCTCACCAAATTTTTACCATTTTATTCTTATATTACACTTGATATTTGTGCGAAATTTGGAAATAATCGATAAATTAGTTTTTTACCTAATTTTTTTAACATTTTATTAAGTCGCCATTTTGTTTCGCCTTTTTGGATTTGTACCAAAATTTTAACAGTTCATTTTATGAAGGAAAGAAAAAAGGTCCAGTACTTCACAATATTTTTATTATAGACTGTCCGACGCGTTTCGGCTCAACAGCCATTGTCAAGGATAGAATTATAGTATAAATACTATCTTCCCTCAGAAGTTCGTCACCAAATGGTCGGAAATAAGAGAAACGCTTAAGTTAAAACACATTTACAATACTATAACAACACAATTTGCAAACATTAGTACCTATATAAATTTGTAAATTGTGTTGTTATGGTATTGTGAACGTGTTTTAACTTAGGTGTTTCTCTTATTTCCGACCATTTATTTGGTATCACATCTAATTTTTCTGTAAATTTTGGAGCAAAAAAATACGTTGTTTTATAGTAATATTTTTTTACATTTTATTAGGATACCATTTTGTTCCGCCATATTGTTTTTTTACCAAAATGTAACAGTAACAGTAAATTCTAACGTCTTCTTCGTTAGAGATAGTTATAATAAACTCCTTTATATGAGAAACTTAGAATATACAAGGCCTCTGGAAATTTTCCTGGGTGGTTCTTTCAGAAGTTAAAATATGTATATTGAAATGTACAGACTTATCTAAAAAATAAGTGCATTTATATTTTATATCCTGATTTTTAGGTTTCTGGTAGTGTTTAACATCAGCAATAGAATTTATGTATTAAATATTTAAGATACGATGTAAAATAACAAATTTTTAGGAAGATACTTTAAAGATTTATACGTGAATTTAGGTTTTCTCGTAGTAAATAAGTGTAACTCTTAAGGATTTTAATCGTAATTATTTTTTTTAAATTCAATCAAAATATTTCAGTACAACAATAATCTTAAGTCTTATACTGTCTCTTTATAAGAAGAGGAGAAAGAGTGGTTAATAAGGATTTCCCTGCAGTATCATTGTGAGATGCCATTAACCTTTCGGAATACTGAAAAATAGAAAATTATCGGAAGATGTAGAATTTATAATTTTATGTGTGGCGGCAGTGTTGCCAACCCACGAAATATATCTGTTGTAAGGATTTTTTTTAAACAGTAAAGAATTAGGGAATATCTAGATTTCCAATTTATTATTTAAATAGACATTTTGTACTTTCCGATAATGACAAATTGTTAAGTCCGCCACTGGCACAATTATGTTCGGGATCGGCCGCTTACGCCTGGAACACAATGCAAATCCCCGTAATCATTTAACGTAACAAATAACCAACGAAAGCAAAACGTAAGAAGGAAGTACACATTGCGACATTGTGGTACAAAAATGGGTAATTATTTTTGACGTTGGAACTAAATATAAGTGTTTATCACCCATATTTCAAAGAACGTATCTAACAAATTATAAAAAAACACATAAAGAAGAGTCGTCCTTTGACGTAATTTGTGTAGTGTTCCACGCCTTAGAACCGAATCATTTGCGTCACGGCTAATCACAATTGGACAGAACGCACGGGGAAGTATAGGAGGCACAAAGTCTTTAATATTTGATTTGTTGGATGTAGAGAAGACTAGTACGATTTCACATTATTATTATTACCTATTAATACCGATTCCCGTTGAATTTTGAGTAAGATAAATCCATTTCTTGCAATGGAGAAAGTTGACGAATTGATCTCAATCGATTTACAACAAAGGTAAGTTTGTGCAAAATTATGTAAGAAATAGACAATAAGTATAAAGTACAAATTTCGCAAATAATTATTTAAATTGATTTCAACTTTCAGCGGTGATGAAAGCACATCGATTAAAAAAAGAAAAATTAGACATGAAATGTTGTTTTTTTGTTATTCTTTCTATGTAAGTTTAAGATTTACTGTATATAAACACGTTTTTTTTTAATTTGTATTTTTTACCACATAATAAATACTACTTACGAGTATACCAAGTTTTGGCTAATCTTGAAACTAGGGAATTCTAGAGATTTTTTAAGCATAAGTGTAGAGATTTTATGACTCGTCAGGTTGACAACACTGAACGGCGGAACAAAATGGCGGCCTCACAGAATGTTACAAGAATCATTTTTAAGAAACTACTTATCGAAGCGCCTCTGACAGATATCTCAAATTGTTGCTAGCTTCATTTAGTACGTGTACTCATTGTATCTAAAGCCGCATGGAGTAAAAAGCAAAAAAAAAAAAATTGCAACCTAGGCCGGAAAGTGTTTTTCATATTTTGTTTCAAACACGCTTGATCTTCCACGTCGACTTTCTATAGCATCGCATTTTTTTTTAATTCAGGTTCTCTATACCTTTTTCACTATTTTGTCTCGGAATAAGTTGCCAAACAAAGTGCAGAAAAGTAAAATATTTGTCATCATTTTTTTTGCTCTACAGAAGAGAAATTAATGGATGTTTACGAAGGAAAAATATATTTATCGCAAATTTATTTTGGAGTGACGACTCCTTTTTATATAGATTTCTATACTCTATTGCAGGTTGATAAATCGGGACAATTTTAGGTAAAATTGCCCTTGGTGACGAAACAAAAGGTGATGCAAGGATGATTTTAACTCTTGCTTAGTTTGTGATCTCTGTTGTTTTGTTGTTATGTATCAATCAAAGGTTGTGTTTTTAAAATGTGTATATAAATTACCATTAAATTGTAATAAAAGAGTTATTCTAGTCATTTTTATAAAAAATAATATTTGCTATTAACTATTACGTAGTGTACGTATATTTTTTTCAAGTGAAATAAAAATTATGGCTAATTTCTAAATGAGAGATGACAAGTTTGCCCCTGTTTCCCTCTGTGGACCTATTAATTAATAAATATTTCTGTCATCTCTTCAAAATCATGTTGTAAAAGTCCTGGGAAAAAACGTCCTCTAAAAATATTTATATTTATAGCAAGAGTCACTAGTTCTTTAAGTGCCTAATTAAATTTAGTTGCTTAGCTATATACAGTGTGAATAATTATATTTTATGATACAAGTGTGGTTACTAAGGTGGGCAATATAATCGATACACCGATTAATCGATGAACCGTTTCTCTATTAATCGATATTTTGATTATTTGATAAATCTATAAATCTATTAGACATTAAATCTATCACTTAATCGATAAATCAATACAAAACATAAAAACAATTTGTCGAATATATTGTGTAGTTGATTGCTCAATCATAGATATATCGCATAATTGATTTAATAATATACTCTTGTATGAGTAATCAACCAAATATATTAAGTTAAATTGCAACTAGTTGATATAGGAAATAATCGATGTTTATATTACGAAAATGTTCGGTTAATCGGAAAAAATTATTAATCAAAAAAGAAAATAGATTTATCGAATAATCTAAAAAAGTGAAAAATCGATTAATTGAAAAACGATATATCGAAAAAATCGATTAATCAAAAATTAATCTGTTAATCGATAAATTAAGAAAAACTTATTATTATTTTTAATAATCAATAATCGGCTTGAATAATGGCACATCTACAGTGATTACACATACAAGTATCTTAATGATTCATCGTACATTTGTTTACGAACTAGTATCTACTAACGCCCTAAGACTCATAAAGACGATCTACCAAACAAAGGCGAACGTTCGTATGCATACCAAATGTTTGTTATTTGGTTTCCCAATGCGAAAATGTAGGCATATATTTGTTACCATGCGTTCTCCATTCAACTTTGCCATGTCGCTTCGTCTGATTGTGGCTTCACATTAATTAGATTAATTTTTAAAACGTTTCGTTTTCAAAAAAAAAACAAAAAAACAGTTTTGATTTCACTCCAAGCACGCATTCAGAGGCTTCCCTAGACTTTTGATGTGGCGGGGGGGGGGGGGGGTCTAGGAGGAAAAATACTAACTCAAAATTGAAAAAAGTCAGACAGCCGGTTGCACAAAACTTAATTGCTGTTTAAAATATTTAACCGAGTTTTCGGATTTAACAAGCTGCTTATAGAAATCTAGGAACTCGCTGTCAAATTTGACATTCCGTTAAACATTCTAAATTTTAATTATGCTTTCTGCAACCGGCCGTAATTTAATTTTAATATAGTAGTAAATAGCTATTGTTTGTAAATATATGCCATAATTGATTTTGGTATAGTCAATACGTTGGGAAAAGTCTTCCCCTCAAGTGATGCCGCCAGACGAGACAAAATTAGTAAGCTCGTCTCGACTCGACTTTTAATAAAAGAAACCCTCACTTTATGAATACACACGTCTTTCCATTTCTGTCTAAGGATATTATTCCGTCAAAATGCATAAAATTTTTCAGATTTAATTTATTATAGTATATCAAATTTTGGATTATTTCAGTCTTTTGTGGTTTATATACATATATATATATATATATATATATATATATATATATATATATATATATATATATATATATATATAATTTTAATAATAAGCACAATAATATCATTTTTTAACTACATGATGTCCAGGCACACGATAAATAATTATCACTTAATTTTTGGCTCGTTAATATTTCTATGTGTAGGTTGTTCAAAAAAACATAAGGAACAAAAATAAATATACACATGGAATTGCTTGAATATTTTTTAATTATTCTTAAATTTAAATTAATTTTCAAATAAATAATTTTAACTCGCTAAAATAAAACGGAAACATTTCTAGCTAGACACAATAGTTGAAAATAAACATATCGAATTTAACGTTTAGATGCTTAAAGCACTCGACTAAAACATATACAAATCTTAAGCCTACCTTTCAATAGCGGCAAACCGTAAATAATATCCCGTCAATAACTAAATTGTATTTTTAGTTCAATGTGACCCTCTTAAGCCGTTTTATTTATTAATTTTATTTTTTTACAGTTTTCATAAACAGATTATTTATAAAAATTTAAAAAAATATATATAATTTTTTTTACTGGTTAGAAGAAACTTCTTCTTTTCACAATTTTCCAGAATATACAAAAGTCTAATAATATGTAACAAAAACATACTAATAACCGTTTAAGCTCCTCCCAGCAAAAGGGCCATTTATTGTATTATTATATTTGTCACGCAGTTGAACGTATCGCTACAAAATAGATAAATAATTCTTGTGGTATCAGTACATACCTACTTTTCGGTATCAGCCTATTTTGGTAAAGATTACCTATACCCTGGGAGAAAAGTTGGGTCGATTTATAAATTCCATTTTTGTTTAATGTTTAAATATTTATCATTTAGCATAAAAATGCAGCTCCGATAGCGAACACCATACTGTTACAACAGGTAGCCCTGGAAGAGTTCTAACTTGTAGCAAAAATAAATGTCAAAAATAGTTTTATCAATTTATTAGCAATTTATTGAAATACACACTAAGCAAATTACGATCATTTTATAAAGGCTGAAATTGTATATAGTGTTAAATTACGTATGTGACTATTCATACAAAGGGCTAGAAGATTTTGTAAACAAAAGGTTAAAGAGCTTTTACAAGGGACTAGCATACAGTGTGCGTGTTTGTAGCAATAATTTATGTTCAGTGAACATATTTATTTAACCTTAACGTATAGGTTATTTCATTCAAAGTCGAGATGAGATTTTTTAAGACGAGAAGATTTTTTAAAACGAGATGAGACGAGACGAGAATAAGCCTTAGTCTCGTCTCGTCTCGTGTCGCGGCATCACTGTTCCGCTCTTCCTTCCTCTACCCTTAGTGTAACATATTTCGCTTTTGGAATATATTTCAATTAAATATGAATCTATGAGAAATGACGTAGATAGTTTTTGAGCGAAATGGTAAAGAAATTAGAAAAGTTTGAAAAATCTACATTCTCAAAGAGGGCTTCAGTTATATTATTCTACGTATAAATGATTTTTTTTAACAGGAGCGTTTCACGAGAAATACATTCTATAATACAACCTCAAATAAGGCATATATTATGTTAAAAGGAATGTAGAGAAACTTCATTCCAAATGTAAATATTAAAGAAACATTGTACATTAAACACCTAATTCCAAAAACTTAAACCTCCGGAAAATATTCGTTTCTAATCTGCAATAATATTACAATTTTTAACAAAATATTAATTTAACAACTCATTGTTTCATTATTAAATCTACTGGCCCTTCGAAATCGATCGATAAAATGAAATAGCAATAATTTTATAATACTAATTCTTATTATTTGCAAAAATATTTATTGCAGCTTAGAGATATTCGACCCGTCTGTAACTTTAGAAATAACAAGTTTATTGTAATTATAAATTTTATATTTATTGTTTTTAATAATAAAAGTTTTTAAACTTTGATTCCTAGAGTGTCCTTTAAAAATAGCCCCAAGATATACCATTTAAATCAAAAATATTTCGTTTTAATGATGTAATATGAGGATGACTGCAACTGTACTACGGATGTTACTGAAAATAATAAATATAAAATATTTTTATTTATAACTCCCCTTTCGTTCTGCAAAACTATTGTATATGCAAGTCTTAAAGCCTTGATCAATTTTTAAATAGCTACGAGTGAGATTGAGACCCAATCGAAATTCGACCGCAACTATAATTTGAAAATTACACCTTAAAACAGCGCCTCCCATGTTTCAAGCCTTGGCGGTGTGGATATTTACAAATCACTTTAATAAATATTTTAGCAGCATTATTTATAGCACACAAAATCAACTCATAATAATTATATAATAACTGTCTCATCACGATAAAACTAAACTTCCAAAACTAAGTACACAGTAATATAGAAACAATAATCAAACCGCCGAAACTCCTGACAATCCTGTAATATTTGATGAATTCATTGGGTTGATTTATCTTACTCTTAGGCCCAGATTGATAAGTAAAGAAAGTCGTTAGTAACTAAGCACTACTATTGACTATTATTGCAGAACAGCCCAAGAGTGGGACCGACAAGGTCCGCCCTTGCCCTCACTACGTCTATCATCTACCTCTAATTAAATTTATCTATTACGGACTAATCTAAGATACCACTCCTTGGTGTGGCATCCGAGCTGATGTCTTTCACTATGGCCACTTGTGAAAGACACTGCTGTGTGGATAGAGTTAAGTAAATGCTTAATTGAATTATTTCTTTTTGATATAGGTATATATTTTAAGTGCTCATTGTATAGTTTTATCGACCAACTAATAAAATATAAAGTTAAATAAAATAAAATAATATCAAATTAAATAATCAAGCCTCATACACACAAATGATTATAGTCATAGCACTTTTTCGGACTTTACACATATATGTAGTCGGATGTAAGCTAAATGCAACAAACATGTATGTTTTATTTTAATTAAGACAAAATTTATTATGTACTATTAGTTTCATATCATTAGATATGGATTATTAGATTGGAACCATCAGATGTTCATTTTTATTGCATCATCAATTTTTTTAATTTTATTTTAGCGTATTTTAATTCATTTCTTCGCCGATCTTTAATATCTTAAAAAATTCAAAAATCAAAATTCAAAAAACGTTTATTTCTTCAATTAAAATGCAAAAAAAATACAAAAATTGAAGAAAAAGTCATGCAGTTCATAAAACTATGGCAAAGCCAGTACTAAAAAATTAAAAAAATAATATTATAAAATATAAAATTCCTCAAAACTATAACAATTTACGTTTAGAAGGTAGGTTTTTAGTCTTTTTTTAAAAATATTGACGTTAACAGCATCTCTAATATTTGCATCTAACTTGTTGAAAAACTTGCACCCTGTAAAGTAAATGTATTTTTGAAAAAGAGCAGATCGGTGATTAACAGGTAATAAAAGTGTTTTTAATCTGGTATTATAATTGTGGTCTGGCCTAACATCCTGAAAAGTAACTCTGTGCTGATAGACAAAGCAACAAACCTCGTAAATATATATACTTGCTACAGTCAAAATGTTCACATTTTTAAAAGCATTTCTACACGATTCTCTAAATTTTAGTCCAGCCACTATGCGTACAGCGTATTTTTGCATTATAAAAACTCTATCGACGCTAGCACTCATCCCCCAGTTTAATATTCCATATCTAATTCTTGAGTGTATGTTGGCGTAATAAAGCAATAAAAGTATTTCTTTACTGCAATGCATAGACATAAACTTAAGTGCGTAACAGCCACCACGCAACTTACTGCAAAGACCCTCAATATGCGGATTCCATTTTAAGTTATCGTCGAAAATGACTCCGAGCAGCTTAGATTGGTCTGCCGAGCGTAAATGCAAATCCCTTCCTTCAAACAGTTCCAAATGCACATTTTTGGGCTTAAGAGAGAAATTAATGATTGTCGTTTTATTTTTGTTTAATTTAAGTTTGTTTTTTTCTGACCAGTTCAAAATTTTAATATAAGTTTCTTCAGCAGTTAACTTTAACGATGTAGAGTCTTCTCTAACTATTAAAACATTGGTGTCGTCGGCGTAAGAAATCACGAAAGTATTTTCTGCAGAGTTATTGATAAAATTTATGAGGTCGTTGACAAAGACCAGAAAAAGAAAAGGACCCAAAATTGAGCCCTGGGGCTCACCCTTTTCAATAGACATGCAACTACTTTGCACGCCATTTACAGATACTATCTGCATTCTATTTGACAAATATGACTTAATAAAATTTAGCGGTTTACCTCTTACCCCGTATCTATAAAGTTTAGCGAGTAAAATATCGTGATTTACTACATCAAATGCCCGTGAAAAATCTATAAACATTCCCAACACAAGCAGTTTTTTATCAAGGGCCTCCACAATCAACTCGCACAACGCAGTTTCTGTGCTTTTCTTAGGGGTGAAACCATGCTGTGACGGCGAGAGTAATTTATTTCTATAGAAAAATGAAACAAGCTGATCTTTAATTATTAATTCAAAAATGCTGTTTAAAAGACTTATTCCACGGTAATTGTCGAAATTATTTTGGTCACCCTTTTTATGTAAAGGAATTACAGTAGCAAGTTTTAGCTCATCTGGGAAATATTCATTTTCAATTGAAATATTTATTAAATACGCAAGAACATCTGCAATAAATTCTTTACATTTTTTTAAAATATTATTAGAGATGCCATCGTGACCACTAGAACTAGAACTCTTAAGCCTACCTATAACATTTAACACATCTTCCTTACATATGGGCGATAAAAAAAATGATTTATTAGATAGAGGTATATTATGTTCCACAAAATCCAAATCTAAAGGCATGTTATCATTGAGCAATGTGAACTGTGTGTTAAACCGCTCGGCCATTTCATTATTAGACAACAAAGTACCGTTTATACTGATTTCAATATTATTCTTTCCTTCATTTTTCTGAATATTCTTTATGCACTGCCACATTGCTTTTGACTTGTTCTCTGCGTTTAGAATTTTCAAATCGTTTTTACTACACATAAAAAATTTTAGTTTTTCCCTGTAAATGCTATTCATTTGTTTAACTTAACTTCTTAATTTATACTTTATTTCTTTTGTCCATTATTCACTTTATATATATTTCATATTTTGCATGCATTTTATCAATATATTCCATTTTATTTTACAGTCTACTTCATCGGTTTCTGTTATACGTTTCACGTATGTATGCTCGACTTAACTGCTTCGTACAATTTAGTGCAAGATTTGAGACACCGTTTATATAAGAAAAACCGTTATTCGACTGCGGGTACCCTATGTGATTTCAGCAATAATCACTATTTTCATCATTATTCCTCATTTATTAAGCCACGCTCCCTTCCATAAGCCCATATAGCTTAGATAATGACGCTAACGCCCAAATTACCACTATTGAATAGGAAGGTGCTTTAATTATTTACATTCCTTAACAATTTGAGTATGATATTCACTGTTGCACATTCCATTTTATGTATCATACATTCTCCAATCTTTCTCATTTTCTTTGCAATTCCTAAACCTGTTATGGTTTTTGCGATCTTCAGCTATCGACTGAAGCTAAAGCAATAATATCTCTATAGAAATATCACCATAAATGATCGGAATGTTTTGTTTCATCAGCGCAAATCTTTCTTTCATTCTTGTTAATATCCGGATATATACGGTTTAATTTCAAACTTACCAGGGGTAGAAGTGACTTATATGTATATGCTGCTACTGTCTTCTTTTTGGTTTATTAAATGAAAATAGGTGTCACTTATGATAAGCATCAACTAAAAATTTGATGCCCTTTAAACATTGTCTAAGTAATTTATAGCACAAGAAGTAATTTTGTAGGATTGGTAAAATTTATTATTCTATCGATAGTAGTTGATACTCTAGCATAAATAAAGCTTTCAAAAAAAAATTCTGTTTACTCCTAAATATCGGTAATTAATATTAGGTATTATCGTTATATAGAGGATATTATTGCTTGAAGCTTAAAAAATCATAATGAATTTAAATAAATATGATCTAAAAGCTTATTCTGCATAATAATATTGTATTGAACTCTAGTTATCTTTAATGTTATCAGATAGTAATCAATTTCCATGATAATAAAAGGATATGTTATTTATTCGATATATTTTTATCAGAATCTTTGGGTTAAATTTAGTGTTCGTGTATTTTTATAAATGAATAATCATAAATTATAATGAATAAGCTAAAAAAAAAAAAAAAAACCAAAAAGGAGATATAAACCCACCTCCTCTGCCTCACCGTTGTTCGGCCATTGTTCATGACCGAAAAACGGTACATAAAATTAAGAGAATTTAAATTGTTCATTTATTAGAAATTTATTTAGTTATGTAAATTATTTAAATTTATTTATTGTAAATAATATTTAAAGAGCAAATTAATATTTTAGGATTTAATTTAATTAAAGACTTTAGTTTTATTTAGTTATGATATTTTTCTTTTAAAATTTATCTCCTTATGGTTAGAACACCATATGCCATTTTTTGAATTAGTATTGAATGTTTCGCGAGTTCTCCTTTAAATTTGGACTATTGTCCTGGAGGTACCTTTTACCCTCCTGTTAGCTTAAAGAAAGTTTACTTGATTTGAGTCTTGCAAATGTTACGGGCTTTGAACAAATGGCATATCTTGTCCTGCTTGTTTATTTACTTTATTAATAAATTGTAATACATTATCATATAGTATTTAGAATTCTTAACCTATGCAGATTAACTAAAAGCTTCTTCTTGTAACTTGTGCGCCGGATCTAATCGCCTTCTAGACGTCCCTCTACGAATGCCGTAATGTTGTCGACTGCTTCTTCACAAGCGAATGCCATTACCAATGGAAGATTCCTCTCTAGTTGTAGTTCCTCCCAGTGAAGTTCTTCATCTGGTATGCGAACATCCAACGGAATGTCTTCTTTTTTCCTATCGTACCAGTTTCTAAAATTGAGATTTAATTTGTCTATTAAGTTATTTCTTTCTAAGTTATATGTCTCGCAATTTAGTATCCTATGTGCTGGATCGTCTTCCGTTCCTATGTCTCCACATCTTCTGCATGAAGAGTTATTTGTTTTGCCTATTCTTTTGTTCTGTTTGTTTTGATTTCTATCATTTGCCTAAAGTTTACGCTCGGGAACATTTTGTGAGTTGTTCTGCCTGTATTTGATGTCTGCCATTGATTATTCCAGATCCTGTTTGTCCTGTCTCTTAATAATGTTTTTATTTTCCTTTTGCTTTTCCTTGGTTTAGGGTCTATTTGTAATCCATTTCTATTTATTTCTATTCCATTCCTGTGTTTCTTTAAGTCAATGGCTTCGTATATTAATTCTTCTAATGGAGGAATGTTCGCTATTATGGCTGCTGCCTCTGTTGAGGTCGAACAGTATGCTCCTGCTATTGTTCTAGCTATTTCCCCTCTTAGGGAATTGAGTTGTTGTTTAACTCTTGCTTGGTTTAATTTATTTTCAAATATAGTTGAGCAGTAGTTTAGCCTTGGCATTATGGCCGCTTTAAAAATTTTGCTTAATGATTTTTCTGGAATTTGAAAAAGTCTGGAGATTGTTCTTCTTAATTGCTGAAATGTGTTTTTGCAGTTCTTTACTATTTCTTTAATGTGCGGTAAAAATGTGAGTTTCTCATCTAGGTATATCCCCAGATATTTGAATATCTTTATTCTCTTAATCCTTTCTTCATCCATACGGAACGTGGGATTTCTTGTTAGTTTGGAATTAAAGTTTAGCCATTTACATTTATCTATTGAGAATTTTAACTTGTTTATTTTACTCCAATTATTTAGCCTGTCTAATGTGTGGGTTATTAGTTCCTGTAGTCTGATTGTATTATTTGCATTTATCACAATTGCCAAGTCATCTGCGTATGCTGTCAGCGAGATGTTATTTTCGTTGTTAAATTCTTCAAGCAATGGATCCATTATAAAGTTCCATAAGTCCGGTCCCAATTTTGAACCTTGCGGACATCCTTTAGAAAGTATTTTACTTGATTTATGATTTCCAATGTTTAACGTTATTTCTCTGTTTTGTAAGTAGTTTATTAATATCGAAATTGTATTCCTAGAGAAGTTTTTGTTTTTGAGATTTTCTATTAGTGTTGGCCACCATACGTTATCAAATGCACCTTTTATATCCATAAATATAGCGATATTGTATTTGAATTCTGAATTGAAATTTGTTATTAGTTTCTTTACTGCTTCTTCTGTACTCTTGCCTGTTACGAATCCTAACTGATTTTCGTGATGTATGTTTATTGTCTCGTTTAAAAGTTGTTTCCTGATGAAGTGTTCTAGCATTTTTCCCAGAGATGGAAGCAAAGTGATAGGTCTCAATGAGCCTATCTCCCCATCTGGTTTATTGGGCTTCGGGATTGTTATGAGTTTACCTTTTTTCCAGATATTAGGAAAATATGAATTGTGAATGCAATCGTTTAGTATTCTTGAAAGGTAGTCTGATATTACGACAGCTACTGTTCTTAATGTTATTCCCAGGATGCCATCCGGTCCTGGTGCTTTCCTTATATTCATGTTGATTAAATAGTCCTCTATTTCCTCCTTTGTTATAATTGCTATGTTTTCTAATTCGGGTAGTCCTAGTAAGATTTTAGATTGATCTCTTATTAGGCTTTGTTCTATGTTATCTTCGTTTGGGTCGTCGTTTCCTATTATTTCGCCCAGTATATATTCTGCAGTATCTTGAAAATCTGTAGTTGTGTTTCCATCTTGTTTTTTATATGTATTGTAGTGATTTTGTCTTTTTGTTATTTTGCCGTTTGTCAGTTTATATGGTAAGCTCCAAGGGTCGGCCCATAAGTTATCGCTTACAAAGTCATCCCAAGACTTGTTTTTTGATTTTAATATTTTCTTTTTTAATTTTTCGTTTAGTGTTAAGAACTGATCTTTTAAATTTTCTCTTTGATTGCTTCCTGGATAGCTTCTCTGGTATTCCCGTCTTTTCCTATTTGTGTCTATTTTTAATTTTTCGATCTGGTCATTCCACCAGACTGGTTTGTTTAGAAAAATTCGCTTTTTGGGTACTGTGTTTTCGTTTATATCCATTAATAGTTTTGTTATTGCTTCTGCTCTTGATTCAATGTTTGCTGTTGTTGGTTCCCAAACTATTTCTCTTTCTAAATTGTTTAATCCTGCTATAGCCATGTCTATTGCTTTGTTTAAATTAATCTTTGTTTTAAAATACGTGTTGATTGATTCCGTTTCCGTTTTTATTAGATTAATTTCAAAAGTTATTATTCTGTGGTCGCTTAAGGAGAGCGGGTGTACTTTCCAGTTGGTAATTATTTCTGAAGTTTGAAAGCTGCCAAGTGTCAAATCTATATTTGAGTTTCCGTGTATACTGCTATATGTAGTTAATTGTTCTTCTTGATTATTGTGAATAACTATCTGATTTTCTGATATAAAATTGGACAACAGATTGCCTCTGTTGTCCACTGTATTACAGTTCCAGTCTGGATGATGTGCGTTTGTATCTATGCCAAGTATTGTTCTGTTATTTAATTCTAGGATTTCTCTGATTTTTTGAAGTTCTAAATCTACTTGGAATTCTCTTGTTGGAAGCCAGTACATTGATCCGAGTATTATTTTATTTCCATGCCAGTCTATTTTGGTTATTATTGAAAGTGAGTTGCAAAATTGATTAAGTTTAATTGATTTGATATCTTTGTTTAAAATTAGTATGCAAGTTTGAAAGTGGATTTTTGTTTCAGCTATTAGGTCAGCCTTTACCGTTGATATTGGGAGAATGAATTTATCCTTAATCTTGTGTACATATGGGTCTTGTAGTAATAAAATGTCTACTTGATTTTTTATGGCGAAATTTACACACTCGATGGTTGCATTGAAACTATGATGCAAATTTTGTTGTAGTATGATTAGCTTATTCATCATCGGTGTTAAAATTTATGTTAGCTACGAGTTGTTCTATTTTCCTTTTGTATGCTGTGCATTTGTTATCCCTGGGCTTATGTTTGTTATCTTCAATTTTAGATTGTATGCATAGAATGCATTTGTGCGTTTCTGGTTTTTCCTTGTTTGGGCAATTCCTTGTGTCGTGTTTTTCTGCACATATTCCACATGCGATTGGGCTGTTGCATTTTGTTGCTGTGTGGCCATATCCTTGACAATTATAGCATTTGGTAATGTATATCTTTTCTTCTACGCTGCATGAATGCCAGTCTAAATATATTGAGTTAAGCTCAAGTAGTTTTTTCCTAATCATTGGGCTGACTTCAAATACCCAGTGTATATAATGCTTATCCCTTGGTCCAAATTTGTATATCGGAATTATAACTGAATCTTTGTGTAGGTTATTTTGCCTTATTATCTCTTTGCTGAGTGTTTCCTTGTTTATATTGCTCGGTATATTGTATATTGTAATTCTGGGATTTAATTTGTTTAGTGATTTGACTTCTAGCTTCATGTCTTTAATTTGTTTCAGGCTTTTAAGTTTATTGTGACATTCTTCCTTTGATTCTATTACAATGTTATTTTTCTTGTTTATGTATATTTTTGTAGGTCTGAAACCAACATCTGTGGGTCTGATTTGAGTTGTTAGTTTATTCTTTATGTCAGTTACATTTTCATTTGTGGTAGGTGTTAATTCCGTCTTGAATGTTTTGCTTGTTACTACTGGTTTTCGGATTCCTGCTACTTTAACCATAGGCTCTGCAGAAGATGTGGAGGGAGCAGATTCAACCACTTTTGCATATGTAGTTTTTTCCTGTTTATATATTATTTCTTGATTTTTCTGTAAGGTTTCTAATTTGCGCGCTTGTTCGGCTATGGTATCTTTTATATCCTTTATATAACTTTCTAATTTTATTTTTCCTTTTAAGATTTCCAGATTGTTACTGATTTTGCTTTGAATCTCCTTTAGATTATTTAATTCTTTCCCAAATAGTTTTCTTGAATCTTTGTCAATTTTGATGTTTGTTGCTAAAGTTTTTATTGTGCTATTTAAAATTTCCAGACTGCCTTCTATTTCTGTAAAATTGCTCAACGAGATTTGGCCCCTTTCGGAGCCAGTTGTATCGTACTCTATTCTCTTTCTTTTTTTCTTTATCGTTAAAGAGCTTGTGCTATCTTCTTTATCTTTTTGATGTTCTACTTCTTCCTCAGTTTCCATTTCTATTTCGCTGTTTTCTTCGCTATCTGACTCCATCGTCTGAAGGGGTTCGGATCCGGCGGAGCTTTGGGCTTCCCTGCCGCCCTACCCAGTTGGGGGGTTACCAATCCCCCAACAGCACCTCTTAGCCGTATATACGAGCTTATTGCGTACCAATCTGCTAGTCCGTCTTATTGCGTATAAGTCGTTGCCCACCAGAAGCCCACGTGGAGGGGGGTGCACGCCTTAACCAACAAATGTATCTAAATACTTTTGACAAAATTACGTCTTCCGGTAATAATCGCACCTCAGATAAACTTCATCGGTTACGATAATGCCACTGCGCAAAGCTATGAATAAGCTAAGACTTCATAACAGTCAATGACCCACTGAATTCAACATTTTATAGACGTGATGGAAGAAAATTTTAAAAATTATCTAGCTATCCTGGCAGGATCGCCATCTAATTTTTGATAAATTGATTGGGTTGATTTATCTTACTCTTAGGCCCAGATTGATAAGTAAGGAAAGTCTTTGGTAACTGAACACCACCAGACCGACAAGGTCCGCCCCTACCCTCACGAAAGATAATATTGTGCAATCATGTAAAAATGCCCATTGATATTCTCATATTCTACTATAAAATTTAATTTTTCTAAAAATACAACGCGTTACTTAATATTTATTGACTATCTGTTGAAGTGTGATTCAGAAAACTGACTAAATATATGTGGAAATTCAGAAACCCTTAAAATATTAATCGAAACAATATTTTAATCAATTATTAAAATTAAGAAATCACTGCTTTGACTACAACACTAGTTTTAAAGTTTATTGGGGTGATGTTCCTATATAATAAAAAAAAAAGAATATTATGCGATAAATAATTAAAAAATCTTTTAACTCCTATATTTATCTTTTAGTTTTAATTTACCTATTGTTACAATAGGTAAATTAAAAAATGTCAATACTATCTGTATTTAGTTATTTACCTATAGGTAACTAACGATATAAGATAAGTATTATTAAATATCGATATATAAACATGAACGGATAACTAATGAAGCAAAGGAGCCTGTTTGCTGTATTACGTGTATAATTCACAACATTAACCTTATCTTGGGCTATTGGCATCGGTTTTATAATCGGTGTGCAAAGCGCTTTTACTACTCTGACAAATAACTGAATTTGAATACAGCCCGATTCTGTATTTTTTTACATCTGGACGTGTACACAGGCATTACTGGCCTGCAAACATAATTTTATTACTCAATATTAACTTATCAAAGTTACCATTGCAACATAAAAATATCTGATAGTAATTGTTTCTTGAGGCCAATCATAAAAAAAAATAATTAGTGCATGAGAATCCGAAAAAAAAAAACATTTAGATTTCTCTTAAGATTAACTCAAAATGCACAAAGCGAAAAATGACTTTCTGCATCTAGTATAAAATACCGGCATCTAGTATGAAACCTTGACTAGGACTTCCCCTGGTACTGGACTTAAACTTAAATATTAAAAACAAATCACGTCACTGTATTTAAACATTCTTGCTCTTAACATAGTAAGATCTAAAGAAGAAGAAATTGAAGGCAAGCGGTTCGAAGATTCCCCGATTTTACGGACAAAAATACATAAAGTTAATGTACTTCAACGTCAGTGCAATAGGTGCGCCATATTACGAAATTGGTAAATATTTAGCCAATATCTTAAACCTTTTCACTAAACATTTCATAGAAAAGCTGAAAGATTGTATTTTAGATCCCGGTAATATTTTAGTCAATTTTGTTGTTAAATCGCTGTTTACAAATGTACCTATTGACGATTCAACTTCTATAATTTCTGACATATTTCAACTTAAAAACCTTGATTCAATCTTAAGTGACTGGATAACAGAATTTTAACGTCCACATATTTAAGTTTTTAAGGGACCTTTTATGAGTAAACCTCGGGTGCCGCGATGGGATATCCGCTCTCTGCTGTGGTGTCAAAGATTGAAACTGCTTTAAGCTCTGCTCTTTTACAACATAAAAGTTGGTTTAGATATGTAGATGATACTTTTGTAATATGGCCTCATGAAGAAGAAAATTTAACTATATTCTTAGATCATCTAAACCAACAACATTCTAATATAAAATTCACTATGGAAATTGAGTCAGATGATGCCATTCCCTTCTTTGATGTGTTAGTACAAAAGAAAGAGACTTAGGGTGCCCTAAGTCCTACTGTTTACAGGAAACTGACGTATACGGATAGATATTTAAATTTTAGTTCTCACCATCGTCCATGTGAAAAACAATCCGCCATTAATTCATTAGTCTTTAGGGCTTTGTCAATATGTGATACAAATTCAAATCCGAAAGAAACAGAAAAACTGACTGAAGCTTTAAAATCATACGGATATTGCACTGAAGATATTAGGCGTTCGATTAGGTATTATAATAATCCTAGACCTAAACCAGTATAGGATACTCAACCATAAAGTAGCGCAGTTTTATATTCTATTGAACATTCGCACAGTCTTTAGTACACACAAAAGAACTAAGCAATGCTTAAGGATACCAAAAGATGTCATTATTTTGCAATCAAAACGAGTTTATAACATTTCTCGTTCCTGCGGTAAAGTATATATTATTATAGGTGAAACTGGATGTTCTGTGTCTACTAGACTTATAGAACATGAAAGATGTATAAGTAAGAAACAAATTGTTCAATCCGCTGTCGCTGAACACCATCGCACAAAGACACATGATTAATGTAAAATATACCAAGATTCTTGCATTAGTCTGGAGTTATTATAAATTGGAAAATTACAGAATAAATTGAAATTATCAAGCACCAGAAGAAACCAATCATGACAGTGAGTCACACGTAGATGGGCACAGGTCGGGTATAAATACCTGAACTCTGCTCATCGGAGCTCATTTAGTGTCTTGATCTTGTGCAGTGAAGATCCCTGAGGATGCCTCACAGGCGAAACGTCGGAAAGTAATTCCAATTTGACATGGTCTAAACCCAAGAACTATGACTTCTTAATTCTTGCTCCTACCGAAAATGATCGCGCTCATGGACACTAGTTTTTGGACTAAAAGAATCCTATTAATTCATGCAAGTTAAAATTAAAAAAAAAAGTACTCGAGCACTACTTTAAAGCCCGATGCACCCTTTAGAAGTCCGTGCGATTCGTTTGCGACGATTCCGGCTTTTGGACGAGTCATCAAAGTAGGCTTTAAATTCGGTGAACCCTGCGACCGCTTCAAATCTCTTGTTTTTTTTTATCTATTGACAAGTCAGTATGAATTTAACACAGAAACACATGAAATTCATGCAGACGAATTAAATGAAAATTGATGCACAGTGTGGACGAAATATTCGTCAATTCGTTGATGTGCCAATGCATTAATCCATGTGGATTGACGAATCGCATTAACGAATCTTTTTTAGTTATAGATAGGTAATTTTCAAATATTTGATACATTAGTATAAATAAATTGTAAAAACACCATCCATAGTACAAATTATATAAAAAAACAAACAAATACTGCTTTTTAGATATATTTAATAGCAGTTTAATATAAGAAATATGTTTTAAAAAAATATTATGGCTAAAAATATATCGAAATTTTCTTAAACAACGGGGAAATACAGATAAAGTTTATGCGAAATTAACGTACTGATACCAGAATAAATAATGATGTTTGTCTTCTATGGTTAAGCTATCCACACCTAAAAATTAAACAATTTATTTTTAGTCCTAAATATATAGTAGAAACAAAAACATTCAACAAAAATTACGCTAAAAATATTAATTGAATCGTTACTTTATTGAAGCAAAACAAAGAAAAATATGTCTAACTGTATGTATAAGATAAATGAAAAGAACAAAAACATCCTATATAGAACTTACAAAGTGTAGAAAAAGAATCGACGCAAAAAATAAGTTTTATGTTGCTCAAAAATCTTAAAAATGTTCATGTGTTCTTTAAAACGAATGTTTATGGAGCGTTTAGTTTGCCCAACATATTTTATTATCATTACAGCTAATTTGATAGATGCCACCTCATCTCCTTAAGTTCCCAATAAGTTTATAGTAATCCCATATGATCCCAGATATACGAGAGGTTAAGAAAAAGTATTTAAAAACGTAGGTTTTTGAGTAGCCTACAAAACGTAGAACAGTTCGAAAAATCTCCTTGGAAACCCTAAAGACAAAGTCGACTTAAAGGAGAGGAGTGGCATCTATGAAATTAGCTGTAATGATTGAGATTTAAAATATGTTTTGCAAACTAAACGCTCCATAAACATTCGTTTTAAAGAACACGTGGCACATTTAAGATACGGAAGAACAGAAAAGTCAAGCGTTGCCCAACATGCTTTGGAAAACAATCACCAAATAGGAATAAATAATCTTAAGTTAATTAAAAATGTATCTAATAATAGATTATTGGATGCATTTGAGAGTATAGAAATAGGTAAATGTGGTAAGAAAGCACTAATTAAAGACAGAGGGCCTATTCCCTACAGTCCCCTCTATTGCTTACTTGACAACGGTGCAATCGGGTGCAACCAAGTGTGACAACATTTACCTATAACTAGTCTCGGTTATGATAACTTACTTTAGTTTATATCATCTACTGATAATGCTAACTGTTTGCGAAACGCGTGTCCAGAACGTAAGAAGTTGTGGTGTAGTGTGGTTAAAACTCTTCTATTTTGATCTATCTTCCACCACAAGTTCCAGTGTTAGGACTTAACATGGCTTCACGGTCAACGAAACAAAACCTTTATTGTAAGTACTGTACTAAGATTAGGTTAATAGCAGCAGATATTTGGTTTCTAAAATCATGCAAGTCTTTTTCAGTTTTCCCTAAATTCATTTCAGTCAAGATCTCTAAACAATCACCCGTTACTGGGAAGGTTGAATCTGTTGCCAAACAAAAGTGGCTAGATTTAGAAATTAAAAATCTGTATAGCAAACGAAGTATCCTTGAAATTGAAGCATACGGATTATTTAAAAACCTCACTTATAAGCTTAGTAATTTAGAATCTGAGCAATGGTTAGACTTCCAAAGAAAAATGTTCTTAGTTATCGATGCCAAATTTTTGAAGAAAATGTGTTCACTTAAAAATAAACTAAGAAAGTTGAAACCAAAAAAACAAATTTCTTCGGAAATCGAGAACATTGTAGAAAACCTTTCTTTTCAGTCCTTTGATAATAGAGAAATCGCCCTTTCGAATAAAGATTTGAATTTTGCAGAGCCTCCAGTAAAAAATAGTTTACCAACTATTATAGCGAATATCGAAATTTCCATTCAATACGTCCATGGTCAACTAAGGGATTCATTAGAGAGGCCTGCAGAAATCAAATCTCAAAAAACGTTGTTAACAACAAGTCAAAATATGTTTCTCGTAAAAATACTGAAGTTATCCAGGGACTGAAGAAAAAAGAATGTTTTTATTGAAAAGCTAACAAAGGAAATAAGGTTGTTACACTAGACAAAACAGATTATTTTGAAAAAATAGACAATTTCATTCAAACTGGTCCTTACGATTTAATTGAGAAAAACCCGTTAACAAAAATGATAACAGAAGTAAAAAGTACCTTAAAACAGTGTAAAAACCTTGTGTCCGATAAACTAAAATTCAAACTAACACATAGTAACCCACAGTTATCTACATTGAATTGCCTTGTAGTGTAGTTAGAACTCTTGTATTTTGATACAAACTTTATGTTATTTGAACTGTTAAACCTTTGGAGTTTTAATATGATAAAAACATACCAACTGGTGAAAGCTCGTCAAATGATGGAGGAGAAAATGGATCTGGGAAACTTGTTAAATTGTAAATCATCCAATAAATATTGTTTACTGTGTCTTGCTGGTACTGTCCAATAGCGGTAATATAATGTCCCATGTCTTCAAAGAGAGTAGCTTCAAAAATATAATGGGAATCCGCATCTGCTGCCAACTGAAAATATAATTTAGTAAAGTGTGTTTTTTATTGTTATTTTTTTAAATGTACAATAATCCTTAAAATATCTTAGATATACGTCTATGACACCCAAAATCTAATCCTCCTGAGACACTGATCTAAACTATTTTTGGTGCAAAATTGAAACAAATCGATTTAACCGTTCTCAAATCATCGTGCGTGTAAATTTTTATTACACACACATCCATGTGTTTCGTGTTCTAGAATCTAGAACGTAAAAAAAACAACTTATCTTTTTCCATAATTTTTGAGATTATAATACTTGTTTTATGTTGGCCATGTAGTATATTAATAATAGAATATATTGGCTGTTTTACGAGAAATAATAAATTAGAGTTTAAAAAATAGAAAACAGGCTGTGAGTAATGTACTAGAAAGTAGAAAATTATGTCATTTACTTAAAATATTTTGTTAGGATATATATTCTACTCTTGACAATTTCTTGACTAGGCAAAAAATCGTGAGCAGGGAGCTCGCCGAACCGTTTCCAGGGACAGGCAACAATATTCAAAAATAACTGATGATTAAAAAAAAGAAAGTCATCCGTAATCCACTTGGTGTATAAATGTAAACCCAAAAGCGACCTGAAGAAGATTCCATTTTGTCCAGGGGAGGTTTACCATAATATACAGGGTGTTTCCTAAGGTATGTCGAGAAATTCAAAGGGCGATTGTTTGCGTCATTTCATGATAAAAAGTTCCTATGATAACATGTCCTATCCTATGGATTATTTGTTTCCAATATACAGGGTGTTGAATGTTGTGATTTAAAAAAAAAATGTCTAAACTATTTCTGAACGACAGAATCTAGATATCTGTAAATTGGCATATGTTTATGCATGGCTTAGCCAATAATATGGTGGTAATACAAAGTTTTTTCTATCAATAGTGGCGTTCAATTGTGTATTTTAAACGGTCAAGTAAGTATCTTACTGACTTATTTTTGAAATTTTTATTATGTTTTTGGATAACCTAACTTATAGTAGTTCAAAAAGGTGTATTTTACAGTTTTGTCGTAAAATAAATACTTTTTGAGTATAAGGAAATCAAACACTAAGAACAATAAACTTCTTATAATAACTTTTCTAACTCAAAATGTAATAATAAATTTTAAAAATTATGTCTATTACGGGCCAGTTAACCAGTCTCAATCTCCGAATCATTGATTTTCTAACATTTTGGCGTGTGCCTAACAATTTCAAATGATTTAATAATTTAGTTCCGCAAATCGTTTTCATCAGCAATTGGTCTTACATACAATGATTTTAAATAACCCCAGAAAAAATAGTCCAAGGCATTCATATCCGGCGAGCGCGAAGGCCATGCATTTCCCGATCTCGAATTACCACATATCCAACGATGATTGTATTAATTAGTAAATATTCTAATAATACTGGCAATTAAGTCTGGAGAAAATTTAAGCACCTAGTGAGTCGTGCCTTTCAAGGAGGAAATATGGCCCAATAAAATAGTCTCTAATAATTCCAGCCCATATGTTGAATGAAAGTTGGTGCTGGAATCTAGACTCTACTATGGCATGTAGGTTTTCTTCCGCCCATAAGCGGTTATTATGGAAATTCATTATTATTGAATTTATCAACAAATTGGCTTTGTCGATGAAAATTGTTTCCTTCAAGAGTTTTCTATCTCGAGCGAGTATTTGAAGAACTCATTGACAAAATTCTAGACCTAGCCGAAAATCTTGGGGTAATCATGCTTGGATACGCGAGATATGGTACGGATATAGCTGATAATACTTTAATATACTCCATACAGTTTTATGGAATACATCTAATTCTGCTGCAATTTTTCTTGTACTGATTTCTTCAACTTAGCGTAGTAATTGTACCGTTCTAACAGTAGTTGGTCTTCCTGGAACATTAGTGTTTCACCCAGATGTACCAGTTTTATTTTGTAAAATGTGTAGACGTATACATGTTTTGTCGCATGGCAAAACTCTATCTGGAAATCATCATACTTTAGCATTTCCATCCGCCAGACCATAACAGTAATGTATATCGACTTTCTCTGTATTTGTAAACTCAGCAATAATTATTTGAGAAAATACAGTTTAAAATGTCAAAGTTACAGTTGAACAAAATCTAGGTATTTGCTGGGTTTAGCTCCTTGACATTGTTCAGTTTAATTTTCGTTTAAAGTGTTTGATTTCCTTTTCCTCGAAAACGGTTTACTTTACGAGAAAACTGTAACATACCTTTTTGAATTAACATTACTTAGGTTATGTGATTCTTTCTTGTCCGTTAAAATAAGCAGGTGCACGCCACTGGCGCTATGCTCATAGGAAAAACATTGCATTGACATTATATTATTAGGGCAACCCATGCATAAAGAAAGTTTTCCAAGCCAAGTTTCGAATCTATAGATTCTGTCGTTCAGAAATACTTTGAACATTTTTATAAAATATCACAATTTTTAACACCCTGTATCTCGGAAACAAATAATTTTAGGACATGTTTTCATAGGAACTTTTTATCAGGAAATGATCGCTTGAATTTCTCGATAACACTTAGGAAACACCCTGTATATGTAATATACAATATTTGCATTTTCCAAGGGGGCACGCCCCCCCCTTGTCTACCCCTCCGGGCGTTCGTAAGTGGGGTGAATATGTTTGTTTATACACTAACTAGGAGTACATGCTTCTGTACTCATTCAGTTTCGACAAAATCCCCACGCTTTTTGAAATTGAATTGTAGAAAAATATTTCCAGTAAATTACAGTATTTTCTACTTTTTAGTGCGTTACTGACAAAAGCCTGTTTTTTATTTTTTTAATTATAATTTATTTTTTGATGTTTTGTCTGAAAATATTTTTAACAAAACAAAGCAAATGAGCTCAAATTTGAGGGGTATTTAGCTAGTACCAGATCAGTGCGATGGAACCAAATTATGTATTTTACTTCTCAAAACAAACCAAATGTGCCCAAACTCGGAGAATTTACTAGCAGGTGCAAACGGTACCATTTTGGCATTATCGTGCTGATCAGATCAAGTCTATGGATGCAACAATTGCAAATTATTGTATTGTCAGAAGAATTACATACACTTACAAAATTTTCTATTGATACGATGTACACTTGCAAAATTTCAAATCGATACGACAATTGACAATTAGAAGTCAGTTAAAATCAATCGGGACTATTTGGTAACATCCAGTACCAACTTATTGTATTGTCGGCCGAATTATATACTACAAAATAGCAACTACTTAGATACGATAATTATTGTATTATCATCCGAATTATATACACCTGCAAAATTTGCAGGTCGATACGACATTTGGTTTAAATCGACTTCCTAGATTTATTTACATACATAGTTGTTATGGGTTATTAAAAGCTTTGGTAGCAAAGAAATGGATCCAGATTTTCCTAAGATTGAATTGTTGTTTGGCTGGAATTTTTAAACTAAAAAAATGGTTTGAAATTTATTTTTTTTTTCAGGTTCTTTGTTGCTTTACGGCACTGTACATCTCGTCGGCCCGTAAATATTTAGGGGCTCAGCCGATCTAAGCAGGACGACTCTGAAGAAAAATACGAATAATTTTTTTCACCGTAATCGTTCTTGAATAAACTTAACTGGCCGACTGTAACTTTATCTTATCATTATCGAACCTTACTTACCTTCATAACATCATAAAATGATGCATTTTTTGGAACGGACAAATTCAGTGTATATATTTCATTAGCATTTGTTCCCTCCCAGAGGGTGTAAGACACCTTAGCCTGTGATTTAGACTGTGTATAATCTGTTGAATAGGCTATATATTCTTTTACCACACACGTCAAACATAAAATAATAACCCATCTCATATTTTGGTTCGATATAGAATCCTAAAATTAAAATTTTTAAATATTTAAATACGTACAAAAAAAAAAGAAATTTAACAATAAATAAATAAAAACCTACCAATGTGTTGACCATTTTTGAAATAGCTATTTACGATACTAGTGTGAAAAATTTTGTTCTACGGGCAAAAAGTGACGTTTTCACCTCCATTTCACTGTGAAATAAATAAAAAAAAATTAAACAGGCATTTTTCACACTAGTATAATAAAATAGCTAATATGAACATGGAATGTATACTTATTTTTAACCCTCATAAAATTTCCAGTGAGTACATCACATTTGCATTGCATTTTTTTTGCTACAATCATGAAAATTTTTTTTTTTAAATGAAAGAATTGCATGATTGTAGCAAATGTAATCCATCATTTTAAATGAAACAAAAATCAAAGGTTTGAAAATAAAAATTAATAACAGGTAGGTACTTACCGTCAGAAGTATTAAAAACTTTATATACTAGGTAACTGGGGAATGCCTATCATTTTTATCTTACTGGGATTTATCAGTTTTATAGGGGAACTTAGAGTAATTCGATACAATTTATCGATATTTTTTTAAAATACTTTAAAAGTTGAATGACTGTCTAAACGTTATTATGGCAATTTTATAGACGATTTACGATTTATCTTGTGCTAAATAAAAAAAAAATATCTCTAGAAGTATACGAGGCATAAAAAAAAAATTAAAATTTAGGCACTTTTGAAAACGAAGCGTTTGCGGATTGGATCCCAATTCCAGGATACCCTATTAATAATAATAGGTTCTATTTTATAGATTATAATCCAAGAAACATCTGGTCTCTATGCAATGACGATAAAATGGTATTTTTGGATAAATAATAAACAACGCGTTATATTAATTATCTGATCTGGATGCACCGTTCTATGACGTTTTATGTATTTTTGCTCTATCTGTTCCGATTCGATATAGATGTTAAATTTGTGCGTATGTAATTGTTTTTTCTGCTCAAGTCAAAGTGAAATGATTATGCTGAGAGGAGAAATTTTGTCAACAAATTTTTCGCTTGGCATGGAAATTTGTCGCTTGTCAATTTCGCGAATGAATATTTCATAGATAAACCATTGATCAGTTTGCTATAACAGAATATTTTGATAAAATCACGAGCCGTCAAGACAATGATTTTATCAAAAACATGAGCGAAATTACCAAAAGGCCACCGCGAGAGTGTATAATAAAAAAAATTATATTTGTTTTGTCAAGTACCATTAAAGTACCGATATTGTCAGGTAAATACAGATTTTATTGCCGGTGTAAAACACTCTTTTGGAATGGTTATTTGAATATGAACATACTAGCAGAACTAGCGGCCGAAACGACTAAGGTGTTTTAACAAGGCTAGAAATATATAAACAGATGTTTAAATAGTAGTTAATAGGAATGGTAATGACCTGTCAAGCCATATCGAGTTACGCCATTAATAGGTTAAACCATCAAATTCATCTTCGTCAATTGATTATTCAACTTCCGAAGCACTAACTTCGCTAAATGTATCTAAATAATCATAATTTACGAATTAAAATACAAATTAGGTGCACGTTAAATATCAGGGGGCATATAGGCTTTCTTAAATTTTAGGAAAAGCTCACTTTCCTTGAGTGCAAAGACAGACGAAATAAGGTGTTTTCAATGATGTGTAATAAAAACATAATTTCCTTAAAGTACATAATAAATATTTCCTAATAGTTATTTTCCGTTGCCTGGAGTTGTAAGGATTACACTTAGTTGTTGCCAGGCAACGGGAAATAACTGTTAGGAAATATTGACTTTTCTTTAGAAAATGTTAATATTTCTGATCGATTTTTGGAAAACGTTTTTATGCACTGAAACATTGAATAAATTTACTCACTTGAGCAGACTGATGATTCGACTGCTATGAAATATTTATAGCAATCAACGTGGTATCCATTTGCAGCACCTATTTCTGCTAGCAACATTATGTCTTTGTATTTTGGGTTATGTTTTCTTCTGATAATCAAGATATTACGGCTGCATGATAGTGTTCTGACTGTAAACAATACTACATGTTTTGAAGTGTTTTTATCACAAATTACACAAATAAAGTTCGACCGCTCCATGGTTAATTCTACATAATAATGGTAATAAACTCTGTAATCTGATTGCTGAGAGTTTAAGATACAAATAAAATGTGTACTTATTTATTTATTTCTTATAAAAAATGCAGAATGAAGTTTAAAAATTAGTAATAAAAGATTTTGCAGTATAATTTAAGAAAATATCAATTAAAAAAATCTATAAATCCATTTCTCATTAATAAATCCACCTTTAATTAATGAATGGAACAAAATAAATGTAAATAAGTTAATAAAACAAGAAAGAAGATACCTTTAAAGATAAAAACGAAACACTGAAATTTGATTTAAAAATCTTTAGAATTATAAAAAGTATATAGAAAAAACATTATAACAGTTTATATCTCGAAAACGCAGCGGTTGCGGAGCTCGGTTTAAACACACCTTTTTCTTATTTTTATGAGATAAATCATTTCCCAGAGTTTTAGACATGAAAGAAGTTACATCCTATATGTATATATTTAAAATCTTGTTAACGAGATCTTTAACTTGATACTGACCACTATGGGGTTTTAAAGTGTATTTTATTCATGCTGCCCAAAATAACGCACTTTTACCGATACGTTGATAATTTTTTTCCCGAAACATAGTTTAGACCTCTCGCGGGATATAGAGCTTTTATCGTCTCATTAATGAAAATCAGTATAGGTCTATATTTTATAGATTATATCGAACATATATACATACTTACCCAGAACATTAAACACATTACAGTACAGGAACGGATTAAAATTTAAGAGGCATATACAGTGTGTCACAGGTTTGACTTATATTGCTGTCTTGGAAACGATTATAGGTAGACTTAGAAATATGGTTAAATTAGGGAAGTAGTAGAGAATTTTAATAGAAATTTGATTCTGACTGAATATTTAAATTATCTTTGGCGGTTCATGAGATAATAATTAGAAAAAACTAAAAAAGTTTATTTTCTATTTTCACTGCAGCTCATCAAATACGAGTGTTGTAGTTTTATTTAGAAGAATCTGATGAAAGTAAAATGAAAAGTCCAGCTCTCTCTCTGTTTCCGAGATACGAATTTTAAAATTTCTTATGGACGCCATATTGGATTTTTGAAAGAGCTAATTAAAAGCCTTCAAGTGATATATTAGGATTCGAGGTTATTATATTTTTCTTAAACTCCAAAAACTAAAATAACTGTTTTCTTTTTCATAGTAGGCTTTGATCAGGCCTCATCGCCATAATGAAATGAAGGAAAGCTGAATGTTATTATTCTTCTTGTTTGAGTTATTTTTAAATTGTTTAATTCATTTGTGTTTTCACATTAGTTTCTAAAGTGTATCTAGTAGAATGGCCGGAACTTATTTCAACGAAGAAAAATTAGATATGATGGAAAACTATTAATTAATTAAAGCTAACATGAATGCGGAAATTGTAGTACGTCAATACGAAGAACAATTTCCGGAGGGACAATAACCCAACGAAAGCTATTTTAGATTCTTAGTTAACAATTTGCTAGTTTATAGTTCTTTTTCGAAACCATAACTTAAGATCTACTTATAAAAATAATAACGAAAGATATGCAGTTATCGTAGAAAATTCCTGGGAATACCTAAGAACATTGGTGTGAAAAATTCAGCAAACAACAATTCCAAATTCTATTGCATATTCGGTTCTAAAAAAAAATGTCACTTTTATCCATATAAACCTCGTATAGTTCAGAGTCTTCACGGAAATTATTTTATCAGACGAACAATATTTTGTAATTGGTTTATAAACAAATGCCGAGAAATACCTGATTTTTAGTCTAAAAAAACAACAATTCCGAAATCTACTGCTCATCGGGTTCTAAAAAAACATGGCTTTCATCCATATAAACCTCGCAGAGAAGAGGGTCTTCACGGAAATGATTTTATAGAGGGTCTTAGAGATACTTTTGGCAATAAAATTGTTTTTAATAGTGGTACCATTGCTTGGCCGGCGAGGTCGTTAGACCCTACATCTCTTGATTTTTATTTATGGAAATACCCAAAAAATAGTTATGATTTTTTTTCACCAGAAAATCGGGAAGCATTGGAAAAGAGGTTACGAGATGTTTTTATTAAAATCAAACACATTAAGGAGAGTTACTCGTAAAGTTTTAAGACTGTCGGTAAAATGTATCTCATAAGTTTTTAAATATTTCTGTATGAATTTTCAATCCACAGTATTGCATAATTTAATAATTAAGTCAATGTTAGAAAGTATTTTTTAACTGTGCATTGTTTCATCATGGCGGCCAGACTTAATCAAAGCCTGCTAAAAAAACAATAATTTTGGTTTTTATAGTTTAAGGAAAATATTAATCTCATCTTATAATACATCATTTGAATGCTTTTAACGAACTCTTTCAAATAACGCAAAAATCGAATATGGCGTCTTGGAATTTACATTTTACCTCCATCGGATTCTTCTAAAAAAAGCATCTTAATAATGTATTATTTAAAAGATCCTAACACTCGTATTTGGGAAGCTACAGAAAAAAATTGAAAATGTACATTTTGTAGATTTTCCTAATTATCTCAAAAGCCGCTGAAGATAATTGAAATCTTGTATGAGAATCAAGTTTGCAATGAAATTTTATACAACTTTCCTAATTTAGCTATCATTACAGCTATAATAGTTTCCGAGGTAACAATACATGTATATTATTTGAAGGTTTCAGTTTAGTCTAAAAGAAAAGATCCCAAAGGTATAAAGAACTTAATATTTTTATTCAGTAACTGCATTTAAGGTAATAGATCAAAAGCCAAAATACTCGAGAAACTACGTATAGAAAAAATAATCCTAAATTTTGCAATGTTTAACAATTGTTTCTTCTTTAGCTAAATATTATTTTATTACCTAGTACCAGATAAAACTAAATACTTACATGTATTGTCCGTCAAAACACATATTATGTATACTTTAAATATCTGTATATTATATATTACTTTTAAATATATATCTTAAAATTAGCATTAATAATACTACAGATATACCGTTGATTTACTTCTTCTGAGATAGATAAAAGTTAGGCGAGAATTAAAAATATTTTTTCAGTATTTAGACAGAAAGAAGCCACAACTGATACTAACCATAAGATATGAATGTATAGTTCACGATACTTCATAATGTACAAAGACGACGTCTAAAATTAAAAACGTATTTGTAACAATTAAGAGGATATCGAAGTAAATTTTAGTTTTCGATTCTGCTGCCGCACATAAACCAAATAATGTCTTTAGTGTCACAGGTCGAGATGGGTCCCTCTCAAAAGTATTGTGACCGAATCGGATAATCAGACAAATACGAAATGTGACGTTTGACCTTGAAAAATGAGTTTTTGTTTAATAAAAATAGTACCGTTCTTTCATCTATAAGGTTCAAGTAAAATAAAATAATCTGTGTTTCCGATAATGTTTATCCAAAAAAAAACATATTTTTACTGAATAATTCTTTCCTCATCGGTAAATAAGACCTAGAAAGAAAAGTGGTTTTATAACTACTCCGATATCCTCTTAATAAAAAATGTAAAATAAGAAAAATGCTATAAATACAAATTGAAAATGGTCACAGGAAAGTTAAACAACATAAAATATTAATTTTTTTGTGGCAAAATCTATGATAAAACCAGTGGGGTAACCAAGAGGGAGTGGCTAAATCCCATTTAGTATAACTTTAACGAAAATAAATCTAGAAAGAATACTGAGACTTTGATACTAATAGTCTTTTTCTTAGTATCAAATTTCAAAGTTTAGCCGTTTTAGCACCCCTTTAAATAAGGTTAAAAATTGTTTCAACAGATACGTTAATGTGCTATATGTAATATTACGTCTAAAAAGGTTAATTTAAAAATAAAAATCTATAGTTATGCACATTTCCATTAAAATCAGTCAAACTCGGCAAGTTTTAGAGGGAAATAGTCAATAAAGAATATTCTTGGTTAATTTATATTATATAAATGAAAAAACTAGATATCTTGCCACAGAACTGAGTTACTCACTATGCGCGACTTCTTCGGTTACATCTTATAAAACTGATAGATTTGGATACTGTAGCCGAGAAGACTATAACGTGTTTAATATGCTCGGAATGTTTGCTAAAACATTTTTATATTGAAATTAGTAAGCTAATAAAACCATTTAGAGGCCATTCTAAATCATATAAAAGTTTAAGTTCATACAGTTTGCAACAAGTAGTTCAAATTCTGAGGATCGAATGTCAGTAAATATGTAGTTCTAAGCTAACAAATTCTCATTTCCCATGTTACTTATCAACTAAATTTTATGAGGTAATCAATTTTTATAGCCAAATACCTGAATATCATCTAACAACCTATTTTCTTAAAATATATGATGAACAGCCGATACATTACAGTTAATATGTACTTAATGACTAGCTTAGGTGTTACACACATTTATTATTTTAAAGCTAGTTTTACCTTCTTAAGAGGTTTGAATAGTGACTGGTTAAAAATGAATCCACAACATCCTATAGGATACAGAAACAAGTAAATGGTACATTACGAATTTGATGGTGAAACCGGCTTTAAACAATGTATAGCATAATAGCTACGTTATGGCACAGTTTTCCTTTTTTAGCAAACACACAAAACCTTTAATTTTCAAAAATTCCGTAGCAGTGATTTCCGGTACCTATTGTTAATTATTATATTCATCTTAAAAGATATTTGTAGTTGCTAATAAATAATAGAAAATGATACTAAGCTTAAAAACATAATATAGATTTGCGAAGCTATAAGTTGCAAAGTATGCGTTTGGGACAGATGTATATTATAGAGCGATATTTCTTTTCACTTTAGGCATACTTTCTATTATCAACATTTTTCTGTCAGAAGCTCAATTTACAAATGAATCATTTGTAATAAATGTTACACTTCTTTACTTACAGGCATACATAGGTAAAGAATTTTATAAATACCGTCATTTTGTATTTATTTATGCGGCACGGTTCAGTTATAGTTAGCATACTTCTGAGTATGTTTTGTGTTTTAAGTATAGTGCGAAAATCGAATCGTGTTCCTTCTTAATTATATATAAGGTATAGAGAAATTTATAATTGGTTTGTTATGATTTTATATGAAAACTGGATGTTTAAAATTCTGAGAACATATATTTATAAAATATATTAAAAATATTTTTCTCTATAATATAGACTTTTAAATTTATCTAATACCGGATGACTTTAATGAAAGTTGAAATACTATTTATATAAGTATTTTTTAGTTTGAAAATATTAAACTTAATATCAAATTAAAATTAAAAACTATGGAAACCATTATATTCGATCGATAAAGCATTTGAACTCGACTTTTGGTTTAACCGAAAAAGAGAGTGAACTAAAATATTAAAGAGAAAATCCTATATATTTTTGAGTTTATAGATTCTATGATAAAATCTATCTTTTGTGTAATATGTAATATCTTCATGGTCAACCGTTTCCATGAAAATGACAACTAAAAATTTGCAATTTTTGATATTTTACCGATTTTTCAAAAAAAGTTGTCAAGGCGGAAACAATAGCTCTTAAATTAATTTTATGGGGGCACTTTATCTGCAGGAACATAAGAGCGCAACACTGTACTTTTAATTTTGTGATATTTGAAGTTTACTAAATTTTTGCTCTTTGAAGTTTACAGAAATTTATTTTATTAAAGTTTACCAATTTCCCAAATGTCTCCTATTTTTAGAAAATCTGTAAAATCTAATGAAGTGAAACTCTCACTTCCCCTAGAACTTTATTGCTTACATATTATCTTTGTTGAAACAAGATCGATAAAACTCTTCTAACATAAACACCTTTTATATTTTTTTTGCAAAATAGAAGCTCTACATCTTTTGGTTTACTAATAATCAGGTAGCTGTAATAGTCATTTGTTATACACTATTAACGATTAATGTCACTAGAGCAAAATGGAAATTTAATGGAAGTCAAAATACAAACAGTTCTTAAATTAGTTTTATGGAGACGTTGTATCGATAAAAACAAAAGAGCGCTATAGTGTTGGTTTTCTTTTTATGTTCTTTGAATCTTTTATACTTGGAAGTTTACAAAATTCCTAATTTCCTCTTATTTTTTATAAAATCCGTAAAATGTAATTAAGCGTAAATTTCTTTTCGATTATTTTTCATTGCATCTATATTTTTGTAAAAATGACATCTATAATAGTACTTACCCATTTTCTCATAGAAATACATATTTTGCAAAATTGGCCCTATGTGTTATAAACAAAGCATTTAATTTTTCTTATTTCAAGTTTTTTACATATTATCGTAAACACAGTCAAATTTTAATTTTAATAAAAATTTAAAAACGAAATAGAACTTTAATTCAGATGTTTTATCGGTGTAATTGGGTAATACCAAAGACATTGGATGCATCCTCTATTCAAAGTGACATCTGCCTTTGATACTACCTATATAAAACCCTTATTGCTACAAATTTGAAATAAATATCACAAAAGGTAACGAAATGACAAGCTGAGAGACAATCTCAATGTCATCCGGTTTAATAAAAATGGTAACAAATCTAAAGCTAAATTTGGCGCAAATATGTAGGTACTCTGCCTAATTCAATAGAGCTTATGGTAGATGAAAATGTAACTGCGATTATTATTTCCAGGTGTTAGTAATAATTAAGCTACATAGGTATATTACTAATAATATACTAATTTCATATTAATACTTGAAATCACATCAAAACATAACGACTGTTAAAAACTTTGGCAGTATATTAACCATATACAGAAAAACTACAAAGATCCATGTCTTATAATTTTTTTAAAAAAGGGTAAACAATATTTTATATTATATTATTTTTCTGAAATCTGAACCATTTTAAAAAACTTGGACAATAATAATTTATTTAATTAATTTATCTAATGACGGTTTCAAGCTATAATGTTAAAAATGGTGGAAACTATATAATCAATAACACAGGAAGCTATTCGCTGACAAAATGTACAATTTTTTCAAATATATTTTTAAAATCAGGTGTAATTAAAAACTGTTTTATCAAGACTCTACAACTAATGACCAACATTAACAAGCGTTTTAATAAATCTGAAATCAATTAACAAGAACGTAGTGCAAAATAAATTCTTCAGTTATACAAAAGGCTATTAATTAACAAAATAATAAGTTTTCTTAAACATATATTTAAATTAAATGCAATTAAAAACTGTTTTAACAAAACTGTCCATTTTAATTCTTGTGCTTGGTTGAATCGGTTTTTGTTTTACAGTTTCTTGTACCAGAATAGATAGTGATCTCCTTCTTCGATTAACAAATCATCTACACCTGAAACCAAGTTTGTGTGTCATTATGTTTATAAATGATTACCAATTTTTCTAAATATCAATAATGCACATCAAAACATCAAAGCAGTACAGGATCTTATATTAGCTATTATTTATAAGGCGGGCTTATATAATTTCTCAAACTTCTTGAGCCAAAAAAAGGTTCATTAGAATGCTATAATTGCAAAATGGTTCTCATATCACATACTGTGGTAAGTAAAAGTACTAAATACTAAATGGTATTAGTCAAAAAATTCATTTATGCTCGAAAAGAACATTACAAAGAAAACGGTAGTTTGCCCTTTAACAGGAGCTTCCCCATACGAATTCCAATACACTTAGATAACACTATTGGTATGTTATTAAGGATATAGTTCTTTGAGTATTACTTGTTGCATAATTATGTATAATTATCCAAAATAAAAAGTTTTATTATAAAAGGGTTTTACTTATTTTTTAACAAGTTATCAATACCTCATACTAAAACTTTCATTTTATTAAGAAAAATAAAATTATATTACAATTCATATAATATAAACTTATATTATATAAAGTTATTGCCAATAAAAATGTCATTCATTTACTTTCAGTACTCACTCAAATAAAACCACTGCTCCAATGCAGTAGAACTTTTTATTTTGTCTTTATTAGTTAATAATTTATTTTTATATTATTATTATTATTTATTTTCACTTTAGTTACATACTTATATAAAATAAGTTATGTCCTTTTCTTCCATAAAAGAAGGTTTTACTATAGAAAAATGGAATTTTACCTATTTTTTAAACATTTTTTTAGGCCCTCATTTTGTTTTGCCATAATAGGATGCACCCAAAAACTTTATAGTTTTTCCCTATTTGATTTTCTGTGCAAAATTTCCGTAGATTTAATTAGATAAGTAGTTTTTTTGATGCTGATTTTTTTATCATTTCTTTAGGCCGTCGTAATGGCTTCGCACCAAAATTTTACCAGTTTATTTTTATATAACATTTCACTTTTTTGCAAATTTTGGGGTCTGTTGTTTTATAATTAATTTGTTAATAATTTTTTTTTAACATTTTATTAGTCCGCTATGTTGGATTTTTACCAAAAGACCATTCTATCCCGAGTGACCTTTAATGTCTGAACAGAATTTGAAGTTAATCGGATAACTAGTTTTTTATTTATCCCGCACATAGACATAAAGACCAATCGATGGAAATGGCCCATTTTGGGAGGACATGTTTTTTGAGATTCAGGGACCTTAAATCGCCGAGATTGGCAAAAATCTCGGAGGGTGTTTAATTTCACGATCACAATATTTTTCTCTTACGAGGGCAGCAACAGTGGCGCAACTGGACACAATGATTTTTTGTACACGATATTTTTTCCGAATTAATAATGCCATACAAATTTTCATACTAACTTTATCTTAATCTTAAAACTACAATGTATACAAAGAAGTAAATAATTTTTTTTTTACATTTTATTAGGCCGCATTTTTTCGTACGGCTATGACTTAATTATAAGCTCTCAATTTTGTCTAAGTTTTTATGTTCCTTATTATTTTTTTCGACCATCACCGTACACTTAAAGTTACATAGAACGGTGAAACCCGTATATAAAACTTTTAAGGAGTTAAAAAGTTACCACTTCTTCTGTATAATATAATATACACTTGACTTGATCTGTTAAGTAGAAACCTGTCACAGTGCCCCCTCATTTTAGGTCTACCCTGTATACTGGACAATCATTATTTTGATACTAGAAATTAAATAACTGAGAAGTTTCGTGGTTTTTTGAAATATCAACTCAATTTTATTTTAAATATGTATAGTGGAGAAAAATTAAGTATCTACGTCAATAACTTCAATTATTTTTCATTGTTAGAACATTTATCCCACCTATTTCTGTTTTTAGTTTGACTATTATCGGTTTTGCGTCCTCAAAACATGATTTTTTTTACTCTTTTATACTCCTTAAAAAATATCGCTTACACTTTTCGCTATTTCTTAAAAATTTAGAATCCATAACTTCAAAATACTTCTTATAACTTCACTAGTGCATTGAGCAAGAATATCAACAACAAAACACGCCAAAGCGAAGAATCATTTCCGATCGATTAACGTCGACACGGCTGCCTTTTCACCTTGATCGATAACTCTTAACCTGGTCCCCATACACGAGCATAAACATTTCCAATGTTAAAAATGTTTCAAACACCCACACACCTGCATGATTTTGTACACACCAAGAGCCTAGATAGTGACCAATTAAGTTGGTCAAAAGTGTAGGTGTTAAAGTAGAAAAAAAACATATCTATGTTTATTTCTTAACTAAAAAAAGGACGATGCAAGAAAAAAATGCACTATCTTTTATCCATTTTTACAAAGAAAATGGAGTTTAAGTGTAATTTAAAAAAATATAAGCGCCCCCTAGTTGCGCCATTGGGCAGCAAACACGTACTTGTTTTATTTGCATACCGCAAACAAACATACGTAGAGTAGTATTCTTATAAAAACAGTAAACAAGTCGTCATTCCATACAGATAAACGATATGATTAAACACAAGCAGATCGTTTGGTTCGAACATGTTGTAAGAATACCTACAAAAGGAAACAAACTAGTTGAAAATAGCTTTATGCCTAAACGGATATATTACACAGAAAGTAAAGCTGGCATTATAAAAGGCTTAAAACGCAGTAAAAAAAAGGCTATCTAACATAAAAAAAACTTGACGTCTTTAACACGCTTCATAAATTAATGTTGATCATTATCCTAGGAGTATATAATGTTCTTGCGGGTGTAAGCACTATATTATAGAACAACAAAACAGACAGAATGGGTTCTCGTTGCTTTTAGTAATGTAGGAAAATTCACTCCATCCAAGCCACAAAACGGCAGTAGAAACGATGTATTGTATAGTAGGGGAAGCGCAAATATCATATTTACCAAATGCCCCAACCCTTTCTTTTAGTCAACTATTTAGGCCTGCCAATTTCCTTTTTCACTAGAATAAAGATATATGCTCTATTTTAAAAATGTGTACATAAATATTCCTCAAACTAATAAAAAACAATCAGTCAAATGCCAAAAGTCACTTTTAATAAGGGTACGCAAACTTACCAACTGGGGCGACAAGTTGATTAGCAGGAGGAGCTGAGGGATCGGGTAGTTCAGGTAATCTGTAGAGTAGCCAGTAATTATAGCCCATTGGTTCTTCTTTGTAGCCAGCCAAAGTATGTACATAGTGACCATTGGGCCATTCAGATGCTTCAAACGCAAAGTGGGAATCCATTTCCATGGCCATCTAGTAAATTAAATTGTAACTTGGTAAATGAAAACACTTGTTTCAAATTTCAAATTAATTTATTTGATTAAATTACAGGTAACAATTGTTTCGCCAACACTGTGGCTTCATCAAATGAAAAATCTTAAGTAAAAGTTGTTACACTTACCTATTACCTAAACCCTTTTTTATAATTATGGGAATATTATACAGTTAATATAGTTGAAATTTTTCGTTATAAATAATAATGGTTTAACAATGGGGAACTATTTAGGTCCAACTGACCATTTAATAATATGATCCTTTAGTAATACACTGTTATTTTTATGTTCGCTTATTAAATTGAATATTATGTATGGTTTTCTTGAATTCCAGGTCTAGAGTAATTAGAATTATGGTTTTGCTTTTTGTAACTAAATTTGTGCTCGGTGATTCTTTTTTTAATAATGCTCTGCCTTTTGTGGAACATACAATTTCGAAGGGGTTCCATAATTTAACTTATAAACACCGAATTTATTAGGGTTTGTGGTTTTTGTCTCATTATTTTAAATATAATTACCAAAGGTATTATTGGTCCTAAAAGCAATATATGCTTCTTAAAAAAATTATTAGATTTTTTAAGTATATATTTTTCCAGTATAGGTTAAGGTAAGAAATTATTTTATTTTCTTTAAATTTCTCAGTAAGATAAACAAACTATATTGCTGTTTTAATATTGTTTTTCTTTTTACCTTCTTATTCGCAATAAACAACGGGTTCAGATATCTATTATATTCATTTTGGCACACTTTTATTTAAGATTATTCATCTGATGAAGCCATAGTGCTGCCGAAGTAATTGTCATGTCTATTTCTCGAAACAAATTAGGTAGAAATATTAAATAAGTGTTTACGTTTACTTAGTCTTAAAATGGATTTCCATCAAGTTACATCAAGTTACTACTAATACTGTTCAATCAATTAAATTTTATTAGTAAATATTCTCTGGGTAAATACTTTAATAATTGTTTTTAAGTAATTTGATTATGAAAATATATAGCCATCTGACAACTGAACATGGCGCAGTATTTACATAGAGAAAGTTAGTTTAGTTAAATTAATATATTAATATATTCTACTTTAGAAATAGAAAATGTATACCTGCATGACCGTGTAAAACGAAGTATTTCTGGGGGCAGTCACTGAAGTGGTGCAATTTTCTGTTATATTTGACCCAATCCAAAGAGTGTAAGTAATTGTCACATTCCTGATTTCACTATCGTTGCCATGAGAAGAGAGTGATTTGGTCAGTCCTTCGATTTCCACTAAAATTATTATGTTTAGTAAATCTAATATATCAAAGTAGTAACTAACTAAAGTGAAATTAGATTTACGGAAATATGCAGCGATATCTAAATAAAAGTAAACATTTCTCAGATATAACTTACTTCTTTAAAAAGATGTAATAAAATGTGAATCAAAAATAGTATGCAATTTTTGTGGCTCATTCATAAATTTTATCAGTATAACAACTGAGCCTCCAATAAAAAAGATATCCCAGCTGGCACTAAAGTAGCTATAACAGTTTTCACTGCTACTCATTAAGAGTTTTTACGTATTTATTACTGATAATCTTACTATATATCAATAAACACTTTGGATATTATTGTATGTATTTGTTACTGCGAATAATACTTTATAGTAATTTTCCGTGTAAAGTAATTATGTAATAACTACTGCCAAGTAACTACTTACGGAATTGACTCCAAGGTCGTCATTTCTTTTCTGTGACATAATAATAATTATTCAAAGTTACTGTTTCTAATCTGTTTACAAAATTACAACTTTTAAGTATCAGTACCTTCCTGAACCTTACAGAGATTACTCCATTACGTTCAAATGTACTCTCATAACATATTACTATCAAGTAAAACGAATCATTGCAGAGTTGAAAAAGTTATCGTCTAATGTTACTTTAAACTGGCTATTACCAGTCGTTATTCTTCTGTTGCAACTTTGAAGTAAGAATTACAGTAATTATTTACTACAAGTAAACTATTACCCCTTGTACTTGAGGTTCCGGAGATATGAAACGCTGGTACGAGATACGGTCTACAGTGACTTTATAAGGACAGTGGCGACAATAGGGTAACCAATTTTTATTTGGTTCGGCCATATTGCTTTGCTGCTCACATCGTTTTGTTTACTTTTTGCCTACGTGGGTTTCGTATGAGGTTTGTTGTTTTAGTGTATTATTTTATTAGTTTTTGTGATTATTAAAATTAATATTGAATCAAACAATAGGTTCTAAACTATTGGTCATATGGAGAAATGTGTTTGCAATTATTAAAGTGATTGTGATAAATTTGTAAATGACCATGACCGTAAATATCTTAAGTTTAAGTATATTCCAAAAAAGTTATTAAAAATTGCACTTTATTACATTTTGGTTTTATTTTTCTGTAAAAGACAATATTGTATCATGTCTTAGTGTATGTTTTACTTCATTCAGCACCTCAATTTGAGGTAGAAGCTCTTAAAAATTAGCATAAAAGAAACGTTATTTTGTTGACCTTCTTCAGTACATATTGCATTACTAAATTCACTTGGCAGACAACTCACACTAACCGCTTGCACAAATATTGTTCTTTGTTAAAAATCTAATTGATCAATAGTTCGAATAGATTATTAAAGTGTAACATAACTCTCGTCATTTACAATTGACGCTGACAGAGTTTTTCAATGTAAAATCGAGAAATTTAAATTTCGAATTTTTTTCTGGGGCATATTACTCCTTGTAGACTGAAATTAATAATAATTACATTAATTAGCCTTTTAGCTGATCCAGTTTTTTTATATTAATGTGCTAAAGTAAATTAATTTAATTATATTTGGGAAAAACTAACGGTAATATGTGTGCGCCCATTTAAACCCTTAGAAATTTTGCATCAGTATGGAGGGTGGGCTTCTAGTGTCGCCATTGTCCTTCGGTCTACAACCATTAAACTCCATTATATTGGATCCGAATTTGTCAATCTCAATTAGTTGTGTATGTGTTGTGTTATCGTCTAAGAGTAACAAGTTAAAATGGCAATAGCGTCACATCCCATAAAAAAAAGTAGCTTTTGTCATTCATCCCCATTTTACAGAAAATTAAAAATATCAATATGGTTATGTCATACCTGAACAAAACAACCTAAAGCGGAATTTTAAGGAAACGAAAAATAAAAACGAAACAACGGGTTATGGTTAGGACAGATCGCAGAATTATAGTAGTGACTCAATTCGTACCACCTTAGTGTTCAAGACTTCAAAGTAATTAGGTATAAGTGACAGTTGTGTATTTAAAGAATCCATAACTATAAAAGCGCATGGGGACAGCCGCAGACAATTGATATTAAATAATTTTCTCGGTAAAAAAGTGCAGCTAACTTAAAAGTAAAAGTTCAATAGAACGCCATAGTTTATTTTCATCTCCCCTATAAATATTTAGCTATGACGTTTATTTGTGAGTATAAAGATTAAAAACGCACATAAATTAAACATCACGTTAAAGACAAATTCACTCTTTATAATAAGATGTGTAATGATAATTACTATTTAAACCAAACTCCAAAATTACATTATTGAGACTTAAATTGGCCAATATATTTGACCAAAATCTATTGAAAATTAAGGAATTTTAAAGGCGCCTAATTTTTTTACGATTATCATCAGCATATTCACCAGAGAAATTGCCTGCGTTTTAATTTTAGGTCCTTAGCATAGCTAGAAAACTAAGTGAAACGCATGTATCCTACCTCACCAACCAATAACGTATCCTATACGGTCTACACCATATTCCCAATTTGAGTGTTTGTAGTCGCCATAACGGTCCTGTTTGTATTAAAAAGAACTATACATATTTTTAATACGGATTAAATAAGGAGAGAAATAAGGAAGTAACAAATAGGGTGAATTATTACTATTCGGCTACTCAAAAAGGAACTACACAATTCCGTACTATCTACGTAATAGTCAAAGTCACAGTTACATGTTATTCACGAAATAGTTACCCTAAAAGTGTTCCCCATTTTGGTAATGACGACGTAGTCTCACCTTAAAGAGAACGTGGCGACACTAAGTTCCGGTTACTTCAACGAAAATACTTGTGGCAACAATGACGTATTCAGGACTAAATGTGTGACTTTCTCGCTTATTTTTAATTGTATGCTATCTATGTCATTTTTGAATTCTACGAAAGGTTTTAAACTGCTTTTGTTTAACCTAAGCAGTTTTGGAGTCGTTTTTGAAATAATTTCGTTTAAAATTTATTTCACATAAATATCTATTCAGCTTGCAAACAAGATACCTGCTACCTTTCTTAATTTTAGGTATTCAGGTCAAAGAAAACATGCACTGCTAACTAATATGATACACCCTGCAAATTGTTCTACGCAGACTACGTTCGTTGGAGGGCAGCATATTGACTATGTCATGGAACGAGATATACGCTTGCCATTATTCTGACATTTTTGAATTTGAGTTATTCAAATTTTAGGAATTAATTTAAGTATATGTTTTATATTTAGTTTCTTTTTAAATTATCTGATCGATTAATATTACAACAGTGTATTCGAGATTGATTGTTGCCAGCGTATTTGTATGTAGTATATTTACTATTGCAAAGCTTAAGTGCCTAGGCGAATTAATTTAAGAAAGTTTATGTCAAAATAAAAACTAAAATCTGCTTGTATGATTCGAAAATTTAGCTTTTTTATAATCAAAAATCCATATCTAAATTATATTTTTAGTATAGCTTTTAGTTTAGAAATTTAAGCAAATACCACTTTCTAACAAAACTTTTTTAGTTGCCCTACGTAATAAAACCAAAAGAGGTACACATTTATGATTAGCATAGTTTGGAGAAGTGATCACTAACATCAGCAAAAATATTATAAAATAACAAAAGACAAAAAATTGGGAAAGTCGAGGCTAACAAGTCAAACAGATTGTTGTAGTTGTATGTAGGGGAAAGTTGCCTAAGAAGGGACAAGCTATTTTTTCCGTATTTTGTTATCCTAGCGCCATCTGGTATGAAACGCTTAAAGTTCTTTTCAATAGCAATAGGGTTTTTCGCTTAAGTTAAGGTAAGTACGTAATATTTTATTAACCCATCTAAATCAGCATTTATCAGAGTCTATTTTGTAGATATCTTGATTTTTCTTCTCGTTTACAAAAAAGTGGGGTTATCAAAATTTAAAGATTAGAATAGTGCTTAAGATGGGACAATAAAAAGATACCTAAGATGGGACAGGCACTTTTAAGACCAGTTTTATTAAATAATCTTAGAAAATATTTTTGTGGTAAGAATTTCGAATATGCGCATTTTTTCTTTCATTTTTAAAACTCAGATCGTATGCTTTTTAAACACAGTGCTATAGTATTAAGGGTTTATAAAAATCATATAACTTGAAAATATATCTAGGATTATTTATAATTTTGGCACTAATAAATTATTGTCATTAAATAATTATGAAGGGGAATTATAAACAAAAATTAAAACCCTAGTACGGGAAGCTTTCTCTTTTGTTTCAGATGCCTAACGTTGCAAAATATAAATATGTAAGGAAGAACGACCGAGGCAAAATGAATCTAGCACTAGCTATTCAAAAAGTTAAAAGTGGAGAACTTTCCATAACAGATGCGGCGGATCATTATAACGTTCCAAAAAGTACACTTGGTCGGCAAACTGCTAATAAAAACAAGGTGGTACAAAATAAGAATATGAAGAATATCTTGGAAGATTTCGACAAATATTTAGCAAACAGCAGGAACAAGAAATAGTAGAATATATTCTGGAAATGGAACCAAGATTTTTTGGAATTGCATACACTGACCTACGCCGATTGGCCTTTCACTTCGCAACCGCAAACAACATATCAAACAACTTTAACCAGCAAACATCCTAATATCTCTCATCGAAAGCCAGAAGCGACTTCATATGCAAGCGACAAAATGCTGTCTTAAGCTTTGTTAAAAATTTGGAAACTGTGTTTTCTAAATACAATCTATCTCCCGATAGAATTTAAAATATAGGCAAGACAAGTGTAACAACAGTACAGAAATTATCGAAAGTGCTGGCGCAAAAAGGAAAACGTCAGGTAGGAAGGCTAACAAGCGCCGAACGTGGTACAAATACGACAATTGTATGTGCAATGAGTGCAACAGGGAGTTTTTTGGTTCCAGCTTTCATTTTCGCACGTAAACGAATAAAGCCAGAACTTATGGATTAAGCTCCCAATGTCAGTCAAGCTTCTGGCCAAGAAAAAGGTTGGATGGACCGAGATGTCTTTTTGAAATATTTAAAATATTTTGTTGATCAAGTAAGACCAACAAAAGAGAAACCCGTCTTGATAATATTAGATGACCACGTATCCCACACCAAAAGCTTGGTCATGATTAAGTTTGCGAGAGAAAGTAGCATCATCCTCTAAGCCTCCCTCCTCGGTGTACACATAAAATGCAAACCCTGGATGTATCTTTTTTTAAGCCGTTTATGATTTACTACGACGCCGTTTTGAATACATGGACGAAAAATCATAGTAGCCGTACTTTCGACATCTACCAAGTTGCAGCGGCAGTTAGCATTGCTTTTGGGAAATCAGCCTGTGTTAAAATTGCAGTCAATGGATTTAAGGTAACTGGTATTTGGCCTTTTAAGCCGACTTGTTTGAATACCACGAATTCACTCCAAGCAAAACAACAGAAACGTATCTGGATGAAACTAGTGAGATCGTAGAAAGTGTTGTCATTCAAAATATCGGCCCTGAAATGCCTAATCACGAGAATGAAGCAACAGAAATCCCAACAGCGAACTGAAAAGACGGATATTCCGGCAAAGAAACAGCGAACTGAAAAGACGGATTCACTTTTAAGTTCTAATGATTTGTATCATAATTCACAGTCTTCCATATCTAAGGATTAAAACATTAACAACTCACAAGAAGAAATTAAGAAAGTGCCCAACAAACTGTTAGAGAAATTAGTCCAATACCAATTGCCAGGAACAAAATTAAGAAACCATCCACCATTCTTACAGAATCACCATACAAAAGAGAATTAGAAGTTGATGAAAGTCTAAAAAAAAGATGTTAAATGTGCTAAAAGAAAAGTGATGCAAGAAAAACAAAAGGAATTATGTACTGTGTGTAAAAATGCATATTTCGCCAGCAAGGAAGATTGCTACCAATGCAAGAAGTGCATGCTATAGGTACATGAAACTTGCGGCATATTGGACGACTTATATTTTACCTACATATCTTGTGATGAATAGTGTTCCGATTTAAGTAACCCTTTGTCCCAACTTGGAGTTCTAGTATCGTAACATGGAACAAATGCATTATTTTACGTGTTTAATAAAATCAAGTAGTTGTTATGTTTTTTTGCATTTTCTAATATAAGATTCGTTTACCGACCTCAGTAGTTTGATTTAATTTGTGTGCTTAATATAATAATTAGGACAAAAAAATGTGTTCCGTCTTGGGATACTTTACCCTACATTCCTTAATAAATAATTTATGATATAGGATTTCATACATTTTCTACAATATTACAACTTATCGACCTGCTAAATCTAAAAAAAGGTACATACACACTTCGAGCATCAATTGAGAATAACCCATATTATTTAAAAAAAAATCCTGGAGGCTGCAAACGCTAGAGGGAGTCAAATACGGGACCGATTTTGTATATTAAGTTGTGTATCTATATTATAGAAAAACTGTCCAATGCTTTATCGATGAAGGCTAATATCAAGATCGACAATAATACTTTAGTCACCGTGAATGTCCGTGAATTTATAATAAAATAAAATAAATAAATTAGAACATGAACAGATAAAATGTATCACTGATTTCTATATACGACATTTTTCAAATGATTTCAAAGAAATGTATCTTGCCGAACAATCTAATGATGGTTTAAAACATTTTTTAACCTCACGGATATAGTGGAGAGGCGTTCCGTCACGTTGTTCAAGAAGCAATTCATTGAGAATATCTTGGATTTGATTTTCTAAAAAATTGAGGTAGCGCTCCTCACTCAATGATTCTAGAACTCTTAAACAGTAATATTCCCCACCAAACGTTGATTTAATGACAACCTTGAAAATCAATCTCTTTCACGGAAATGAAATTTTGATCTGACCAAACACGAACATTTCGTCTGTTGAATATTCTGGTTGCTGAGAAAATTGATGCGTCTGCCGAAATGATAGCATGAAATATTAGGGCCTACCCTGATTCTTTTTTAATATTTGTGACAAATATAAATCTCTTTTCATTTTGATCGACACTAAACTTTTGAATTGGTATTCTTTAGAATTATTGGCAATATTGACATTATCTTGGACTTAAAGCACGGAACACAATGAAAATTACGCCATTCGTTTCCGTCCATTTACGTAAAACTTTATTTTTCCTTGTGTATTTTTCAGTGTTTTTTTAGATACTTTTTTGAAATATAAATGGTTTTACTTAGTTCCAACGTCAAAATTATCACCCATTTTTGTACCACAACTTTGTACTTTCTTTTTAAGTTTCGTTTTTCTAGGTTAGTTTTTACGTTAAACGTTTACGTGTGTTTCAAGCGTAAATATCTAAAATTAAAAAAGGTATCTTATTCGCAACCGGAAGAAATAATTCTATGTGAAATAAATTTAAATTTAAATATTTTTCAAAATGACTGACTGTAAAAGCGTATAGGGTATGTAAGACTTTTTTCCCTATTTATAAAAAAAGAAGTTATAAGGAGTGTTCACTTTTAATTTTGATATCCCTGTACATTTTACGAATTTAAGTGACCTGCCCTTACCGTTGTTTTCAAAATCGTTGTCATGTCGCCCACATTCCAGCAGCCTAATTTGACCCAGTCCTTTATCGATCAGAGCTAATAAAACATCTGAGGTTAGGCCTGCATCAGTGTAGGCTCCATCTGGATCCTGTCGGAATTCTAAGTAGGCTCTGGCAGCGGTTTTATTCCAATATGATTTCAGTTCCGTTAAATCATCTAAAGCCTAAAGAACTCTTATGTCAGATAAAATGTAGGAATTAAACTGGGGCGCAAAAAAACTAACAGAAAAACGTTCGTAACCAGGCTTTGCACTGACGACATTTGTTCATCTTTTCACGAGTATTTATCAAATTTTATTAAACAGAGGTAAAATATTCCGGTAGTTTTGTTCTTTTCGAAGTTTTCAAAAAGCAGTTTTTTTACACAAAAGTTAAAAAAGATATATGTGATCACATCAACATTTTTATAAAAAAGTCCAAGCGTAAAAGCAGTTCGTTTTTCACAAAAATTTCCGGTAGATTGTCACAATTATTAATAAATAAGGTATTAATGAAGTTTTAATACGACTTATGAGTGATAAAATTAGAAATATTTGTAATGTTTTTCATCATGTTATTAGACTTTGACGGCCTTTCTGTAAATCGCACAAATTATTTTCAAGAATGTTTATGTACCTGCATAACCAAAGCAGTGTTAAACAAATTTCCAAATCCCCCGTCAGGTTGTTGTTGTCTTGCTAAGCTTATACTAGGCCGTCTCAAAGAATGCTGTAAGTTCCTATGCCTATGGTCCATGACTATACATCTTAAGGCCAATATGGTCATCGCAACTGTATCTGAAAGTCGTGAACAACAATATTTGTGGAAAAAAGGGAAGAAATAGGGATGATTAAGATGAATTTGGTGGTTGATGATTGATGGAAATTATGTTTTCAGGATGACAGGTGATATTACTTACTATAAAAATAGAACAAACAAGAAAATATATTATTATCAAAAAAAAGGAACATAGGGAAAACTAATTCGCATTATAAAATATATCAGTACCTAATAGCAATAATCGCCCTATAATACAAAAATGTATATTAAATATTGAATTTCTAATAGTAATATTTAAAAAGAGGTGACGCATGACGCATATTAAAACATTATTTAATTAAGTGTTACATTTGGAATAAAGCACAGCAGAGTAGTTACATAAAGTTTATATAGTAATATTAAACATGACCCAAAAATAAAAGTTTTGTTTTAATTAATAATACATTTTTCTCTAATAAAAAATCCTCTCAAAAGGTTACACAATTCGACACCATTTATAAAGAGAGCTTTGGTTTCTTATATCATTGTTAAAAGTGTTCTGTTTGCCGCTTAAGTGTGACTACTTTTCACTTTTCCTAATTTTTTTAAAGTACTTTTCTTGCGATAGTTGCAAGATAACACTTGATAATATGTTTTATCAGAAATATTTTTATATAGTCCATAAATACCCATAAATAAAATATATAAAAAAGATAGAGGTGCTTACATATCTTACCAATATTATGATCTTTTGCAGTATTGGCAATGTCCAAAAGTCTTCGAATCTGCTTCTTTCTGACGTGGGCCCTTGCGGTACAAGCCGCGAGAGTGGTGTAAGCAAAATCTAAAAATATTAGGTTCATGAGTGTGAGGCTATATATTGTAAAACATCGGTAAATTCGTGTTTACCAGGAAATTCCTTCGTAACGAATTCCTAAATATACAAGGTAACACAGTTTGTTAATGCATTCAGCTATTTAGTAATTGCTTTATGTATAATATATAGAGTGAAAGGAAAATGACTGCAAATATTTTAACAGGTCTAAAGTACAAGTAATTTAGAACAAAAAAGTTTTATATAACAAGGACTGCTCCGGAGTTACACATATTTAAAATTCTCAATTTTTGAAAAAGCAGAAACGTTGCAATTATAAGTTCTGAATGCTTTACAAATACCCATTTTCAGCGCTAGCTAGATTAGGTCATTGTATAAATTTCCAATACTTGTGGTCTAATTATTTCTATAAAAGCATGGAGAATTTTTGTTTTTTGTATCTCCGAGAGCTTTTGAAGTCTTAATAGAATGTGGTATTACAAATTTCTGATCGCTGGAAAAAAAACGAACATTAATCCAAGTGAAAGAAGGAAAAGTAAAAAACCCGCAACCTATACCAGTCAGGAGAACTATAGTGCCAAATAGTACAGGGTGGCATGGATTCTACAACTTCCTGTTGTGTGACACAGGAAACAGCAATTAGCCTGTTGTCAAACGAACCTATGGGATAAGGATCCAAACAAGGATCACTATGAGACTAACCGTAAATATTATCAGACGAGTCTGAAACCACGGCGTGGTAATGATTGTTTTCGAATCGAATAACATACAAAATTTCATCTTCTGTTGTCAATTGTCCAAATTTTGTTAAAAATTATTCCCGAAAGGCTGTCGTTTTTTCGTTATTAATTTCGTTGTTTCAGGACTATAATGAATCTATTACAGTCCTAGAACTATAATGAATCTACTAGAGTACTAAGTCCGAAAAAATATGTCATTTTGACACTAAAATAAACGATCAAAATGATGTTATTATGACAAGCCAGAAGATAAACGTTTTTTTGCAGACCGACGCTCTTAGCAACGGTCTGCAAAGTATTTTGCAGACATTTTAAATTCAACGACGATATATTTGAAAAAATATCTGAAACTTCAGAGATTGGGAAATACATTTTAGCAAAAAGAAAGTCGAAGAGCTCGTTTAAGGAATTGTTTGAGGGAGAGCGATAGATACAACAGGTAAATTTAATGGAGTTTCTAAAGGCTAGTTTGAGCAACAGGATATCGGAATTGTTGGATTGAAGATTCGGAAGTCTTGAACAGGATAAATTACTACGGATGTAGGTGCAAACTCCACCGTTCAGGCGGAAATGATGGAAGAAGGTCACAGCCAGTATAATAAAGGCGATTGGTTGCATTTTTATAGCTTATTTTTGTTTCGGTTAGGAAATATGAGGCTTGCAGGATTTGAGATAGTGGTGAACAGAGTTGAGGTTTTTACTTAAGCCACAGATATTGGTGAATGGAAAATAACATTTAGATGGTAGTGCGCCACAAGTAGCTCTCTTCCGAAGATCCGAACGAAGAGGTATTTTGACTCGAAACTAAACTTATCTACCACCTTCTTTTACAACTAAGAAAAAAAAAGTAAGATAAAATAAAGTAAAGAGAAAGAAATAAATAAGATACATACAAATTTAAATAAATAAACACACCAAGACCTTTAAACCATTATTAAGAGCAGAACCATTCTTAAATTGTATAGATTATAGACAAATTTAAATCTGTAAAAGGGATCACGCACAAATCTTATCATAAAGCGGCTTCAGTGAAACCGGCTGCTATCCTTTACATTATAGTTCGTGAACTCCTGAAGAAAAGATAACAAACACATTATTGTCGTTTTATCTAGAATTTTTTTAAATCAGAAATCCAATCCTTTTGAATAAATAATACACTTACAATTTCTTAATTCTGCATCATTCACACCAAACTAACAAAAACTATGAGTCAATTTTTTTTACAATTCACACGATACACTAATGTCTCATAATGGCAATAAGAAAATTAGTTTATTGGAGTTACATTTTTCTACGACTATTATGGAATAATAACATTCTGATATCGTTTTTAATTACGGAAATACGTCCATTCAGTCACTTGTTACGATATAAATTATACCATAACAAGTGTTCGAATATGTACTAGTAGCGGCATCTATTAGCAACCACTATATTTTTAGAATCGTAGAAAAAGTATAGTCTAAAACACATTTCGAATAGCGTATTCCTTATTCCTGAACCATCACCTTTGCCACAAACATCACACGCTCGTGTGGTATACGCCATATTCCAAACTTGTTATAGAATATACTATTCTTGTTTCTAGTACGCGTTGATCCGGTCACAAATAATATTTTATCGTTTTTTTATACAAGAATATTACTGTAGCACAAAATCTCACTATCCGAAAGTAGATACAAATTAAACGTTTTCTTACTCAAAAACTGTTGTTACAGTAGTAATTTAGAGAAAAAAAATCGAGCGACAAGTAAGATTTATTCCATGTTGTCGCATTGTACGTTAAGGGTCATCAAGTGGTTAAATTTTTTTTTTTTTTGAATTTTCGACTATTTTAAACAAGAGCCTTAATTATTATTAAATTAATAATGATGTAACTAATAGTTTTGGATGATTTTTTAGTAGATAATTTGCTTAAACTGCAACAAAATAAGTTTAATATTTAAATTTTTTTCTCGGAAATCATTATGTTTTGACCTACGGTTACCCCAGCTAGCACTAAAGTAGCTACAACTGTTTCGAATACTACTCTTTAAGAGTTTTTACGTATTTATTACTAATAATCTTACTATATATCAGCAAACACTTCGGGTTACACGTCTTTAAGTATTATATATGTATTTGTTACTGCGAATAATACTTTATAGTAATTTTCCATGTAAAGTAATTATATAATAACTACTGCCAAGCAACTACTTAAGGAATAGTAATTATTCAAAGTTAATGTTTTTAATCTGTTCACTAAATTACAACTTTTAAGTATCAGTACCTTCTTGAATTTTGCAGAGACTACTCCATTACGTTCAAATGTACTCCTATAACGTATTACTATAAAGCAAAAACGACTCGTTGCAGAGTACTGATACTTTAAACTGGCTATTACTAGTCATTATTCTTCTGTTGCGACTTAGAAGTAAGAATTACAGTAATTATTTACTACAAGTAAACTATTACCTCTTGTACTTGAATTTCCGGAGAGAGGGGGCGCAGGTACGAGATCCGGTCGTTGATTTTATAAGAACAGTGGCAACAATAGAGAAACCAATTTTTGTTTGGTTCGGCCATATTGCTGCTAAAATCGTTTTCTTTACTTTTCGCCTACGTGGGTTTCTTATGAGGTTTGTTGTTTTAGTGTATTATTTTATTAGTTTTTGTGTTTATTAAAATGAATATTGATTCGAACAAGAAATTCTCGGCCATTGGCCATATGGAAAAATGTATTTAAGCCTGGTTCACCTGGTTTTTGTTTGTAATTATAAAGTGTTGGTGATGAATGTATAAATGACTATGGCCGTAAATGTCCTAAATTGAGGTTTACTCCGAGATAAGTTATTAAATATTGCACATTATTATATTTTGGTTTCATTTTGCTGTTAAAGCTCAATTTGAGGTAAAAGCTTAACATAAAAGAAACTTTGTTTTGTAGGCCTTCTTCAGTACACATTACATTACTAAATTCACTTGGCAGACAACTCTCATTAATCGCTTGCACAAACATTGTTATTTGTTAAAAATCTAAATGAAAAAGTAAGTTTTTACTAGATAGTTCAAATAGATTATTAAAGTAAAACATTAACATAACCCTACATTTACAACTGACGCTGACAGAGGTTGTCAATATAAAAATAGATTAATTTAGTCATATTTTGCGAAAAACTAACGATAATATAGGTGTCTCCATTTAAACCTTTAGACATTCATCAGTTTAGCAGGTGGGCTTCTATTCCCACCACTGTCCTTATAAAGTCATTGTAATTCGGTCTACAGCTATTAATAATATGATAATAATGATGGTTCACAATGACTTCACATACCATAAGAAAAAAAGTGGCTTTCGTCGTTTAGCCACATTTTATAGAAAATTAAAAATATCACAACTTGGTTATGTCATACCTGAACAAAACAACCTAAAGCGGTATTTTGAGGCAACAAAAAATAAAAAGGAAACAAAGGGGGACGGTTGTGATAGATGGCAGAATTATAGTAGTGACTCAAGTACCGCAACTCTCTGCATGCTACGACACAACGCATTAAATTTTAAAGAACCGGCGGAATGTTCCCAAATCGGAACCGCTTGGTAATAATATACAGCATAGGTTTAATGGGAACTTAGTAGATAACTTTATTCGTACCACCTTAGTGCTCAAGACTTCAATGTGATTGGGTATAAGTGACAGTTGCGTATTTAAAGAATCCAAAGCTATAAAAGCGTATGGGAGCAGTCGTAGACACTTGATGTTAAGTAATTTTCTCAGTAAAGAAATGCAGCCAACCTAAAAGTAAAAGTCCAATAGAATGTCATTGTTTATTTTGAACCCCCCTTTACATATTTAGATATGATGTTTATTTTTGTGAGTATAAAGCTTAAAAATGCATACAAATTAAACATTACGTTTAAAAAAGAATCACTCTTTATAATAAGATATTTAATGAAAATTACTATTTAAACCAAAGTCCAAAAATGCATTTTTGAGATTTAAATTGGCCAATATATTTGACCAAAACGAATTTTAAAAGCGCGTAATTTTTTTATGACTATAGTTAGCCTATTCACAAATTTTGAGGTCAATGCAATTAGTAATTTTTTAGCTATGCCCCGAATTGACAATATATTCACATGACTTTTACTTACCTAAATCATGTGCAGCTTCATGATGCTGTAGCGTACCAATCAGATCATGCCCATGAAACTGACGAGGGTCGTAACACAATGCACTTAAAGCTAGGCAATACTCGGCTAGTTGTGAAGGGGCTATCGGAATTTCGTGATGTCTAGAAACAGAAAAACTGTGTTCTGTAAGAAGTTCTTTTAGAATCTCGGCCTTACTTAAATACTTCGCCATCATCAGGCAAATATTGTGAATGCTTTATAAATCGAACCTTCAATCACTAGTTTCATAATACCTATTCATTAAAGAACTCTATTTTAAACAGGACGACTTACGAATCAACTGTTTTAAACAGTTTTATCCAGTCAGTCATTATAACAAAAGAAATGTCTAATGTTGGTTTCATAAAAAATTATAGTTAAAATAATATCAAAATGGCTATTTTATTCGGCGTTCCGTTAAAATGTTATGGTTAGGGATTTTATAAGCAGTGATTCAACCAAAATAAATAAAAATAAATCACTATGACTATCACTTTTAGGTCCATTTGACATTCACAATAGCATTTTTATAAGCGTCAAACAGAAAATCAATATATATTGTATTGTATATATATATATATATATATATATATATATATATATATATATATATATATATATATATAGGGGAGATCGGGGTAAGATGAGGAAGCTAAGGGAAAATGAAAATATAAAGCAAATACATTTATTTGAGGGTTAAATACATATCAATACAAACATGTTTATGACTTAGTGTCAAATTAATCTTACCAAAAGTATGAAAATATAAATGGGTTTTCTACAAACAACAAAAAAAAAGTAGGTAATTTTCGTCAACTTACCCCATGCTCTGGGTAAGTTGACGAACCTATTGGGGTAAGATGACTATCCACAAATATCACAATTAAAACTGCCAAAACCTTCATAGTTGCTGCATGCTTCATGCCACCATGATAGACACTGACAACATTGCAACCAATTTTCAGATGGTGGGTCACTATATTCCTCCTCACATCCAGGGCATAAATATTGAATGTCACTACTGGAACCTGCAATATCAGCAGCATTAGGCAACGGCGTTTTTCGATATTTTTGTGCTCTATTTTCTGAAATTGTTGATTTTTTTTGTATGTTCAATTGTTTCTTTTCTTGTTTCAATTGTTTTTGTTTTTCTTTTTCTTCATTCTCTCTTTGTTTTTGTTCTAGTTGCAATTTGATTGGCGTACTGCTTATAACAGAAGATGACATTTTCTTTCTAGGGTTTGAGGACCGTTCAGCCATTGCAATTGGTCTAATATCCCAGATAAAAGGAAGGCAATCACTGGAAGTGCCCTCGTCTGTAAATAGTTGGCGTTTATGAGACTTTATTTGAAGTTTCTTTGGAGCATCAAATGTTTCTTTTGATGTGTTCTGCTCTCGTGTAGTAACCGATTTTATATTTTAAGCCAACACACTCAAAGGTATTTGGTCCTCTTCATCAGTTGACGACGAATCTGCGCTTCCTACTGTCGACCTGGTATTGTTAACCATTGAAAGAGCACTGTTATCATCAGATTGTTCAATACGTTCAGTTGTTTTAGAAGGTGCGTGTCGTCAAAAATCAGCGGGTTAAATGGTTCAATGCCACAAGTTCTGAAGCCGTTTGCAGTATTATTTACATTGGTTGCCCTGCAGTAAGCCTCTCCAAACAAAGGTCCGATATTTTTATCAGTTATTGAAATTCCTGGATGATTGATTAAGAAAGAATCACACATTTGACTGTAAAATGATTTGAAAGGGCCCAAAAAAGCGAATTCGAGAGGTTGTAGCCGGTGGGTCGTGTGGGGTGGAAATCCCACTAGGACAATTCCATTCTCTCGGCAAAAGTTTATTCCTGGGAGGGAAATGTGGGAACTGTGGTTATCAACCAGTAATAATACAGGATCGTTAATAGATGGTCTTGCATAATGGGTAAAGTGTTTTAGGTAGGCAAGAAAAGTTTCAGCCGTCATCCAACCTGAAGGTTGTGCCCTACCATCAGAACCGGGAGGACAACCATTTAACAGTTCGGGTTTCATTCTAATTCGGCCAAATATCAGAAATGGGGGTATATATGACCCGGCAGCATTCATTGCACAAACCAAAGTTGCATTTCGACCTCTCTCGGCTGTCACTATTTTAGCAACTCGTCGCTGGCCTTTTGGAGTGATAACTTTGGGTAACTTCGTTGGTACAGTTGAAAGTCCGGATTCGTCCGCATTATAGATACTGCTTTAAAATTGTATTTGACTTTAACTTCTTTCAAAATTGAAAAAAAAATTTCGACAGCGATCTTGTTGAATCCGAGTAGCCGTGCAATTGAAGTGGCTTCAGGATTCCTCAGACTCAGGCTGTTACGTGTATTAAAAGTTTTGAACCAATCAGTCCCGGCTGCTTTTGTTTCTCTGTTGAACCTGTGTTCTATATGATTTGCTTCTGCATATTGATATTCAAGTTTTCGAACTTGCATGCAAGTTAACCCAAGACCTCATTGACTACATTCTGTTAGATAGCTAACAAATTCTTTCGTCTGCTTAGCATTTAAGGTGTTTTTGAAGCGGCCCCTACCCTCCGGGAACTCTTTATTTTGAGCGTCTCTTTTTATGTATCTTCTCAACGTGGGTTCCGTTATTCCGTAAGTTATTGGGGCTGCGTTACAAGATAACGATCTCTCTCGTACTTCTTTCATAGCTGCTATAAGAGAGTCTTCATTCCACTCCATACGATTAGATTTACGCTTGTATACTCGCGGCATTCTGTGAAAGAAGTTACTTCAATATATTGTTTGCTTGGGGCAAGATGACGAATTCGTCATCTTACCTCCGTCATCTTACCCCCGTTGTATAAATTTATCCAATTTTAAGGTTAAAAGTAAACACAAACAAAAACATCAACGATTTTACTACTGACAATAACTATTGGTATTAAAGAATTTCTTGTAACAAATTAGGTTTCCTGACTTACCTGATGAATGCACAAATCGTTATTAAATTCACGAAAATATTACAAACGATACCATCAAAACAGCTGTTTACGTATTACTGATACGGTAGCGACCCGGCCGGACGAGTGGATATTTATTTTAATACGAGACATTGGTACCTAGATGGCGCCAGTAGTAGCGCTGTAAATTAACTCGGTTATTTAAATATACAAGTTCGTCATCTTACCCCGATCTCCCTTATATATATATATATATATATATATATATATATATATATATATATATTCATATATATTTCTATTACAAGGCAATTTATTCCCGGTTTCGCCCACAGTTCCCTTTACCAAATTGAATGTATTTTTTTTAATTATAATATATACCTTTTTATTATAATTTACGCATATTGATAAATTTTACAGATTTTATTATCAAAAAAAAAAAAAAAAAAAATACCGAAATTCGCTAAACCGGATTAATCTAGTATTATTCACTTTCATAACTTCCCAATATGAAATTGTTTATCGAATGTACGTGTGTTTTAAATGTTTTGTGGAAACTAAACATTTCGGGTGTACATCACTTCTTCACTACTGCCGTTCTGAAAAAAACAGTTTTGCTGTCGTTTCGCCAAAATCATATTTGGCATTTCCCAAGTTTTATTTGCATCTTCGAAGTTTTCTTTCTTGCGTCTGATTATGATATCCGATATATATATATATATATATATATATATATATATATATATATATATATATATATATATATATATATATATATATATATATATATATATATATATATATATATATATATATATATATATATATATATATATATATATATATATATATATATATATATATATATATATATACATATATATATTTTTGGCAGAAATTTACCGTGGAAGTACCTAATAATTTTATTTTTAAAATTCCTTTAATTCTTTTTATAGTCTAGATCGTGATTATATTTTAACTATTCACAGTTCCAGTTTGGACGATATCTACAGTTAATATAACAAGGGCATATTTAGACAAAAAAAAATCTTTACAGAAAAATGGTGTTAAAGATCACCAAATAAAGTTAATAAGAATAACAACCCATCTCTTAAAATTACACACACAAGAAGCCCCTGATTTTATAACAGCTTAGCTTAGTTTAGTTTAGGTTATCTAATATCAATGCAATAATACGAACTCGCTTGTGTGGAGTTGCTGTATTATATTTTACGCAACTTTTTGACGTCATTATATATATATATATATATATATATATATATATATATATATATATATATATATATATATATATATATATATATATATATATATATATATATATATAAAATAAATGTGAAAAATATAAAAAAGTTCTTATTTATAAACTACTGAACTAAAAAAATAATAAAACTTGCATAAACACAGAACATTTTCTTAAAAGCTTGAGGCGTGGGACGTCATCACACTTGAAATAAAGTCTCAAGCTTCTAAGAAAATATTCAATATTTTAAAAGTTTTGTGTTTATGTAAGTTTAATTATTTTTTACTTTTCAGTTGACTACTTTATAAATAAAAGCTGTTTTTTAATATTCTTTTTTACATTTATTTTATTTACGGTCTAAAGTCAACACACAATAATGCCATACCATAGGTATCAACAAAATATCACAAGCTGAATACAAGATGCTATATGGCATACTATCCTTGTCTGACATACACATTTTTCCTTAGTGTGTGTCCACAATGGCGAACCGCACATCGCTTCGACCACCCCCACACGCCCATAGCCTCGCACATGTAAATCTAACCATATCCTTAAATGCAAGGGTTCATAAACACGCCTCGCCCTTGGCACCGCACTTAGACTCGTAACCTCGCCACGCACATGGAAATCAACAACAGGATGAAAAAAATATATATATTACGACTCTGATATAAAATTAATATATTATATACAATTATCAGTTCAAATAATCTGCATATTCTTAAAGAAAAATACGAAAACATATTTTATTATTTATTGATCACGTATTGTCAGGCTGCATTCAAAATATGCATTAAATAAGTTTTAGTATATTTTTAGCATACTCTAGCAAATATATGGGCAACCCCTGGCCCCAGGGCCGTATCCGCTCCTCCACCCGCACCAATCCGGCCCGCGTGATATTCAGAAATTTCAAATAACGCGCAAAAAAATTAAATATTTAGCACACATAGTTTATTCGTATTTACTGTCAACCAACCTAAAACTGTATTTTTCAAATCATAAAGACTAAAATCGATAAATAATTTTATTAAGTTTATGAAGTGGAACGCCACAGATCGAGCCAGAAATAGTCGTTAAAAGGAGAAAAACAGATAAGCATTCGGGATGCCGCCCGATGACCTTGAAGCGCTCCGAGCGATACGTTATGAATAACAGTCGGCTCTGAGGGCTCGCATCGTATATTCGCGTACGATCGAGACTCAGACTCCCGATTCGAAAGTATTCTAGTTGCTTATTGCGGGTAATATATAAACCGCTCAGCACGCGTGTCAAGAAGCAATTCTTAACAACTCATAAGAAAAGACAGGGGAAATCTTCAAGCAAATTCAGCTCAGAAGAAAAAAATCTATCAAGATGTCTGGTTTAAAAAAGCCGAAAGTAGACACAGAATGTTGTCAATTCCAAAACAAATGGACTGATGCAGTGCTTCCCCAAAAAAAATTACAAAACATCTTCTAAAATGTAATTTTTGAAACAGGAAACCATTAATTTAGTTTATATTAAAAATGCTAAAATATTATCTTAATTATCAAGCCCATAATAAATGCGGCCTTGACTCCGACCGAGCGACAATAGAAAATGGAATAGAACCTATGAGGGCCGCTAGCTTCTGTGCAGCCAAGTCCTGTATGCTTGATTTCCTGTGAATCGAGCCAGAGGTTATTCAACTTTCCACCAGCTGTTTGCAATTTTTGCATTTCAGTCGTGTGACTTAAGTGGGAGCGGAAGCTATGTTGGGGTAGGTTCTTTGTTTGAACGGATATCCGTGTGTTGTGTGATATGCACGTCGCGTCGTGCATGGTGCGATATGGAAGACAATAATACGGACGTGGATATGCAAATACCGTCAACTTCGGTTGTCGGTAATAACGTTGAAAATGTTGGAGAATTTAGTAAGAAGAGTGTGTGTGAATGTGTGGTGTGTGTCTTAATAATAAAGGGATTTTCAACATTAAACTCTGCTGATAAGCTTCAAATAATTTCCAAAGGTAGGGCAAAACCGCCTATGAAAAATTTAACCACAAAAATGAAAAACTGCATTAGACATTTTTATCCGGAAAAACAATACGAACAATTTAAATGGCTAACAGGGTGTGAAAATATAAGTAAATTATTTTGTTGGCCATGTTTACTTTTCGAAAATGAAAAAGGTTTCTGGAATAAAACTGGTTTTTTCGATTTAAACAATTTCCATAAAGCTGTAAAAAGACACTTTATGTCCAAAGCGCATTTGCAGGACGTCATAAAAGAAAAAGTCTTCGGCAAAACCAGAATTGAGCACGCCCTTAATAAACAGTTGGAAATTAGTCACCGCCAACACAATGAACTAGTCGATAAAAATAGGCAAATGTTAAGAAGACTTATCGATGTTGTTTGTTTTCTCGGACAGCACGAATTGGGATTTAGAGGCCATGACGAAACAAGGGTTTCTTCCTCGGTTTCTTCAAATAGAGGAAAGTTTCAAGATTTACTTAGTTTAATGGTTAAATATGATGATTGCTTAAAAAATCATTTAGAGCAGTCTAGCGTTTTTCGCGGAACGTCGAATCGAATCCAGAATGATTTAATTTCCGCTGTTGCAGCCATTATTCTAAAAAGAATTAAGCAGGAGATTGGCGAGGCGCAGTTTATTGCTATTGTTTTGGACGAAACAACTGATATCACTAATTTTAGCCAATTATCTATAGAAATACGCTATGTTAAAACAGACGGAAGTATTCAAAAGCGATTTTTAGGTTTTAACAATGTGTCCGAAAATCGTACAGCAGATGCATTATATACCGTAGTTTATAACGTTACTAAAGAAATTAATGGAGAGAATAAATTAGTTGCTCAAAGCTTTGATGGAGCTGCAGTGATGGCAGGATAATTAGGGTGTCTGCAAGCTAAAGTTCGAGAAACTTTCCCAAGTGCTGTGTTTGTCCATTCTTTTGCTCATAAATTAAATTAAATTTTATCGCAGTCCATCAATCACATTAAAGTATGTAAAGTATTTTTCGTTACTTTAAGTGGCATGGCTGCTTTTTTTCCAAGTCAACAAAAGGTACACAAGTTTTGTACTCCATTGTCCACAAACGATTGCGCAAAGTAGCTCCTACTAGGTAAAACTATAATGGAAGACTTGTGTTAACAGTATCTGAAAATCGTGAATCACTGATTGAACTATTTGAGAATATAATAGAAAATAGTGAAACGTGGGACTCAGAAGCCATAAATTGTTCGAGGGGGTTTTTGGACAGTTTGAAACGAGATTTTAATTTTAATTATTTGTTGAACATATTTTCACAAATATTTCCATTCTCGGACAATGTTTTTAATATATTACAAACTAAAACAATTGATATTGATTTTTGCTTAATGAATGATGATTTTGAGTCCATGTTAAGCCAAAAAATGACTTTGACCTATTTTGGGAGAAAACGATGACGTTAAATGTATAGCCACAAGCCAAGCGTCTTCGAACAGACAAGATGGGAGATGTTCAAACATCATACAGACGCCTCTTTTATGAAATAATCGATCAAAATCAGCAACAAGTAAACTATAGATTTAACGGTTTAAATGATTTTTAAATTCCTCGAGCTCTGCAATTTTGATGCATTTAAAGGAAAAACTTTTCCAAAAGATGCGTTTAAATCTCTTCTTCTTCATTTTGGCCAGTTCTTCGACCAAGTGTTACTGCGATCTGAACTAAAAGTGATTTACGAAACTGATGACATTAGCGCAAAAAATAACGCTAAGGAACTAATGCAATTTTTAAAAGACAAGGTGCTGGAAGGAGATGCCTACACCGAAGTATCGAAATTGTGTGAATTAGTATTGACAATACCTGCCACAATTCAACGGGGCAGGAGAGACTTTCGCACACATCGCTGTTGTCCGTTGAAAATAAACTTCTCCAAAATATGTCGGAGCATCGACGTTTTTATGATGACGTCATTGACGAATTTGCAAAAAATGATCGAAGAATCGGATTACATTACATATAGGTAAGTTTCTAAAAATTGCTTCCCCTTCTTAAAATTTCACCGCACGCCCCTGACTGATGAATACTTTTTTATCATGCACAGTGGTTAACCTATGTGTTTGTTGTGCAATGAAACACTTTATTTTTTAACAGAATACAATATGAAGCGGCATTACTCCAGCAAGCATTTCGCTCAATATAATTTACTTACCGGCCATTTACGAAAGGATGGAATTAAAAAACTCATTACCGATTTAGGGAAATAGCAACAAATGTTCCATTCACAAAGATCAAAATTAAGCAGTGTTGTCAAAGCTAATTTTATAATTAGTTCCAAATTAGCGAAAACATTGCAGCCATTTTCTAGGGAGAGTTTGTTAAAGAGTGCCTAGTAGAGGTTGCAGTACTTTTGTGCCCAGAAAAAAAGAAACAGTTTAAGAAAGTTAGCTTATCGTGACGTACTGTTGTTCGACGTATAGATATCATGGCTAGTGATATAAAACAAAACGTTGACTGATAGATTGGCTGGTTTTCAAGCATTTTCGATTGCTTTGGATGAGAGTACCGATTTATCTGACAGAGCCCAGTTATCTATTTTTATACGAGGTGTTGATTAAGAATTTGTAGTGACACAGGAATTACTGGCTTTACGGCCACTACAAGGTACCACTACTGGAAAAGATATTTTTGCCGAGCTGTAAAGTACTTTTGAGCAATATGGTTTGCAATAGTGTAAATTAGTTGGACTGTGCACAGATCGGTCGGTTCACGGAAAGATTTTAAGAGAGCAACCGCTATGAATGTACAAGAATGTGATATAATAATTCTGCATTGCATTATTCACCAATAAAAACGTGTGCTCTTCCATTCGACTAAAGAACGTAAGTACCACCAATTTCATTAGATCCCGCGGTCTTAACATCAATGATGTGACATATGACATACTATTGCGAAGTAAGGTGGCTAAGTAAAGGTAAAATGCAAATTTGTGATCTAACATGGACATCATCACAGGACACTTAAACGACTTGTACTTGAAGCTTTAAAAACAAGGGCAATTGGTAAACCAGTTGTACAGGGTGTACCGTTTTCGTTGTTTTTATGGGGTATCTCTCTTATTAGTGAAGATAGAGGGTTCCGGTTTTCGCGACATGGTGTAAATTTTTTGTGAAACGAAAGATGACCGAAACAAAATTGTCATAGCCCCCTTCCTTTTTAAGATACAGTGTGAAATTGAAAATATTGCATTTTTGGCCCCCCCTCGCATTTCGGTTGTTGTTTAGCTTATCCAAAAGGGAAAAACTGGCTCTGATACAATTTTCCACGTAGACTCCAGTGAGATTTTTTATGTGAGCTGTTCACAATAAGCTTCTCGAAAATATACAATAGTATATACTTTTCTATTCAAATCGCCCAGTAATTTGCATTTTTTTACAGATAGACTCGGTTTTGGTAGTAGGCTGGGATTGCCCAAACAAAACAAAAGAAAATTGTTGTGATGTTAAATAAATTACTTGCCAAAAACCTCTGGTTCGTTTTGAAGCTAGATTACATAACCGCAACAATTATTTTAAATGTTATAATAAAAAATGGCTAGGAACCAAACGTTTTCTAATGAAGAAAATACGACATGTTGCTCTGCTTTGCACAATCTAACGAAGATGTTTTTAACGAGGCTTCGAAACTATATTTATTAAGGCATGCTTAACATTCGTCGTATTTTATAATAAATACATTTTTATGAGGCTGTTGGCGTTTTAAACATAAGTATCCAGAACGAAGACAGCCCTGTGATATTACATTTCTTAGAATGAAAAGAAATCTAGTTGATTTCCGATCTTTCAATAAGTCGCGAAGCAAAACCTATACCAAGGAAAACGAGGAAGACGTAGTTAATGTTTTGGCGTCCATTGACGTAGATCCTTCAAGTTCTTGCAGAAAAATCCATTAGAATGTTGGGGTTCCAAAAAGCCGAGTACAAACAATTTTAAGGAAACAAGGTTATAAACCTTGATTGATTGACGATTTTCTGTAATTGGTATCTAGAACATATATTTAGCAGGACAGAGCACCTGCTCATTATTCCTGTAGAATAAGGCAGTATTTGCAGTATTTGGAAAATATTTTTTTTGGAAAATGGATAGGGATCAATGGTCCTGTACGTTTTGGATAACTTCCTGTGGGGTACTAGAAAACAAAATATATATGACAAGACATGACACCTTAGCCGATTTAATAAAAGCCACAAGAAAGGCATTCAATGAAATGCAACAAAGGCCGGTTAGTATTTTCAATGTCTTAAGAAGAATATGGAAATTATGTGAGCTTTGTGTAAGGTCAAATGAACATCATTTCGAGCAATATCTTTAGGGTTTAGATTTAATTTTCTGTTTATTTTAGTGATCTTTAGTGGTAGGTTTAGTTTTTGTTGTTGTTGTTGTTAGTTGCTGTTTAGAGGTATTAGAGGCAGAATTATTAACATGTTCATTTTATTCAATTAATAATATTTTTCAAGATTGATGGATTCACGGGTTTAGCAGCGAAAAACAGGTTAATAATAATTCTTTTTATTATAAAACCGAATTTGAGCCTTCTACAAGGTAACAGGCTTAAATCATAACAACGTAAGATAAATACTATGATAGTTATTACAAATTTACTTACATTATAATTACAGAATTATTAAATTGCTGAAATTTGAATATTTCTTGTAAAATAGTATATAAAAAGGATACACAAGGTATTAATTTATTGTAGAATTAAAAAAAAATCCTGTTACTATAAACAAAATATACCTGAAAAATGCATTTGCAATGCAAATGCAAATTACTGGGCGATTCGAATAGAAAAGTATATACTATTATATATTTTCGAGAAGCTTATTGTGAACTGAATAATATAAGATAAAAATATAGGGCGTGTCCCATTTAAAAAATTATAAATTTGTGTTATATCCCAAAAACGACAGCTCACATAAAAAATAACTGACTATGCTACTGGATTCTGCGTGAAAAACTGTTATAGAGTTAGTTTTTATCTTTTCGATAAGTTAAATAACAACCGAAATACGAGGGTGGGCCAAAAATGCAATATTTTCAATTTCACACTGTATCTTAAAAATAAAGGGGGCTATAAAAATTTTGTTTGGATCATCTTTCGTTTCACAAAAAACTGGCACCATGTCTCGAAAACCGCAACCCTCTATCTTCACTAATAAGAGAGATACCCCATAAAAATAACGAAAACCGGACAACCTGTACAGTCAAAATAGAATTCGTTTGTGGGAAACACAAATGTGAAGTAAAAACTGTTTTCGTTTTTTAACATTATCCAGTCACGAAAATGTTGAATACGGTCGCTATGCCAAAGAACTAAAACTACTGTCAGAGTAATTCACTGATTGGTTTTCCGATTTTAAGAATATGAATAGTAATATTTCTGCAAATCTTTGTACCTGTAATGTGGAAGATGCTCCGATTCTCCAACAAATGGAGTTGATCGAGCTTCAAGAAGACTCATATTTGAAGTCTAAGTTTGATGATGTGGAACTGAGCGAATTTTACAATACATACCTTTCCGAAGAAAGTTGTTAAACAGCTGAGAGTTTTCGCACGAAAAATAAATTGTACACTTGGTAGCACGTATAAATGTGAGCAGCTTTTTTCAATCCTGAAAAATAATAAAAATAAGCATCCTACTCGTCTTACAGATGTTAACATAGAAAACACTTTGCGCCTATAGTGATACTGATCTCAATATTAATCATCTTGTTTCTCAGCTTCAAACTCAAGTCACTCATTAATTTTCATTTGATTTTTCTATCTGTGTTTGTTAATTTGTTTTTAATATGTTTGATTATGCTATTATAATTATCAAAAAAAAATGTGTGAATTTTTATCGCTTTTTTATTTACTGCTTCCTACTATTTCTTACCTACGACCGCCGACTATAAAAAATGTTTGCAAAAAATTAATAATTTAAATTAAAATATCTCAAAAATTGTTCATCCAAATACTATAAATATATATATAATTGAAATCAGAAAAAAAAGATCTTTCGTTTTAGTGTATAATATACAGGGTGTTTCGTTTAAAAAAATATAGTTTATCAAAATACAAGAGTTCTAACCACACTACACCACAACTTGTTTCGTTCTGGACGCGCGTTTCGCTAACCAAGTTAGCATCATCAGCAGACGATATAAACTAAAGTAACTTTTCCTAACCGAGACTATTTATAGGTAAATGTGGTCACACTTGGTTGCACCCGACTGCACCGTTGTCAAGTAAACAATAGAGGGGACTATAGGGAATAGGCCCTCTGTCTTTATTTAGTGCTTTCTTACCACATTTAACTATTTCTATACTCTCAAATGCATCCAATAATCTATTATTAGATACATTTTTAATCAACTTAAGATTATTTATTCCTATTCGGTGATTGTTTTCCAAAGCATGTTGGGCAACGCTTGACTTTTCTGTTCTTCCGTATCTTAAATGTGCCATGTGTTCTTTAAAACGAATGTTTATGGATCGTTTAGTTTGCCCAACATATTTTAGATCGCAGTCATTACAGCTAATTTCATAGATGCCACTCCTCTCCCTCAAGTCGACTTTGTCTTTGGGGTTTCCAAGGAGATTTTTCAAACTATTCTCCGTTTTATAGGCTACTCTAAAACCTACGTTTTTAAATACTTATAATAAAGGTTTTGTTCCGTTGACCGTGAAGCCATGTTAAGTCCTAACACTGGAACCTGTGGTGGAAGATAGATCAAAATACAAGAGTTCTAACCACACTACACCACAACTTGTTTCGTTCTGAACGAACATTCAATATGTGCCAGAGTCAACTAAAGGATTCATTAGAGAGGCTTGCAGAAATCAAATCTCAAAAAACGTGGTTAACAAGTCAAAATATGTTTCTCGTAAAAACACTGAAGTTATCCAGGGACTGAAGAAAAAGGAATGTTTTTATTTAAAAGCTGACAAAGGAAATAAGGTTGTTATACTAGACAAAACAGATTATTTTGAAAGAGTAGACAATTTGATTCAAACTGGTCCTTACGATTTAATTGAGAAAAACCCGTTATCAAAAATGATAACAGAAGTAAGTACTTTAAAACAGTGTAAAAACCTTGTGTCCGATAAACTAAAATTCAAACTAACACATAGTAACCCAGAGTTATCTAAACTGTATTGCCTTCCCAAAATTCATAAACCTGGGAAGTCCATGAGACCTATTGTTTCAGCTGTTGGATCACCAACGTACAATATTTCAAAATGGTTAGTAGAAGAATTCGGCAAATTAAATATCTCGTATGATAACTTTGAGGTTACTAACTCGTTAGAATTCTTAGATAAAATTAAGAATGTTCACTTAAAAGAAGGTGAAATTTTAATATCTTTTGATGTAAGCTCATTGTTTCCTAATGTACCCATACCACTAGCTTTAGAGTACCTAAAGGAACTACTTGAAATCAATAATTTGAAGAAAGAAATTATTGATGAGTATTTACTTCTCACAAAATTATGTATGAATCAAAATTTTTTTCAGTACAACAATAAATATTATAAACAACTAGAGGGAACTGCGATGGGCAATTGCTTATCTCCGTTCCTTGCAAATTTGTTTATGGGCTGATTAGAAACCCAATTCAAAAAAGAACTCAAGTATTTCCCAAGGGTGTGGTATAGATACGTAGACGATATATTTGCTATTTTTGATACTAAAACAGAAAATTTGGACACTTTCTTAGAAACATTAAACAATAAATATCCTTCCATTCATTTTACGTACGAAAAGGGGAACAATGGGCAATTACCTTTTCTCGACACGTTAGTTATTAGAAATAACGATAAATTAGAATTTGATATTTATAGGAAATTTACTAATACTGATTAGATATATAACATCCGACTCATTTCATTGCCGTCAACACAAAATGGCAGCATTCCGTTTCTTAACTCACAGGTTAGTCAATTTTTTACTAAGTAGAGCACGTTTTAACAATGAAATGAATCGGATTAAAAATATAGCTAAAAGTAATGGATATAATGATAATTTTGTACATAAACTAGTAAATAGACATAAGCATAAGAAAATGTTAAAAGATGCCAATACTCTTCAAATACTTGAGGCTTCCAATAAATTCATAGTAATCCCATATGATCCCAGATATACGAGAGGTCTAGAAAAAGTATTTAAAAACGTAGGTTTTAGAGTAGCCTACAAAACGGAGAATAGTTTGAAAAATCTCCTTGGAAACCCCAAAGACAAAGTCGACTTGAGGGAGAAGAGTGGCATCTATGAAATTAGCTGTAATGACTGCGATCTAAAATATGTTGGGCAAACTAAACGATCCATAAACATTCGTTTTAAAGAACACATGGCACATTTAAGATACGGAAGAACAGAAAAGTCAAGCGTTGCCAACATGCTTTGGAAAACAATCACCGAATAGGAATAAATAATCTTAAGTTGATTAAAAATGTATCTAATAATAGATTATTGGATGCATTTGAGAGTATAGAAATAGTTAAATGTGGTAAGAAAGCACTAAATAAAGACAGAGGGCCTATTCCCTATAGTCCCCTCTATTGTTTACTTGACAACGGTGCAGTCGGGTGCAACCAAGTGTGACCACATTTACCTATAAATAGTCTCGGTTAAGAAAAGTTACTTTAGTTTATATCATCTGCTGATGATGCTAACTTGGTTAGCGAAACGCGCGTCCAGAACGAAACAAGTTGTGGTGTAGTGTGGTTAGAACTCTTGTATTTTGATCTATCTTCCACCACAGGTTCCAGTGTTAGGACTTAATATAGTTTATGTTTACCCCACTCTTGCCGACGAGTAATTATTTCATTGAATATTCTCAAAATAGAATATGGGAAAAAAAACTACAATTTTTGTGTAATACATTTTTTTCTATTTTTAAAAATAAAGGCTACAGATAGCCACGTAAATATAATCAAAGACCCTGTACGGGTCTTAAATGTGAACACTACTGGGCATAGTAGAAGCCAGGCTAGGAACCCTGCGAAGTGTCGTGCAGCGTGCGATACACTGTTATGGATATACATTTATACTATCTATTACGCAAATTTATCTGTGATGGCCTTAACTTGGACCCTTTTTATAAATTAAAGATATGACAAGCGTCGGCGAGGTGGAGGGCATGCCGGACCCAAAAACAATATATTGTATTTACCATATCCTCCAGAATCAGTTTTTACAAAATATGCTTGATAAGTTGGCCAACGGTTAGAAGTTAGGGAATTTTAAACTTTTACCTATATATTGATACCATTACTTAGAGATATGCCAAATTGATCATTTCTGTCTCTTCTGAAAGTCAGTTTTTCAGACAAACACACCAACCTTGAACTTAATTATAGTTATACTTAGGCATATTTTGAACATTTTTTTATTGCAGGGTACCTTTACGATTAAAAATAGTGTTTTAAAAAATTAATCACTAGAAATTAATTTTGCATTTTCCTTAATTTCTCATTTCCCACAACTTAATAATAGAATTATTTTAAGACCACTTTATAACTGTGATTAAAAAAAAAACTTTTAACAAAAAAAAGATGAATAATTCATGTTGTTAACTGATACAGGATGAATACTTTATGAGGCAGTGCTGTGTACGCAAATATGAGACAGCCATTTCTCGAAAGCTCCTATATTTGTTTAATTTAAGCAGCTTACATCTAAATTTTCTACCTACCTCCATAACATAATCACAATTTCTATCTCCATCTGTTTACTTGAAAGTTGCATTTCAAAGGAATTCGGTAGCAGTCCCTCTAAGACATATTCGTACTCGTGTAGAAGTTTGAGGGCCGTTAAAACTTTCGGAGTATCATTTCTCCATCCCCAGTCGCTTTCCCTGAAATTTATATTTTCTTTTTAGTTCATAATTTCAAAATGAAATATGTTGGGTAATAAAATAAAGCATTGAATATGATTTTAGTTTTAGAGAACATATTCTCTTAACTCTATATATACCGTGTTACGGGTTTTATTATATTTTAGACCAAATTGAAAAAGAAATAATTTAATTTCCTATATTGACATCAAATATTAAGAAAGGAAAATATGCTTGATATAGAATACGAACAAACCATAACATAGTTCAATCCAACACATGGAAAATAAAAGCCTCCCTAAAAGGATACCGACTTTTGCTTTTTGACACATGGGATATCGAGAGATTTCCGCGCCCCCAGGGTTGCCAGCCCGCGACGATATCCCCATACTTCTGAATAGACCTTGGTTGGACTGTCTATAGCTCTAAATCGTGTAACATGTTAGAGAGGAGTATACCATGCGTGGTGTACTGCGTTACTACGTTAATAATTGCGCCAAGTATTTTTTTTATAATGTCAAGATTCCAGGATAAGTTATATTACTAGTCTAAAAACTATGAAGAATGATGTTTCCGAAACGAAAGGTGATCGACTAACCTAACTGAACAGACCTTGGTTCGCGCTACTGGCAACACGCTCAAAATCTACATGTAGGTACGCAACGACAAAATGGCGACACGAACGCTTGGTGCGGCTTATTTATGAATTTATGAAACTGCCTGATGGATTGCCTATACGAAATATAATGGCTCTTTGCTCATAAACACCTCATAGGTCGTGCTTCTAACAGGGGTCTCATATCTACGTTCATACCGTGCGCTAGGTATAGGTAAGTGTAAACATGTAGTTACATTATAAGCCAACCTAGTCATCTCAGTTCGTGAGGAAAACAGAGATAGTTAGTCCACATATATGAGTAGCTAAAGATGTGTTTGTGTGTGCAAAATTGTAAAAATGTAGCTACATTATAAGCCAACTTATTCACGTCAGTTAGTGGGACAATGGAGGTAGCTATTACACATTAACACTTGCTGGTGAGTAATTCCCTTAATGAACACCAAAGACTTCGATGTAAGTAGAGTGTAGGGTGCGGGCCTTCATGGATCGAATGGACTGACTGAGGAATCATAATTGGGAAAGCAGGTTAAGCGGAAGTGCCCTTCCAGATTGGCCTAGTCAAGAAAAGGAGATATTAAAATATGTTAGCATGCACACAAGTCTGATGATTTCCTTTCATATTTTTAAAAAGGTGAACTTATAAGTAAATATTATCCTGTAGCAAGTTTCCTTTCATTTTTTTCTAATAATGTCTCCTGCTATAGCAATCCCTGTAACAAAAATAGGTAAAGCGTTTAGTCGTTCTTCTCCACTGAGTTCTTTAAAAATAGTCTAAATAGACCTGTCGGCTTCTGCGTCATCATTGACAAGGTCGCTAACACTCGTAAAACCGAATTATAATTTTGGTAATTACTCTCTTGAACACTGAACTAAACATTACATCAAAAGAAATATATTTTTGTATAACCTAAACATTGGATACTAAGTTACCATGGATACTTGATATGAAGACAACGCATACAGTATATGTAATCTATAGTAGTCATGTGATTAAGAATGTCATGTCATGGTTAAGCGACCAACAAACTCTACATCAAGCTTGATCGATCATAATATGCTCTATATCACCGAAAACTATGGAGGTGATGCTATGCTAGTGAGTTGGTCCTCGCTACTATAACACTCTGAAAATCACTTGGTATCGAATCAAACGGAGCACGTCTTCTAAATGAGGTAGTGACAGCATTCTTGCTTTTCTCTTTGTCAGAGTCTGCACGATTCACACAAATATAATAAGGAGGAAAATAGAAAGGAACAATGGACAAAGGCAACAAATTTATGGAGTATAATGTCCTGTTTACCATGCACAGAGAAATGGTAAATGAAAAAATTGTTAGACTATTTTTTTACAAACTTAGTGACTCCCACGAAACGATTCAAGTTGTTCGGATCTTTAAATATTTAGGAAAAATTAAATGTTGTATTTTTGAAAATATGCTATAATTTTTTAAATTTATAACTACATTTCCGACGATTCTGAATTAATTTCCCATCGATAATGTCGATTTTTTCCATCCAGTCTTACGTACAGTGTGTTTAAAAAGCTGCTTCCTAGGAAAACTGGAATCGAAACAAGGAGCAATTATATAATACTATTAAAATAAAAAAATTATAAATAATAGAAGATACTAGTATTTTAAGATACATTTGACTCGAGCAAACTAATGGTAAAACGGTGGGGTGCCTTACGAACGTAAGTTATGGAAACATTGCCAGCAATGCATTAAAAAATTTAATATTGTTTTTACGTGGACGTTTTTAGAATAGAGGCAGAGAATTTGTATAAAACAGTTTATAAAAGTATTATTTTGTATGTTGCTACTTCAACTTACCTTTGAGATACTAGGAACCGTACAGCATTTTTAATACTACTTTCTATATATTTCTCAGTCGTTTTATCTGGAACTTGTTCAGTAATAGGGGTGGTAAGTCTTGTAGGTTCTGTTGTATCTAAAAAAAAATAAACATCTCAAAAACAAGTGTTATTTTTTTTACGCAATTTCGTTAACATTTCATGCACTTTCTCCAACATTTTGGAAGCGATTGAATAACCAAACAATAAATAAATGTTTTGACCGCGAGCAAGTTACTCAGGAGCCTAATGAAGTATTAAAAATATTGGGTCAAGAGGATAAGGAAGATGTAATCGACACTCAAACTTACATATTTTTCAAAAAAGGGCAACCTCTCCTGCCAAGAGCTGTATGTAATTTGTTAGGTATTGGCGAAGATGTGTAACGCTGTTTCTTGCTTCCTCTTTTGGTCGCGGGTTGATACTAATACATACAAGACTCATCTCCAAGACGGTTCTTTACAGGGCTCAGCACGTTGTTTGGTGCATTAAGATACATTTTTCTGATACATTATGAAGGTGGAGGATATAGTGTATAATTTTATTTTTAGAACCATTACTTATATTTAAATCTTGAGCATTTTTTTTGTCAAATGTTGTGTCAAAATTTTCGCAGGTTATTATGATAATGCAAATCTTTAACATGTTAACGCATTCTTAAAGTTTTATTTGGGTTTGTTTCGTATAATTGACATAGCAAGATAATTTGCAGTATATGATTAATATAGTACGTACAAATGACTCAATAATAAGTTAAAACACATTTTAATGAATTTTAACTTCGATTATACACGAATGACACATTGAAACTGGAAAATGGAATTATCCATATCATTTACCTATTGGGTCCATCCAAAACAAACGGACACGATTTGCGTACAAATTGTGTTGGAAAAATTAAATTGCTTTTTGATTTAGTCAGCGGCTTTTAAAAGCTCACGGGCCCTAAGCGGCAAATTTTGACGGCACTCCTATCATGTGTAGGAAGTTTATATGTAGTAAAAAAAACTCGTATTCTCAAAAACATTTGTTTATTTCTTTTACTGTATGTCCGCGAATAAAAGTAACAACTACTAAAAATATAATTTTTCAAAAAAAAATCAATTATTTGAGTATATTACATTACATACCAAGTGTTTAAAGTGAAAGTTATAAACCGAGGAGGTATTTAGAAATTCTTCCAGGTTAAAAACAATCACCTTCACATGAGTAATTTATAATATTTTTCCTCGACCACAAAAAAAACCTCCAGTAGCACTTTTGTTTTTATTTATTTTTCAACACTGGTGTTGAAGAACTGGGTAATTGCTTTGATTAATTGTAAAAAAAATGAGTTACAAGTAGGCTTTGCTTTTTCAACTTTCTTTTGACACACAATCAATCAAATATTGCCGTGTTAAAATAGTTATTGTGATATTGTGCAACAAGTGTCGAAACACGCACATTTCATACGAGTGTGAAAGTTTAGTACCATGGGCTGCAGGCGAGTGAAGCAAACACACGAGTGGGAAATGTGCTTTTTGCAGGTGTTTAACCGAGGGGCGCGCAAATCTTTCAATATGGTGTACACCTCACGCTTAGATACCTTAAAATACATTTTAAATACGTATTTAATATTCTTGCTTCTCTTTATTATGCTTTATTTTTTAAATACTTTTCAATACATTTAATTGTTTATTATTTTAAAATATCTGTTATATGTAACAAATTATTATAATCGTTTTTTTGTGTATGTGGGAAATAATTATAAAATAAATATACATGTACCAAAAATAGATGTTGTTAATAAGTTTAATAATCATGCAACCTTTTTTATTAAACGTTTGAACTATGAAAAATTATTGTTTATTGCAACAATTAAAACATAATACCAACCTAGTTAGGAAAGCCCATGCGCATGTTTCCATACGCATAATATATAAAATAAACGTTTATCCAGACAAAACGAGAGAGATCTTTTGTGTCTTCAAATAAGAGGTGCTGGACTATTGGATATTAATTATGATTCTTTTCAAAACTACATTTAGATACGTACAAAAAATCTACTAACAGCTTTTTTTTCTAATTTTTTCTCAAAAACCAAAAAATTAATATAAATTATTAACGTTCGGAAAAACTTATTTTTCTTAAGGAAAAAATCTTAAGAAATGTGGAAATGTATATTATGCTTTAACTGGTTATAAATGGAAACTGGAGACTTCAACGTAAAATGAGAGATGTTTTTTGGGGACTTTTAAATGTGGGCACGCTTATTAAAAAAGAGGGATACTCTCCCTAGATATGGTACGACTAATGGTCACTTTTTATAAGTATAATATATGAGCTATTTGCCAGAAAGGTATGGCGTAGATTATTAATATTTTTTAGGGAATTAAAATACTTTGAAAATCATTTTAAAAAATATTAATATATAGTTACGTAGATGTCTTAATGCCATAAAATTGTGAAATCTTTGCCGTATACTTGATATTTTTAGAGGTACTATATTGTTATAAATAAAGCTTAGAGAACACATAAATCAAGTTCAAAATGTTTAATATTACAAAAAAGGAAAAACTCTCACTCGCATACTCATCGACCACTATATCCATCACGTCGTCAAAGATAAATGGAAAATTTGGCATGTCATTTTTGTGTGACGTAAGTGCAAGAGAAGAGAACATTATTTGAAAGCCTCTAAGGGAATGAAAATAGCAGTCGTCATTTATATATGTGTTCAATAGCAGTCGTCATTTAGAGTTGTTTTTTAGCTATTGTACACATATACAAATGACGACTTTACGCAAGAAAACAACACTTGTTATTAAAAAAATGTACATAGCTATAGTTTATAGTAAAATAAATACAAATAAAGGAATTAAAATAAAATAATTACTTATTTCACTCAGATCTTAAAATTAAATGTACAGTGATATATACAGTTTATACTAAAACAAATAAAAATAACAAAAATAAAAGAATTACTTATGTAATATAAATTTAAAAATTAAAAAAGAGCAATGTAGGTTACATTACCTAACCTAACCTAACCTAACCTAGATTTGTTTTGATTTAGTTTTTTTTTCTTTTTTTTTCCCGAAGTACGAACATTTTGTCAGATAAGGATTAAGACAACCTACATACATCTTATCGCAGCTAGCAATTGGTACTATCACGACCACGACGATGTATGCAAAGACCATGCTGGGCGACCATAAAACGGAATCCCCACGCTTCGTAGAACGTGTGTCTTAAAATCTATTATAAACTCAAATTGGGAAAAATTAAGTAATATATTGTGATAACATAAACTAAGGTCTTGAAAATCCCGATAAGATTTTTGAATATGGACCATCTCCAAGAATAACCTCTTTTTATAGTATTTTTCTTTATCCCTCTTCTAAGTCATGTCTAGCTAAGCCAGTTTAAGGATTGTCTAAATTAGTTATGTGGCAATCGCGACGTTGTTCTGATACTGTCTGTCTATTTTTAAGGTATTGTTTTGTTTGTCCAATGTAACATGTCTCGCAATTACCACAAGGGACCTTAGATATAATGTTGCTTCTTTTTTTTTAACCGGATCCTTAACTTTGAAGAATAATCCACCCACTCATTTAGAAGTATAAAAGAAAATTTCGATATTAGGTGTTAGTAATTTCTTTCTAAGTGGCTCTGACAAATCTTTTATGTAGGGTAGTTTATAATATTGTTTATTAGGTATTTTAACGGTCACATCTTGATGAAGAACCAGCTTAGTTGGACGCTGGTTTAGAATTCTGTTTGAGGAGGCTAGGATATCCATTAATAAGAAATCTTGTACGGAGGGTTTGCAAGTTTTTACTCCAAAAAACTTCATTACACAACCTGAATATTTTATTTTTAAATTCTGTTATTATATTTATTTTTTGATGTTGGGGGTGGCTCGACTTGAAATTAAGGAGCCGATTTGAGCTCGATGGCTTAATATAGAGGTCAATTCCTTCTGTACGTTAACGATTCGCTACAACAGTACCAACAGATAAACACAAGCTTAAACACTCTCAATTAAATCAGCCCTTACTTACTTACTTTACTTACTATCCCTTTTTGGATATATTAATTGTAAATAATAAACAAAAGCTCTCAATTGGCCTTTACGGAAACCAGTCTAATATTTAGGCATCAAATTACTAATATTTAAATATTAAATTATTTGCTGTTCCATATATTTTTTAATTGTAAGCAAGGAAATAATATTGGCTTCCTTCCATTGATCTGAACAATGATTTTTTTCTAAACAAACATTTATAATGTAAGTTAGTGAATTAATTATGGCAGGGCAACAAAGTAAAATAAGTGTAATATTTAAATTTGCAGCTCCTAATTATTTTGTGTAATTTTATATTCCTTAAAATATTTCATAAATTCTTCATCAGGCTTATTGGTAGTTTTATTTATATTAGTAAAATAGGTATTAAGTTCATCTATATTTTGCAAGGAACTGGGAAGTTATATTCTCGATGGACGTTGTTTAAATTTGGTGGAAATTTTGAGTTACTTAGAAAGGTTTTTGGCCAAAATCTTGTCGCTTGTATACCAATGTAGAGTGTAAAAGTTTGGTAGCACGACTAGATTGGGGGCGTACACTCAAATTCACTGTCAGCTTTTATTTTTTACCCTCTCCCTTGTTCAACTTCTCCTATAGACCCCATGCCATGATAGAGCTCCCCTTAATGGGGTTTTCATATTTACAACCAACAAATAATACAAAATGTATTTTGCCCAAACACTGTAAACATTTTGGGGAATAATACGCTTGTACCAAGAAATCGATAAAGGAGAAACATGTTAACATGATATTACCGAATCTAAAAAAACAATGCAATTTGTCACAATTTGTCAAAATATTTCTATATATTTGTGTTTAGTTAAGAGCATTCTGGCTGAGGAATAAATTTTAGACAAAGTAGTAATAAAACCTGAAACACGTGCCACTTTCACATTTTTAACAGAAGGTAACATAATTCTGTAAAGATTTATTCTCAGTTCGTGCGTCGTAACTCGAACTGAAAAATAAATCCTTCTGAATGGGCTATAGAGCTCCCAGATAGGTATAAACGCCTCTCAGATCGAGCGTAAACCTTGCAGGTTTATAACCTTTTAATAAAATGTAGAGTTAAACAACCTTATGTACCGGGTGACTTCATATAAACTGGCACCCCCCGTAACTTTTTTATTTTTTCTCGTACAATAAAAATAAAAATACTGACATACAGAGGATTTTTTTTTACGTTATAAATCTGCATTGTAATTCCCAGTAACTTTTCATATATACGAGGAACGACAAAAAGTACAATTTTCTTTAATGGAATGCCCTGTAAATTTTTGCCTAAAATGAAAGACCTTTTTCTTTCTGATTCCAAATATATAATACAAGTTGACATTTGGCTCAGCCGTTTTCGAGTTATTTAAGTTTAAAAATCAATGTTCATTATAGACTGTAAAATTACTGGCTGTAAAATAAAAGCTTTTTCAGCAGTTGGCTATGGAAATAATCAATATTAACAAATGTTTCTGAAATGACTTTGACATTTAAATCACTGTTAATAGAACTAAATCAATTCTTTTTGATATATTTTTTTAAAAGGTTTATTCTGTGGCAGGAAAACGAGAAATTGTTTGTTTGTATGCTGAAAATAATTATAATGCTTCGGCAACGCGACGTGCTTACATGGTAAATCATCCCGATGGTCCGATTCCCTCAAGATCGACAATCCAGAATATTTTCACTAAATTTAGAATAACGTCAGATTTGCAAAGAAAGAAGAGGAAACCTAACAATAATACGGAAAATCACGATTTAAATATTGCTTTGAATCACGTAGAAAATCTGAGTCAGTCACTGCGTCAACTACTTCCAAGGAAATGCGGGCCCGTTACGGAGTAAAAAGAACTTCACGTGAATATATTAGGAAGGTTTTAAAGAAATATGGATTTAGGCCCTATAAATATCATACTGTTCAAAAATTAACCCAAAGGCATAAGAATCAACGACTCAATATCTGCAACTTTATGTTAAATAGAATAAATAACGAAAGAAACTTTTTTAAAAATATATTTTGGATCGATGAGTCAAGCTTTTCAACTAGTGGATTACCAAATCGACAAAATTTTCGTCACTGGGCACAAGAAAATCTCCAATTCACAAGGGAAGTTCAATTTCAAGGTAGGAGAACAGTTAAAGTGTGGTGCGGCCTGCTGAAGAATAGGGTAATAGGGCCCTATTTTTTCGAAGGAACAGTAACTGGACCAATATATCAAGAATTTCTGGAAACTCATCTACAGAAAATGCTAGAAAACTTACCGTTAAGGCAGTATATGAACATAATTTTTCAACATGACGGTGCACCACCACATGTGGTACGTGACGTGAAGACTTTTTTGGATGAGAATTACAACGAGTGGATTGAAAGAAATGGAATTATTTCGTAGCCTTCAAATAATAATAATAATTTTTTTGTGGGGGTATATTAAAAACAAAATATATAAACGTGATCTGGACAACGTTGAAGATATAAAATATTTTATAACACAGGAAATAAGACATTTAAATGAAAGAATTAGTCATTTTATAGAGAACGCAGTTGAGCACTTGCGAAACGTTTATCACGAATGTGTAGATAATCAGGGGGAAATATTCATTCTGAATAATTTGTTTTGTGTTATTTGGTTCATCTGTGTATTTTGCAGTAAAATATATTGTTAATATTCAATTTTTACTTCGCTGTTTTATTATAATGCCTAGGTATGCAGTAATTTGACATTTGACAGAACATTTGTTTATATTGTTTATTTCCATAGCCAACTGCTCAAAAAGCTGATATTTTATAGCCAGTAATTTTACAGTCTATAATGAAAATTGATTTTTAAACTTAAATAACTCGAAAACGGCTAAACCAAATGTCACCTTGTATTATATATTTGGAATCAGAAAAAAAAGATCTTTCATTTTAGGCAAAAATTTACAGGGCATTCCATTAAAAAAAATTGAACTTTTTGTCGTTCCTCGTATATATGAAAAGTTACTGGGAATTACAATGCAGATTTATAACGTAAAAAAAATCCTCTGTATGTCAGTATTTCTATTTTTTTTTGTACGACAAAAAATAAAAAAGTTACGCGGGTGCCAGTTTATACGAAGTCACCCGGTACAAAATAATTGACCGTCGATATGTTTGCCACTTTCGGTAATAACACCAAATTATTTCAAAATCTGAGGAAACTTAAAATTAACGATTGATGTGTTATTAAAGATTAAAGATAAATTGGTAAAATACCAATAATTCCTACCAATAATTAAAATTTTGCTCTTGTTTTTAAAACCAAATATCTGTAGTTTCAATAAAGTAAATCTAATACGCTCTATATATTGAATAGACTATTGTATCAATTGAAATAAACCCTAAAAGGCTTTATTAATTTATTTTGTTGTTTTATTGTCTATCTTGTTATACAGGGTGTTTTAAATATAATATCGTGCAAAATTTTAGCAAGGCTTTAATTTTCCGAAGGGTAATTTTTCTCCTATTCAGTTCCACCATGTTATTTTTCGAGGGTTTCTTTTGGGGCAATAATGTCAATTGTTGTTCCGTGAGAGTGTTTGTGCGCGGCATAGTTTAAAAACTACTTATCAGTTTGACTTCAAATTTTGGTCAAAAATCAAGGTAACATTTTGGTAAAAATCTAAAATGGCGGAACAAAATGTTAGAAAATTCAATATTAAAAACTACTTATCGACTGTACCTCAGTTTTTGCTCAAAAATCAAGCGCGATATAGGGACAGACTGGTAAAATTTTGGTATAAAGCCATTATGGCGGAACGAAATGGCCGCCTAATAAAATCTTTAAAAATTTAGTACCAAAAACTACCTACTTATCAAAGTGACTTGACATTTTGCCAAAAATCAATGACATAAATTGCAATTTATAGGATTTATATAAAGCTATTATCAATTAATTGTACGTAATGGGATTCTGTACTAGAGAAGTTCTGGGTAAAGGAAAATTTACCGATTTTTTCAAAAGTTTATGATGGAAAACTAGAGCAACAACCGATTATTTTTTGTAAAAACATTACACATGGTGACCCAAATCTGACAGGATATATTGAAAAAAATAAGTTAATTTTACAGTAAATCAACAAATAAATAAGTAGAATTCTGATAATAAGCTGCGGATTTTTGAATTTTTGAAAATTGCTTTGTTGCTATACAGTGTTGTTAAAAATATAAGGGTAATATCTAAATTGGCAATAAATGGGTTCTTTAAACAAAACTAATCTTAAAAGTAAAGTTTGTAATGAACAACATAAATATTATTAAACACCATTTTTAAGGTGCCCACTACCTCTAACTTTACTAATAAGGTATCGATTTGTGAATTAGTTTTATTGATTGATTGTATCAAAAGCCTATCGAAAATCAGAATATATTATACCAGAATCTAAACCTGTATCAAGGGCTCTAGCTAAAAAAAATAATACAGCGAGACTTATTTGATAGGAGCTACCTGAAAAGAAACTTTTAATAATAGTTAAATAAAACTTTTCCTGTATTTTTACAACAGAACTAATACTTGATATTTATCAAGATACTGAATATTTAAAACATCTCAATGTTTAGTATTTTTGTATAATAGAGGAACATATTTCTATTTATATCTTGTTGAGAAAACCCTGTAACATCTAAAGTGGAATTAAATGGGTTAGCTGACTCGGATCCGAGAAAGAATTCAGTGTCATTTGGTAATTTAATAATTTTATGTTATTTTTTTAAGCAACTCAGTGTAACTCTGAAGTTTTACGTTAATTATCTTGATGTATAGAACAATATATTAGACAAAAAAAAAACTATCCCCGAGATAAATGTTTAATGATTTTTATAATGAAAAACTTTTTCATAATTGGGGGCAAGTTAAAATTTTCGAAATTTTACACGATAATATATAACACCCTGTATAATAGACCGTGGTAGTCATAATACAAATTTTTTTAAATCTCTGAGTTAAATAACGTAAGGATCTATTTAACGCAAAAACGTCACCCGCTTTGCTTTATCTAAACCATATTGAGGTTTTAAATCAGTACCCAAATGTTCATTATCCTTAGCAATTGATTAGTAGTTTATATATGCATCAACAATTTTATGAAACTGCCAATTTCCCTCTCATATTTCTCACTGTGTTAAAGTGGATTCAGTTGACTTTCCGCCTTCGACTGCGCCGAAAATACCCACCTGGAATTAAAGGTGAAACATCAAAAGATTCCATTTCAAAACGCTTCATTCCAAAAACCATGTGATCTTAATTAAACAAAATTAAATAATTTTGCATTATAATTTCTCTGTCCTAATGACTGTTTAATAAAACAAAACTAGTCGTGTAATCCGTTAATATATAAACGCTTAAGGAAAACATTATCTAGATAAATAATATAGAGAAAATAAGCTGCAGAAATAATAAAACTTGTAAATAAATATTATCAAAGGCAAAAAATGCTTGGATACTTAAAAAATAATTTTTATATTTAGTTGAAATTTGAACACTCTTATCTGACAACATGGCAAAGCAATAGTTATTTACTTACCTTAAATATATTATAAAGACAATTTTTCTTTGAGATGATTGTAACTTATAAGGTATACATAGTGTATGATCTATAATTTAAAGTGATTTCTGACTTTTTTTTGTCCTAAGGTTGTTGGGATTTTTGTATATATTCATACCTTACTTGCCTCTAACATTATCCCTTTGATAATCGTAAATAAATGTACTGTATAGAACCTTAGAGATAATTAAGGAATTAAAATATCCAATATGTTTGTAACCTTTAACTTAAACACATACTAAACTCAGATTATAAAAAATCTTACATTTGTTGACATTTTAAACTGAAATTAAATGCTCCGTTAATCAAGACCCATAAAGTTTATTTCAACGGCATGAGAGAAACCTAATTATTTTGAAAAGTTCACAATAAAGAAAGTTCAGGTCTTTTTACGTCCTTTGAGATCTTGGAACAGCGAGGCCTTTTATGGGTCAAGTGTTTAAGTAAATCGACGAAAAACCGTTAAAGCAAGTGAAAGTTCGGCACAAAAAGCATCTTGGGTTAGATTTACGGAAACTGTTCGTGATTTTTATTTATTTTTTGGGAATATAGTACATTGTACGCCTAAAATCCAATATTAGATCTTGACAAAATATAAAATTGAACAGCTGTCTAGTATTCTCTAGCGGTGAGAATCTAGGATTAATCAGGGCCAATATTTCTACTCTAGTTCAGTTATTTTACAATTTTATCAAACAGCGACAACGACAATTAATTTTAGGGTTTTCGAGGATAACCAAACCCGCCTGAGAAATATTTCTTTGAACAAATGTTTAAAAGCAAAATTATTAATGAAAAACTTCAATATTATTAGCCTAAACCGGATTTCTAAGGTACCCACTCACCGTTAATTTTACTGATATTGGATCTATTTGTGAATTAGTTTTAATGATTGACTGTATCAAAAGCCTATCGAAAATCAAAATATATTGTACTCGAACATGTATCAAGAGCTTTAGCTAAAAAAAAAGGATACAGTAAGATTTAGTTGACAGGAGCTGTCTGAAGACAAATCGTACTGATAGACGGAAATGTTATTCCGAAAAATTTTAAATAATAATTAAATTAAATAAAACTATTTTTCCAGCATTTTTACAACAGTACTAATACATGATATTTAAGATATCATCAATTAATATACTGATTATGTACAACATCACAATGTTTAGTATTTTTGTATAATAGAGGTACATATTTGTATTTTTATTTTGTTGCGAAAAACCCTGTAATATCTAAATTGGAATTAAATGGGTTAGTTGACTCGAATTCGAGCAAGAATTCAGTGTCAATTTATAATTTAATCATTTAATGTTAATTTTTTAAGCATCTCAGTATAACTTTAAAATGTTAAGTTAGTTATCTTCATGCATAGCACAATATATCACACTTTATCCTTAGCAATTTATTAGTAGTGAGTTTATATATGCATCACTAATTACATGAAATTGCCGTTCTCTATCCCATATTTCTGACTGTGCCAAAGTGGATTTTGTTGACTTTCCGCCTTTGACTGTGCCGAAGATTCCCACTTGGAATTAAACGTGAAACATCGCTAAGAGATTCCATTTTAAATTCCCTACTTCCAAAAACCATGTGCTCATAATTAAACAAAATTAAATAATTCTACATTATAACTTCATTGTCCTTATGATTGTTTAATAAAAAAAACTAGTCGTTTAGTGTAATTGGTTGTGGAAAGCGCAAAGTACATTTTTCCAAACTTATATATTATTCCCGTTGGACGAATCTGTATTATAATCATTAAGAGTAATAATTAATCCGTTAATACATATAGTATGATACATGGTTCTGAAACAGCGACGCAAGGGAGAGGTGAGGTAAAATCTGGGCTGTTTTCTCTCTATGCATAGGCGTGCCTAAATACTTTAGCTGAAATACAAAAAAAAGTGAATGTCGAACAATGCCAGCAAGTAGTATTACAATTACTAAATAGCGACATATATAAAATATCTTGCTTTTTTCCTGCATCTTAGAATCTATCATCATATCACAAATACCTAGAATCATGAGTAAATTACCTGTGTAGCTGCATTGAAAATAATTTTGGATAAAGAGAAAAAAAAAACAAAAACAAACATAACAGTAAGATAAAAATACTCAGTTTTACATTTGTACTTACAGTTTCTACAATTACAGATTAAAATACATATACTAACAGATTACAATACCTACATGTCTAGTGTGGTAACAATAATAACTCATAGGAAGAGAAAAACTCATTATATTATTTAATTTTTGTCAGAAGCAAAGTATTGTGTAAAAGGCCGTTTTACGTAAGAATTTTCTTAATAAATTTTTTAATTTTTGTTTAGGAAGTATACGTTCCTTCACTAGTACTGCATTAAATAACTTTTTAATTGAGAATTCAATATTTTTTTTTAAATATGTGAAGTTGTATTTATCAGGAAGAAGGTACTGATGGAGAGACCCAATATATTGCATTGAAGATGTAGGTACCGGGTGGTCGAAATTGGTCTGTTTTAACAGAGAAAACCTATTTCCTGACTAGATAGAGCAAAACTGACTTAGGTGTCATGGGCTCGATTTCTGAGAAATGTTTAATGGCAAAAACCGCCTGCCGATATTTTCACTGCCAACTGAGATATAGGGCGTTTTTCAATTTTCGGCCATTTTGAAAATTGTCCATAACTTTTTTATTTTGCGGAATATTAACATTCTGCAAAGACATTCTAAAGGCACTTTTTTATGTGCAATCCAGTGGCGTACTCAGATTTTTTCTATAGTTGTCCGTTTTATCATAAATAGGCAAAACTTTTTTTTTTCAAATGGAAATCATAGTTGGCTATAAATTATAAGAAATGCTCGCGTTTAGCCCTTTTCAGTGATATAAAGTTGTAGGTACTTATTTTCAAAAATAACGAAAATATTAGGTGTTTTTGGTTTACATCGAAGTAGGCCTTGGAATAATGACGCGCGTTCAATATTTTGAATATATTGCTGTCAGATTACTGTAGTCTGGTGTAATTATTGCGTTTTGGTGTTATCTTTATAAAGTTGTGTTAAGTTGCTGACAAAATATGTTTGAGAATTATGAAAAGTATGATATGTTAAAATGTTACATATTATCTAACGAAGTTCCTGAAGCAGCTAGTGAATTATATTTTAATACATTTCCCGAGCGACGTCAACCGGATAACCGAATTTATCAAACATTAAAAAGTAATTTAGTAAATTACGGAAGTTTTAAAAAGTTAAGAACAAGACATTATGAACTAAAGGAAGAAAAGGAAATCCAGCAGCTAAATATAATTGGTGAGGTATTAGATCATCCTGGCACCTCCTCTCGAACATTGGCTAATATAACGAATGTTCCAAAGACCACCGTTTTAAAAATACTCAAAAAACATAAATTCAAACCGTACAGAACGAGAAGAGTTCATCAACTCCGTGAAGGGGACGCCGCTAGAAGATTGAGATTTTGTCAGTGGTATGAGCAAAAATTCATGGAGAATGAGAATTTTCCATTAAATATTATTTGGAGTGATGAATCCAGAGTAGATACTTCTGGTATATTTAATAGATATAATTCATATCACTGGTCCACTGAAAATCCACACGTAGTTGTGCAACAAGACCGGCAAGGTCGGTGTGGATTCAATATATGGGTAAGGATATTCCGAGGAAGATTTGTGGGACCTTATTTTTACGATGGAAATTTAACTGCAGATGATTATGTAAATATTTTGCGCACATATATTGTCCCTTTGTTGGAAGACATACCTTTAGCTGATGCCAGAAATATCTACTATCAACAAGATGGTTGTCCCCCGCACAATGCAAGGATCACAACTGATCTTTTAAACTTCGAATTTCGAGAAAATTGGATTGGTACGTGGGGCCCCATACCTTGGCCTGCTAGGTCCTGTGACTTAAGTCCCTTAGATTTTTTTTTGTGGGGAAGATTGAAGGACTTGATATTTAAAGGAAGAACCTTTCACACAAAAGAAGAATTGCAAGAGGCCACTAGGCAAGCTTTTGCATCTATTAGCCCAGTTGAACTAATAAATAGTTGCAACTCGGTACGCAAAAGATGCTTAGTTTGTATTCAACAGGGAGGGGCTCAATTTGAACAACTTCTCTAAATATATTTATCAGAAACCTATCTAACTAAATACCTAGATTTTCATAATTATTTTTTATTTTCACTTGTAGCTGTAAATAGTAGTTTAGTTTGTTAATTTTGTTCAACTTTGCTATGTAAACAAAAAAAAAATAAAAAAAATTAATAATAAATAATTAAAATAACGTTAGCTAGTGTTATTTAAAGTTGTGTTTAAGTTGCTAACAAACTATAAATCTTAACAATACATAATTGAGATATTGTCATCACAAATCAAAGCCTACTTCGATGTAAACCAAAAACACCTAATATTTTCGTTATTTTTGAAAATAAGTACCTACAACTTTATATCACTGAAAAGGGCTAAACGCGAGCATTTTTTATAATTTATAGCCAACTATGATTTCCATTTGAAAAAAAAAAGTTTTGCCTATTTATGATAAAACGGACAACTATAGAAAAAATCTGAGTATGCCACTGGATTGCACATAAAAAAGTGCCTTTAGAATGTCTTTGCAGAATGTTAATATTCCGCAAAATAAAAAAGTTATGGACAATTTTCAAAATGGCCGAAAATTGAAAAACGCCCTATATCTCAGTTGGCAGGGAAAATATCGGCAGGCGGTTTTTGCCATTAAACATTTCTCAGAAATCGAGCCCATGACACCATAGTCAGTTTTGCTCTATCTAGTCAGGAAATAGGTTTTCTCTGTTAAAACAGACCAATTTCGACCACCCTGTACATCCATGATATAAGGAAATATTGCCAAGAAGGTCGAAATATTGTTTGTATTGATGAAACTTGGGTGGATAATGACTTGACCTTTAAGAAGAGCTGGCAGAGTGAAAATGTTTTTCTGGTGGGATATTGGTGTCTCTCATTAAAGTTATAAACACACATAACACAGTCCAATTCAATATTCATACTAGTAAGAGTTAAAATATTATTTTCAATAAATACTTTTCTACAACTATCCTGCTGTCTTAATTTTTAAAATAGAACGAAGACATCTTTTTTTGTAAAACAAAAATTCTAGCAACATCAACTGAATTTTCCCAAAAGATAAGGCCATATCTGATATTTGATTAAATAAATTCATGATAGGCAGATAGAGCAGCATCCTGACCAACCCTCTCAGCCACAATTTTTAAGGCATAAGAATACTTAGAAACTTTTAAGGCCACACCCTCAATGTGTACCCTCCAGTCCAGTCTTCTGTCTCTTTCAACTCCCAGAAAAGATATGTTTTCTTTTGATATTAACTGTTCATTATTGTACAAAATATTGAAATCATTATTTACTCTATTTCCTAAAAGAACGCACTAAGTCTTTCAGTTAAGGATTATGGGGATGAACTGGCAACATTTTGGTAAAAATACAATATGGCGGAGCAAAATGGCGGCCTAATGAAATGTGTAAGGAGCTACTACTAAAAAACTACTTATCCAATTTATCTGAACTGTTGAAAAAAATTCGAGTATTACATTGAAATGGCCTAATGACATATTTATAAATCAGCGCAGCGTGGAAAACTACTTATTAAATTAATTTGAAATGTTTTGCAAGAGTTATGTATAATAGAAAGATAAATAGGTAGAATTGTGGTACGAATCCAAGATGGCAGAATACAATGGCGGCCTAGTAAAATGGTAACATCCAGGTATGAATCCAAGATGGTAGAAGAAAATGACGGTTAAATAAAATATTTAAAAAAATCAGTTCAAAAAACTTAAATTAAGCTCAAAAAAGCTGAAGTAATAATGGTAATAAAAATATTTGAAAATACCGTGTATATTGGTTACCAAATGAATATGGGCGAAACTAAATTTGGTCACACTTCCTTATTCCTTGTAAAATTAATCATAACCAGGGAACGAATGTAAAGTAAAGGAAATTTACCGATTTTTTAATTTTTTTAAGTAAATTATGTGATAAAATTTATTAACCAAAGGTAACAGGGATTAAAATTAAAATTATTTACTATATCACTTTTATATATATATATATATATATATATATATATATATATATATATATATATATATATATATTAATTGGACTTCTTTCTTGGGTATAGGTTTATTTGCAAAATCAAACAATGGGATTAACTTGACGTGTCGCCTATCATAGTAGGCTTTCTCAAAAATTGCTCATTCCTTTATTTTTTTTTTTTTTTTTGGTATATATGGCTTTCCTTACCTATCTACAATTAATTTTAAAAACATTTAGTGGTCTAATTATAAAATGACATTTACAATTTTTCTAAAACTGATTTAAAATTTTATACTATTGACAATAATTATTACAAAATTAATAAAATAAGGCTACATACCTCGAAAAGTACATGCTGATTATTCACTTATATTTGAATGATAGGTAGCAAGTTAGTGGTTTGCCAGGCACCTCATGGCACAGTTTAGGTAAAAAAGTGTTCTTATCGTAGTACGTACTACGTACTACGATAAGAACACTTTTTTACCTAAATCGTACTACGTACTACGATAACGTCAAGTTAATCCCATTGTTTGATTTTGCAAATAAACCTATACCCAAGAAAGAAGTCCAATTAATATATACCGGGTTTAAGAAACAAATTGAATAATTATATATATAAATATATATATATATATATATATATATACATATATACATATATATGTATATAATATTTTTTTCCATCTAAAAAATCAAAAGAGGCCCCATCAATTTATTTGCATTTTTATTAAGTACCGTTCACTCGTTTTTTTGTGCAATGCCGAAAAATCCAATATGTAAGTTACAGAGTTATGATTTTAGTAATGTACAAAAAACTAAAAAAAATTGAATCCGAACTTAATTTTTTTTCCAGTCGTATACCAGTTCTAGGTTAATCCCAGGTACCTCTAGTACTGTGCAAAATTTCATTAAAATAGGTTCACTAGTGCCTGAGGTATTTAGTTCTAAAAATTTAGGAGGTTTTGACAAATCACCCTGTATATGTGTTAAAGATAAATTTAGAATTTTTTTATTTTCAAATATGGTCCATACAGACCATTTCACTATGTCCATTTCTTCGTGAAACACCCTGTATATGTAAAGTCCTTTCAAACAATTTTATTAAGCGCCATTTTGTTTCATCATATATAATTTATCACAATATTTTACGAGTTTCTACCTAAACCAGTAAATAAGGCCGCCATTTTGTTCTGCTATGTTGATTAAGATTTTAATATTTTTGAAAACAATTATTTAGCTGCCATTTTGTTTTTCCATCTTGGATTCGTACCACAAATTTACCAGCTTATTTCTACATCAAATTTATTGCTTGCCCTAAATTGGAAAATGATCCAGTAAATAGTTCTCACAGGCTGATTTATTGATAATTTTTTTTGGGCCGCTGTTTTGTTTTGCTATCTTGGATTCATACCAGAATGTTACCAGTTCATTTTTATGTAACATCTGATTTTCATGCAAAATTTGTGATAAATTGAAAATATGTTTTTTAGTAATACTTCCAAACCATCACCAGGTCATCCCCATATAATCCTAAATTGTTTTCCAAAATTTGAAATTAATTGTAAGTTGTTTTGTAGCTATTTCGCGAACCGAAAAATAAAAAGACAGACTGACAGAAATGAAAATATATATGTTTTAATATCTAGGGAAGATAAAACATAAAACCTGGGAAGGCGTTTTTTTGACTATTGCTAATAATTTATTAAGCAGCCATTTTCTTCCTCTATCTTGAAATCGAACCACAATTTTACCAGTTTACCTATCGCTATATTTTCATTAAATATCACACACCATTGGTCAGAAAACTCCGGCCGGGAGTGCAATTTTCCTATTTCAGACCCTGGCCCGTTCATAATTCAATTCAAGGCATTTTTTGTCTTTTTCACGTCCTCCTCGTCGAACATGCCTATTTCTCTCTGACAATCCATTGATCGTGGAACGGGCCGGGGTTTTGAAATCTGTCAATCATAGGTACTCTGACTACCTTGACGTCTACCGATACCTATCAATATTATTTTTATTCCTGATGCATAAAAAAATTATTTGAACGGATTACATAACTAGAATAATTTTTTATCCGCATTTCTTTCACGCGTTCAGACTTAAGTGCCAGACTTTAAATACTTAAGGAAAACTCCTGAAATAACACAGAGAAAATAAGCTACAGAAATAATAAAATATGTAAATAAATATTAGCAAAAGCAAAAAATGCTTGGATATTTAGAGAAATAATTTTTATATTCAGTTGACATTTGAACACTGGTATCTGACAACGCGGTAAAGCAATAGTTATTTACTTTCCTTAAATAAATTATGAAGACAATTTTTTTTCAAGATGCTTGTAATTTATAAGGTACACGTAGTGTATGATATTTACCTTAAAGTGATTTTTCACCCCTTTATGTCTTAGAGTTGTTGGGATTTTTTAATTTATTCGTACCTAACTTTTTTCTAAACTTTCGCGTTTGTAAACAATTGTACGATATAAAACCTTAGGGATAATTAAGGCAACTAAAACATCTAATACGTGCCTAACCCTTACCTTAAATACATATTAAACTCAGGTTATAAAAAATCTTATATTTGTTGACATTTTCCTTAGACACTGAAATTAAACGCTCCGTTAATCAAGACTCATAAAGTGTATTTGAACGGCATGACAGAAACCTAATTATTTTGAAAAGTTCACAACACATAAAGTTCAGGTCTTTTTATGCCCTTTGGGATCTTGGAACAGCGAGGCTTTTTATGGGTCAGGTGTTTAGGTATATCGACGAAAAACCGTTAAAGCAATTGAATCGTCGGCATAAAAAACATCTCGGGTTAGGTTTACGGAAACTATTCGTGACTTTTATTTATTTATTTGTTAATTTAGTACATTATATGCCAAAAATCTAATAGGACTGATTAGATCATGACAAAAATTAAAAATGAAAAGCTGTCTAGTATTGTCTAGCGATGAGAATCTAGGATTAATCAGAGCCAATATTTCTGTTCTATTTAAGTAATTTTACAGTTTTATCAAATAACGACAGCCAAAATTTAATTTTAGGATTTTCAAGTATAACCAAACCTGCCTACCCTAATCTCATACTATGAGAAATCTTTCTTTGAACAAAACGAAGCTTAAAGGCTTAAAATTATTAATGAACAACACAAATATTATTAGTCTTAACAGAATTTTTTAGGTACTCACCCACCTCTAATTTTACTAATAATGGATCGATTTGTGAATTAGTTTTAATGATTGACTGTATCAAAAGCGTAACGAAAATCAAAATATATCAGATTCTAAACCTGTATCAAGGACTCTAGCTAAAAAAAAAGAATAGAGTGAGATTTAGTTGACAGGAGCTCTCTGGAGAGAAATCATGTTGATGGATGAAAATGTTATTACGAAAAACTTTAAATATTATTTAAACCAAATAAAACTATTTTTCCAGTATTTTTGCAACAGCTCTAATACCTGATATTTAAGATATCATCAGTCAAGATATTGATTTTATAAAACATCACAATGTTCAGTGTTTTTGTATAATAGAGGTACATATTTATATTTTTTTATTATCGGGAAAAACCCTGTAATATCTAAATTGGAATTAAATGGGTTAGCTGACTCGGATTCGAGCAAGAATTCAGTGTCACTTTATAATTTAATAATTTTATGTTATTTTTTTAAGCAACTCAGTATAACCCTAAAGTGTTAGGTTACTTTTTTTGATCCATAGAACAATATATCACACAAACGGGAACAATTTTCTATTATATTAAATTTAGTTTAATATGTCTTTATTTCTTTATTCTTAGCAATTGATTAGTAGTTAGTTTATATATGCATCACTAATTTCATGAAATTGCCTTTTCCTGTCTCATATTTCTGACTGTGTCAAACTGGATTCACTTGACTTTCCGCCTTTGACTGCGCCAAAGATGTGCTCATAATTAAACAAAATTAAGTAATTCTGCATTAAAACTTCATTGTTCCCATGATTGTTTAATAAAAAAAACTAGTCGTTTAGTGTAATTGGTTATGGAAAGCGCAAAGTACATTTTTTTTAAACTTATATATTATTCCCATTGAATGAATCAATATTATAATCATTAAGAGCAATAATTATTCCGTTAATACATAAATACTTAAGGAAAACTTTATCCTGATAAATAACACAGAGAAAATAAGTTACAGAAATATTAAAATATGGAGATAAATTATAGCAGTAACAAAAAATGCTTGGATATTTAGACAAATAATTTTTATATTCAGTTGACATTTGAACACTGGTATCTGACAACGCAGCAAAGCCGTTATTTACTTTCCTTAAATAAATTGTGAAGACACGTACTTGTAACTTATAAAGTACACATAATGTATGATATTTAACTTAAAGTGATTTTTGACCCTTTTTATGCCTAAGGGTTGTTGGGGATTTTTGAATTTTTTTATACCTTACTTCTAAAATTATCAGTTTCGCGTATGTAAAGAATTGTACGATATAGAACCTTAGTGATAATTAAGGCAATTAAAACATCTAATAAACCTTATATTTATTGACATTTTCCTTATACATTGAAATTAAACGCTCCGTTAATCAAGACTCATAAAGTTTATTTCAACGGCATGACAGAAACCTAATTATTTTGAAAAGTTCGCAACACATAAAGTTCAGGTCTTTTTACGTCTTTGGGATCTTGGAACAGCGAGGCTTTTTATGGATCAAGTGTTTAGGTAAATCGACGAAAAACCGTTAAAGCAAGTGAAACTTCGGTATAAAAAGCATCTCGGGTTAGATTTACAGAAACTATTCGTGATTTTTATTTATTTTTTTGGTAATTTAGTACATTGTATGCCTAAAATCCAATAGTACTTATTAGATCACGACAAAAATTAAAAGTGAAGAGCTGACTAGTATTGTATAGCGGTGATTAATCAGAGCCAATATTTCTATTGTATTTAGTAATTTTATAGTGTTATCAAACAGCGACAGCCAGAATTTAATTTTAGGATTTTCAAGTATAACCAAACTCGCCTGCCCTAATCTCACCCTATGAGAAATCTTTCTTTGAACCAAACCAAACTTAAAGGCAAAATTATTAATGAACAACACAAATATTATTACTCTAAACAGGATCTATTCTCTAATTTTACTAATAATAGATCGAATTAATTTTAATGATTTACTGTATCAAAAGCCTATCGAAAATCAAAATATATTATACTAGATTCTAAACCTGTATTAAGGGCTCTAGATAAAAAAGAGAAGAATCCAGTGAGATTTAGTTGACAGGAGCTCTATGGAGAGAAATCGTGTTGACAGATAGAAATATTATGATGAAAAAATTTAAATAATACTTAAATTAAATAAAATTATTTTTCCAGTATTTCCACAACAGCACTGGTACCTGATAATTAAGATATCAACAAGCAAGATACTGATTATGTAAAACGTCACAATATTTAGTATTTTTGTATAACAGAGGTACATGTTTATATTTTTACATTGTTGTCAATAACCCTAAATTGGAATTAAATGGGTTAGCTGACTTATATCCGAGCAAGAATTCAGTTTCAATTTATAATTTAATAATTTTATGTTATTTTTTAAGCAACTCAGTATAACTCTAAAGTACTACCTTACTTATCTTCATGCATAGAATATATCACACAAAAGGGGACATTTTGTTATTATATAAAATGTAATTAATGTAAATGTCTTTACTTTCTTGTCAATTTAATACTTAGTCATATCTTCTAAAGTCAGGGAGATAACTATAATTGGCAAATTGCCCCGAGATAGATGCGTAATAATTTTTATAATGAAAAACTTTTATATAATTTTGGGCAAGTTAATATTTTGAACGATAATATATAATACCCAGTATAATAGACCGTGGTAGTCGTAACACAAACCTTTCTAAATCTCTGGGTTAAATAATGTAATATTCTATTTAACATAATAAACGTCATTCGCTTTGCTTTATTTAAACCATAGATATTGAAGTTTTAAATCAGCAGTAAAATGTTCATTATCCTTAGCAATTGATTAATAGTTTATATCTGCATCAATAATTTCACGAACTTGCCATTTTTTATATTCATATTTCTGACTGTGTTGAAGTGGATTCACTTGGCTTCCCACTTTCGACTGCGCGGAAGATGCCCACCTGGAATTGAAAGTGAAACATCCCAAGAGATTCCATTTTAAAACCCCTAATTGCATATATTATTCCCGTTGGATGAATCAGTATTATGATCATTAAGAGTAATAATTAATCCTTTAAAACTTTATCCTAATAAATAACACACAGAAAATAAGCTACAGAAATAATAAAATATGTAAATAAATATTAGCAAAGGCAAAAAATGCTTGGACTCTTAAACAAATAAATAAGGTACATAGTGTATGATCTTTAACTAAATGTTATTTTAGATCCTTTTATGTCCTATGGTTGTTGGGATTTTTGTATCCATTCATATCTAACTTGCTTCTAACATTGCCACTTTAACGTATATAAATAAATGTTCTATATAGAATCTTAGGAATAATTAGGGAATTAAAAGATCTAATAGGTTTCTAACCTTTAACTTAAATACATACTAAACTTAGGTTATAAAAAACCTTATATTTAGTGACATTTTCCTTTTACACTGAAATTAAACGCTCCGTTAATTAAGACCTATAAAGTTCATTTTAACGGCATTAAACCTAATTATTTTGAAAAGTTCACAACACATAAAGTTCAGGTCTTTTTACGTCCTTTGGGATCTTGGAACAGGGAGGTCTTTTATGGGTCAAGTGTTTAGCTAAATCGACAAAAAACTGACAAAACAAGTGGAACTTCGGCATAAAAAGCATCTCGGGTTAGATTTAAGGAAACTATTCGTGATTTTTATTTATTTTTCGTTAATTTAGTACATTGTATGCCTAAAATCCAATAGTACTTATTAGATCATGACAACATTTAAAACTGAAGAACGGTGTAGTATTGTCTAGCGGTGAGAACCTAGGGTTAATCAGGGCTAATATTTCTACTCTATTTCAGTAATTTTACAATTTTAATAGATAGCGACAGCTAAAAAATAATTTTAAATACTATGAGAAATCTTTCTCATAGCATCAAGGGCTCTAGCTAAAAGAAAAAAGAATACAGCCAGATTTATTTGACAGGAGCTACCTGAAAATAAACCATGTTGATAGATGAAAATTTATGAAAAACTTTGTATAATACTTAAATTAAATAAAACTATTATTTCAAGTATTTTGGCAACAGCACTAATACCTGATATTTAAGATATCATCAGTCAAGATACTGGTTATTTAAAATATAACAATGTTTAGTATTTTTGTATAGTAGAGGTACATATTTATATTTTTATATTGATGGGAAAACCCCTGTAATAAGTAATACATTGTAAAGGTGACTAATAGAAAAGCTAAGGTTGGATTGCTATAGTAGCGGAAGGTGAACAGTATCACGACAGAGCCTGCACCTATCTTTGCATATGTCAAACATAATGTCCCTATCCACTCTTACATGATTTAGATTAATATCAGCTTGCATAGGTCAATAAAAGTTTGCCCTTAAGTCATCGTCTCTCTAAACGTAGACCGACCGTTTTGAGTAGCCTCAATATAAAAAAAGAATATACAAAAATCGATAGGGTGGAACGAATTTTATTGTCAAGACACGTAGACTTCCTTAACATTGAAATGTTAATAGTTAAAGTTATCTAAATAAATTGATAGTGTTTTTTAAAATTTATTGTTTTTTCTTTTTTTTGGTATAGTGTAAATAGTTTTGATGTTTTTTACATTTCTCATAAAAAAAGAATAATATTTTTGGGAGAGAAGTTCTTACTTTTATTTTTTAAATACGCCATTAGGTGTAAGTTATTTCTATATTACATGTCATTTTTATATTAAATTTGTGGTAGATGAGTTGGCCGTTTTACTTAATCGTTACGATACACTATACCACACCATGCGTATATCCAATTGAGGAAAATAACACTTACCTCTGAACTCAAGGGTAAGAGACGTTTGTAGTTCCAAATCCTGTGAATATCCAAATGCTACCAAAGAGAAACCAAGGATCAGGGGTAAGTACACCATTATGAGGTTGACTTGATCTGCATAAAGTTTTAGCAGTCACGGATTTATCTAAAATTATAAAACGGTAATGTTAAAAAATTTATATTTGTTTTTTTGTCGATTGAATTATTCGATGTAAATTGAACTAATTGATGTATGTTCTGAATAAAATTTCACAAAAGAAGAGTTAATAAGGAAATCGATCTTTTTAATTCATACCTTGAAATATGCCGGGCGGAACATTTAACCGGAATAAATTCTATGGTTTAGAAACTATTTATAAAACTGTTTTACCCATCTGACAGATTTCTTTATTTCCAAATCAGTTGGTAATACCGATTTGTCATTATGTGTGTAGGAGTTGTGATGTCAGACACTTTTTTTTAATGCAACACCTAGTATGTTAATTTTTTTTGGAGATTAGTGGACGATTCTTTACGCATTTTATGTTACATGTTCCATGCCCAAGCTTAAATGTTTTTTGAGAAAATTATGTCTTAAAATTGTTATTTTTGGCCACATTAGAATACTGTATCTATTAAATGATATTGACTTACGGGTTATATGTAAAAGTCAAAATTCGACACTTCAGTTCACACCAGAAATGTGAACAATTAGAAAGTGCAAGTAATTTCACTTTATTTAGGCATCTGCCCTCAGCAACGATATATTAAGATCACATATTTCCTTGAGCCTTGTATTTTATAGTTGAAGTACTACTTATTATTACAGAGCAGCAGAAATATTAATAATCGTAATAGGTACTCTAGTAAAATTCTCCTTTCGGGTAGCAGTTTATAAATAATTGTCAGTTTATATTAATACATTAGGTATGTTTTAGACATGAAAAAAAGTTAAGCATGCCTTGGAACGGTGATGAGATATAAGCTTTATTTGTTAATGTTTGGCATGCTACTTTAAAAAGGAAACAATGGCAAAATAGATTTGGATAGAAATGAGCATAGTCGGTAACATGTCTATTAGATCCCAAGGAGCATTACAGTTCCAAAAACTGATGTCGATTAACATCTTTACTGTAACCTGGTGAGAAATTGGTATTGATGAACAGTAATTATTTTTTAAAGTATAAACTACAATGTAGTTAATGCTAATAGAATCATTATCTAAACAACTAGGTGATTTAATTACTACGTGGTATCATTACTTCTTTGTAAATCTGGTGGTGACTGTAACAGTATGTCTACTACGTCTAACTATCTAAACGAGGCCACAATTTTATAGTAAAAAATGGTGGTTGCTGTAACAACTAAACCACGACCTCATAGTAAAAGTTCATAAAAGATTTGACTGAAAGAGCCCACCACTACACAAAAACTTGAAAAATAACATCACTGTATAGGATAGGAAAATAGTAAAAATATAAAATAATAGACCGTAGGCTATTACATCCTGTTAAGTAAATTTATCTTTGAAGGATTCAAATAAACTTTAGATTAGTTCTATTTAATATTCCCCATGTTTTATCAATCGGTCACCCTAATGGTTAGGTTTGCGAAAGTATAATTATTTGGTATATTATATAAGTAACCTTTTTAATTAATATTAATGCTTATTCTGTCATTTATCATGACAAAAAACTTGTATAATCACTAAACTCTTCAAATACATAATTCTTTTATTTATTAATTTGTTCATTATTAGGGGATAGTTGTAGCAAAAAGCATCATTGTTGGGAGCGTTGATATTTTCGGCTTATATTTTCTACTTTCACAATAAATATTCTTTCGTTTAGCGAAGTAGTAACTAATAAATATTTATATAATTTGGCAGACGTTTTAACTACAATAATAATCACAGTGACAGAGGGAAGGGAGAAAACTGAACAACAACGAAGGAGTCTCCTTTCAGTAAATACTACTAAATTCTTTGGGTTCAATAACGTTCTCAAACTACTACCAGAACATAATAATAACGTTCGAATAACCACCACTATTAATTGCAAGTGGCACTCCCTGACCTAACTCTTCTTATTTCTGTTTATATTTATTGTGTTTAGCTCTGTTTTACATTTTAATAATTGATAAAGCTTCGTTTTTACTATGAAACTTTTACTTTTTATGATGTTTCGTTTTCATTGCAGGTATGTATGGGAAGAAATTTTTTTATCAAAACAGTGTACTTAAAAAAATGAAAATAGACAAGTTCCCTAAATTTAGAAGCTTTAAATATAAAATGACTTCCACAATTACCTAAAACATTTAATCATTTTTAGTTTAAATATATTCACAAATTAAAATAATTTACACATCTTTTGGAACAGTTATTTCCCATTTTCAAAACCCCTTAATCAGAATATTTGATTTGCTAATATTAAGGTATTTTAAAGTCGGTTATAAAATGTGTGTAAGGTATTTTAATTGATTAGAAGTAATTTTAATATTTATGTTAGATTTTATATTGAAGACATACTATATGCATTTTTGAGACTTATGTCTTATCGTTGACCTTTCGTAAAAATCATTTAACACAAAAGGCAACACGTGACTAATCTAAAACAATGGTCAGTTTTACCAACAATTCACCATTTCCCCAACTTTAACAGTAAACGCACGTATTTCATTTAATGGATATTTACTGGCGCCGCAATTCCATATGTCTTCATTTCAATCGGTAAAATGAATGAATAATTTAATTGCGAAAGTCATTCTTTTTAGCCCTACTGCTTTCAGATTAGCATCGCTTACACATACATGTTAAAGTGACTTAGGAAACGAGTTTTTTATTCACTTTAATTTCGTTTAATTAATTTTGGTTGTGGATATTCATGGTAAATTGCCATTTGTTAAATTATACCGTAATAAAATTAAAATAAAGTTTACATTTGCAAGTTGTTTTTAATTTATTATTAAAAAAATTTGTATAAACTTGTCGTAAAGGTAATTAATTAATATTTAAAAAAGTTTTTTATATGATATTGAAAAGTTTTAAAACATATATACTATTACTTTTTAAAGTTTGGAATTAATTAACTATTGAATTAATGACAGTATAAAATGTCTCAAAAAGCATTAATAGTATACTAACGAGTCAATACACTAAAATAGTTAGTAAATACTCATTGACTGACTTTTTATATAATCCTGATAAAAAAATGCCAGAGTCTCTTGGAGAGTGCTGAAAAACATATTTCTGCTACAACAAACAATAATCAATGCAGTTTAGTTTTTTACTAAATATTTTAAAATATATATAGCTAATATTCTGTTGAAAATATTTAAATCAACTGTCTAATAATTTAAAGTCCCTTGTTAAATACTTTAGTATCTAGGCGAGCCTGTAAATTACAATTTGCATTTTAAATAATCCGATTCTTAAAATTGTATGAGTAATCGCAAACAAAAATTATAAATATGGGTTATCCGTGATCTATACTACGCTATTCTGAAAACTAGGAAATAAAGAGATAAAAACAAAGAGATAAAAGAGCGGTGACAGACGGCTGAGTCAGTGGGCAACGAGCCTGAAAAATGTTTATTGTCTCTAAGATTTGATTGTCTGTAAGTTTGTTAACGGCTAAAGTGCTTCGTCTTAAACAGACAAGTGAAGTCTGGTCATTTAGTCATGTAGTTCGAAAAATTAATAAGCCGTTGAAGTCGGATCGAATAGAATCGAACAGTTTTTCAAGAAATAATGAATTTAAAGAAATGCATAGAGACTAAATAAGTAAATAGAATATATTACCCGGAACTTTTTTCGTAACGAATTCCTATACACAGTTAACACATTAATTTATTTAATTATTTTTCAATAACTTATTATATACAGGGTGTTAGGCGTTTGACTACAAATATTTTAACACGTGATAGTATTGGCCATTTTGATTAGAAGAAAATACTTAAATAACATAGGGCCAATTATTTACCATATTTGAGAATATAACAGATTGCTCATTTGGCGTCCCAAACAGAACATTTGTGGCGGTTTTACAAAGATTTAACGATATCGGAAAACTAATCTAATTTATTTGGACTTTCTCCAAAACGATCTGCCCAATTTATTAGAAGATGTTCCTTTAGATGTGAAACGGAATATGTCATTTCTACATAATGGAGCTCCGTCACATTTTAGTCGCCAAGTTCAAAAAAATTTTAAAAATGAGTTTCCTAATAAATGGATAGGGCACAATGGACCCATTTCTGGGCCTGCACGCTCCCCGGATTTATCACCAGTGTGAGTTTATCATCCGGGGCTATTCAAAATAGTTGGTTTATCAAAATGGAGAAATAGATACTGTACAAGAATTAGAAGAACGCATCGAAAAAGCTTGTGATGTTATTTGTGGACACCGTCAAACGCCCGTCAAACTAATCGGGGGCCGAAAAGGCAAATAACACCCGAAACTAGGAACATATTTTAGCCCTAGTGGAAGCAAACCCTGGTTCGAGCACTCGGCAAATCCCGCGACAAGATGGATTTTCTAATTGGACCATTCATCGTGCCCTTCGTGAAAACCTTCTGTACCGTTATCATGTGCTGCAAGTACAGTCTTTGACTTCAGAGAAATTACCCCGGAGAAAAAAAATTTGCCGCTGGTTTCTCCGAAAAAACCAAGAAGATGAAAATTTTACTTTAAACATACTGACATCCAATGATTGTTGATTTACGAGAGATGGAACTCTAAATTCTAAAGTAAAAAAACACTCATACCTGGGCTCAAGAAAATCCACACGCGATTCAATAAGGCCGATTTCAATACTGGTTTTCCAATATTTTGGGCTATAAATAATAAAATAATCCACAATCGGTTAATCCGAACTTTTGTGCTACCAAAGCGTTTAACAGGAGAGGAATACCTCCAATTTTTAACTAATGACTCGCCCACTCTTTTAGAAGATATTCCTCTAGCTCAGCAAGCCAGTGCCTGGTTTCTTCATAATGAAACTCCTGTCCACATTCATAGGAATAATACGTTTGATAATAGGTGGATAGGTCGAAAATCCACAGAACTAAAAAAATTTCCTCCGAGGTCACCAGACCTAAACCCCGTTGATTTTATTATTGGGGCCACATGAAAACATTTGTGTATAAAAGGGTTGAAATTGAAAATGAAGATGACACTAGAAACCGTATTTTTGCTGCAGCGGAACACATTAGAACAAAGAAGACCTAACGTTCTTTAATCTGTTTAAGAAATATGTTTCGCCGTATTCATGCGTGTTTAAATAGTGGCGGTAGGCATTTCCAGCATTTACTTAAGTTTTTAAAATACTTTTTTTACTGTGTAAATTACCTATCTAGTGCTATAATTCAATATGCTTGGTAAGTTCATATTCTTTATTGATTTTTGGAAACTAATAAAGTGAATTAGGGTTGCGCAGCTAAAAACTATACACACAATAAATACGAATAGATGATCTAAAGAGTTTTAATAACATGTTTTTACTATTTTTTTGGTACTTCTTTATTGACAAAATACAGGTAATGAAATTGGTATCACATTGTTGCCCAAGCAAATAGCAATGTTGCCATGTTGTCTTGGAATTAGTTGAAACCTTCTCCAAAATTAAACATTTTAAAATTAAATATCTCGGAAACCCTTTCGAATTTACCGATGGTTTATAAGAATATTTTCATACTATCCTATGTTAAAATATTTGTTGTCAAACCCCTAACACCATTTATATTACAAATTACACATATTTAACTTTCCATCTTCCTAATAAAACTTACCACTATATTTTTGCTTGATTTCCAATTATACAGAGTGGATACTAAAACTGTGTTTTTTTACTAAAACTATTTTAAGGCCAAAAAACCGTACAATTTTCTTAAAATTTATATTTGAGATACTCCAAATTAATATATATGTTATACGAAAAAAATATTCTCAGAATTTTGGTATCGATTCCATTTTTAAAAATACCATTGTTTTTATAAAAAAAACATGCAACTTTTCGATATCTCCTAATCATGTTCTAACGGTTTTTACAAGGACGCATTTTTTTTACAGGTTTTTTTATTTCTTAAAAATATGCCTTTAAAAGTACATTATAATTTATTTTGAATCGAATTCAGCCAAGCTGTAAGGGCGTACCAAATGCAGTTGTATACTTTTTACTTACTCAGATTTGCCTTTATTGGCCTTCACTATTGTAAAATAATAAAATTGATCTCATTTTAGGGAGATTTAGGATATACCTCAGTATAACGGTTTTTAGTTTTTTAGGAAAAGGTAACTGCGAAATAAAAGATTTGACAAAAATATGATCGCCAGGGAGACATTTGTTAATGAAGGTTTAACAATATGGGGTGGATCTTTTTGTTTACTACAGAAGAGGCTATCAATGTCTATATTTATAGCAATGAGTGTGATTAAATATTGCTGTGACATTTGCCTATTTTTTTAGTGACTAGAATGAGATTCTGGACAATAATGCGCGAGGACCAGAGCTCAAAATCACGTTTTTTAAATAATTCTATACGTTTTTTATATTTTTTAATCCTGCAATGATACCTTTCAATTTATCGTTAGTTACTATACTTATTTTATTATTTTCTTAGGGTTTTAAAGTAAAAATACCAATCCTGTATTTCTCTAAAAGGAGATCAGGTTTATTATTATACAATAAGGAAGACAAAGAATAATTGCAAATCTGTAAATACAAAATTTTAATTTACAAAGTGTACAATTGTATGTGATACGCCCCTGAAGCATGGCTGATTAAGAAAAATAATGATACTTGTTTAAAATAGCCCTTGCGAAGAAACGTTAGGCCTAAGGAAGTATATATCGAAAAGTTTCCTGTTTTTCGAAAAAATAAATTGCTCTCTTTCATATAGCATTAATTTGGCGTATTTCAATTGTAAATTAAAACATATATGCGGTTTTTCGGCCTTAAGAAAGTTTTAGCTTAAGAGTTTTGTTACACATACTGTAAGTACTAATACCGGCAGGTTATTTAATTAAGATATATGGCACAAAGTAAAAAAAAAACAATTTTTACTTAATTCTACTTATTTAATTTATAAGTTACGATAACTTGGAAATTAACAATAGTCTAGATAATAATTTATATATTTGGCATAAAGTAATTGCCAAATATGTGTACGTGTCATTTATTACTTTCCTCCATAAAAAAAATATTTCTGAAAATGGATTTTTACCGATTTTTTGTTTTGTCGTTTTGGTAAAATTTACCAGTTTATTTCTTCTTAATCACGATTTTGTAAACATTTCACAGCCATTTTGTTCTGTTAAAATGACAGCACTATAATTTTACCAGCAAATTCCTATATCACACTTAAATTTTATGCAAAATTTCAAATCCATCGGATAAATTGTTTTTTAATAATAATTTTCATCAACCGTATTGAATTTTTACCAAAATATTATAAAAAATTATAAATTTCAAGTCAATCCCTCTTCCGAGGGAAGTAAAAACTGTTTTACTATTTAAATTAATTTACTCAACCACAGGACCGTTCAATAAACCAACACGTCATACACTTATTTTTTAAATACTACATCCTATATATTCTTTTATTGTGATCTGTGATTCTTAATACATACTACGCCACGAAACTGTAATTGTTGGTCACATATGTCTGTATCGTCCAAACGGTTAAACCTAGAACAAAATCCAAAAAAGTCGAAACTCCACACTGGTGTCTGCGTGCAGTTTAAACGAATGTGTCGAGTTTTTACATTCAGTTCCTAACCTTCAGTAGAAATAACTAATAATCATTATTTGGCAATAGAGGGCCCACAATGACAATTTTGAAATTTTCTCCAAAACAGTTGAATTTAGGTATAGGTAAAGACCGATTTTACTTTGAATAGACAGTCCATTATGCAGAAAAAATTAACGACATCAATCTATAAACATATTTAACTACGAGGAAATCTCTCTATGTGTCCCAACTATACCGAAAATAATACAAAGTTGAGATCCATTTAGACGGAATTTTATTTTACATTCGATGGATAGTCTATATGGAGTATAATCTGTCTTTAGTATAGAGCTTGTTACAAAATATATATTTAGAATGTTCCATTAGATGGATGACGTTATGATGAAATCGGTATTACCAAACGATCCGGAGTTGAATAAATCAATCTAACTGGTTAAACAATTTTTATAAAATACCGCTAGTTTAAAAGTTGTATAATTTATTAAACTTGGAAAAAGATTAACGGAGCTGGAACCATAATATAGTAAAAAAAGTACTTTTTAAATTTTTTTTGGGATGACCGCTGAAACTTGGTCAACCCTAGTAGATAGTCGACTACCAAGGAGCAGCATAAGGCCACCTGTGGGGAAAGTGATAACTCAAGGATAATTAAATCAAAAGTAGAAAATTATTAACGCGACAGGAATTATAATATAGTAGAAAAGGAATTTTTAACCGATAAAGCACAATGAAATTTGGCCAAATTTGTGTTCTCTTAGTAACCACAACTGTCGTCTTTGCTCCCGTTGGTGAGTCTGGTGTGGTTTTTTGTGTTAAGTTTGGCGCTAGTGGTACTCGGTGGGGATCTTAAGTCAGAAACACGTGGGACTGAATACAGCCGCCTAATAAAGGTATTTTTTAATGTTTTACATATTAACTAATAACACTATAAAAATATTTCTAAATATATAATCTAGATCCAACTAAAACGTAAACATCTCATAATGTTCTTTAGATATCAAATATCCTTCAGACTTTTTAATTTAAATATTTTATAATATTTAATTAAATAATTATTTAAATTCTGATAAATAAATTAACCTATTCGAATTTTAAATAAATATTATTAGGAAGTGAACATTTATACAGATTATTACCAATCTGACCAATAACCGATTTAAAAGTTTCTTCAATTATAAATCGTTAAAATTGTTAATATCAGAACTAGATTTTTTTAGCCAAGTTTAATATTATTTTGTTGCAATAGGAGAAAATGTATCCCAGAACGCCTAAAAAAATTAAAATGAATATTTATAGCTCTTAAATAAAGCTACATCAATCCATGCCGTTCTATTCGAATTTTATAGGTATTATTAACAAGTTATCAATATTTGTACATGTTGCAATAATATATATACAATATAGTTGTATTTCGAGCATGGTAGAAAGTATCAACAGTGTTAGTGCTACTTAACTATTAGTATTATCATTTTTCATGCTGCTAATATGCTATATGTCTGGTAAAATAATAACAAATTAAATTTTAAATGACACTTCGATTTATTAGTTTATTGTTTTGCATAAATATTACATACTTTTGTTTTTTAAAGTGGGTTATTTACATTTAACCAATTTAATGTAAAATAAGTAATTGACTCAGTTTAACCTGAAACTATTTATTTTTCTCGCCATCTTACTATAATTTTATTCAAAAATTATATATTATTAATTATCATGCATTTTATATATAAATATGAAATATATTATAATTTATGAAAATATAGTATATAGGTAATGAAACGTCTATGTTAGCACTTCATTACGAAATTACTATGATAGTTGTTTCGACACACATGGATGGATTTTTTTAATCAGCATGATTCATAATAGTTCTTAATTGTGAAACTTTAAAATATTCATGTTATTAAGTGCTTTTCAAATATATGGAGGTTTTTAGCATATATTTACCTAATTAGAATAACCTCCTCTCAAAACTTTGACTTTTGGGGAGAACAACCTAAATCCTATCTTTATTTATTAGCTATTTATAATTTAGATACCGAGAAAATCTTTTTACTGACCAATGTTCTTTATAGTTTTTCGATATTCGACAAAGTTGGGATTTAAGCATAGGCACAGTCAAATATTCTATATAAAAGCAATACATAATTTTAAAAGCTATCTTCAGAGCTTCTTATCGCAAAAGACAACTTTTAATACGATATATATGAACTGTTCATTAAGAGTTAACGTTGAGTAGCTGATTGTAATCAGCTAGACTTCGCCCTTTAAGAAATGTAATATTTATTTTGTATTCAAATATTATTAAAACTATTATTATTATCATCATCATTTATAGACGACGGTTGCACGAATTTGCTAAATTTAGGAACTCTTTATAGGGATTGGTTAAAATAATTTTATTTACTCTGGTTTTTACTAGTTTTTTTCATGCTGCAAAAAAAGTTGGTTCCAGAAAATATTGCACATATGAGGCACCACATCTGTCGTATCTGTTAATCTTGTCACTAACGCTGGAGTTATTAAAGTGATGGTAATTTTACCAGACGGATAAATGACTCGGATGCCATTGTTGAAACAATTGTATATGTGACAGGTATATGCCTAGTAAAGTTAATTGCCTTTTAATATTTTCAGCCTAAGGGATTTAGATGTATGCAATATCTATATTACAGCTATATGTTAAATTTCAAACTTAATTCGCTTATGTGATAAAGACTCACCAATTTATAAATTTCCAGCAGGTTGTATTCAACTTCTTTTACCCCGAAATTTACGACAGCTACTTCTCGATATCCCCGATAATATGAACTGGATCGCAGCAAGCTCGGGCGCCGGAAAACAAATGAGGGTCGTCTACGGTCGTGACGCCACCTAGATCGGACGCGTCGGAGAGGCCGGCGCTGACAATCGATCTGTTCATTCAGCTGGTAGAGGAGTCTGAATGGCTGGTGATCAGGAACGCTGAGATAAACTAAATCTGGAGTATTTTTATCTGAGTAAAACTCTTTATTGTTTAATACAAGACTGATGTTATAATATGTGATTTATCGAATCGTGCATGGTCATCCAGCATAAAGTGAATACTTCCCACCTATTTAAGTATAAAAAACTTTCTTTTAAAAAGGTTTTTTTTTAATGGAATAATCTGTATTTAAATACATTGCTCAAATACCTTCATTATTTCATATATATACCGAGTGTTTTTTTTTATTTCGATAGTTTGTGATATATTGGTAATTTTATTATATAACTTTAGGTCACAAAATGCCGGAAACATCATGGTAAAGATATTAGTATATAATCATTTATAAATAACATGACCACCAGTTTTTGTAGGATTTCATCAAATACCATCTTTGTCATGTTGATTAAAAATATGTCAAACTAAATAAACATTTACTTTTTAAGATGTTCCGTGCGTTTTTAATATAAAGCAGTTTTTAGAAGAACATTTACAAGTTATCACTTAATTTTAAAAGTGCGCTGGAAAAATCAATAATCACTATCCTAAAATCGTCTTATTGAAAACTTTGGATATTGTGACATGCAATGGTGGTCGATGGTCGTGTTGATTATAAATGATTATGGTATCTTCACCGCGATATGTTCGAGTATTTTGTGACCTAAAATTATATAAAAAAATTACCAACAGGTATATTATAAAAAAACAAAATTAAAATAAATAAACTATTAAAAATAAAATAGAATATATATATATATATATATATATATATATATATATATATATATATATATATATATATATATATATATATATATATATATATATATATATATATATATATATATATATATATATATATATATATATATATATTATATATATATATATATATATATATATATACTTATATATATAGGTATATATATAGTAAAAAGTTACTTTTCTTGAACACATAAGCTATATTCTTATTTAAACATTTTCTTGGGAATGGTGTTCGAATTATAACATATCATTGATGTTAAATGATTTTATTTTAAAAAGTTTTTCGTCAATATTAGAACGTTTCGACCACTTTATGGCCTTCATCAGGCATCTAAAACGAAATAAATTACTGCCCTAAGAGTTTACAGTTTTTTTATAAATATTCAATTTTTAAATTCTTATAAGTTTACTTAAGTTACAAGGTCTAAAATAGTAAAAATAATTTTCTTCGGCTTACTTCAATATATTCAAGACGATCCACACATTAAAAATATTTATATACATTTAAAATTCAAAACGAGGATCAGACATAACACGACACATACTTATTGCTATACATGTAAAACGACAGTGACTACCTATTATTTTATCGACAATGCAAAGTTGTTTACGTTTGTTTTTGTCTTTTTATTAGGGTTGGCAGTGGTAAACAATGTTTCGTGAATGGGTTCAAATAATCCGAATATTAATTATTTAGGATGTTAAAATAAATTTTGCTTAGATTTTTAATATCTGTTTTGTCGTTGATAGAGTTTTCGGCTTTGGATATATAGACCATCTCAAGAAATTCCCGTTTCCTCTGATTATGCTCTGTTTGCAATATTTTGGTTTCCGAAAAATTGAAGGTGTGTTTAGTTTGACATTCATGTTTACTTAAGGCTGTTGTATTCTTTTTGTCAAACTTATGTCCATTTAAACGGTTTTGCAAATACTGTGATGTCTGACCAATATAAACACTTGGGCAATCGGTGCATAGAATTTCGTATATCACATGAGTTTTTTTGTTTTTATGTGTTTTACTTTTTAAGGAGCTAAAGTTTTTTTTCAGAAGATTATAGCCTTTATGACAAACAGTTATGTCATGTTTTTTAAATACTGATTGAAAATTTTCAGAAAGCCCCCGTATGTAAGGAAGTGATAAAAAGTTATTTTTATTTTTACTTTTTTGTTGTGTGTCACTGGTATTAGGACTGTGAATTTTCTTTATACGTGTGTTGAAAAGAGTGTTAATAAGTTTTATTGGGTAACTATTTTTCATTAGAATTTCTTTGGCTTTTTTTATAGCATTTTCTTGATAAATTGGATCGCTTAATTTGAGAGCTCTATCAGCTAAACCTATGATTACGGACTTTTTTTGAGACATTGGATGGTGTGAGTGAAAATTGAGGTATCTTCCCGACCAAGTTTTTTTGGTGTACCACATTGTGTTTATAGACTTTTGATTGTGATACAATGTCATATCAAGAAAATTAATTTTATTATTTTGTTCCACTTCGATTGTGAATTTAAGTTTAGGGTGGAAGGAATTAAAAGAATTAAGAATATTTTCTGTCATATTATTTGGAATAGCCATTATGCAATCATCCACGTATCTATAGTAAAAGGGGATGTTATACGATAAACTTGGAATGATTTGACTTTCAAGATCTTCTAGCACAAGCTGTGCCACTACACTTGATATGGAAGATCCCATTGCGCAGCCTTCGATCTGTTTATAATAGGTGTCGTTATAGGTAAAATACATAGATTTTAGAGTTAATTGGGTGGCTGATAGAAATTCTTCTAGAGGGATGTCGGTATATTTTTTTATTTCATTCCATTTTTGCTTTATTACGTTTAAGGCTAAATCTATAGGAACGTTTGTATTTAATGATACGACGCCAAGAGATATGATTGTATAATTATCTGGTATTGTAATATTTTTAATCTTTTCCTTAAAATGCCAGGAATCCTTGATAAAAGAGGAAGTTTTATTTATAATATTATTTAAAATTTCTTTTAAGTATTTGGATAATTTATTTAATGGAGATTTCATGCAGGAAACTATCGGTCTTAAAGGTATTCCTTCCTTATGAAGCTTTGGTAACCCATAGATTTTGGAGCTTGTGCGTTGTGAATTTTTAAATCTTTGGCTGTATTGGGAGAAATGTAGTTTTTGTTTTCCCATTTTTTTATCAGTTCATTATTTTGTTTTTGAAATATATTTGTAGGATCGCTGTTTATTTGTTTGTAGGTTTGTTTATCAGCGAGGTTATTCATTTTTGTATTATATTCTTTAGATTCCATAATTACAGTTTTATTTGATTTGTCTGGTTTTAATATTTTAAGCTGGGGATTTTCTTTTAAAAAATTACGAGTCTTTTTCAGTTTTTGACTCAACTGTTTTTCTAGTAATTTAGTTTTGGACTTAGTTTGATGCGATTTTAGTTTATTTTTATGATTTGTCAAAATATTGCAACAGTTTGCTCTAAGGTCGTCTTTTTTATGAGCGGATAGATTATTGATAGATATTTCAATTGAGGATATTATGTCTGGAATTGGAAGCTCTTGAGAGTTTTCTATAGGCATTGCAAAGTTGTCGCCTAAACTAAGAATATCTTTGGCGTAATCTGGGATTATTGTGTTTGATAAATTTTCTAGCCATTCTTCTTCGATATTTATTTGTTTTGAGGAAATATTTTTATTTTTTAAAATAAGAGTATTGATTTTTTTAATGTTTTTTTCTTTGATGAAAAATAGTTACCCAATAAAACTTATTAACACTCTTTTCAACACACGTATAAAGAAAATTCACAGTCCTAATACCAGTGACACACAACAAAAAAGTAAAAATAAAAATAACTTTTTATCACTTCCTTACATACGGGGGCTTTCTGAAAATTTTCAATCAGTATTTAAAAAACATGACATAACTGTTTGTCATAAAGGCTATAATCTTCTGAAAAAAAACTTTAGCTCCTTAAAAAGGAAAACACATAAAAACAAAAAAACTCATGTGATATACGAAATTCCATGCACCGATTGCCCAAGTGTTTATATTGGTCAGACATCACAGTATTTGCAAAACCGTTTAAATGGACATAAGTTTGACAAAAAGAATACAACAGCCTTAAGTAAACCTGAATGTCAAACTAAACACACCTTCAATTTTTCGGAAACCAAAATATTGCAAACAGAGCATAATCAGAGGAAACGGGAATTTCTTGAGATGGTCTATATATCCAAAGCCGAAAACTCTATCAACGACAAAACAGATATTAAAAATCTAAGCAAAATTTATTTTAACATCCTAAATAATTAATATTCGGATTATTTGAACCCATTCACGAAACATTGTTTACCACTGCCAACCCTAATAAAAAGACAAAAACAAACGTAAACAACTTTGCATTGTCGATAAAATAATAGGTAGTCACTGTCGTTTTACATGTATAGCAATAAGTATGTGTCGTGTTATGTCTGATCCTCGTTTTGAATTTTAAATGTGTATAAATATTTTTAATGTGTGGATCGTCTTGAATATATTGAAGTAAGCCGAAGAAAATTATTTTTACTATTTTAGACATTGTAACTTAAGTAAACTTATAAGAATTTAAAAATTGAATATTTATAAAAAAAACTGTAAACTCTTAGGGCAGTAATTTATTTCGTTTTAGATGACTGATGAAGGCCATAAAGTGGTCGAAACGTTTTAATATTGACGAAAAACTTTTTAAAATAAAATCATTTAACATCAATGATATGTTATAATTCGAACACCATTCCCAAGAAAATGTTTAAATAAGGGTATATATATATATATATATATATATATATATATATATATATATATATATCTTATCCATTAAATGTTTTGATCTTGTGCAGAACCATGATTTAGAATTATAAAATTAGAAGTAGAGTTGTCCATTTTCAATAATTTTTGACGGAAATCCACTGATCGTTTGTCTACATAATAGCACAATTTGAAATGTTAAATAGTATTCATATCTCTATATTTCTGGAGCACGTGAATCATTTTGAACCCGAAATGTATTTTAAGTGGTCTATACACAGCAATATGTTCATATATTTCATCTGTACCTTTACTTCTTTCTTTGAACTTGACCAGAACTTGTAGCTGAGTTTTCATATTCTGCGTGCAGTTTTCTCTTAAGTTTTGTCAAATGATATGTCAGTTTCAGAACTAGAGTAATAAACGGATGGCGCAACTAAAGAAAACCTATTACCTTATCTGGAAAACTATACAAGTTAAGGAAAAAATCGGTACATTTCCTTTACCCGAAACTTCCCTCCTTATCAGTTTTTCATTTTATTGCAAAATAGTGAAACGTGACCCAATTTAAATAAATACATAGTCATTTAGAAACACATATATACTGCCTTTTTAAAAATTTTTGACGGGCGCAATTTGGTTCTATCATATTGGATTCCTACCAATATTTTACCAGTTTATACCTATGGTACACTTGATTTTGGGTATAATTTAAAATAAATTCAATAAGCAGTTTTTACATCGACCCACACCGCCATTTTGTTACGTCATGTTGACTTCGTACCAGTTTATCCCTGTGAACAGCACATTTAATTACAATTAATTTATTTAAATTCATTTAAATAAGATTTTTATTTACGTTGATTTAAAAAAAATAATTTGCTGCCATTTTAGTTCCATATTGCATTGGATTTACCAAAATATTATCAGGTGCTCCCCATATGACCCTTAATTTTTGATTAAAGTTTTAAGTCAATCGGATAATTAGCTTTTAAGCTATGCCGTGAACTGACAGACACAAAAATGAAGATATATAAAACCAGAGAGGGTGATTTTTTCATCATTACAAAATTTCATTTGGTCGCTATTTTGTTCCGCCGTATATTAATACCATAGTTCACCATATTACTAGTTCATCTCTATAGGTACCACAATTAGTTATAGCAAGCAATTTGAAGTCACCACAATATGTAGTTTTTTCAAGCTGTATTTTTAAATAATTTATCAAGCCGCCATTTTGTTCTGCCATCGTGGATTTATACCAAAATTTTACCAGTTGATTCTTACATAATACTTGATTCTTGTGCAAAATTTCAGATACACTGGAAGTAGTTTTTTAATAATAATTTTTAATTTATTTAATTTAATGATTAACATTTTGGTTTGCCAATCTCCAATTACCAGATCTCGTCACCATATGACCCTTATTTTGACCAAAATTTGAAGTCAGTCGGTTGAGTACTTTTTTAGTTATGCCTCCTACAGACAGAACGATAGACCGACGGATTTGAGAAAACATGTTTTTCGGCATCTAGGGACCCTAAAACGTAAAGATCTGAAAAAAATCTCTTTTACGATTACATTTTTTTCACGATTATGAGAGAAGTAAACAGTTAAATATCAAAGTTCATTGCTGTATAATAAAGTTTTAGTTTGCAATATTTTTGTATATACAGGGTGATTTGTTTTCTTTGGGTAACTATCAACTTCGATATATAGTTTTATATTTTTTAATTCTACAACGAATTCCACATTTCATGTAACATATTCTAAACAAAAATTCATTTGTTGCCCTGATACTAACATTTAAATTTTTACGTTTAGGACACTTTAATGACCTAACTAAACGGATTGATTTATAACAGAACAGTTCGCACTTTCCCTTCTTAGTTGTTATATCTATAAACTCACCCTGTATATTCAAAAATATTATAAAATTAAACTTTGTTTTACAGCAATAAACTTTTATATTAAACTTTTTCCGTAACTTATTTAGTTAAGGTAGTAGGTTCTTTACGTGTCACTCTTACACTCGAAATTAAAACACATCGTATTTTTCCATCCGTGAAGGACTAAGAATGTACATTTATTTTCAATAAGCTAATAATTGTCTGCTTGATTAATAATTATATTTTCGTAATCTTTTAATGAATGGAAATTTTAATTTCTATTCCAAATTGGGGAAACGGAAACAAATCTAAGCATTTTATAGATAACAGTAATAATTCTTTAGAGGGATTATGCCCTCCAGACATGGCTATATTAAAATATATGATTCCATCTGCATTTAATCAGTTCCGAAAAGCAATGTCAATTTGTTTCGGTGTAATTCGAGCAAAATTGGTATTTGTAATTCAGAGAAATATTGGTTTTAGGTACTGGTGTCTATTGTTGAAATATGATTATGTAAAAGGTTTATCCATACAAGCGATTAAAATTTACTAACAGCTGATAGTTTTTAAATAGAATACTGAACAATTTACGAATCTATCTGTAATTCATGGATATATTAGTACAATTTGAATAATAGGGAAGTATTGGTATTAGTGATGTGGATTATCTCTGGAATGTTTGTTCAACAAGCATACAGCACAAATAGTTTTTAAATATTGTACTAGCGTAAATATTTTACGGCTACTAACATTTTAATACTGAAATATTGTATTTCTATTAAATAAAAAAAAAACTCGGCGTTACTCACAATACTTTAATTCAGAGAGAAAATTGTCGTCAGTAAAACTGTTGTTCGAAAAAAGGAGATTTACATGCGGTTTTAGCCAATACTGGGAAAATACTGCAGAACAAGTTGCAGCCTAAGGTAGCAAAACTTGGAGGGTGGTAAATTTGTATCTGATTTTTGTGCATTATTTTTACTAATAAAAGTCACCAACATGAAAAAATACATTTTTTGATTCACGATTTATAACGAGTTTTTACCTTTATAAAACCACTTTTTGTTGGTCTAGCATTAGGCCGTAGAAATGTAAGTTTGAGGTTGCCAAATATTAAAAATTCCTTAATGTATGTGTAGAGGGTTGAATTTAATTTTTTGCAAAATATATTCGTTGTTTTGACCAGTGTACATCATATGCCAAATATAAAATTACTAGCGGGTACCCGCGGCTTCGTTCGCGTATAAGACTATAATGAAAGGGATATAAACCACGTTTGTTGTTGCATTCTCTGGCTGTAAAATAGCCAAGCTACTACGCGAACTTACTCTAGAGCATGCGGCATAGAGTTGACCACGGGAAAAACAATCGTAGCGCGATTCTACTCCAGCTCTACTTAAGGATTGCCCTTGAGCTTTGTTAATTGTCATGGCGAAACAAAGTTTTAAAGGAAACTGTGCACGTTTAAACTGAAAAGAATAGTCTGACTGAATTAAAGGAATACGTGGTATAAAAACTGTTTCTCCCAGACCAGGGCAGAAATAATAGTAGACTCTATTACAGAAATAGAATAACTAACAGTTTTTTCAATAAAATATATTATAATATTTAAGGGATGGTTTTACCCCTTTGAAGACATTGTATGAATTTTTAAAAATCCTAAAATATGTACTCTCTACTAATTTTTTAAAAATCCTAAAATATGTACTCTCTACCCCTCCAGATGTCTGAACTTAGAGAAATCCAAAAATTGCAAGAAATATTTTTGATTTTTTCTAAATGTATATTCTGTTCACTAGAACCCTTCGCTAAAAACGATTTTGGATTTTACTGTAACAAATTCTAAAGTTAATAATAATAATAATACGTTTATTATTTACACAATATAAAACAAAATAAGAGGTTACAATAATTCTTACAATTAAGGGCAAATTAACGGCAGCTTAAAAGGTAACAAGTATTGATTCTTCCTTAAGTACCGGGTCCAAATACTTAATTCAAGATCAATTAACAAAACAAAACAAAAAATCGGCAAATTTCGTTTACTCGTTATGAATCTCTCCTTTTATTAGGAATAGTGAAGTGTAACCCAATTTAGTTCATTACACAGTCATATAGTACCACATACACATTGTCTTTTTAAACATTTTATTAGGCACCATTTAGTTCACTCATAATGGATTCCTACCAGTTTTTTACCCGTTTCTACCTATACTTCACTTGTTTTTTGGGCGTAATTTAAAATTCAATAAACAGTTTTTACATTGACACACACCCCTATTTTGTTACGTCGCGTCACGTTGAATTCGTGCCAGTTTATCCCTATGCCACGTTTAATTTTTCGGCAAAATTTAAAGTCAATTGCATAAGATTTTTTTATGTTGATTTCTTTAAAATTTTTATTCGGCCGCAATTTTGGTTTTGCCGTCTTGAATTCGGGCCACAACTTTACCAGTTTATCTCTATATTATATTTAATACTTGCACATAATTTAAAGTTACGTTTTTTCAAGCTGATCTTTCAAATATTTTGTTACGCCACCATTTTGTTTTGCTATAATGGATTCATACCAAAACGTTACCAGTTCATTCCTATTCGATTTTTGTGTAAACTTTGAGGCAAATTGGATAATTAGTTTTTTTAATCATAATTTTTTAACTATTCACTAGAGCGGCATCTTGTTCCGGCATAATCGATTTTTACCAAAATATTACCAGGTCATCCCCATATGGTCCTTAATTTTTGACTAAAGTTTGAAATCAATCTGGTAAGAAGTTTTTAAGCTATGGAATTGATAAAACATATTTTTTGGCATCTAGGGACGCTAAATCGTGAAGATATGTAAAACCTGAAAGAGTGAATTTTTTCACGATTACAAACAATTTATTTGGCCCTCATTTTGTTCGGCTATCTCAAATTAGTACTAAAATTTTACTAGTTCATCTCCATACCACAATTAGTTATAACACATAATCTGAAATCAGTAGTTTTTCGGGCTGAATTTTAAAATATTTTATTAAACCGCCATTTTGTTTCCATCATCTTGGATTTGTGCCAAAATTTTACCAAATGATTCCTACGTAATACTTGATTTTTGTGTAAAATTTGAGGCAGATTGGAGGAGTACTTTTTAATATTAATTAGGATTTCATCAGGCCGCCATTTTGTTTCACTATATTGGATTTTTACCAAAATGTTACCCTGTCTTTACCATATGACCCTCAATTTTTGACCAACATTTGAAGTCAATCGGATAAGAAGTTTTTTAGCCATGCCGCGAACATAAAGATCTGAAAAAATCTCGAAGGGTGATTTTTTCACGATTATAATACTTTCCTTTTACGAGGGAACTAAAAATACAATAATGCCTAGTTAACTTATTATAACCATCTGCAGGCAGCTTTATATACATATTAAATCAGTAATAAAAAAGGCATATTGCATCATACAAAACATAAATAGAAAATACAAAGTAAAAAAAAGTCTATATACAAATATTGGCATTAAACACAAAGTTCATTTCCTAAATGCGCAAGTGTGTATACGTGAAAGCTTGATAGCTTAGTAGGTTTACGGAATTACTTGATGTGCCAGCAAAGCTTTTTTATATCTTTTCTTGAAGGCGCGTAATGGCAAAGTAAAGTCATCGTTCCCGATTCCATAGCAGGGGGCAATATTGTGAGAAAAAACCGTTTAAATATTTCTCTCCTATGGGAAGCAATAGTTAATTTGTTATATAATCACAAGTTAAGATTTTGGACATGCATCGGTTTGAAATGACACCTTATCAAGCAAAGAAGGTTTCTCCAACTCAAGGATTTTAAAGGAAAAAACACGGAAAATGGAGTTTACGCTGGTTTGACATATTAAGCCAGCCTGCGTCTTGTAGCTTATGAGATATTGGATTAGGTCGTCGTATACCGTATATTAAACGAAAGCAGTTCTGAGCTTAAATAACATCGGAGAAATTAAAATTGGATTAGTTATGACTTTTTCATAAAGGATGCTTTTTACAGAATTCTTTAAATTAGAAAATTTAGTGTGTGTAGCATGGTTATTAGATAAACGAAATTTACAACGAAATTTATTAACTCATCGTGTATACAGAGTGTTACAAATTCGGGGAAAAATATACCCAAATTTTATCGTTGAAGGATCATGTTTCAAAATTTAAAATTTTCATAACCCCCACAGTTTCTGATGAAAATCGTGACGTAAATCTTCTTTACCCGGCCTACTACCTCGTTATGATTTCTTCCCATTTGTTAGCAATAGTGAAGTGTGACTCAATTTAATTCATTATATAATAATAGTATGTGTGTGTTACATTTTGTTCCATCATATTGGATTCCTACCAGTATTTTACCAGTTTATTTCTACCTACTTGACTTATGCGCATAATTTAAAATACATTCAATTATGCACTCTAACGATCTGTCACTGTCATGCCATTTTTGGGTTGTCGTAGAACAAACAAACTGATTTAGCCAATGAGGCTTAAAAATTGGTTTGATAAGTCCCACAATAAATTGGTCAAATAGCTGTCGTAGGACAAACAGCTGTTTTGTTGCACTGTCTAATAAGTAGTTTTTATATTGACACATACCCGGCATTTTCTTACGTCATGTTAAATTCGTACCAGTTTATCCTATTTTTACATTTAATTGTTATGCAAAATTTAAAGTCAATTGAACAATCTTTGTTTGGCCGCAATTTGGTTTCGCCATCTTAAATTCATGCCACAAGTTTACCAGTATATCTCTATACCACACTTATTTCTTGCACAAAAACTGAAATTAATTCAATAAATAGTATTTTCAGGCTGATTTTTTAAATATTTTATTAAGCTATTTTGTTTCGGACTTGGATTCATATCAAAATGTTATCGGTACATTTCTATGTAACACTTGATTTTTGTGCAAAGTTTGAGGTAAATTGGACAATTAATTTTTTTGAAATATTTTTTTATCATTATTTCGTCATATTGGATTTTTATCAAAATATTACTAAGTCATCCCCTTATGACCCTTAATATTTGACTAAAATTTGAAGTCAATATGGTAGGCTCTTCCGCGAACTGATAGACTTGAGAGGGTGATCTTTTCACATTTCAACATTTTATTTGGCCACCGTTTTGTTCCGCTATCTTAAATTAGTAACACAGTTTTACGAATTGATCCCTATACCACATATAGTTATACCACACAATTTGAAATAAATCAATTAAATTCAGCCATCTTGGATTTGTACAACTACAGCAAAATCTAGGCCCACTATATCTCGCGACGAATTTGTATACACTATGTTAAGTTACTTTCGTAAATGTCGCTTATTCAATAGTCACATTTTTAATAAAAACATTTCTTTTTGAAAATGTGTCATAAATTAGCATTTGTTACAATAAATTAAAAATCCAAGCTGCATTTAGAGAAGTGTACAAGTGAAGAGAATACGCATTTAGAATATTTCTTAAATATTTTTTGTAATTTTGGGGTACCGCAATTTTTTTCAATTTTCTTATCATTTCATTTGACGCCCTGTATATAACATATATCAAACCTCAAATATATCGTGTACACATTTTGTATTTAAAATATATAATGTACACATTTTGTATCTGATTATTTTATTTGTCTTTTGTGCAGGTTGATTTAACAGCAGCCATTCAATATAATGACCAGGGCACTGGTAGTATATTATTTCTGCAACATCAGACTCCAGTTAGACTTTACTCTGCATATTTCTAAAAGTTGTTATCACGGATTAAAGTAAAAGCCAAATTCAAATATATCTGATTTATTTATAAAATATCACTTTGTTTTACATATCAAACAAATCAATAATACATATTTACAAAGGTGCATAAATGCAAGTAAACTTTTACAAAAATATTAAACTGACTAAATTGGACACAAGACCCGTTAAAATACTTACATCAAGATCTTTATAGAATAGGTACAAATATCTGACCTTAAATATTTTCGGAATAAAAGCAATGAAACATTTTTATGTAATCTGAAAAACATAACAAATTAAACATTTAAAATTGCGATGCCTTTTACAGACAATACAATTGGATCCTTGCATATAAATTTGGCTGTCATTAATAATTAAATATGATATTTCAAAGTTTTTGTGTAAATTTTGTCATTGGTTTATTATTTAAAACTCTCTTTAATGCATGATTTTGAAATAATGTATATTGTTCATTGTTTTCTGACAGCCTTTATTACATTATCTGCTCGGTGTATGGTTTAAAATGAACGCTTCAAAACAACAAACATTTTGACAGAACCAAATCTTTATTTACTAAACCTACAAGCACAAAATTAAACTAATTAAACCCTGTTTTTATATGTTCTAAATATATTTAAATGAAGGAAGTTACAGCCTACCATTCATACGACTTAATAACACATTGGTATTATTAACTTACCAAGAATTATTACTGGGTTAGTACCGGTCAAAATTTTAAAAAAATCTAAATTTGGCAGGAAATATCACACTACACAATAATTATTTTAGATGTGTTATAGATTTAATGACAAAATATTTACAGTAAAATACATATGTACGGATGTATATGTTTTTACAAGATCATATTGGTGACGATGTTTTTAACAAAGTTCAACTAATCTGGATTACCCGTGTGCGGACTACTGGTTCAGTATAAAGTGAATAATAACGGTAATTTACGTAGTTAAAAGAATAAGATGCAGCCTGTCTTAATTAAAAGGTTTGACGTGTATTCTTTCAAAATAACACACTTTTTTTGCAAGCTAAATGAGGCACGAAAAATTGATAATAATATTCTTTAAAGAAGACAATAATGTTGATATGCATCAAACGGAAACGGAGATATTTTGTTTGTGTAAAACAATATTTCAGTGAGGCGTATCTAAATCAAAAAATTATTATAGTGGTGCGGTGGATATTTTTACAAAATCTCAAGCCTTATTAAACATTATGTTTATTACAGCCTAATTAATTAATAGGAATGCAAATTCAATAGAAGCCCAAAAAAATAAGACATCCCATATGGGAAAAAATTGACAGGGTGAATTTTTGCATACACCTTAGTATATTTGGGTTGTGATGCTAGATAAGAATTAATGATAATTGATTGCTATTCAATCATATTATTTTAAAAAATATATTTTATGCTTTTATTTATTGAACTAAACTCCGGTGCAATTTAAGCGAAATTATTTAAAATTTATTTTTGTTTCAAATGGTTAAATACCAACTTGTAAACAAAATGGTTTATTTTCAGACTATTTTTACATTGTGTAGATGCATATTTTGTTAAAATTGTTGTGGGAGTTTTAAAAATTGCTTTGATCTGGGATATAGGATGGGTAAAACAAGGAGTAGAATTTATTACACGAAATTTGTCAAGAGCGAGACTTTTCAAATCAGAAATGATTTTGATTTTAAGTTATCTGCTTAATAAATGGGTCATTAGAAAAAAATATCTCAAATTTTATATTTTTTTGAGTATTAATTCTTTTCCTAAGAATATACATTTTGTTGAACGTTTTCCCCTACACAATAAACAATCTTTGTGAAAATATTAACTTTTTGATTTTTAAGCTTCCTTAAGGGCGATTGGAAAAAACTGATTACAATTTTGGCTTTCTGAATTTCAATTTTACTTCAGGGGCGTACTAATTTATTTTGCCAGATCCTATCATAGATTTTTAATTTTCTTAAATTAGGGTTAACCTCCTGAAATATGTAACAGATATTTTTCCTATTCTTTATTATTTTTGAGAACATAGTTATGTTCATATATATATATTAACCATAGGCGGATTAATAATTGTGTCTCAATAAACTGAATTGTGTCAGAATATAATTTTCTTTTAATTAAAAGTTTTAATCAAATTATGGATAATTACGTATGGTTTGTCTTTAACAGTAGTCATTCATATATAGGGTGCCCAAAAAATTCATTTATGACGCTCACAGAAACTCAGAAACGGTAAGAGGTGTTATAGCAAAATAAATTTGACTTCATTGTAACTTTTGTTCTCTAGAAGACAGCAGTATAAAATTTCTAATCCGATACATAATTTTCAATATGGGCCGTATTTTTATTAGAGTTTTTAAAGCTTCTTAGAATAGTAGAAAATATGTGCAATAAGTTAACTGCGAGACATAATTGGTTTTAGATTGACCTAAACAAAATATTAAATTAAGAATCCAGGCCGGTATTCAAAGTTGAAATTTGCTGATTTGTAGAATAATCTACAGGGTTTTAATATAGAAAGTATATTTTTTACTGTCGTACTTTTTTGAACCTTCCTCTACATTTAAAAATAATTTTTTGTGATGGCGATTCTATAGAGTATTAAATTAATTCGTATATCCATAATTTTCGAATGTAATAAATTTCATAAAAATAAGAAAAAAATAATATAAACAGAAGTTCGCAAACTTTCCGTCTCGGATATACAGGCTGTTAAAATGTTAATATGTTTCCGATTTTCCGATATATCTCGTACATTTTTAGCGAAAAAATATAAAACACCAATTAGTTACAAAATAGAATGGGGAATTTGATAATGGCCGGTAGAGTTTGTACTAAACATTTTGGGAGTACTAAAGGAGCTGCAATCCGATTTTTTAAATCTTATTTATACATTGTGTACCAAATTGTATTTAAAAATCTTTACAAACGTACGAGGTGTATTAAAAAACTAAACACTTTTAAGGTTATTACATCCTGTAGCGTCAGCAGTCTCATGTTTAGATGATTTTTTGTTTTTATTTTTATGAGATAGATTGCCACAAGAGTTTTGGATATTAATGTACATTATATATAAGCTTTGTATTCCCTATGTATTTTTCGGTACATGTATGTAATGTTATATAAAAGACTATTAATAAAGAATAAAACATATTTAGGTACAATTTTACTTAAGAAGTGCCAAGATTTGTTAATATAAAGAAAAATAATTTCTTGTTTAATAAAATTCAATTAATCAGATATTCAAAATTGTGATCAATATTTTTCAAGCTGTCTTTTAAGGAAACCAAAACAATTAAAATATTAGTCTCTTCAAGAAGAATGTTTAATGAAGCGGGGATAATATTGGAAAAATGCATATTTTTAGGAATAAAAATAGTTCTCAAAAATAAATCATATTAATTATTAAATATATTTAATTTTTATTATTAAATATATATTAAAAATTTAAGAAATTAGTTAAATGTGGTATGGGTATCCAGCAATATTTTTACCTAATTTGGATCTTCGTTCGTCGATCGTTGTTATAGTCTGTTACTACAAACATTGAATGAATTAAAAATGAACATTAGGAATATGATTAAAAATATACTCCAGATGTTTCTACGAAATAGCTTTAATAGATTTGTAAGCAATTTAGAGAAAAGCATTGAAGTTGAGGGAAGACACTTTCAGTATATATTTCAGTGAGTTAAACTATTGTTTCAAAATTTCGTTACGTTGTCGTTATTATTTAGCTTTTAATGTACGTCTTTTCAAAATAAACATTGCTTTTTTTTGTCACTTTCTCTTAGTTAGTTAGTAATCGGCCAATTTCAGAAATAGCAATATCAAGTCTATATTTTTGAGAAGTTGAAGGAACAACCTTTAAAAATATCCAAAGATATACAGATACAAGTTGCTATACATGAAAAACGGCCAACAAAATGACGTATGTTGAAATAAAACATTTAGTAAGAAGACAGTATTCAGCGAAAACAGCACCTCGATAGCTTTTTTTTTTCCAGATATTTAAGGTCACAATGGGTCTGAATATGGCTGGAAACCCTGTATCTTTTTTTCCTAACTCAGAAGCTTCAGTCTTTAACCATTGGATACATTTCGACGTTGACATCCTCGTGCCTAATATCAACTATTTTCAAACACGACTGATCATGATCTGATGATGGCTATCTAGAGCAATTTAATCCGATGTCTACAATAAAATTCACAATCTTTTGTGCCATCACAAATAAATGTATTCAGCAATACATAAGGAGCAATTATAACTGTTAAAGCATAAGTTAAATGAAAAATGTATTCTTGTCATAGTTTATAATAGCTGCTTGTTATACGATGTGACACTAATTATGCTTAAGTGTTTGCAGTAGTCAACAGCGCTCCTAATACAATGTTTGAAAATGATTTACGTTTCCTTCTGGTTCTCTATAAGGCAATACAAACTGGGTATCGATATTCTCGTATATATTCAATCGACAAAATTCAGCTATATACGATTTCCCCATTATCTGTGGCTTGCCCAACAGCACTTTTCAGACATATTATCAAATACTTATCAAACATCGTTGATGGGCATACAAAATAATATCTTTGAGCTCTAATCTACCTATATTGATGTAGATAAGTAAGAAGGGATGCGGTTCTTATTGTGGATTAAGTTGCTCTATATTTCAAAGTTAGTGTCATGATCAATCATTTTTGAATACAGTTACCCTTGAAATTAAGAATGAGAAGATCAACCGTGAAATACATCCATCATCTTTCCTAAATCAGTGATTCAGAAAAATTAAAGACTTATAAATAAATCATCAACTAAATATTTGATAAATAAAGACCTTAACAAATTATACCATAAATAAACCAGTTAAATAATAAATTGTGAAAATCTTTTCTTTGTGTTTCGTGCAAATCAATTTATTAAAAACGTAGCAAAGCGCTTTCGGCTTTCGCCATCATCAGTGCCACCTGAAAGGAAGGAAATAACTTTCTTTAGTTTTCGATAAGTATTTTATGAAGAGAGTTGCTAATGTAGAAGTGAAATTGAATAAGGACAAAGAAACTATGTAAAAAAGAGTAATTATGAAGATAATTTGTATTAAGAAGCAATCTGTAATAATAATTCAATAAGTGATCTACTTACTTAGTCAAGTGTGCACAGGAAATAAATCCATAAAGTACCACAAACAGTTAAAAACAGTAAACATTTAAAAGTTACATGTCAAATATATAACAAATCACATTTAAAAGTTTTATAAAACAAGGGATCACCCCCCCCTTTAGAGACCTTAATTATCATTTCGTTCCAGTTAAGGCTGAAATGTGATGGTCTCAAACAACAGAGTTTGAAGGTTAAACCTACAAGGAAAATTAGCCCAGTGAGGTTGGCAACCTATCAATATATTTAAAATTTAAACCTGTAGGAATTAGTTCTAATTCCTGTTTGACATTTCTCCTCTTTATTTAAACAATTTTAATGGAATAATAATCCTTTTATTAAATCAGAATTAAATTTAAAAATTGTTTAAGTCATAATTCTATAAACAAGGTTTCAACTCCGCTGAAGCCAACCCTGCTTCATCAATATGACCAACTTAAAATACTTCAGAAAAATTTTTCTCCTAATAGTTCCTTACTAGATTTGAATCTCTTGCAATTTATTTACAATATATACAAATAATATAAAATATTTCCACGGCCTTCCACATTCAATTTGATTAATTTTCTAATTATTTTGGTTAAAATTTGCTTCTTCATTGACACTTCTTTTCCTACAGGTTTAAATTTTAAATATATTGATAGGTTGCCAACCTCACAGGGCTAATTTTCCTTGTAGGTTTAACCTTCAAACTCTGTTAGACCACCACATTTCAGCCTTAACTGGAACGAAATGATAATTTAGGTCTCTAAAGGGGGGGGTGATCCCTTGTTTTATAAAAGTTTTAAATGTGATTTGTTATATATTTGACATGTAACTTACAATTTAAATGTTTACTGTTTTTAACTGTTTGTGGTACTTTATGGATTTATTTCCTGTGCACACTTGACTAAGTAAGTAGATCACTTTTTGAATTATTATTACAGATTGCTTCTTAATACAAATTATCTTCATAATTACCCTTTTTTACATAGTTTCTTTGTCCTCATTAAATTTTACTTCTACATTAGTAACTCTCTTCATAAAATACTTATCGAAAACTAAAGAAAGTGATTTCCTTCCTTTCAGGTGGCACTGATGATGGCGAAAGCTCTTCCCCTTTCATAGTTAAATAATAGTTAAATACCATTAATATATCTCACGAACGGTTCTTCTTACAAAAATATTTAAACTTATTTTTGAAGCAAATTATCTCAGCTATAAATTAGTAGTAAAAGTTTACCGTTTCCAACATAATATGACTGATCCGGCGGCGGTCAACTCGATGAGAAGCCCTAACACCTTATTTAAAACCTTAATACTTAAGTGTATATGCAAAAATTAAGCCTATTCGATTTTTTTTCCGACTCTCAATTTTTTTATGTTTTTTCCTGGGCTATAGCGTTTATTGAAACGGAGTCAAGCGCCAAATTTATAAGAAGTAAAAAGTATTCACATATAACGTAAAGCAACATAACCGAATTAATTTAAATTTAGAAATCGAAATTATCACCCTTCTCCAGATAACTGATCCAAAAAATATTATTAAAATATTGGCTTCTGGGAAACCACTCAAGTAGAATTTGGCTTACTTTTAGAAAACCGTAGCTTTTAAAATAACCGACTGATTTTCGAGACTTTTACGTATTTTCAAAGTCACAATTTTTGCAGCCACTAAATTATACGGGATTGAACATGTAGTGCTGACTTATTTGTAAAATTAACACTGCCATGTGGTTTTCTGAAGAATATATGTCCGACCAGATGTTGATAATTGGGAAAAATAATCTCTGGTAGGTGTTTTGGTTTTTAGTTTACTTTGCTTACTTATGTAATTTGTGCAGAGGTTTATTTCATATATTAGATTTTACCGACATGTTTTTGCACCTTACTATTAAATGTGTTTGATATCCCCACTTTTTTGACTATGTTTTTTGTATGGTCTACAGAATCTTTTTCATAATACGAGGTAATGTGAAAATAAACCACACGAAAAAAGATTTGTTGGCTAAAATTACACTGATTTTTTTTGGTAATTCTGTTGGAACTATGCAACATATTCATGTGCTACGAGAGCGGTTAAAATAAAGAAAAGTTGCTTTTTTGATGCCCATTCGAGATCCTTTTACCGTGTTGCAAAATTCTGTTAGTTTCTGAGATTTAGGGAGATTTGTTAAAAACGCTTAAATATATTTCGAAGCATATTTAAAAAAAACTATTGATTTTCAAGACAAACTTTAAAATTCTTATAACTTTTTCGCTCTACAACATGGTTGATTCAAATTTCACCTTTCATGTTTCGTGTTCGAGCCACCACGATTAACTTAATTTTTTTTTAATTCGGACCTGGATTTTTTATTCTTATTTTGATAACCATGTTTGATCCCCTTTCTAATGTAATACACAAATACCTTTAAAGACGTTTCAAAACTCTGTAGAATGTCATCGTCGGGGATTTTACAAGGCAAATACAGCCATGGTTTCATAATTTAAAGTCCTTAAAAATGCCTTATTGGATTTTATTTAATGTTTGAAATTTAAAAGGAAATTGGAAGAAACTATTCCAAGTGTATCCTACTTTTATCAGACCACATTAAAATTAATGCTCTAAAACCACGGCTTTTATGTTTCTTCCAGGTGGCTATGGAACAAATGCAACAAATAGGTTACTTTATCACATAACAAACATCAAAGTATTTTGAGATTAGTTTGGGTTAGTTAGGAAGAAACATGAATTTATCAAATGATGACCAAAAATATGTTATATGCCGAGCGACGAACCCCTTACCACAAATATTTCGCTAAACTTAAAATAAATCTACTTGAATTTTAATCGGCCTCAGTACCGAGGAAACAGTGTAACAAAAGGCGATTGTGAAAACGAAATTAATGTCTTGGAGCTTTTTTCCTTATAAATCATTTAAACATTAAAACAGTTTTAAAATTAAATTTCACCTTACAATAATTTTAAAAACAATAAAAATGACATAGTTTCTTCATATGAAATAGAAAGTGAAACCGACGTTTCCAAAGATTCAGTATATAGATTTAGGTCCTAGCTTTGTCGAAAGTTGCGACGCCCGGCGATTTCCAAAAGAAACGAATATTTTGCAGATGGATCTTACGAAAAAAGATTCAATTGGAATATACCCTACCGCTGGACGCAAGGCAACTAACATTTGCATAGAGAAATGGCATTTCAAGGGAGGTTTAGAATAAATGATTTTTTTGAAGGAGGTTTTTCAAGATTTGTTTCTTTACAAATTTCTTCCTCGCCGATAAATTGGCAATATCCTATAAATTGGCCATCTCGGTCGCCTGGTTTAACTCCAATGGATTTTTCCATAAGGGGTCTTATTAAAGCCAATGTTTATCGGACAACGCTAGAAAATGTAGACGATCTTAAAAATAAAATAACGCTAATAATGCGGCAAAATGTAAGAAAAACAAATGAAACCAAGGCCCTGTATAAGAATCAACGGAAGTCATTTTCAATACTTGACATAGTTTCCTTCGATTTAGAAAATTCCTTTATTACTACATATTTTATAGTTTATTGCGATTCTTTGTGTTAAAACGTTTTTTGTTACCCAAATTAGTATTTAATTATTAAGTAATTAGTTCCCATTTAAATATTAAATAACATGCAATAAGTCGTTTCTAAGAATTTTAAATTATGAAAGAAGGGCTAACTTAAAACGTAAAAATCACCGACGATGACATGTTACAGGGCTGAAACCGTTAAAGTTATTTATGTAGTATATAGTTAGAAAAGAGCTAAACAATAGTTTGAATATTAGAATAAAAAATCCAGGTCCGTATTTAAAAAAATATGTGGATGGTGGTGGCCCGAATATGAAACGTTGAAGGTTCCAAAGAGCAGACAGATATATAGAACTTCCGAATTTAAACTGTGTCTCGAAAATCGATAACTTTTGAAATATTCAAACAAAAATATATATTTAGGCGTTTTCACATATCTCAAAAACTAACAGGATCTTGGCAATATGGTAAAAGGATTAATAGAGATAAAAAAGCAACTTTTCGCTAATATAACCGACATCGTAGCGCTTACCGTTTCGTAGATAGCAATAGTGACACCACCTGAATTAAGCATCCTGTTTTACCTTGTTATTCAACCAAGTATATTTCAAATATTGCAAGGAAATAAAATGTTCGAAGACTACGTGTACTGTGGCTTTGAAATAATCCATAATAGATAGATTCTACTTGAGCCGTTTCACTTGTCCAGCATTTCTGGATAGTACAGGGTGTATTTTTATAATTTAACAATTTTTCCTACTTTTAGTTACACAGATACAAAAAAACTTTGAATAAAAAAGTTGTTGGGTTTGAGGTGACCCGTTAGGAAAAAACTTTTTTTTGCATACAGGGTGGTCCAACAATGCGGTACTGCTATCAACTTCATTTTTTTAAAGGGATCACCCTATATTTTTGTTGATATTTGAACAGAGCTCGTTTTTCTCTTTTCAAAAATATATAATATATGTGTATTTGGTTCAGCCGTTTTTACTCTATATTGCTTTAAAAATCCTGAAATAAGGTTTATTTTGTATGCTTTTAGTTATAGTAGCCATGGACCCAAAATCGCAGGTTGCTGCGTTTACTTTGTAATCTACGAAAGCAATAAGTGTTAATCTAGGTAGCCATGGAAAAAATAAAACAAAAAAGCATTTGTCAAAAATTAAACTATTTGCTCATCATGGTTTGTAATGAGAAAGAGAATTAGAAACAACTCGATTATTTTATGAAAATATTAATGTTTCGAATGCACAAGCTGAATACCGGCATCTCCACCCTGGGGTGCAAGTTCCTACCAGAGTTACATTTTATATGAACGCAGTATGTGGCAAAGAAAATCCCTGCAACGAAAGAAGCGAACAGTTGCTTTTAAACTTTGCTTAAAAAGGTATGCAATAAGTTGTTAAACATTTGGTTTGGTAAATTAAAAATAGTGATTTACTTTTAGAAAACCCGCGACATTCAATTAGAGATGCGTGTAGGTATTTTGGCAAATCACTAACCAAAATTCAAAATACTTAAAGAAATGCAAATTTCATGCATATAAGTTAATATCTGTTCAGGAGCTTACTATACATCAAAAACATTTAAAATTAAACTTCTGCCAACAAATGATTTTTCACAAAAATGAGGATCACGATTTTTTTAATAAAATCCTGTGGAGTGCTGAGGTGACCTTTAAAACTGCCGGAATGTATATAATTGTTATATTATAAAATTTAGTCTTAAATTCTAAAATATAAAACCGTTTTACATAGCTTTGTTTATTAAAATTTTGTTAAGAATATCTAACAGGGTAATAAAATAAAATAATAGTGGTTTTTCCTTCTTCGAATCAATTCGTGATCTCAATGCTAAATGATTATAGTTAAACTATAGTAAAAACGGCAGGACTGAGAGAAATGTTTATGTGTTTTGTTTTTTCCATGGCTACAGTTATTGCTTTCTTAGTTTACAAAGTAAACGCAGCAATCTGCGATTTCGGTTCATGGCTACTATGATTAAAAGCACCTAAAATAAACCTTATTTCAGGATTTTTAAAGCAATATAGAGCGAAAACGGCTGTACCAAATATAGATATATTATACATTTTTGAAAAGAGGAAAATGAGCTCTATCCAAATATCAAGAAAAACATAGGGTAAACATTTAAAAAAATGAAATTGGTGGCAGTACAGCATTGTTAGACCACCCTGTAACGAAAAAAAGTTTCCTGGCGGGTCACCTCAAACCCAACAACTTTTGTATTTAAATACTTTTGTATCTGTTTAAATAAAATTAGAAAAAATTGTTAAATTATGAAAATACACCGGGAACACATGTTTATTTGTCAGGTATATTTTTTCGGAAAATTGTTCAGAGATATTGACATTTTTGAAAGAAAAAGTCATACTAAGTATACTAAAAAGATGTCAAGTTTGACAATTCAATATAGCAGTGTTACACTTATTTCAAAATAATTGATTTTAATAATTTAAGTTCTTTGAACATTTTCGATTTTCTGCATAATAGTCCTGTCTGTCTCGGCGCAATCCGGGAATGTTTCTAATTCCAATCAACATGGCAAAGATCTCATTTAAAAGTAATTATAATGTGATTAATACCCTTAACCTGATATTTTCCTGCATTTTGTGATCTGAAGTTATATTATAAATAAATTAGCAATATGACTGAAAAGACTAAAATAAACAGAAGCAAACTATATATATATATATATATATATATATATATATATATATATATATATATATATATATATATATATTATTCTATTGAAAAATCACTTTTTCTCTCGCTTCGCTCTAACTAAAAAACAAACTGATTTTTAAAAAGCATTCTCCAATTCTCCAGAAAAAAATACGCCAAATAATTATGTTGATTTTTTAGAAATGTTGTTTAAGCTAAAAAAAGGCGGGGTGTTCTCTTTATGGTGGATGCTGTACATACATATTCTTCTACATTTACGTCAAGTCGCAACACTTTTTTTATATGAATTAAACCAAGCCGGAGTAGATTATGAGAATGAAATAGATAATGATGGTAATTCCAAAAGGTTTGAACTTATTTCTCAAAAAAAAAGTCCTGCAAAATAAAGAACTATACAATTATTATTTAATTACGCTCTTGAATACCCTCCCAGGAAAATATTAGTGAGTTTAATTTATTATCAACTACATGATTTTTAAGTTTAAATTTTAATCTTCGGTATTTGATTTTATATAATTTGATTCTCATATTTATCAGACGTTATTTTAGGCATATAAGAATTTTCCAAATATAAATGGCGTTTGGTTCAGTTTCAGTAAAAGCAGTAAATTAGGATAGAGTAGTAAGTTCTCAATATTTTGAATTTATTTGAATAATTTTCTTAGAGTTACCTTTTTAAATACAATAAAGAAAAACAATATATCAACAATTCAAAAACTTTCATATTTGCTAACAATAAATACGTAAATAATAAAAATAAGTTAAAGTAATATCTTCTAAATATCTTTAATTTATGTTTCCATAAATACTTTGTTACATAAATACATTAAAACTTCTTCGAGCATTTCTAGCTTTCTGTCCTCTAGACGATCAAAGTAATGAATAACATAACTTTAGTCCCGGGATTGGTGTTTCCTACGTCATTCTTACTCATATTTACAGGGCCGAACCCACATAAAAATAATACATAATTCGGTCTATTTTTTTAGGAACAATTCACCGCGTTACCACAGATATATTTTCTGAGCTTATTGTAAATGCTTGGTTGCTTAACCCGCTATGACTAGGACGATGCTGGTCATTTTTGTCACCCCTAAAATAAGCTTCGATTTCGTCGAGTGTCTTGCCTTTTGTTTCTGGCAAAACGTATTTACAGAAAAGCATAGCTAAGGCGGATGCTGCGAAAAAAGTAAATATAGTACCGCTAAACCCTAAAAAGTCGACCATATTAGTGTAAATTTTGACGCAAATAAAAATAAAACATTGAGCTATACAGATAACAATACCTGCCATTATAGGACGTACTCTAAGTGGAAACATTTCGCCTACTAAAATCCAAGGGATTGGAAGCATTCCTATCATAGAAAAGAATACGTTAAATATTATGCAGAACAGGGGTAGCAAATTCAGAATTCTGTCTTCGTCAGGATGGATTTCGTAGTATTTAATGTAAAGCCCTAAAATAAGCACGGAAACTGTCATTCCAAAACTTGAAAAAGTGCATAACGTTTTTCTGCCTATTTTTTGTATTAATGCCGCACAAATAATAGACATTGCGAAACGAATAGCACCCACTAGAATACTAGATACGTAGTCGTTAATTTTAAGATTAGTTTCGGCGAAAAATTCAACTGCGTAATAAAGGATGCTGTAAATTCCACTGAGTTCTTGAAGCAGGAAAAGGACCACTAACAGGCAGAATGGCTTCACCGTTTCCGGACTTAAATACACCTCTTTTAGACTTTTTTCTGGTACTTTTTCAGTTGTGCCGCTATCTGAAAATAATATCATGGGGTTAATGAAAGCTAAAATATGAATGGTAGAAAGATTTTTGTCAATTTTAATAAGTGTGTATTTCAAAAGTTAATTCAGATAAGGGTAACTTTAATTATTTATGCTTTTCTTGTATGTTTCTAATACTGACCATTCATTGCTTTTTTAATTTCCATTTCTGCCGTCGTAACATTTCTCGTGAAAAACATGTATGCTTTAAATGCTTCAGAATTTTCTGTAGTCATTTTCTTCTGGATTTTCACTAAGTGAGGCGGACTTTCAGGCATAAGATGCATTGTAACCTGAAATAAGTAATAAAGAAGTATACATACATCGTACACGGTGCTTGAAATATTAAATTAACATTTCGTTTACAGATCTTTTTACGATCCCTAGACGTCAAAAGCATATTTTTCAAATCCGTTGGTCTGTGGGTTTTATCTGATTAACTTCAAATTTTGGTCAAAATCAGGAGTTATCAGGGGATGAAACGGTTACATTTTCGTAAAAATTCAATATGGCGGCCTAATGAAATGTTAAAAAAATATTACTAAAAAACTACTTATATGATTTACCTGAAATTTTGCACAAAAATCAAGTATTATGTAGAAAGTAATTAAAATTAAGTAAAAATTTGTTAAGAATCCAAGATGGTAAAAGAAAATGGCGGCCTAATGCAATGTTAAAAAAATTGATACTAGAAAACAACTTGTCCAATTTACGTGAATTTTTGGACATAAATCAAATATTACGTAGAATTTCACTGATAAAATTACCTTTTTAATTAACTTTTTTGATCCAAAATGGCGGCTTATTTAAAAAAATCAGCCTGAAAAATTACTTGTTAGATTGATTTTAAATTGTGTGAAAGAATTAAGGGTGGTATAGAGAGGAACTGGTAAAATTGTGGTATTAATTCAAGATTGGAACAAAATGGCGATCAAAACAAATTTTTAAATATCAACCTATTAAAATTTTTTTATTCAATTGATTTAAAATTTTTCACAAAAATTAAATGTGATATACGAATAAACTGATAGGAACTCAATATGAAGAAACAAAATGGCGGTCTTAAAAAAATCAGAGTAAAAACTATTTATTTTACATTATGTTCAAAAATTAATTGTGGTATAGGTAGAAACTGGTGAAATATTAGTGCGAATTCAATATGGTGGATAAGATGGTGCCCAATAAAAATATTCGAAATAACAGAATTTGTGCATGTGTTACCAAAATGACTATGTGCCGAACTAGACTGGGTCACACTTCTCTATTTAAAAGAAAAGGAACGATTCAAAACGAGGGAAGTTCCGGGTAAAAAAAAAAGATTATAATGCATTGTGTTTTTTAGCAGAAATTAAATATAAATAATATTTTTACCCAACAACGTTGCCCTCAAAAACTTTTTTCAAATAAATTGTGGAATAAAATCCAGCTTTTTAAAATATTTTCAGTTCTATCTCGTAGCTTTAACTCTGACATTTTTGTTGTATCCTGTCTTTTTTTATGTGGGTAAAGAATAATAGAAATGTTAGTACATCTTTATTTCTGAAACTTAAGTACCAAGAATTGGAACATTTTAAGTCTTCTCAAAGTCTTATTAACCGACGAAGAAAAAATGTAAAATATGTCGTTTTTTAAGGTTATCGGAAAGTCAGTTTTTTTTTGTTTTAAAAAAGTTGACATTTTTGTTCATTGAAAAACTGTAGACTTCCGATATTTCGCAATTAAATTTTACTTAAACTTTTTGTCGAAAGCCACAACTTTAAATATTTTGCTAAAAGCATTACTCCAGTTACCCTCCACAAAAAACTATACACTGAAAAAAACAAAACATTTGATTTAACTAGAAATGGAGTTTATTAAAACAAATATTTGTTTATAAAACGCCAAAAATGTGTTTTAACTTATGCCGTTCATTTAAACTAATATATTGTTAGCTAAATAAATATGTTATTTAACCCAAATAAAATTTTGTTTCGTGCAACTAATAAATTATAAACAATTGTTTGATTTAAATAAATAGTGTGGCTTGTATGCATGAAAACGGTCGATTATTTCCAAAAATAAGACAGCTAGCAAGAAATGTCAACTATAAGAGTTTTAGGTATACAGGATTGGTCATAAGGACGGAACAGAACAAAGTTGCATTTATTAATTATTTTTTCTGCAAAATTGTATTGAATAAGTATTTTTTACGTTGATTTAAAACAAATATTTGGCCGCCATTTTGTTCCGCCATCTTGAATTGGTACCACAACTTTACCAGTTTATCTCTACATCACACTTAATGCTTGCAGTGAATTTGAGATTAATCTAGTACGTAGTTTTTTTTAGGCCGATTTTTTGAATATTTCACTAGGCCACTAGTTTGGTTTGCTATCTTATATTCATACCAAAATGTTACCGGTTCATTTCTATGCAACACTTAATTTGTGCGCAAAATTTGACGAAATTCGATAAATAGATGTTTTAGTTAATATTTTTTTTAACGTTTCACTAGGTCACCATCTTGTACCGGCATATTGGCTTTTTACCAAAATATTACCAGATCATCCTTATATGACCCTTAATTTTTGACTAAAATTTGAAGTCAATCTGAGGAGTGGTTTCATAGCTATGCCGCAAATTGACAAACCGACAGACGGACCGACGGAATTCGTAAAACATATATTTGTCATTTAGAGACGCTAAAACCTTAAAATATGTAAAACCTGATAGGGTGATCTTTTTCACGATTACAAATACTTTATTTGGCCGCCATTTTGTTCATAAATCTTGAATTAGTACCACAGTTTCATTAGTTCATCTATATTCCACAATTTTTTTATGACACGATTTGAAACCAGTCCATTAAGTAGTTTTTCAGGCAGAATTTTTAAATATTTTATTTAATCGCCATTTTGTTTATTGGTAAATTGGATAAGTAGTTTTTCAGTAATAATTTTTTTAATAATTCAATAAGCCGCTATTTTGGTTTGACATACTGAATTTTTACCATCATATTACCAGGTCATCCCCATATGACTTTTTGAATTTGTAATCAATCGGGTAAGTAGTTTTTAGCTTTGCCGCGCACAGGCAGACCGACAGACAGACGGACAGACAGACCGACGGAATTGAGAAAAGATGTTTTTCCTGAAAAATGGTTGCCTATAATAAATATTTGCTTAGCAAGTAATATAATAACAGAAAATTATTTTATTTAGATTAATATTTTTTGTTTGAATCAAAGCATGAGTAAACCAAACAAGTATAGAAATATATGAAATAATAAATTTGATTTAAAACAAACAATATTTTGTAAACTAAAGAAAAATTATTTGAATCAAATAAAAATCAAGCAAACAAATATTTGTAAAAATGTTTACTGTCATTTTATTTTAAGCGTAGATATTCAGAGAAAAAGTTGGTATTGTTATCACAGTAAGTTATTTTTTCTTATTGTTATCACAGTAAGTTATTTTTTCTAGCATTTATTTAAATCCACACCTGTCTATCTTTTTATATATCTTTCAGTCTAAAAATTAATTGTCGTAGGACAATTTTGACACTTTCCAAGTATAGCCTTGTTTTGCACAATGAATATTACGATATGTTAATTAATTAATTTGCTATAAAGTGCACATCAGTATCAACAAAATAACTAAAATCTGTCGTCATATCAATAATTTATTTAGCATTCTATGAAAAACAATTATTATTATCATTATTATTATTATGATAATTTATACGATATGATTATGATTATTATTAATCCAATCCTAGTATTGATCTACGGGCTGCTGTTTAGGGGTCATGTACGTATGTGTATGTTTGAATGTATGTATGTATGAAAGTATGTATACATACATTTTCATTAGTAAATCGTTAAAAGATTTGTTTGCATCCCACACATGATGCAAACTTTGTACGTTACTTTTAAATATAAGCGAAGAATCGACAATTTTTGTTAAAAGCAACTTACCGTCGTAAAAATAGCAAACGAAATACTAATTAAAGCTATCGTCTTCCAGCACATAAGATATCCTAATACATAAGTGAGCAGAATTCCGAAACTAGCACAAATAGGACCCAATGCTTGCATGAAACCTCTAGTATTTGCTTTGGCTATTTCACCTACATAGGTGTAACTTGCAGTTGACATTCCTAAAGACAGACACATAGAAATAATAGCAATCATGCCATTATAATTTGTTATAATAAAATTAAATGATATTATTACAGATTCATACCTAACAAACTTAAAAACTAGAATGCTCTTGATTAGTGTTAATTTATTTTTCGATAAGTTAAAAAGAAAAATACATTTTACGAGATTCAGTTACAAGTTGGTTAAATAAAACGTTTTAAATGCTTTTTTTATTCTATCCCAGAAAATGGATATAATAATGGTAAGGGGTCTTTTTTGAACGGTATCTGCAAGCTTTATATTAATTTTTATTTTATGGTGGAAGAAAATGTTAATTATAAAACTTTTAAGCTTTTATCTAAACCTCTAAAGAAACAAACACAATACAACAACTGGAAAGTAAAAAAATGGGGTGACTTTGTTGTTCTAAGTATATAATATTGTTTCATTAAATACATAATTATGTTTTAGAAGTTTCAATGCTGTCCCGCTTTTTAACACATTGTCTCTTATGTTAGGGTTTTTACCAATTTTGTCGGTTTTTAAAGATAAATATATCAGTCCTGGTATACAGAGTGTAACAAAAGCAAAGAAACCGCGAAATATCTCAGGTACCGATTAGCTGAATTTAATGAAAATATGTACACTTAGGTAGGTTTATACAGCAAATAAAATAAAACAAGATCAAATCATGCAACTCTCATAAGGCGTTTATACAGCGAAATAAAATAAAAGAAGAGATAATCATCTTGTAACCTTATTTTATTTTATTTTATTTCGAAAATACGCCTGCGCATTGCATGTTGGAACATATGATATTGACCATTTCACAGAGTATTTTTGTATTTGGAGGAGTTCTGTGTATTTCAAAATTAAAGTTGTGTTTAAAAAATTAATCCAATAGATATAGCAGTATTGAAAAGCTTGGAAAAAACTATTGTGTTACAGGGTTTGACAGCAATTGTTTTTATTTCTTATTTAATTTTATTTTCTGAATCAACCACTTCCGAATCATTATTTCTTATTTTATTTTGTTTTATTTTATTTGCTGTATAAATATTTAGGTATGAAACTATGCCGGAACCAATTGCGCATTACTGTCAGGTTTACCGTTTTTCTGTTAAAAGAAATTTTTTTAATAGAACAGCTGATTTTATATTACTGTTTTAAAATATGCGTAAAATTCTAAATACTTTTTATTAAGAGCACTTTTTATGAAAGTCAACAGTTTTTGCAAAAATGAGGGTCTAATATCCATAATTTAATGTATTGCCTTTTTAATACCTGCACACAAAAGGTTACCTGATTTGTTTAACAATATCAGTTTTGTTGATTTACAGAAATGGATCGTTAAACTGAAACTTAAAGAATTGAAATTTCAATTATAATGGATTATGGGGATAGAATGCGTTACATTTTTAATGGCAAATATCCTAACAGAAATCCAATAAATAAATCTACTGGAAGTAAAATTAATAAAAAATTTCGTGAAAATGGAAAGATAGAAGATGCTACACGTTATGGCAGACCGGAATGCACAATAAATTCTCATCTTGCTGCCAAAACACTAGCACGAGAAAACAGCATCTCAAAAGTAGATTGTAAAAAGCAACAGAAACAATAAATTAATGAAGGTGTTTTAAATGTAGTCTATTTACTTCTTGACAGTAAGCCAAGTACTGTAGGAAAACATTTAATACATTAAAAATAATGCTAGCCTCCTCAATTCGTCTACATTCGATTTCTATTCGCTCCTTTAAATCCCCGAGGTCATTGGGCTTAGTTTTATGTACCACCTTTTTAAGGTGCTCTCACAAAAAGTAGTAGAGGGGCGTCAAGTCCGGAGACCGAGGTGGCCACTCTATTGTACCGTTAATCCATCTTTCAAAAAAAACATTGTTTAAATATTCCCGAACATTCCGTGCAAAATGCGGTGGAGCACCATCCTGCTGAAACCATATTGCATCATTTGGTGCACCAGAGCCTAAAAAAATCAGGTTTAAGTAGTTACTTAAACTTACTATACAGCAGGTAAAGCTTATTCGGAAATAGTTCTGCAATAGCTGGGACGATCCTTAAAAGATTCAACTATCTTTCTTCAGTTAATGTGCCTTCCATGAAGATGGGACCGATTATTTTTGCACCCTTTATACCACTCCAAACATTTATCTTTTGGGGAAATTGGGTTTGATTTTCGCGCATCCAATGTGGATTTTCCCTGGCTCAATATCGACAATTATGCCTATTCATTTTTCCATTTTAAAAAAAAATTCCCTTCAGAAAAAATAAATTGGTCGACAAAATTTAGATTGGTATTGCAATACTCCATCATTATTTCACAAAATGCCAAGCGCCTATCGTGATCATCATCAGAGAGTTCTTGCACTAAAGTTATTTGATATGGATGAAACTTTTCGATTTTTAGAAGTCGGTCTACTATGTTTTAGACGTCGTTTTCTTTTCCTAATATTCTGAGAGAAAGGTGAGGATTTTCATCTAAACTGATTAAAGCATTCGGAGCCTTATCACCATCTGTTGCGCTTTTAGATCTGCCAGATCGCACAGCATCCTTTACCTTTCCAGTTTAACGAATTTTTTTGTCAACTTTGCTAACTTACGGTAGATTTGTTTATTGGATATCTGTCATTAAAAATGTTACAAATATCTTGCAGGTTTCACATTCTATCCCCATAATAAAAGGTAATACATTAAATTATGGATATTATATTAGACTCTTATTTTCGCAAAAATTGTTAACTTTCATAAAATCTGCTCTTAGTAAAAAGTATTAAGAATTTTACGCAAATTTTATAATATAATACAGGGTGTTTCATTAAGAAAAATGGTTTCCTTTTATAACAGAAAATTGGTAAACTTGCCATTGAATCCGGCATAATTTCATGGGTGCATATTTTCATTAAATTCAGATAAGCGGTACCTGAGATATTTCGCCGTTTCCTTATTTTTGGTACACGCTGTATATAATCGGCAAGAAAAGACTTATTAATCGAAACAATTAAATACCGGGTGTTAAATTAAAAAGGTAGATGTCAATTTCTTAACATTCCCGTTTTCATTCATTTATTTTGTTGGCAAATCCAGGCGGTTCAGATATAACCTCAAAACTTTTGTATTTGGCATTTTTTTGGATCTTTTAAAATAAAGGTTGTTGACCTCTTTCAAAATACAAACGTTTTTTTTTATATTTTAACCGACAATTAAGGATTAATTTGAAATTTTGCCAGAGTTTCAAAACGGACTACATTATATATATTTAAATAAGTTAATAATTTCCTTAATGAATGGTACGATACCACAAAAAAAATTTAAACAACAAAACATTTTTGCTATTCCGAAAACTAATCGGCCAAGAAACAGCTGAGGTGGTTAGATGTAAAAAAATTACATTTCAGACGATCATTATTTTGCTACTTAATTAAAATTGAACCAGTAAATTATCTACCTCCTGCTAAGCCTGTAACAAGTCTTCCAGCATAGAGCCAATAGATATTTTGACCGAATCCTATTAGAATCCATCCAGCTATAAACGGTATACTGCTAATTTGTATCGAGCGCTTCCTGCCTAATATTTCCGCTAATACTCCTGACAAGATACTTCCTATAGGATTTGTTATGGCTCCTAAACTAGCTAAAAAGAAAAGAAACAGTAAGGCTAAACATCAATTAGGTATCTTAAATTACTTTTATATATAGGTGCAGTTATTACTTATGATAACGATATCTTCGGGGATAAGATGCATTAAAATTATCGATATTTTTCATGAAAGCCAGTGGTATAAATCACTTGATTAATAAAAAAAGTTAACAAAATCTTGCTTAGATGAAAAAATATCATGTGTAATTTAGAGAAACATTTTCCACCAAATTACAAAAGTTCAGCAAATATTGCAATATTCTAGTCTTGTTCTGACAAATGAAATCCCGAACATGAAGTTTTTTACAAATTTAATATAAAAAATCGGTAAATTTCCTTTACCCGGAACTTCCTTCGTTATGATTTTTTTTTATTTGTTAGGAATGGTAAATGTGACCCAATTCAGTTCAGTCCAGTATATATGTCTTACATATACTGTCTCTTCATTTTTATTGGGCGCCATTTTGATCCATCATATTGGATTCCCACCAATATGTTTACCATTTCCTTTCTACCTATGCCACACTTGATTTTTGGACATTATTTAAAATAAATTCAATAAGTATTCTGTTTTCACATTTAATTTTTCTGCAAAGTCAATTGAACAAGATTTTTTTACGTTGATTTTTATATCCTGCATGAAACCTATATTATCACTCTTTACCTACTCCCTTGGTCCGCAGATATTTCCTAACCTCAAATAATACACCACCCTAATATAACAACAAGAAGATCGTTAACAAAAACCATAGAAACTTAATATCGGGGAAATCTCTGCGAACCAGCGGAGTAGGTAAAGACTGATAATATGGGTTTCATGAAGGATATAAAATTTATGTGTCCTGATGGATCCCCCAAATAATACACCACTCTAACATAAAAACAAGAGAATCATTAACGAAAACATTTAGAAACTTAATATCTGGGAAATATCTGCGGACCATCGTAGTAGGTAAAGTCTGTTAATATGAGTTTCATGCAGGATATAAAATTTATATATATTTATCCTGAGGATGCAACAATAAAATAGCGAAACGTCGATAATATAAAAAAGACAGTTGTTTTTTCAACTGGATCCTAACCCCAAGTAATACACCACTCTAACATTAACACAAAAGAATCGTTAACAAAAACCATTTAGAAGCTTAATATCTGGGAAATATCTGCGGTCCAACGTAGGTAAAGACCGAAAATATGGGTTTCATGCAGGATATAGGATCTATATATGTGTCTTGAAACGTCGACAATTTTATTTAAATAAAGACTTGTTTTTTTTACTGGATCTTAACCCCAAAGAATATACCACTCTAGAAACATTTTTTTAACATTTTTCCGCCATATTGGATTTTTACCAAAATATTACCAGGTCATTCCCATATTACCCTTAATTATTGGTCAAAATTTGAACCCAATTGGGTAAGCTATGTGGCGAACTGACAGTCAGACCAATAGCCGGATCGACGGAATTGATAAAACATGTTTTTTTGCCATCTAGGGACGCTAAAACGTGAAGATATGTAAAGCCTGAGAGAGAGATTTTTTCACGATAACAAATATTTTATATGGCCGCCATTTTGTTCGGCAATCTTGAATTAGTACCACAATTTTACTAGTTGATCCTTATACCACAATTAGTTATGACACGCAATTGAAATCAAACCAATAAGCAGTTTTCCAGGCTGAATTTTTAAAAAATTTATTAAGCCGCCATTTTGTTTGGCCATCTTGGAATCGTACGACAATCTTACCAGTTGATTCCAATATAATACTTGATATTTTTTTGCAAAATTTGAAATACATTGGATGAGTAGTTTTTTAATAATAATTTTTTTAAAATTTCACTAGGCCGCCATTTTGTTTGGCCATATTGGGTTTTACCAACATTCTACCAGGTCATCCCGATATGACCCTTACTTTTTGACCAAAATTTGAAGTAAATCGGGTAAGTAGTCTTTAAGCTATGCCGCGAACTGACAGATAGACAGACCGACCGACGGACCGATGGAATGAATAAAATATATTTTTTGGTATCTAGCGACGGTAAAACGTAAAGATGTGTAAAACCTAGGAGGGTGATTTTTCGCGATTACAAACATTTTATTTGATTGATCCCTATATCCTGTTTACTAATTGATCCCTGTATCTTTAAACCACAATAAGTTTTCAAATCATTAAGTAGTTTTTTCAGGCTGAATTTTTAAATATGTTATTAGGCCGCTATCTTGGATTCGAACCAAAATGTTACTAGTTGATGCCAACATAATACTTGATGTTTTTGCAAAATTTGAGATAAACTTTATCATTTCACTCGGCCGACAGTTTGTCTTTGCCATACTGGATTTTTACCCAAATGTTACCAGATCATCCCCATATGATCTAAGGATCATTTTTAGCCAAAATTTGAAATCAATCTTCAAAAAGATAGACAGACAGACCGACGGAATTGAGAAAACATGTTTTTCGTCATCTAGGGACCGTGAAGATCTGAAAAAATCTCGGTGAGTGATTTTTTCAAGATTACAATACTTTCCTTTTACCAGGGAAATAATAAATATAGTCTTGTTCTTGATATATTCTAATAAACATGTTTCGAGTATTTAAAATGCTCAGATATTTAGCATTCAGGCTTATTGCCTTTAATGTAACTACATTCGTCCACTTCTATAGTTGTTAGACTAAAAATTCTTGGCAAATAACAATGAAAAAATTATTGATAATATGGAATAGATTGAAAATATTAATATAGAAGATTTCTCGATTAAAAGAGTATTAAAAGCAGAACATATTTTAAGAAATAATAATTTAACCTAGTTATCAAGTTATATATAATATTAAAAATGTATTGGAAAAGAAAAAGGAGTTTTCAATATTTCTTGCTTGAAAGTGTAATGGAATAGACTACACCAATAGAACAGGGTATATAAATTCCTAATTAATTTTTTTCTCATTACAAACGCTAAACATGAGCATTTCAAAGAAGTCATTAGAGTAAAGCTATCTAATATTAGTTTAAGAGCTTTTAAAATCTAAATAAAATAATAAATATCATTTATCTCAAACGCTATCTTCTAGATTGTATAGACAGATTTATGTAAAGATAAACCTTCTCAAGTGTTATCGTTTAAAAGGGAGGCATTTCGAGAGTTCATAGTCTCATATGGACCTGCGGCGTAGAAAGCTTTCGTTTAAGTTAAAGCTAATAATAATTGAAACATTTTATTTGGTTCGATTCAATTATAATAAATTGTAAACTTACTATGTTAAAAATACAATAGAATTTTTATTTTAAAAGGCGTTCCAAAAATTCCATGTTTTTTTTGGAAAGCATTGTTTCCCTTCGGAAAAGATTGGCTGAGAGGGTTTTTCTTTGCCTTTCTTTTTTGTCGCGATGGTCTTTACATACATAAAGTAGAACTCTAGGCGACACCTATGAAGTATTTATTAATTAAGGGTTCAGGGTGAGTCTATGACGACGCATTGCATTTCAGCCAACCAGTCAATTTAGGTGCCGACCTTTTTTCTGACTTCTAAACGAGATTCAGTCTGGTTCAGAGTTCTGTTTCCTACAGTTGATTCTTCGTTTTCTTTTGTGGTAGTTTACGGGGCTTTTCGTATACAGTGGGTTATTAAAGAGTAGGGATTATCAAAGATATTTTATTTTCATTGTATGATTTATATGGGGAGTAGCTTTCACATATTGTCAAGAGTTAAATGTATTATATATTTAAAGATTTTTGTTTTCTTTTTTTTTGCACTAAGTTATATTTATATCTTCGACAACTGACAATTTCTTATATTTCTTTATTGTTATATAAAACTTGGCAACGAGCCAAAAAATTTGTTTTGGTCCATTTCACATTTCCAAGAATAACAAAATTATTACAGATTAAAATACACGTACAAGTTAAAATGACCACGTTGTACATGAAGTATACCGAAATATTAGTTATAATAGTGTTTTTTTGAAGCACCATTCTCCAACATTTTCGTTCAATCTATTTTGTTCAATAATTGCTGCTTGGTATTTCTCGTCTATTTGTATATAAGCATAGAAATGAACGAATGTAGTTACTGAAAGGCAACAAGCTTGAATGCTAAATATCTGAGCATTTTAAATACTCGAAATATATTTATTAGAATATTTCAAGAACAAGACTATATTTATTATTTCACTCGTAAAAGGGAATTATTGTAAATGTGAAAAAACCACTCTCGGAGATTTTTGCAGATCTTCACGGTCCCTAGATGACGAAAAACATGTTTTCTCAATTCCGTCGGTCTGTCTGTCTGTTAGATGATTGATTTCGAATTTTGGCCAAAAATGATCCTTGGATCATATGAGGATGATCTGGTAACATTTTGGTACGAATCGAAAATGGCGGCTTAATAACATATTTAAAAATTCAGCCTGAAAAAACTGCTATATATATATATATATATATATATATATATATATATATATATATATATATATATATATATATATATATATATATATATATATATATATATATATATATATATATATATATATATAAATAAAAAATGAAATAAAACAAAAATGTCATGGAATATTGTTAACAATATTCAAGGCAAAAATAGCACCAAAAAAAATTAAATGGACCTTTTCGATGAGGGTTGACAGTTCAAAGCCTGATCTTTTTCAACAAAATATAGGAACACCTTAGGGTAGTATCTTGGACCCGCTAATTGTTCGCCTTTTCGTTAATGATTTGCCTGAACATATTTCTCAGGGTAGAGTATTCTTATATGCCGATGATACCACAGTTGTTGTCTAGGATCCGGATATGGCTGTATTGAGGAGTAAAGCCCCTTTTAGTATGAAGGAATTTTCTTCCTGGTGTAGGAAAAACAAACGTATGGTGAATCAGGCAAAAACTGTCTGTATGGAAATAAAAACCGTACGCAAAATATTATGTGGTCCCATGTTTGATCTAGATGGTCACAAGCTAGTTTTAAGTGAGTCAATAAATTTCTTGGGTGTGTTCAAAAATCAATAAGAGCTCCCATGTTTTAAACTGTTCAAACAATGATCTAACTCTTAAAACCCTTCTTAGTGTTTACTATGCCTTTGTTTATTCTTCAGTTGCTTACAATATTGTTGTATCGGAACAGTCATCCGACATCAATAGAGTATTTGTGGCACAGAAACGGGTTGTTCGGATTATTTTTAGTCTGTCATAATCAACGTCGTGTAGGGAAACTTTCTGAAAAAATAATATTCTTACTGTCCACTCAATTTATTCACTAAAATTGTTGACTTATCTTCATAAAAACAAACATCTTTGTCGGCCTTAATAGTGTCTATCGTAACTATGACACTCGGAATAAGTCTAATGTCTCGCTTCTAAAGCACAATTTAGAAATGTATAAAAAATCTCGTCTATTTTAATGTTATACACCTATTGAATTTTCAATTTTAGCAGCCATATTTAAAATAGCATTAACGGCGCTCTTTTTATACTCTTCTCACAGACTATGACCAAAATTAGGGGTAGAAAGGCATAACTGCGTTAAAGGGTTTCTATTGTTTAATATGTTAGTTTGCCATCTAAAAATGATAAAATTACAAATTGGGTTTTTGAGAGTCAACCGAAAAAGCTTATTTTTTAGTTTTTTCAAAAAAAAAACCAAAAGCAATGCAAATTTGGAGATTTTTACAATAATAATTTTTTGTAGAAAATTTAACTTCCCATCCAAATATGTTATTAATTCTTTTCCTATGTTTGGTATTAAAAATAATTAAAGAAAATTGTTAAAAAATTACGAAAATTCACTTTTTTTCTCAGTAATTCGGTAAAAACTATTTTTTACGGCATCCTAGGTATATATAAATGTTCAGCGAAAAAAAGTCCTTGAAAAAACCTTCATACATTTTTTTGTACAATTAAACAATAATTTTAAGATAGCTTTATGATAATACAAATATTTCGTTAACGTTCCAAAAAAAAATGTTACGTTTTTACGAAAAAGTAATACAACAATTAATGTTTGTATAATTTTATAATAATAAAATTAAATTTTACTCATCATTTAAAATAAACTGATTTTTAAATAAATAAGTATTGTAGAAAAACGTTATGAATAATAAACACATTTCAAAAAATACTATTTTTATTCGTGAAGGTAAAAACATATTGTACCTTATTAATTTTCAGAAGCCGCTCATACTACTAGATTGCATAGACGGTGAGCAAATTTACAGATTTAACAGTGGAAGGTAAATATGTTAAATCCTCTCGAATGAGGTTGGAAGGAAAAAGCAAAAGATTGATCCCAATTGTCTTCACTTGAAAAAATATCATGTGGCTGTTTAAAAGGTTGTCATGGAAATTGTGGTTGTAGAAGGTCATATTGTGCCAGAAATATGCAGGAATTATTTGCGAAAATGCAAATGTGTCAGAAGTATCGCAACTAGATGTCGATAAAGATATCGACAACGTTGTTGTTGTGAAAGTATTAATATTAAAGAAAAGACTGATTAAAATTAATAATGTACCACAATTTTTTACCTACCTTCACGAATAAATAAGTTATTTTTTGAAAAGTGTTCATAATGTTTACCTATAATATTTATTTATTTAAAAATCAGTTTATTTTAAGTAATGAATTAAAGTTCTTTTCAATACTATATAAAGCTCAACCACAAACATTAAATGTTTGTAATATTACTTTTTCGGAAGAACCTAATATTTATTTTAAAAGAAACATTTGTATTATTATTGAATTATCTTCAAACTTTTGTTTTATTGCACAAAAATAAATAAATGTACTGAAAATTAAAAGACGGAAAAATATGCCAAAAAATGGTCAACTTTCAATGGCCATATCTCGGTCCCTGTTTTGAAGGAGGTAAGACTATTGATTGTGTAAATGGTAAAGTTAATGAATGGGGAGTAAGTTTACCTATTATGTTGAACCATGCCTATGTGTATATTTTAATAGTTAGCATCTTCGTATCTATTGGTATAAAATTCGTAATATGTTAGTATTAACTCCTTTGGATATTGCTTTTAGTTAGAAATGTTACATCTACGTAAGCTAATTACATTGCCACTCGTAATAAAAAATCGTCATTTTTTAGTTGAACTGTTTATTTAAATTTTAAATAGCAACGAGTTCTGTTAGACTGTTGGACTTTTAACTCAAAATGATCAAATCGCTTCCATCGTTACAACATGCTACATTAAATACACTCGAGGTCAATTAAATATGCAGGTTTATCACACATCAATAAATGTGCAGTTATTGGCGCACTTTCTAATAATTATAAACTTATTATTCTTTATTTTACTATTTTATTTTGGTTTCTACGTCTATAATTACAAGTCGTATTTCGTGGCCCTCAAACTGGGTTACTGTTGTTTATCTGAGAACTTCGCTGTAATTAAATAGATTAAAAACGTAACTTCTAGATGAAGGTTAAGAAAACTACTCGACTAAAGGTTGCGATGATGTTGGTGAAATATTGATTAAAACAAATTAAATAGTTGTATTTTTGTTTAATATACAGGGAATTTTGTAGATGTAAAGCCATAGCCCGCTAATCGAAACGTTTTATTTGACAACACGATATTTTTTTATTGCGGGTTTTAAGAAAATCAGTTACTCCTCATAATAGGGTTTGCTTTTCTTGTATCGCTCAATTTTTTTCAACTTTGATATACATGGCATTCAAAAAGCAAAAAGATGTAGAGGAAGAAGCATTGTTATTTTTAAAGATATATGAAAAAAATAATAAAAACAATATTTAGAATTTAGTTTTGTATTTTAATATGAAATCATAGTTCACTTATCAAATAGTTGACGTTTAATTCTTCTTTATATTGTTTTAATGACCAATTTTTTTTAAATTTCTGGGTCCACGAAAAAAAGGCAGCTTTTTTATAATGTCTGAATATCTTGAAGCCCTGAAAAAACTTAAGTGTGCAGGTCGCTGATAAAATCAAAGAGTTATAGAAAAAGTGCCAAACAGCTAATTTGTTTGTGACACAAGCACTTTTAGAATTTAGATTCTGGTAAATGTTATTACTACATGTTCTACGGATAGGTAAATCAGATTTTAATCAACATTTCGTACTTAAATATGACGCTATTTAGTTCCGAACATAGTCATTAACACATAATAATAAAATAATAAACTGTTATTTCTTTGAATTTTGTAGACGAAAGGGAGGATTCAGGAAGGAATTTTCATTTAAGTTCCTTTATAGATTGGTTTTACCCAATTACCCTGAAGTTCTCTCATAAGAAACCATTTATTTTGCCTATAAGAGTGAAATATAACATAATTATATATATATATATATATATATATATATATATATATATATATATATATATATATATATATATATATATATATATATATATATATATATATATATATATATATATATATATATATATATATATATATATAATTAATGAATGACTACATCCGAAACTAAATGGAATCTTATTTTACTACTCCTAATAAAAGGAAGGATTAATAACAAGGGAAGAGCCTAAATATACCGATTTTTTTTATTGTTTTTAAAACATTTTCTTCCACCATGTTGGATTTTACCAATTTCAACCTACGTCACACTGATATTTTTGGGCTTTATTTAAAATTAATTAAAGTTGTAATTTTTATAGAGACTTTCTCATAATTTTATTAAACCGCCATTTTGTTGCGCCATATTGAACAAGGAAGTTCTTTTACGTTCATTCTATTTGGCCGACATTTTGTTCTACCATCTTAAGTTCGTACACAAATTTTACCAGTTCATCTCTTAATTATAGCCAATTCTAGAGTAAAATTTAAAATCAATCGAATACGTTTTTTCAGGCTGATTTTTTAAATATTTTATTAAGCCGCCATTTTGTTTCGTCATCTTGGATTTGTAACACATTTACTACCGGTTTATTTACATATCACACTGGATTTTTGTGCTAAATTTGAGGTAAATTAAATAAGCAGTTTTCAGTAATAATGTCTTTACCATTTTAGTAGGCCGCCATTTTTTTCCGTCATATTGGATTTTTACCAAAATATTATCATGTTATTCCTATAGAGTCCTCAATTTTTGACCAATATTATAAATCAGTTGGATAATTAGTTTTTAGCTATATCTGGGAGGATCACGATTACAATTCTTTCTTCATACTAGGGAAGTAAAAAGAGTGCTCTATATCGGTTCATGATACAAACGTGCACCGGTTTTACTCCCTAGTAAGGGTGAAGTATTATAATCGTCAAAAAAATCATCTTCTGATATTTTTGCACATCTTTGCGTTTTATGGTCCTAAGATTCCGAAATAACATGCTCTTCCATTTTCGTCGATCTGTCGTTCTGTTTGTGCGTTGCAGAGCTCAAAAACTACATATTCAGTTGACTCCGAAATATTTAAAGCAGTAGTTTTCTTTGAGTAGTTGGTGGCCTATTAAAATGTTCAAGGGATAGCTAAATTCAATTTCCGGAAAAAAAGCCCTTCTTTTTGTATACCAAAACCAAAAAATCATTATGTTTTACAAAAATAAAGTTATTAATAAATAGTAAAAAAAAAAACTTTAAAAAGAAAAAATTAAACACTACTAACATAGAACGAAGTTTTCACGGCTTTTGTCAATTAAGAAATCATGGTTCTTGGGATTAAACCGTGTCAAATTGTAAACACTATCCGACGTTTTGTCTTCTATTGCACGAGGCATCTTCAGGGATCTTTACGCTACGAGATTTGAATATTCAACGCTGTGTTAAGATCGTTTTCCACGTGTGATGAAGACTCTAACCCGTATCTTTATTGAAATTTTTTGTATGTTTAAAAATTTCAGTAGATTCTTTAATTTTTCGTTTATAAAATCCTGGAACCGATGATAGAACCTCGGTTTCCAGATATATTTATAACATGGCCCCTGGTATGCTGGTGTTTAGCTAAAACAGATTGAGCAATTTGTTTCTTTTTAATACATCGTTCATGTTCCTTGATTCTAGTTGATATTGGGCGTCCTGTTTCTTCCACATACACTTCTCCACAGGAGCCAGGAATGTTATACTCCTTTGGTTTGAAAAGGTACAATATCTTTCAGTGAGCACGAGCATTGTCCAATCTTCTTATGTGTATTGAAAATTGTACGAATTACTCTATCCGCAGCTGAAAAAACAGCCATGAAGACCTTAAATGAAAATGCAAACATTCTGGTCCTTCCATCAGATAAAGGCAACGCTACAGGCGTCATGGACAAAACGGAATACTAGGATAACTCAACTTTTGGACAATAACATCTTTGGTTTTGCAGGTAGATTCTACAAGTAGAACAGAAAGACGCATCTCCAGTCTGATCAGTCAGGTTCTACGGTCTTCCCAAGATACACAAGAACAATGTACCATTTCGTCATGCAGTAGAATCGCCCACATACAAACTAGGTAAATATCTTTCAAATTTGTTTAATCCATTTACTGGAAAAAATAGATTCTTTTATAAAAAACTTTGCACATTTCGTAAAAAAACTTAAGGCAATCTAATTGAATTCTGAAGATATTTTGGTCAGTTTCGATGTAGAATCGCTGTACATAAATGTTCCTGTCAACGACTCTGTTTTCATTATATCAGACATATTGGATCATAATAATCTTGATAAGAACTTATTAGACATAGTGGAAGGTTGTCTTACATCTACTTATTTCCTTTTTCAAGAATTTTTTTATGAATAAACTTCAGGGGTAGCTATAAGATCTCCTCTATCACCTGTAGCATCGAATACCTTTATGTAGAGATTATTGCTCTAACATCCGCTCAACTTAAACAAAACATTGGTTCAGATATGTAGATGATATTTTTGTTGTTTGGTCTCATGGACAGGATAATCTCTTAATATTTCTGGACCACCTTAATCAATAACATCATAATATCAAGTTCACAATGGAAATTGAATTTAATGGGACGATTTCCTTTCTAGATGTATGTGTTCACAGAAAGGAAAATGGTACATTAGAATATTCTGTATATAGAAAACCGATGCATACAAATAGAATTTAGAGCTATTTCGATTTCTGATCAAGATTCTCTAACATTGGAAACATCGAGACTGAGCGAAGCTCTGAGAAGGAATGGTTATTGCACTGAATATATTACGAGTTCATTTAAAATATATTAACCATTGGGTATTGTTGATCTTCCCTATATACATGGCACCATAGACAAAATAAGACAATTACTTCGGCGGTCCAACATACGTACAATCTTCAATACACATATGAAGATTGGACAATGTTTGCGATCCTCGATACTTTTTCAAACAGAACAAATCGTTCAATCTGCTGTATCTGAACACCAGCATACCACTGGCCATGTTATAAATGTAAAGGAAACCAAGGTTCTAGCATCGGTTCAGGATTTTATAAACGAAAAATTAGAGAATCTATTGGAATTTTTAAACATACAAAACATTTCAATAGAGATACGGGTTACGGTCTGTATCCCACGTGGAAACCCATCTTAACACAGGATCACGGTTCGGCGAGCACAAGTCGGGTACAAAAGCCCACATGTATCTCTCCGAGCCCATTCAGATCTCGAGTAGTAAAGATCCCTAAAGATGCCTCGTGGAATCGAAAGCGAAACGTCGGATAATAATTTTAATTTAATACGATCTAATTCCAAGAACCATGATTTCTTACTTAAACACTCCTTATTAGAAGTAAAGTTTAACTATGAGGGAGAGTTGGTAAAAGAGAATGTAAAGTCATTTTATCAAAACTAATACTTGATAAAGGCAATTTAAAAACCAAAAAATATGTCTTACATTTTTTAAAAAACGTTTTGCTTTTAAGAACATCGTAAATCATTTTCTGTTAGATGACTAATTTTAAATCACCACTTACTCACTCCTTATTTTCTTATTACCTAAAAGTTTATTCAAAATGAAAAACGTAAACTTTCGAATTTGTGTTGATATTTGTGCTGGACACTATATAACACTTTTTCCTTAAAATTAGTCGAATCATTACACATCTAAATATTCTGACATTAATTAGTGCCTCAAGAAAAGTCACATTTTAGATGTTATTTAGCTACAATGTTATTATTAAATTTACGGCCATTTATTAATTTAAAAACATGTCTCTTTAAAATTAAAACCTTCAAATGTTACCGGTCACTCATTAACCGTCGATGTATTGTATGCAGTTTGCAATGCAAATTAAAACACACCTGAAGTTTTTTTAATTGTCGGCATTCAGATGTATTTTTTACTAATGCTACCTTAGTTTATATTTGTATTACATAAAGATCATTCTCTGGAATGTAAAAACGTTATTATTCAAATATTACTGGAAAATACCTATAATTTGGGTAAGTGGCAGCAAAAATTATCACGGCTTTGTAACTGCAGGAATCAAAAACTGGTATTATTTTTTGATCTATCATTGTTGCAATTTTCTATATAGTTAAAGTATTAAAGGCTCGTCTCTACACTTTACTTCCCTCGTAAAAGGGAAGTATTGTAATCGTGAAAAAATCACCCTCCCAGATTTTTTCAGTTCTTTACGTTTCAGGGTCCTTATATGCCGAAAAACATGTTTTCTCAATTCCGTCGGTCTGTTTATCTGTCGGCTTTCGCGGCATAGCTAAAAAACTACTTACCCGGTTGACTTCAAATTTTGGTCAAAAATTTGACCTTTTATTTTTATGGGGTGGTAACATTTTTGGTAAAAATTCAATGTGGCAAAACAGAATAGCTTAGTGAAGTGTTAAAAAAATATTACTAAAAAACAACTTATCCTGTTTATCTCAAATTTTTAACAAAAATCAAGTATTACGTGGGAACTAACTGATAAAATTTTGATACGAATCCAAGATGGCGAAACAAAATGGCTACTTACTAAAATATTTAAAAATTCAGTCTGAAAAACTATTTACGGGCCTGATTTAAAATTGTACGCCATAAATAATTGTGGTATGCAGATGAAATAATAAAACCGTGGAACTAATTTAGGATGGCGGCTAAATAAAATATTAGTAAGATGCCAAAAAGTATGTTTTATCAATTCCGTCGGTCCGTCTGTCGATCTGTCAGTTCAACGCATAGCTTAAAAATTACTTACCCGATTGAGTTCAAGTTATATGGGGATGACTTGTTAGAAATATGGTAAAAATCCATTATGGCAAAACAAAATGGTGGCCTAGTGAAATGTCAAAAAAAAATTACTAAAAAACTACGTAATTTATCTGACAGTTTGCGCAAAAATCAAATATCATGTAGGAATCAACTAGCAAAATTTTGCTACGAATCCAAGCCGGCGAAACAAAATGGCGACTTAGTAAAATATTAAAAAAAAAACCACTTAATAGACTGATTTTAAATTGTGTGCCATAAATAATGGTGGTATACAGATAAACTATTTTAAAATGTGTTAAGATTATTTGTTGCGTTTAGATTGACAAACAAAAATCTTTTTTGGCTTTTTCGCAACTGAATAAAAATATTTAACTTTAAATTAATTGAAGCAAATATTTAATAAAATTTCATACCTCAACATGTCTACGGAATGTTTCGATACATAAATATAAACAATATTATAAGCATAAGAAATTATGTCGTTTACCTTAAGTTTTTATAGACACATAGTAGTTGTATAAATACTTTCATCCTATCGGGACTCATCACTGCGCCGATCGTAAGAGAGAAACATTAAATAATAGAATTGATTTCAAAATGTTCGAATCTGGATGTTAGCAGTGCAAAAATCTTAAGTATATTATATAATGTTTTTATTTGCGAAAAAACACAACAGTATGTGTAATAAATAAAAAATACAGAAAAATAAATAACAAATAAACAAATTCGTCTATTTTTTGTTTGCAAAATGATCAATAATTTCACTTTTCATTTCCAAAGTAATTGAATTGAACATAACAATTTCTGTTCGATACTCAATGTTGAAAATGACGAGAGTCTTTCATTCGTCATTGAATTGCGTAAATATATATGAAAGTAATTTTTTAATTGTTTTTTTTTCCAGCTCAGAAAAAACTAGTAGCTAGATTCCCCCTAGCTATGCAAATTAAACACAACCTAGTGTTTGGACGATAACTCGCTTTCTTTTATCTTGAACCCAAAACGGTGGTAGACGATATTGGAGGAAATTAGTTTGCGTACAGAAAAGTTTATATAATAGATAATTTTCTTTAAATGATTAGTTTCTTACTGATACCATCTATTCAAATACAGGCAAGTGCTAACGGGCTAAGTACTTTTAATCGGTAAGAATAAATACTACATACATTCTTTATCAATTCGCTCGAGCGGCTGCTGCTCAGAAACTAAAAGTTTGAGGAAAAACATTTATATCCATTTTTCCACTATTTTTGGGTAGCTTGTATAACCAAGAGTTCTTCAGATCTCGAGTGAATTTACATTTTTGATATGTTTTCCAGATCCTCAAACAAAGCCTTAAAAAAACTCTTCAGACATAATTTGACGCTCAAACCGACATATCGCCTGCACTAATTTTGTTATATTATTAAATGATACAGCAAAATAGCCAATTTTTTAATTTAAAGACATATTACCTTGAACTATTTATTTTTCTCGAAATAAATAAACGTAATGTATGCGATTGGTTATTCTACTTCCGAGATATTGTTTAATTAAACGTTTACTACCTTATACGATTCGGAAGTAACAATAAACAGTAGGTATTCAAATTAACTATAAATTATTCTGATTTTTACGGGAAGACAATAATGTTGGTATACGGCTTAACCAAGTATGATATAAATACCAAGTGCCATGTTGGAACGTTTTTTATACTTTATTTCTTCGGTAAATTGAATACTAAAAAATGCGTTTCTTATTTTATAAGTTGATGAAATATGTATACGTTTTCCTTAACGATATAACAAGTTATTAATTGGCATTATAAATAGGAATGTAGTAGCTATTAATATATACCAACCATCGTAGTACAACATTTTCACAGAAAAAAAAACATACAGCGTGTTTATGAATTTAGGTAACATATAGAAAACTTGTTTATTATCAATTTCAGCAAAAAAAGTTGCTTATTAAAAAATAAGTTTGGGTAGATAAAATTTTAATCTAAAATATACATGATCGCAAATAAGTAAAATTGCCGAATTAGAGAGCATAAAAAACTGTAAATTTGCCTTTACCTACAACTTCCCTAGTACAAAATTCTACTGCCTATATATAACACCATCTATATAAGCATATCACTATTTGGTAATAACTTTGTATAATTCCTAAAATTTATTATCATTTTTATTATTATTTATTTTTTATGACATTATTTACATAGTCTATATAAAAACTAATTATGTAGTTTACTATTTTCTCCATAAAAAGGTTTTATTGCAAGAAATTGAATTTTACCGAATATTTAAACATTTAATTGTGTCGCCGTTCGGTTACGCCACATAGGATTGGTGCTAAAATTTTCTATCCCTGTTTCACACTTGATTTTAGTGCAAGATTTCAAATTAATTGGATAAGTAGTTTCATGGTATTAAATTTTTAAACATTCTATTAGGCTGCCATAATGGCCCTACACAAAATGATCTGGTAACGTTTTGGTAAAATCCAATATGGCAAATCAAAATGGCGGCATAGTGGAATGTTAAAAAAATATTATTAAGAAACTACTTATCCAATTTATCTCAAATTTTGTACAAAAATCAAGTATTATGCAGGAATCCATTGGTAAAACTTTGGTACGAATTCAATATGGCGGAACAAAATGGCGGCTTAGTAAAATATTTAAAAATCCAGCCTGAAAAACTAGTTAACGGACTGATTTTAAATTGTATGCCATAAAAAATAATTATAGTATACAGATGAACTAGTGAAACTGTGGTACTCATTCAAGATTGCGGAACAAATTGGCGGCTAAATAGAATATTTGTAATTGTGAAAAAATCGCCCCTCAGGTTTTACGTATCTTCACGTTTTAGGGTCCCTAGATGTCAATATATATATATATATATATATATATATATATATATATATATATATATATATATATATATATATATATATATATATATATATATATATATATATATATATATATATATATATATATATATATATATATATATATATATATATATATATATATATATATATATATATATATATATATATATATATATATATATATATATATATATATATATATATATATATATATATACATACAGTGACTGCAAACTAACCGGAAACGATACATTACAAAAATCTGAACCATTGCTAGTAAAAAATTGGTTTAAGATATTTTGAATATTATAATCATTGTTGCTATTACTAGGGTGTTTATCTATTATTATTGCATTAAATAACCTTATTAAGTTTAAAAAATAATGTGCTTACACAAAATTCTAACACTACATTTTTAAGCGGCAAACTAATTGGAAATGTATTTCTGAATTAACATTTCCTAACAACTTATAAGTTTTTGTCTCAATCGACTACATAGTATTTAGTTGGATATCCATTAGCTTCAATTACTTTTAAACACCTCCTAGGCATGGACTGTGTTAGACGTCTACAAGTCTCTAGTGGAATATTGGTTCAAGCTTCTCTCATACCCTGGGATACTCCGTTGAAATTTTGGAAACTCCTTGAACCTAATTTCCTATTGGGTTAAGATCTGGATTACAAAATGGCCATTGTAAAACATCTACATGATTATCCTGAAGCCAGACAGTCACCCTCCTATCAGAGTGCTTTGGATTGTTGTCGTGTTGGAATTTCCAAAGTACTGATAAATTGTCTTCTGCATATGGTTGCATCACGTTTTCCAGTATGTTAACGTATTCATACTGATCTATAGTACCAGTTATTCTATAAAGAGGGGCAACACCATTCCAAGAGAAGCAGCCCCATACTATGATACAACCACCACCAACTTTCACTGTTTTCTTGGTGTAGCGCGGATTAAATTCTTTATTTGGTGGACGCCAAACAAAACGTTTTCCATCAGAACCAAATTTATTTACCTTGGATTCATCTGACCATAGTATCTGCTTCCATTGTTGGACGTTCCAAGAAAGCTGATTTCTAGCTAATTCCAAACAGCTCCTTCGATTCACTTCAGAAGGTAAAACTTCCTTGGTACCCTGCCATAAAGTTGTGCCTCGTTCAAACGATTACGAACACTTCGAACACTAAATTCTCTTGGATTTTCAACAAAAAATTCTTTCCAAATATCAACTACTAATTTGTGAGGGTCTGCCTTAGAAATGCGAACAATTCGACAATCTGTTTCAATACTCGTTTTTCTGAGACGTCGCTTCCTAGGAACAGTTCTAGTGGTTTCATGAATCGTAATATGATGAACAGCGTTAAACACCGCCCTTTTAGAATGATTAACCATTTCTGCAATATTTTGATATGAATCCTTTCCTATGAAGATTAATAATGACTTACCGTTCATTTTCGTTACAACTTTTTCGCGAACCCATATTGGCAGAAATTGAAATAAAGAGTAACATTAAATTATTGACAGGAACGGAAGTCAACAACCTACTAAAGCTCTATGGTAACGATTGTCAATTTGCCTTCTTGTTAGAAACTGTTGGTTTTCAATTTTAAAATGGGCCTACTTTTTAGAAAATGTTGATTGAGAAATACGTTTGCAATTAGTTTGGGGCTTAAAAATGTAGTGTTCTTCAAATTTTTGTAATGAATAAATTATTTTTTAAACTTTATAAGGTTGTTTAATACGATAATAATAGATGTACACACCTAAACAATAACAATGTATCGCTTACTTGGCGATCATGTTTCTAGTAGTGAGGAAAGCCTTTCTTCACTTTTGAGTAGCATAGGCATTTTTAATAATATTTTACTAGTATAATTAAAATAATTATTCAGAATTAAACTTAACTGTTTGTCGTTGTTATTGAAAACAATCATGTCATGCCTCATGTTACTAGAATTCATTACAAAACAAATCTTGAAAAACTTAAGTTTTCCAGACTTGTCGGGGAATGTAATATTTCGCGAAATTTAATCTTAAAACGTGTACCAGTTATCATAATATAAGATGCTATTTTTCTGATATATTGGTATTTATCATTTACCTATATTTAAAACTATGTAACTCAAACACTTAACATTATATATAACAACATTGGTTAACGAAACACTGTTTCTGACTTATTGATGATTATCTTTAGCACGCATGATATTTTTTTCTTCCCTCGTAAAAGGGTAAAAGTATTGTAATCGTGAAAAAAATCACGCTTCGAGAATTTTTCAGATCTTTGCATTTCGTCCCTAAATGCTGACAAACATGTTTTCTCAATTCCGTTTGGTCAGTCTGTCTGTCTGTCGGTGTATCTGTTTGCGGTATAGCTAAAAAACTACTTACACGATTAACTTTTTGGTCAAAAATTAAGGATCATATGGGGATGAGCTATGAAATGTTAAAAAAATTATTACTAAAAAACTACTTTTTTAGTAATAATTTTTCCAAGATCCAAGATGGCAAAACAAAATGACGGCTTAATAAAATATTTAAAAATTCTGCCTGAAAAAAATACTTAATGGACTGATTTCAAATTTTTGTGCAATAATTAATTGTTGTAGACAGATGAACTGGTATAATTGTGGTACGAATTTAAGATGGCGGCCAAATAAAATGTTTATAATCGTAAAAAAATCCACCTTTTACATATCTTCACGTTTTAGTGCCCCTAAAAAATATCAATGTTTATCAATTCTGTCGATCTGTCTGTCTGTCAGTTTGCGGCATTGCCTAAAAACTACTTACACGATCTACTTCAAATGTTGGTAGAAAATTATTCGTCATACGGGGATGACCTGGTAATATTTTGGTAAAAATTAAATTTTTTTAAAATAATATCCCTGGCTTTTAAAATATAAAAGTGAAAATTGGTTATAACGGATTTTTTATAGCCAGTATATATATATATATATATATATATATATATATATATATATATATATATATATATATATTACTGGCTATAAAATATAAATATAAATACTAGCCAATTTTGATGTAATTTGTAGAGGGTGCTATGAGCGCTACTTTTTGCTTTTAAAAATGTTGTAATTTTGATGAGTACAAAATTAGGGAGTTTTGTAAAGAAAAAATTATTTCTATTATCTTTTCTTCACAAAAAAAGCTATACCTTATAATGTACCTAAATTTTACCATTTTCGAGAAACAACCCCGCGTGCTCACCATTTAGGATATTCGAGTTTTATCATTTTTATAGGCTTTTGTCAAACAAGAAACAATTAGAATTAACGCATCTGTCGCAAAGAAACATATTAGCTTTATTTCTGAACGATTTATTAAAATTTAGAAAAATGATAAAATTTGTAATATGCATAATGATGAATACGGCTGCATCATTAAGTAATAAAACAGCAAATATCTCGTAAATGGTGAATTTTAGATAGATTTGTAAAATATAGTTTTTTTGGGACAAAAAACAGTAGAACCTGTTTTTTTTATACAAAGTTCAATAATTTTGTAAATAAAAAAGTTACAACATTTTTAAGAGCGAAAAGTAGCGCTCGTCGCGCCCCCTACAAGTTACATCAAAATTGAAGGCGTATTGTTACTTGATATAAAAAAATCCGTTATCACCAATTTTCACTTTAATATCTCAAAAACCAGGGTTATTATTTTAAAAAATCGAAAATAAAATTTTAACTTAATCACCCTGGATATTATATTCCTATTTTCAATCAGACCTATATATTCCTATATTATTGGTAGGACCTTTTGGGACACCCTCGATAAATATATATATATATATATATATATATATATATATATATATATATATATATATATATATATATATATATATATATATATATATATATATATATATATATATATATATATATATATATATATATATATATATATATATATATATATATATATATATATATATATATATATATATATATATATATATATATATATATATATATATATATATATATATATATATATATATATATATATATATATATATATATATATATATTATATATATTCACCGAACTAAATTGGATCACACTTCTCTAGTCCACAAGATTCATAACGAGGGAAGTTCTGGGTAAAGGAAATTTATCGATTTTTTATATAAATAACTATTTATATTAGTATTTTACTAACAAATAAAATTAATTATTTTGATTTTCTATACATCATTAAATTAGGAAGATTTAAAATTTAAAACTTATAAAAAAATACAAATTAAACACCAACACTCGGTTGCACAAAACTTAATTGATGTTCAGAATATTTAACCGAGCTTTCGGATTTGACAAGCTGCTTATAGAAATCTAAAAACTCCCTATCAAATTTGACATTCCGTTAAACATTCTAAACTTTAATTGAGCTTTTTTGCGACCGGCCCTAAGTGTCACAATGTTAAGCCTGTAATTAAATTTAATATATATATTAATATATATATATATATATATATATATATATATATATATATATATATATATATATATATATATATATATATATATATATATATATATATATATATATATATATATATATATATATATATATATATATATATATATATATATATTATTGAATATCAAAATAAACAGATGGAAGACTAGTTGACTAGAGGAAAGAGGAATACTAGGAAATGAACGAAGAAGAAGGCAAAGAAATTAAGAAAGGGACTTATCCATTTTGTGATACTTTCAAGGTAATCGAAGAACCTCAATTCTCGATTGTGTGCAGCATTTTACATATGCCAGAAGAGATGAAATCTTGAATTTTAGAACAGTTCAAAGAACGTTAAACAGTTTTGACTATAGCCCATATAAAAGTATGCTAATTCAAAAGCTTAATAACGATTAAAATGAAAAGAGATTTAAGTTTTTCACAAATATTAACGAAACGTAAGAATGCACAGACGATTGACATTTTTCAACTACAGGAATGATTAATAGACGAAATGTCCATGATTGATAAGATGAAAATTCCTTTACCATCAAAAAGACTGCTTTTCAAGATCCTAATTCATTGAACATTTGTTGTAAAATATTACACCATAAAGTTCTAGGACCATTGTTATTTCGGGGAGCATTAATTGGGGAGCGTAATTTGAATTTTTAAGAAAAATAAATTAAAGCTATGCTCGACGAATTGCCTCCTAAATAACGTAGATGCAACGTGAGATTAACAATTTCTAAAACCATCAGTATAGCGAATAGATCGCTATACATGGAATGTTACATTGGCCTACAAATAGCCCAGACCCCACACCTTTAGATACATTCCTTTGGGCCGTTTGAAAATGTCGTATACAGAAATCAGAATGTTAAAAAAAAGTTGCATGTATCTCGTTTACAAACTAAATACACATATCTATGCAAAATAAGTTTTAAATTCAAATATTTGAAAAACGACTGTAAAACCCTATAAGCTAGAATTTATAAAATAAATCTAGAACTCGTCGTGGAATCCGAAAATGCGATAAAAATGAAAGAAAATTGATCTTTTGTACTATATCTTTTTTATTCCATGCTCATTTGTTTGGCTGATAATATTTATGAATGAACCATAAAAATCCACAAAACTTACATAATGTCCACTAGAAGTGTTCACTTTTACTTGGATATCTCCCTGTCTTATAACAATAAAATAAGTTCAAACTACAAATAAACCCAGGATTTTTTTTATTAAACTAGTTTTAATAAGAAAATGGGTCACACTGTACAAATTCATATAAAGCTTGACGCAATTTGCAATTGATTTTTGTTTTCGTGTGTGTTCCAATAAATCAGAAAATTAGTTATTTTTGATCTTTATTTTACATTAGTTTAAGTTATTTATATACCTATTATTTATATTAGTTATTTATATCCTACATGGAGTTCCGCTAGTAATTTTATTTATACGAAATTTAGATTATTTTTTAACTTATATCATTAGGTCATTAATTCTTACCCAGCCAACTACTTTGTTCTGAGGTTATGTTGAATTCAGTAGAAGATGTAAGCTGAGGGAGCCAAATTGCACTATATCCTTGGGTTATTCCAATCGATATTGAAACTGAGTGAGCACAAAAGGCTGCTAAAACCTGAAAACAGAAACAATAATTAGATATTTGCATAATCACCTTCAAATATTAAATAAAATGACCATAAAGAAATTAAAAAACTGTCCGTAGATTTTTCTTAAAGAATATCAATGTACTAGGTGACACAGACATCGACAAAATAAAGTAGAAGTTACTCGAGCTGGTTTTTTAACTTTGGTACTATAATACGGCAAGTAGCAAGAAACTGTTATGTTAGCCTATCAGTCATCAAGCGTTTGTGAAATCGGTATAGAGAGTAACGAACCTGAATCCTAGATGACTTTTGCGAAAACCCGTTTTAACACGGGACCACAAAATAGTCCGTTTAAATTTTGCAGGTATACATTTGAATTAGCAATTTCTAAAATAAAAACTAGTAGTTTTCGTACGTATTTAGTACGTGTCTACAGACGTTCAGGTAAAAGCTTAACCGCTGCTGCAGTACGAGAAGTCCAGATAAGCATTGAAAGAAGAACCGATCTTATAGTCATCCAAGGAAATCTAAATGCTCCACCATGCTACATCCATACCATGCGAGAAGACCATGTAATGTCAGTTGGTTATGGTGCGGGCCCAAATTTTATATCCATACAAGAAAACGCCATATACAAACTGCACGAATTACTACGATCTTCCTTCAGGAACAAGCTATTCGAAACATAAACTGGTCTGCGATGAGAGTTTAGATCTTATGTCCATCGAACACGCCTGGGATTTGTTAGATATATACGTTAGGAAGCGTCCAAATGTACTTCAAACTCTACAGAAGTTTAAAGCACCTTTAGTTGAAGGATTCCAAGCTAGCGTTTTGAAGATATTCCAGATCGTGGAGGAAACACGAAATACTGAAATTCCAATACTCTCAAATAACACAAATTGCCATATTGATTTTTGTAGTTTTTCAAAGCATTTAAAGTCCCCAGGAATAAATGAGTACTTAAATTTTGCATTTATGTCTTTGGTTAAAAAGAAATGTATGTTATTCAGAAATTAGATGCTCCATATCGTTACAACTTAAAAAGTTTTGGAGATTCAAAGAAGTTTCTCTTTAATTTTTTAGGGGGAATTTAGATTGTTTTATGGTTACATGTTTTTGAGTTTTTGTATTCTGTGATTAATTCTCTATATCTTTCATATAAATAGATAATATGTGAAATTTTGATCAAGTTTTCAAAAAATCGAGTTGCCAGAGCGAGAAATATATTACACTATTATTAAACTTGATTTACATTCGAACAAAAAGCGCTATAGGGATTTTTTATTTTTCATTGTGTGAAGTCCCAATAAATTCCAAAAACTCTCTTAGTTTTCAGGAAACTCAACGCAAAATGTATTTAAAGGAATGTTTCACTTTCCTATCTTTTTTTTTTCGTCTTTACTTAATTTTTCAACACATTTTATACAAACTCGCCATTTAGTTTGGGTGTTAACGCATTTAACCCGTTATTACTTAAAAACAGATTGTTGTAGATAGAAAAGGTTTTTCTTAATATTTTTTAATTTCTCAAAAGTTTTATGTAGGTAATTTTGTTGATATTATTATGCCATACAGGATATATTAAAAAATGTGTATATCATCTTTTAAATATAGAACAACTGTCTTATTTTAAATAGAACCCCATTTTATATTCAGAAAGCTTTATCTTTGAGCTTTTAAAAAATACCTGATTTGATATAAGTGTTGTTTCACATGAAACATATCGTTAGTGCCGACCACCAGCGCTGATGGCTTTCTCGACGTACCTGCCAATAATGCCAGATCAGGGATTTTTTCCTCAGTTCTAGGAACTCTTTAACCATTTAGGGAATACTGTTCCTAATTTATAGATTTTTCCATTTGGTTCTTTGTATATGATTCTATATTTGGCATTTACTACACAACTGTTAACGTCACAGTATGTAAAAATGAATATTTAAACCGATTCCGGAGGTCTTTATTATTCAGTTCGATTGGTAATTGATTTTGTGTATGATCTGGTTTTCCCTCCTATCTAAAAACATTGTATTAAGGCGTTGTTTGGTATATTAAAACAAGGGTTGATATTTATCATCAATTAGAAAAAGATGTCTGGAATTTATAATTACAGTTGCAGACGATATGCAGAAAGCATTGCTTTTAGATGATGCTCTTGTTTATTTCCTGACATTTCGTATACCTGATATTGCAGAAAGATTAAAGGGATGAGGTTATTTAACATCACGCAAATTTATCGCACTTTATTTAAATTTTATATAATATAATCAGGTAGTAAATATTTCTCTTTGTTTTTAACATTTGAGTTCCCCTAACACTTTAAGTTCCCATTAGTTTTTTTTTGCAGTTAAAACTTTTATTTTGGTTGTTGTCGTACAAAACAGTATGTTTTTGATATGCTTGGTTGATGGTTTTTTGATCGATAAACAGATTGATAAATAGTAAAAAAACTCATTGCGAATAAATAGTATTAAAATTTCAAACTAAAAAATCCCACCAGTTCCAGATTTCATTGAAATGAAAAAAAACTTGTGTAGATCAAATAAACTAATGTCAAAAAATTTAAGGAAATTTTTGGGATTTTTTTTATTTCGTCCAGTGATTTTTAGTTTCATCCATTGCCATCACTGGTACCTGCTATCAGATCCAGTGAGCGCGTACGCGTATCAACATCTATCTTCTCAGCAGGCAATCCGTTGTTGCCGTTATGTGGTTGATTAAGAAACGAAGAAGAGAAAAAAGTGCAAAAAATATGCCTTTGTCACATTATATTCCAATTTAAGAGAATTTACATCTTCAGATTTATAATTATCTTCGAATATCAATAAATTTTTCTGATGAATTATATCATAAACCCTATATATTTATTTTTGAGTTCGTTTTCACGTTTTAAAATAAATCGTAGCGCAATATGTCAATTTGCTTATTTACCACTTTCATGTTGATTCTGCTCTGGTATGTTAATAAGTAGGTTATACTCTTCCCCGAAAAGATCGTATATGTATCTTTGCTTTTCTCTAGCAATTTCGTGTGAATTTTAAAATGGTTCATGATTTGGCTCTAGCTTATATTGCTGTATTCATAATGCTTAGAATGGAAAATCGACAACACGTGAGTCCTACGTAACCGAGCATCAGCGCACATGTGAAATAGCTCCTATACAGTGAGGACATAAAATCCGTCGCTCCCGTCTAACTTTTGAACCGCTCACTACATTGCGACGAAATTTGGAACGATAATATATGAGCAAATTTTCCATTTTTTAAAATAAAAATGACAGCTTTAAGTATCAAGAAGAGAGCTGGGCGCAGTTTCGAATCTTTTTATTATGGGAGGGGGGTTGAGTAATACATCGTTTTAAAGGTCTTTTATTCTTAAGTCAACCCCGACTTTGAAAACTTGAGATTTTACATACCTCATAGAAAATAATCAAAGGGTGTAAGATCTGCCGACCGAGCTGGCCACTCTATCGGACCTCAGCGACCAATCTATTTATCTGGATAGGTTGCATTCGAGTAATTTCTAGTGTCTCTAAAATAATGTGGTTGGGGACTGTCCCTGAAACGTAATGCCGAAGTGGAACTCAGTAGGTTTTGAGCATATATCCATAAGTGGAATGATGGTATCCTGCAGCACTCGAAGTTATGTGGGATCATTTTAATTTCCTTCCAAAAATATGGGACCTATGATATGGTCACCCAAAATACCCGCTAAAACATTTATTTTTTGAGATCTCTTTCGCGAAATAAGGGGGTTTTCATCACTCCAATATCTAAAATTTTGAGTGTTGATTTTTCCATTCAGGAAAAAGCTGATTTCATCACTAAAAGAAATATGGCGCAGATAATTGGAATTTTCCTTTTTGTCATAATCTCGCAAAATTCTAGTCGCCGATCAGAATCATCTTCAGTTGATTCTAGGACAATTCTCATTATATAAGGATGAACTTTAATGAATTTTCAAATGTTCTTAACGGACGAACGCGAATTATTGCATGTCTCAGCCACTTGCTTAGTACATTGTCTATGATTTACGACCATTTCAACTACGACCTGAACTTTCACGTTTTGTGTATTATCAATAATGTTTGTGTCAAGTATATATATGTCATTTCCGTTCTTGCCGCACTTTGCCGGCTTTATTATAGGAGACTACTAAATGTAAGTTGACTTTATTACAATATAAAATTATAATTCACTCCAGGTCCCGTGTAGGTGGGCAAGGGAGGAGGTAATTACCCCATTACTCCCTTTGAATCCGCGCCTGCGCTTATACCTAAGTAAACTTACTTCCCTGGAACCTATGTGTTTTTTAATTGTACAACCTTTATACGTTTCAAGGCCACAATCCTTTTATGTATCTGGGTTTATTATAATCCACATCTGTTTCTTTAGAAGCACCATCAATGACAAAGTTTTCTGATAGATTTGCAATTTCCTCTTTGACATTTATAGTGGGAAGTTGGTGCATTCGATCACAGCTCCCATCGTTGATAAAATGACCCCAGCCAGCATGTTGACAAAAATGCACTTTACCATTTTGATCAGTCGGGTCCCTCTCAAAATCATGTTACAATTGGGAAGCCGTGAGGCTGGACTCAGAGGCACTCGCTTGTTCCCCGTTATTGCCAAAAACGTTTGTATTTCTTTGTCGGTCATCAGCTACTATTCCCAAATTATTTATTGCAACTTTAGTTTTCCATTTATGTCTCGCATTTAAATGTCAAAAGTCAAGATTAGTCTTCAATGTCGCTAAGTTTGGAACATTTTAAGAGGATTACCTGATGTAAGAAGAGGGGATAGATAAAAAAAATTAGACTTTTATTATGGTGTTTGCGGTGGTCGGAAGAAGAATATTCTAAGTTAACTTAACTTTCAGAATCGCTGCCATCTTCAAAAAAATATCAATCATGTTCTGTATTTATTATTTTATTTTTTTTCTGACATAGTTCTACTTCTTTTGGGCATTGTTTGTTAATATTAGAGAAACATAAAAATGATTATCGATCCGAGTTTCTCCGCATCTGGAAGCAAGAAGTTAAAAAACACCATGTCTGTAAACGTTTTTATTTAAATTATAGGCAACGAGATTTTTTTCCCTGACACTGGTAGGTCGTATATATATATATATATATATATATATATATATATATATATATATATATATATACACATTAAAAAAAAATCGAATATAAACTCTTTATTACCAATTAAAAAATTATAAATAACTCAGTCAAATTGTGGATTGAGGTAGATTGTAATTAGACAAAGGGTAATAAATAACAACATCAAAATATGAAACAACAATTAAAGCGAAAAATTATTAGATTAAATGTTTGAACTGCTTTTCTTCAGCGATTTTGCAGTGCCTAAGCCTATTCGTGTGATATATCATGTACTGCATACAAAATTATGTTTTCTAGTTCTATCAAGGATAAAAACCTAGAGGGGTCAGATCGGGTGATTTAAGGAGCCATTCAATGCGTCCTCGTCTACCTATCCATCTTCTAGAAAAATGTCTGTCTAAATAGTTTCTAACACGAATGCCAAAATTTGCAGGTGCCCCATCTTGTTGATATCAAATGTTGTTCTGGGAAAATAATTAACTAAAGCGGGTATAATTCTGCCGTTAAGTACATAAGTAGGAATTTGCAGTCAAATTTTCGTGGAAAAAAAATGGTCCAATTAAATTGTTCTCAATTATTCCCTCTCATATATTTAATTTTTGAGGATGTTACGCATGGTGTTCCATTATACAGATCGGACCAATACCTGCATTTATGTCTATTTACAAAGCCATTAAGAGTGAACGTGGTCTCTTCGGAAAATAGAACATGACTCACAAAGTCACGTCGAATATCAACGAGATTCATCATTTCTTGAGGGAATTCCAATCGTGTATCTGGATCATCTTCTGAGAGTTCTTGGACCAGTCTGACCTTGTAAGGGCCCATTTGATTTACTTTAAGGATCTTTCTTACTGACCTTTCGTTATTAGTGTATTCGAGTGAAACGGAAGTTCGTGGTTCATATTGTAGAACAAAAAAAAAAGATATTTTATCATTTGTGGCTGTTTTTGGACAACCCGATTTTGGCAAGTTTTTTATAGTACCTGTGTGCTTAAAACTCTTAAAATTGAGGTAAATTCTATTAGCAGTTGATTTAGAAATAGGAACAACTTCAGGGAATTTTCCATTAAAAACGTTGGTTGCTTCTTGGAAGGATCTACGGCTATCCCCATACACTGCCATCATAAGCAAAGTTACGCATTCTTTTTCCGTTAGCTGGACCATAGTCAATTGAAAAATGGTAAAAAAATACTGATATAATCGTAAAAAACTAATACTACTAACTCGTAATATTAATGCCGAAAAATATGTCAAAATAGCAAGATTTATTAGTAGTAGGCATGATAATTGAAACGGATACCATATATACCATAGAATAAGCAATAATACAAGGGTACAAAGTCCTTTATGATGTTTTTGGACCTAATTTCCAATACCTCCCAAACAATAAGTGATACTTATTTAATAATTTGTAAACTAGTGTCATCTTGAAAACAATTGAAGATACGTCAAAACTTTAAATACCAGACATTCCTAGATTTTTATGTAAAATTTAGATATGCAATAATACACAGGATGTTCTATTTAAAATTAGTAAGTTGACATTTAATTTCTACCGGCAATTAGTATAGGCCTACATTTTCAGATTTTTGACATTTATAGTTTCGCTATAATTAAGCCGTTCCGGAACATTTGCCAAAATCTTGTATATATAGATAAACCCTTAAATCGAAAAACTCTTGATACATCTTGTAGATCTCGAAAACATGTACTAAAACGTATATATTTTTAATAAGTTTTCTAAAACAGAATGCGAGTAATAGCGACTAAAAGTTGTATTCGAAATTAGCTGAGATTTATTGGTGATTAACGAAAAAATCCAAAATAAATTATTTAAACATTTTTTTATAATAATCCTTAAAAAAATTATATATAGTATAAACGTTAAACGTTTTTATCCTGATAAAAATATATTTTTGATGCTTTTGATGTAACGTAATAAATTAACTATTTACTTTTTGCGCCATGTCGTATAGAAGTCGAATTTTATTCATCCGTTTAAAGGTAGCCAGATGGGAGTACTTTTGTAAAAGATAAATTTCTCTAACATGATGAAGCGACATTTTTTTGATTTATAAAATAATCGATTTTGCAAAAATAATATGTTCATATAAGATGTCTTTTCTCCGGAAATGTGTCTTCTTATTCAGCTATATCCGCAGCAAAGCCCGTATATTTTCGAATATTATTTCTTCTGGATGCAAGTTGCGGTATTCTTATACCACTGATTTTGCTACGTCGTCCCTACACATCCGACTCGATGATTATTTTTGTTTTGTCGTCACAGTTTTTGCTTTTGCGTTTTTTTATAAATGTTGGAGCAATTAAGTCCGGTTTTCCGGCACCCGCAAGCGGAACCTCGGTTTTAAGTATATTTGCATATTATATACAGCAGAGTAAGATGAGCCGATTCTTGTGTCCTTTTAACTGGTTCCAACCCCATAGATCGAGCATATTTTCCTTCTATTGCTGCATTGATGATCTTTATGCCAGAAACATGGAGACAAAGCACTCTCATGACTTGAGAACACCCTTTCACAACACGGCTTTCTTTGCTAAAAGTTCATATTATAGAGCTATCCAGGCCTATAATCTTCTACCAAAACATATTAGGGACATGACATCTGACAAGGTCTTTAAGAGCTCAGTTACTCATTTAATAATATTTAATATCTTTATAATAATATGCACTGTGAGCATTTCCGCCGACGATACCGCTTATTCTCCTGTTTTGGAAATGATATTATTATGGTAATAAAAGCATTTCACTTCATTTCTAAGCCGTGAAAATAATGTTGTTTTGCGGCTGTGGCCGTGGGGGCAATGAAGACAGGTTGACTTCATCTTTGATAGTTGAGCGCGCACTGTTTTCTAGTCTTAGAGAATCAATATTACTTTTTGTAGAAAGTGATGCTTGCCCACTCTATGATGCTGGGTAGAGCATTTTTCTAATTTTAATTAAGCAACGCACTTTGCAATTCCTATTTTTATCTAAAACAGCGATGAATTTTTTTCGCAGTAATGACATGCAAGAAAAAATATTCTTGATGCTAGATCCATATTTAAAATAATTCGATGAGCAAATTTGTTTACTTTTTGCCATTGCTTGGGTTTTACTTCCCTCGTAAAAGGGAAGTATTGTAATCGTCGAGTTAATCGTGAAAAAATCACCCTCCGAAATTTTTTCAGATTTTCACGTTTCAGGGTCCCTATATGCCGAAAAACATGATTCCTTAATTCCGTCGGTCTGTCTGTCTGTCAGTCTGTCTGTTCGCGCCATAGCTTAAAAAACTCCTTACCCGATTGACTTCAAATTTTGATCAAAAATTAAGCGTTATATGGGGATGACCTGGTAACATTTTGATAAAAATAAATTATGGCGAAATAAAATGACAGCCTAGTGAAATGTTAACAAAAATATTATTAAAAGACTGCTTATCTAATTTATCTCACAAATGTATGGCACAGACATCAAGTATTATGTTGGACTCAATTGATAACGAATCCAAGATGGCGGAACAAAATGGCGGCTTAATAAATTACTTAAAAATTTAGCCTGGAAAAACTATTTAATGGATTGATTTCAAATTGTGTGCTAGTTCAAGATGACCGAATAAAATGACGACCAAATAAAATGTTTGTAATCGTAATTTTTTGGCACAAACATCAAGTATTATGTCAGAACCAAGTGGTAAAATTTTAGTACGAATCCAAGATGGAGTATCATCATAATAAAATATTTAAAAACTCAGCCTAAAAAAACTACTTAATGGATTGATTTTAAATTATGTGCCCTAACTAATTGCGATATAGGGATCAACTAGTAAAATAGGGTTACTAATTCAAGATGGCGGAGTAAAATAGTGGCCAAATAAAATGTTTGTAATCGTGAAAAAAATCAACCTTTCAGGTTTTACCTTAGCGTCTCTAGATGCCAATTATCATTTCCGTCGGTCTGTCTACTACTACCAGATTGACAAATGGGGATGATCTGGTAATATTTTGGTAAAAATCCAATATGGCGGAATAATTATTACTAAATCGAATTTATTTCATTTTTTACACACGCACATAGGAATGAACTGGTAACATTTTGATATTAATCCAAGACAGCAAAACATAAGAGCGGTCTAATAAAATATTTAAAAAATCAGCCTGAAAATACTACTTATTAAATTAATTTCAATTTTTGTTCAAGAGTTAAGTGTGATATAACATAAACTGGTAAAATTGTGGTAGGAATTTAAGATGGTGAAACAAAATGGCGGCCAAATAAATTTTTTAAAAAAATAAGCGTAAAAAAGTCTTCAAATGATTTTAAATTTTGCTGGAAAATTGAATGTAAAAAGAGATAAACTGGAATTCAACATGACGTAACAAAATGGCGGTATGTCAATGTAAAAACTACTAATTGAATTTATTTTAAATTATATCAAAAGTCAAGTGTAGCATAGGTAGAAAGAAACTGGAAAAAGATTGGTAGGAATCCAATATGAGGGAACAAAATGGTGCCCAATAAAAATGTTTTAAAAGACAGTACATGTAACATATACATATACTATGACTATGTACCGAACTAAATTGGGTCACACTTCACTATTCCTAACAAATGGAAAAAAATCATAACGAGGGAAGTTCCGGGTAAAGGAAATTTACCGATTTTTTAATTTGAATTTCAATTTTGATTGAATTCAGGTCCAAAAGACAAACTGTTTTATTGAAACTTTGGCGAACTATTTCTTTCTGAAAGCTGACTATAGAACGTTGGATTTAAGAAATTAAATTGCGTACCTCGTGCTCTGCAATTTTTTGCTTCTTCGCTTTCGATTCAATGTTTTTTGGAAGGGCGGTATCGCTAAAAATGTTCCAAAAATACATTTATACTACGGTTTCTATTACCTCTTAGTTTTCTGGTCTTTTTTTGGGGAACTTGTTTTTTTTATTGATTTATTTGTGCCAGGTAATTGAAATATATACAAATAAAAATAAAAATATTACAATTCAATATTATCTATATAGAAACTAACTAAAAATAGATAAAAGGTAACCTTCTAGATGGCGCAGAAGGTAGGACTTTGATTGATCCTACCTCACCTAATATGAATAAGCAATCACTTAAAGAAAAATATAACATTTTTAATGTCATTATTAGACATAACTTTTACATAATTTGATACCCTACTTACAGTGAAAGGTTTTTTATTTATAATTTGAGTTAATTTTTGTGGAGAGTAAAATATAACTAAGTCTTTTTCAGGCAATAAATTACGTCAAGGTTTTATAAAATAATTATTTAAATTTCGAGGGAAATTCGTTTTTTATTTTTTTCGGATTATTTGAATTTAGATTACATTTTTAAAATATTTGTTTCTCCTTTTTTAAAGTTTTAGATACAAAATTTCCTAAATTTACATAATACTTTCATGACGTTTGTGTTTATGGTATTTCTGGAATGCTTTCTTTCTCAATTTTGACGTTTCTTTTATATTAGGTGTAATCCATTGACGATATTTTTTATTCTCAATTAATTATAGTGGAGCATGGATATTAAATAGATTGGTTATTTTATTAACAATAACAATAATTGCTAAGTCAATAAATAAATTTATCCAAGGGCGGATCCAGAACAATCTCAAGGGAGGGTAATAGAATGTCAAGCAATAATAGATGTATTGTTAAATTTGACATGTAATGTCAAACTTTATATTTCGTTTATTGTGACCAAGAAACAACCTATTTAGCCAAATACTCTATATTAAAAAGTGTCCTTAAAATAAAAAGATTTAAGCCTATATTTCAAGCTAACATCATTTATAAAAAAGCAAAATATAGAATACAAACCAAAAAAAAAAGCCAAAATGATCGATAAAAATGAAGTTTCAAGATTCATTAAAGAGGCGCCTAAAGAAATTTATCTTTTAATAAAAATAGCTTCTATTTTTGGGTGGGCCGGTTCTTGTAGGGGAGAAGAGCTTTCAAAGATAACAATTATGACATAGAGGACAAGGGAAATTTATTAATCATCAAAATTCCTGACAGTAAAAATAATACGGCGAGAATTTTTGTAGTATCTAATGAAATAAATGAGGGATATTATTTACAACTGTATCGAAAATATGCGAAAAACATGAACTCAGCACAGGTTATTTTTTGTCCAGAATAGAAAAGGAGTGTCTAGTACACAATGGAATAAATTCATTTGGAAAAATGCTTTCAGAAATAGCGGCATATCTACTACTCAAAAATCCAGAGCAGGACATAGTTTTCGTCGATCCTCGGCTATCTTGTTGGCTAATTCTGGGGAAGAAATTATTATTGTCAAGCGACTTGGGGGCTGGAATCGACGGCTGTCGCAGAGACCTACATAGATGATTCTGCAAATCTAAAAAGGACGTGTCGAATAAAATATTATTCTTGAATAACAGCCCTCCTAAGTTAACTCAACCTTCATCAAGTCGAACCATAAGCTCTTCCAAAAGCCACCCATTGAATGACATTACCGGATCTACAACCAATTCGCAAAACGTCAGCAATTGTTCTTCTGTTATAAATATTCATATTAAATAGTTAATTTTTGAATTTTTATTGTGGTTACACGTTTCAAGTTGCATTAAATAGTCTTTAAAAATAATGTGTACACTAATTGCTTTTATTTTCGTTGTAATCTAGACGCGCGTAGAAAAAATATTGTTCCTAATACGTGCGCAAAGTGTCTTTCCTACACTTAAAGCATATGTCTAACTGTTTTCGCGTGCGAGAAAGTAACACTTTGCGCACTTGTTAGGAAAATAACTATTTTCACGTGAATTTTTTTTCCAGTATTTAAATAGAATTCATATCATCGTAAGTGGCCAAGCCGGGGGGGGGGGGTAATTATTTTTCTTGGATCCGCGCCTGTATTTAACATTGTCTTATTGAGATATTTAATCAATAATTTTGTTGTATTTTGCCAAATAAAGAAAATACGAATTTTCAGTTTGCGCACTATTTAAATTATATTTAATTTGATATATTAGGTTTTTTCCGTAATTCCGTAAATTTGGAATCAATTTTCAATCATGCTACTGCACAATACAAATCATACGCCATGTTTTAATTTATGTGTAATATTATATCATTAAAAAAATGCACCATTGTATCTATATTCTAAAATTATTCGGAGGCACATGATGCACCGGGAAACTATTTTTGAGCAAATTATAATTCACAAGTTATCAATTATCACAACGCGATTACAATTTAAAAAATTACCAATTATCCTTTCCGCAATTTTCTTTAATGATAAAATGATACGTAATAAATTGCCTACTCTCAGTCCAATAAAAATTACAGTCGACGGTTAGTTTGAATATTTTAATTAGATATATCCTAAAATTATTATTTTAAATATGTTAAGACACAATGGTACCCAAAACGTATAAATTAAAATTTAATAACTCCTATTTATGGAATTGGACTAGTAATGTATCCTGCCTATTTATAGCATTAATTCCAATTTTTCTAGTTCCAAATTGAACTGTAGTTAAAATTTTAGGTGTCAAAAGAAAATATTAGGTTTAATCCACGCAGAATTTGCAATTTCATGAAGTTGGAAGTGATCTGAATAGTATCTATCATAACGAACACGATAAAAATAATAGAAAACTAAAAACAAATTATAATAAACTCGTATTCAAAACGTGTCGTGATTCATCACGTCAGAAATATCCATAGAGAACGACGTCCTAGAAAAGCTAGTACAAAAACAGATACTTTTAACTTCGTTTTTCGTTGCTCTAAAACAAGCCTACAAATGTTAATTCATATTTGCTAGCTGGTCCGGCGGAGGTTGTTCTGTCTTTTTCGTTAGAAGGCGCGATGAGTTTCCAGAGGAATTATAAAAAATATGGGGCCATGATCATTTACCCCATCGTCCAGAAATGTTATTGAGGAAAAACATATTGGTTTTATGATTTTATAGAAAAAATACGCAATCAAACAAAACAAAAAATAGTATTGAAAGATCTCAGTAACCAGACGATCATTTCAAAAAAAAAATTCATGTAAATTGGTGCAGTAAAACTTGATTTTTGAAGAGAAAGAATCTAAAGCAAAATTCAGTTTTTGACGTATTTATAGTCGCTTTAATAAAACACAACTTTTGGCTCTCATATAACACAGTTTATATATGCATGTAATTATTTGCTAATAATGTTATACAAATATATAAATTGTAATTTATTTCATTTTTACTTCCCTCGTAAAATGGGAGTATTGTAATCGTGAAACAATTACCCTTCGAGATTTTTTCAGATCTTTACGTTTCGGGGTCCCTTGGTGCCATGCCAACATCTTTTTTCAATTCCGTCTGTCTGTCTGTTCTCGGCATAGCTAAAAAACTACTTACACGGTTCATTTCAAATTTTGCTCAAAAACTAAGTGTCATATGGGATGATCCGGGCCTGGTAACATTTTGGTAAAAATCCAATATCGCAAAAAAATGGCGACCTAGAGAAACGTGAAAAAAATTATTATTAAAACACTATTTATCCAATTTAAAAAAAAAGTATTATGTAGGAATCAACTGGTAAAATTTTGGTACGAATCCAGAATGGCGGCTTAATAAAATATTTAAAAAATCTACATAATGCACTGACTTCATATTGTGTTATAACCAAATGAGGTATAGAGATGGACTAGTAAATTCGTGATACTAACTCAAGATGGCGGAACAAAATAGAGGCCAAATAAAATGTAATGTAATCGTGAAAAAAATCACCCTCTCAGGTTTTACGTTTTTCCGTCGGTCCGTCTGTCGGTTTGTCTGTAAGGTGGCGAATTAAAATGGTGGCCTAATAAAATATTTAAAAAGCCTGAAAAAACTACTTATTTAATTAGTTTCAAAATTTATACAGGCATTAAGTGTGATATAGAGATAAACTGGTAAATTTTTGATACGAATTTAAGATAGAGTAACAAAATGGCGGCCAAATAATTTTTTTTGAAAATCAACGTAAAAATTTTTTTTTTAATTCACTTTAAATTTTGTAGAAAAATTAAATGTGAGATAGGGATAAACCGGTACCAGTTAAACATGACGTAACAAAGTGGCGGTGTGTATCAATGTAAAAACTATTTATTGAGTTAGAAGGAAATATGGTAGTCGCAAAAAAATAACTTTCGAGATTTTTTCAGATATTTACGTTTTAGGGTCTCTAGATGCCGAAAAACATGTTTTCTCAATTCCGTCGGTCTGTCTGTTCAAAGCACAGCTAAAAACTACTTACCCGATTGACTCCTGAATCTTAAGAAGATGCCCCGCAACATTTTGGTAAAAATCTAATATGGCAAAATATAATGACGAAACGTTAAAAAGTTATTACTAAAATCTGGTTATCCAATTTTTCTCAAATTTTGCACAAAAATCAAGTATTATATGGGATTCGACTGGTAAAATTTTGGTACGAATTCAAGATGACGAAACAAAATGGCGGCTTCATAAAATATTTAAAAATTCAGCTTAACAAAACTACTTAATACTAAATGATTTCAAATTGTGTGCCATAACTAATTGTTATACAGAAAATATGGTATTGATTCAAAATGGCGGTCTAATAAAATATTTGTAATCGTGAAAGAAATCACCCTCTCAGGTTTTACATATCATTTTTTAGCGTCCCTATTTATCAAAAAATATGTTTTATCGATTCCGTCGGTTCGTTTGTCGGTCTGTCTGTCTGTCAGTTCGCTGTATAGCTTAAAAACTACTTAACAGATGGTCTTCAAATTTTAGTTAAAAATTAAGGGTCATATGGGGATGACCTGGTAATATTTTGGCAAAAATCCAATGTGCCGAAACAAGATGGCGGCCTAGTGTAACAGTAAAAAATGTATAACAAAAAAGCTAATTATCTAGTTTACCTCAAATTTTGCACAAACATTTTGGTATGAATAAGATAGCAAAACAAAGGACAGCCTAATAAAATATTTAAAAAAATCAGCCTGAAAAAACTACTTATTAGATTAATTTAAAAAGTTTTGGGCAAACATTAAGTGTCATATAGAAATAAACCGTGGTCCGACTTCAAGATGGCTTAACAAAATGGCGGCCAAATAAATGTTTTAAAAAATCAGTGTAGAAAAATCTTATTCAAATGAATTAAATGTGGTATAGGGGATAAATTGGTACGAATTAAACATGACATGGCGGGGTGTGTCAATGTAAAAACTAAAATTTATAGAATTTATTTTAAATGATGCTTAAAAATCAAGTGTGGCACTGGTAAAATATTAGTAGGAATCGAATATGATGGAACAAAATTGCCCCCAATATAGATGTTTGAAAAGACAGTATATATGTGTTACTAAATGACTATGTATTGAATTAAATTGGGTTACATTTCGCTATTCCTAATAAAACAAAAGATTCATAACGAGGGAAGATCCGGCTAAAGGAAATTTACCGATTTTTTAAAGTTATTATTGAGTCATTATAATGGAATTCTGAAAGAGGCAAGTCAATAAAGACAAATTTATCTTTATTTTGTATTATTAATATTATTAGTTATTTTACATGATCCAAATTATGTCATTTATTATATTCCTCCATAAAAAGGAAGTTTTATTCCAAGAAACGGAATTTTACTGGATATTTAAATATTTAATTAGGTCAATATTTTGTTTTATCATGCAGGATGTTACCAGTTTAAGCCTGTTTCACACTTAATTTTTGTGCAAAATTTGAAGTACATTTATGAGGCCGCCATTTTATTACGCCATATTGACAATTATCAAAATGTAAAATATTTAATTAATTACTACTACTATTGGAAATCGAAAGTTTTGGATGAAGGTGGGAACAACACTTTCCTTTTTCAAAAAGCAAAAACGCCTGGTCTGATTTTCATGAGTGAAAAAAATCAAAAAGTGCCTCTGTATCCTGAAGCTTGTCTAAAGAACGCAATATAACGTCCAATATAAAAAAATACATAATTTTATAATTAAACGAAATAGGTCTCAAATTAAAAAGCTCGCTATATGTCATATAGTGACATGTATATGTCCCAAATAATAGTGCATATTTTACGTGCATCAATGTATTATTTAGACGGTTGATCTTAGACGAAAAAAGTAAACCGATGAAAACGCTTACGTCTCCTCTAGAAATCAATGCAAAATTAAAGCCGAACAGTGTTAAGGGTGAGTTTTGAGAAACTTTTTAAATGAAGCGTGCGTGATAATTTTTTTGACTTTGGATCTTCGTATCGGCGTGCTCCTGGGATAAAAACCATAAGTCATACAAGCTCCATCTCTTTGCTACAAAACATATATTCACATTTTTTGTCCGAGGTCGACAAATTGAGTACCATCGAAATATTGGGAAGTTAGATATTATCTTAGATTCTTGTAACATGTCGCGTTATTTTTAGATTATATATATTTTTTATAATTATGTTTTAATATTTGAGATATGTTGATCTAATATGATGTATGTATACCATGATATAATAAACCGAAGGTATTATTTCGCGCATCGATCTGCTACGTCATCGCGTGATTATCGCCGGCTGTCATTGACCTTCGGCCACATGATTTCAGTGCATTTTCAGTTGATGTTTAAAAATGTTTGCGGATTTCTGTGTCCTTTTTTGTATTTAGTTAATTAAACAACAATAAGTATGAGGCGTGCTGTGTTCGGGTGTGACGGGGATAATTGGGCGAAGAATTTTGATCGGAATACAAGGCTTTTTACTTTTCCTAAAGACAAAAAATGTTTACGTGAATGGACACGCTTGTGTAAACGCAAAGCTAAATTTAATACAAATTTGGCGCGGATAGGCTCAAGGCATATATTATATATATATATATATATATATATATATATATATATATATATATATATATATATATGTGTTGATTTTTACTCCTTCACGGATGGAAAAATACAATGTGTTTTCATTCCGGGTGTACATCCGTTCACTACTGTCGTTCTGAAAAGAACAGTTATGCTGACGTTTCGCCAAAATCACATTTGACATTTTCGAAGCTTTCGAGTCTCTATTCGGACGCGAGAAAGAAAGCTTCGAAAATGCCAAATGTGATTTTGGCGAAACGTCAGCAAAACTGTTCTTTTCAGAACGACAGTAGTGAACGGATGTACACCCGGAATGAAAACACATTATATATATATATATATATATATATATATATATATATATATATATATATATATATATATATATATATATATTAAAAAAGACAACAATGATAGTTTAAGTTTGGCACACCATAAACCATAATTAATGTCTATAAAATGGCCCAAATCTTTTTCTGTAGCGACGTTGACCTAATTTGGTACAACTGTCGAATTTCCTAATTTATTTTAGAAATTTTATATCCCTTGGACTTCTTTTGAGGTCTTTCACCGTTTTGAAGTAATTTAAAAAAATGTGTTTAAATAACATGGCCGTTTTGATTGGTTTTTAGCTTGTAATTTATATAATAAAAGCTTATACTAAAACCATTAAAAATGTCCTTGTAATTACTTCACAACGGTGCAAGATATCGATAAATTTCAAGGAATATAAAATTTGTAAAATAAAAAAGAAAATCCGATAGTAGTGCCAAACTAAGTGTCGCTACAGAATTTTTTTTAGGGTTATCAAAGGTATCTTGAGCCGAAAAAAAGTTTCACCCTGTACAATTTTTTTATAATTTATTATAGCCATTTGATAGACATTAATTCCGATTTATCCTGTGCCAAATTTGAATTAAACATGTTTAGAGATGAACGAGACGAATAAAAGAAAATAATAAATATTTAAAATTTAAACGTCCTGCAATATACGACATATGTTTATAGGAACTTTATATCATAACATAAGCCAAGGATTAATCTGTTTCATTATACGAATGGCATTAAGAAACACCCTGTATAAATAAATTTATTGTGTAAACTAATACAAACGTATTGCGATAAGTACAGAATAATTTGTGATCAAAGACTGTGTCGTATCCTGAAATGTATAAAGAAATTTGAACACCTTATAGTATCAAATTATATCTAATTGTTTCAGTGGAATAAACCTTTTACAATAGATATCCTGTCAATTGCATAACTATTTGGTTTTTATTAAATCGTAAACCACAAAACCAGAAACAGTAAATATTGCAATATACTGTGTTACGTTAGAGAGGAACATAAATTTATTATAACACCAAAATTTAAAATGAATGTATTTGTTAGTATATACTAACAAATAGTTAACAAGTAACTTGAAGTCCCAAATGGATCTTTTATCATATCTACAACATATATCAGTTCGTGACTTTTTTAGATACCTCATACTACATAAATGTATTAAAAACCATATTTAGAGATATCAAGAATAAAAAATCTTCGGGCATTGATGGAATACCAATGCGTGTTCCGGTTGATATAATAAACTACTTGACATTGGCATATTTTCTGATTGCTTAAAAATGGCAGTGGTGCAGCCACTATTAGGCACTCCAACGATCTGTCACTGTCATGTCATTTTTGGGTTGTCGTAGGACAAACAAACTGATTTAGCCAATGAGGCTTAAATATTGGTTTGATAAGTCCCACAATAAATTGGTCAAATACCTGTCGTAGGACAAGCAGCTGTTTTGTTGGACTGCCTGATTGGAAATTACATTTAAGACAAAACTTTACTATTTTATCATTGGTCAAGTTGCGCAATTAGACGTAATTTTTAAACAAACCCTAGAGTTGTCAACCTATGCTGTCCTAGGACATGACAGGTTGTTGGACTGCCCTATACAAGAACAATGATAGTGAGGACCCTGCCCATTTTCGTCTAACGTATTTACTGCTTTCACTGTCAAAGTTAATTGAAAAGCTAGCCAAGAGTAGAGTTATTGGATTCCTGAAACTTCACAATATGCTAAGCAAGCACCAGTATGGTTTTCAGGAGGTCAAGTGTACAAGATACGCTATTTTCGGCTTTTTGGAAAATCTGTACCTTTGACTGAATGATGGTGACCTGACAGCAGCAGTGTTCTGTGATTTCTCCAAGGCATTCGATTACGTGAATCATGAAATACTGTTGGGAAAGGTGCCTCACTATGGCTTCAGAGAGGTTACATTAAACTGGATTAGGTCCTTTCTCTCTGGTAGAACGCAGGTTAATAAATAGTAGCATGGAATATAAGATATTTTGCAAGTCAGACATGAGGTACTTCAGGGGTATGTGCTTGGACCTATCCTGTTCCTAATCTACGTTAATGACCTTATTGTACTTTAAACTCATAGACGCTTTACAGTCTTTGCAGACGTCACCACACTTTCTCTCACAAAATAGCTGATCACTTAATATTGTTGGAGACTTAAATTAAAGAGGGGTTTGATTCTAATTTCTTATACTTTTAAGTACCCAAAACAAGTAGTGTGTTAAGTATTAAATTTAAATATGTTGTCTATTAGATCTATATAGTCTGTTAGGTAATAACATTAAATGTAGGAAATTCAATAAGTTTCTTGGCATTACAATTGACAATAAACTAAAATTCCATGAACATATATATTCATTACAACTGAAACTTGCTAGAGGCTCTTATGCAGTCAGAATTATTCGTTGGGAGTTGGGAGAACCAGCAGAAAAATCTGTCTATTTTTCATCTTAGGCTTTCCGTTCTCCATATAGACCAGATCTGGCCTTTTTTTGTAACGAAATGAAGTCATTGTCGAACTAGTGTAAGTGAACTAACGACTTCTAGTCTTAGTCGATTTTAATCTAATTGCTGATTTTTTTCCATTCGTGCTTCAACTTATTTTTTATTTTGAGTTCATAAACTATATCAGTTGCATCTTTATTGTAATTTGCGGAAAGGATTATCATGATTCTAGTAAATTACATAAATATCCGTGTTAGTAGTTCAAATTAACCTTTAAAATAATAACTTATAAAATATGCATATACAAATATTCTCACGAATTAAAAAAAACCGCATGATATGCTGATATTTATTATTTAAGACTTAGTTTTATTTATTTAATGAGTTGTACATAATTCCTGAGAAAAAGTTTGATGAGCACATACGAATATAAATTAGTTATATTATAGTCCTAGTAGATAGTTTTTCATTTTCTTGCTTCGATATTAATCATGATTTTGCACTTTTTATAACATACTATCTTTCTATATTATAGCGAGGTACAACTTTGTGTCAGGCGACAAGTGTTCGGGAACCGTCGAATTGTGTTACAGGAGAAAGCTCTGCAAACTTTTTAAGTGTCAATCAAAATAACTTTAATATAAAAATCTTTAAAATGTCAAAAATGTATAACGAACCATTACTCATTTTAACAACGACAAAATGTATTGAAATTATTATTTCTATAATTTTGTTTCAAACGTTATTCTTACTTTCCTCGTAAAAAGTCATCTCGTCATCGTTCATCAGATGTTTACGTTTCAGGGTTCCTAGATGCCGAAAAACATGTTTTTTCAGTTCCGTCGGATTGTCCGGTGTTCGCGGCATGTAGCTAAAAAACTAATTACCAGATTGGCTTCGAATTTTGGTCAACAACTAAGGGTCATATGGGGATGACCTGGTAACATTTTGGTAAAAGTCCGATATGGCGAAACAAAATGGCGGCCTAGTGAAATGCTAAAAAAAAATTACCTTATTTATCTCAAATTTTGCAAGAAAATCATATATTATGTAGTAAACAACTGTTAAAATTTTGGTACGAATTCAAGATGGCGGAACAAAATGGCGGCTTAATAAAATTATTAAAAATTCGAAAATTTTTTTAATCGAAAAAAAAATTACCTTCTCTGGATTTATATATCCTCATGTTTTGGCATCCCTAGATGCCCAAAAATATGTTTTATCAATTCCATCGATCTGGCTGTCTGGGTGTGTCAGTTGGCGCCGTAGCTTAAAAACTACTTATCAGATTGAATTTTAGTTACAAATTAAGGGTCATATGAGAATGACCTGATAATATTTTAGTAAAAAGCTGATATGCCAAATCGAAATGGTGGCCTAGTGAAAGTGATCAGATCTCCGATTTGGCAATATTTTGACATTAGCAAAGGCATCAACAAGTTTGCTGTGTGTTTGTTGTGCCAAATGCAAATCTTTCGTGGGGGAGAAGAAAAAAAAAGCAGTATTGCCTCGTTGAGAGCTGAATTAGAAAGGTATTTCATCCACATAGGGCAAGATCCAAATTATTATTTAATTGCACTCTTTGTGGATCCGTGGTTTAAGACAAACTTTTTAGAGGCACTCGAGGCTAAAAGAGCTAGGCAGAACATTTTCTTGGAGTCCTTGAAAATGCCCTATGATGATTGTTCTAGCAACGAATGTGACTCGCCATCTTCAACGGATGCTAAGAGACGTAAAGGTGAAATAGCGAACGAAAATAACAGGTTGTGTCAGGGTAAAGCTCGATTTCGAACGAGACTGATTCTTATTTAAAAACAGTTCGTATCAATTGTAGTTCCCACCCTTACCTTTCGTGATCAGTCAATCCAAAACAATATCTGAATTTGACGAAAATTTGCAAGAATTTACTTGTTAGCTCTATGCAGCAGCGTCTACGGAGAAATATTTTTTTCTGAGACGGGCCTCGTCTATCATCATAATTTACTTTTAGTTAACTTATAATATTGATTAACTGTGTGTGTAATATATAAACCATCTAAAATTATTGCATTTTCATTGGTCTGGCACGTATTTTATTATAAGGTATTATTCTTTCTTAAATAGAGAATAGTATTGTTTACTTCATTTCGATCCAAATTTGGTATTTTTTTTCACTATCCGGATATTGATTTACTATCCCGTATCGGGCCGTTTAGTAAAACACGGCCGGATAAGCCGGATAGCTATGTCCAAAAATTAAGTGTGGCATAATTGGAAACTGGTAAAATATTGGTAGGAATCCAATATGATGGAATAAAATGGCGCCTAATGAAAATGTTTAAAAAGATATATATATATATATATATATATATATATATATATATATATATATATGTATTATATATATATGTATTACTATGTACTAAACTACTAAACTGGGTCACACTTCACTATTCCTAAGTTTTAAAATTTAGCATTAATTATATTAGATTAAATACACATAATTTAACCTGAGTTACTTGTTGAAAGTTTTATATTTAAACTTTTACCAGTCCACCAGTCTTTTTCTTGTGCATGGATAATTAGCCTGTTATCTGATAATACACTTCTTTGTAACTTTCTTTGATTCAATCTTAGGGTCTTTAATAGTAAAAGACTAGGCCTGGTAGAGTTTTTGTTATATTCTGATACCGTGGTAACATATTTCAGTCTATATCCAAACATTTATACAAAATCTACAGAGTCAAAATGCAGTCTAAGAACTTTGAATCGATTGCATATTTTTTGTCAACTCTACAAGCCTTAAAATTGGAGGCTTAAGCACTTTTCTACTATATGTTTAACTTGTTTCAGCAAAATTCGGTTTGCCATTTATTTTTAAAGTTCTCTATGCCGATCGAACTGTCCCTCACATTTTTAAAAATGTTAATTTACATCTGTCAAAGTAAAAATCTTTGTCTGGGTTTAAATTTGTAAAAATTCCACAAAAAAGGTAACTTTTACTTCTCTCGTAAGGGAAATATTGTAATTGTGAAAAGAACAACCTACGAGATTAATTCAGCTCTTTATTTTTCAAGGTCTCTAGATGCCGAAAAACTTGTTTTCTCAATTCCGTCGGTTTGTCTGTCTGTTTGTCCGTCTCTTAGCGGCATAGCTAAAAAACTACTTAGCCGATTGACTTCAAGTTTTGGTTAAAAATTAAGGGTCACATAGGGATAACTTGGTAACATTTATATAAGGATTATAAATTTGTTGTCAGTGACGTTGCATTAAAAATTTCGGAGCGTAAAAGTTTTCGTGGCCTAGCAAAAAAATAAGACCTTATAAATTTTTATAAAATCTATTATAGCCGTATTCCAGACATTGTTCACAGAATACTGTGTGTCAAATTTGAATGATTTATCCCTGGAAAGGTATGAGGTTCATGAAAAGACCTAAAAAGCTAATAATATTTTAACACTCTGTATCTCAAAAACGAAAGCCTTGCGGAGACCTGTTTATATGAGCTTTTAGTCCTAAAATGAGACAAGAAATTGTAATCTTCATTTTTAGCTATCAATTAAAAAACACCCTGTATAAAACAGCCGGAAAAAATTAATCTCAGAAAAGAAAAGTGATTTAAAGAAAAAGTCTGATTTTAAAATTCTCAGAAGCTGAAACAAACAAACTAAAAAAATGGGTAAATTTCTTTTACCCGGAAATTTCTTCGTATCTTATAATTTTTTTCCATTAGTTAGAAATAGTGAAATGTGACGAATTTAGTTGAGTACATAATCACAGTATATATGTGTTACATACTGACTTTTACAAACCTTTATATTGAGTGCCATTTTGTTCCATCATATTGTATTCCTAGCAATATTTTACCAGTTTCTTTTTAGATATGCCACACTTGACTTTTGGGCATAATTTAAAATAAATCCAAAATGTTTTTACATTTACACAAACCGCCATTTTGTTGCATCATGTTGAATTCTTACCAGTTTATCCCATTTTCACATTTAATTTTTCTGCAAAATTTAAAGTCAATTAAACCAGATTTTTTGACGTTGATTTCTTAAAAAATTTATTTGGCCGCCATTTTGTTTCGCCATAGTAAATTCTACCACAAGTTTACCAGTTTACTTCTATCTCACAGTTAATTGTTGTACAAAAATTGAAATTAAGTTAATTCAGGCTGATTTTTTAAATATAGGTCGCTATTTTGTTTGCTATCTTCGATTCATATCAAAATGTTACCAATTTATTACTTTGTAACACTTGATTTTTGCGCAAAACTTAAGGTAAATCGGATAATTAGTATTTTTATTAATATTTTTTTAACATTGTTCCGCCATATTGGATTTTTACCAAAAAATTACTAGGTCATCCCCATATGACCCTTAATTTTTGACTAAAATTTGAAGTCAATCTGATAAGTAGTTTTTTAAGCAATGCCGCGAACTGTCAGACAGACAGACAGACCGACAGACGGACAGACGGAATTGATAAAATATATTTTGTGGCATCTAGGGACGCTAAAACTTGAATATATTAGGTAAAACCTGAGAGGGTGATTTTTTTCACGATTACAAACATTTTATTTGGTAGCCATTTTGTTCCACTATCTTGAATTAGTAACACAGTTTCACTAGTTGATCTCTTCACCACAATTAGTTATAGAATTTTTAAATATTTTGTTATGCTGCCATTTTCTTCCGCCATCTTAGATTCGTATCAAAATTTTACCAGTTGATTCCAACGTAATACTTGATGTTTTTGCAAAATTTGGAATAAATTGGATAAGTATTTTTTTAATAATAATTTTATTAACAATTGACTAGGCCGCCATTGTGTTTCGCCGTATTGGATTTTTACCAAAAACATTTCCAGATCATTCCCATATGACTCTTTTTTTTGCTCAAAATTTGAAGTCAATCGGGTAAGGAGTCTTTAAGCTATACCGCGAAGTGACAAACAGGCAGACCGTCAGACAAAACGTGAAGATATATAGAACCTGAGAGAGTATTTTTTTCACGATTACAAACATTTTATTTGGCCGCCGTTTGTTCGGCCATTTTGAATTAGTTATGGCACCCAATTTGAAATCAATCCACTAAGCAGTTTTTTCAGGTTAAATTTTTAAATAGATTATTAAGCCGTCATTTTGTTCACACATCTTGGACTCGTCCCAAAATGATACCAGTTGATTCCAATATAATACTGGAAGTTTGCGCAAAATTTGAGATAAATTGGATAAGTTGATTTTTAATAATAAATTTTTTAACATTTCATTAGGTCGTCATTTTATTTCGTCACATTGGATTTTTACCAAAATGTTACCCGGCATCCCCATACGACCCTTTATGTTTGCCTTCCCTCTTCTGAGGGAGACAGTACCACACAGACAAAGTAAATAAACAATTATTAAAAAAATACGATTAAATCTGTGAAACCGCAAAGATGTTAGGCAAAAAAATTGAAAAATGTTTTTTTATGGAGTTGTTAGTTTACTCCTCGTCAAAAATTTTTATTTAAAATATCTTCACCTTAAATTTTTTACATTTACAGAATTGTTCTATTTACAATATTTGGGAAAATATTCGAAACAATTGTAGAAGGTCTAGCAATCTAAACTTTGGATAGTTCAAAACAACTCTCAAAGAACTACAACTTAAAAAAAATTCCTGGAGGTTGACCTTCCCGTAACTGGACTAACAGATGATGTATTCAGACCTTCTGACATTAAGTGAACAAAAAACAAATAAATAACAGTTTTGGACAGGCACAAGCTAACAAGTAAATAGTGCGTAAAGATCTTAAGCAACTAAAGATAATTATATTAAGTCACGTGAATATTAAATTGGAAATACTATTATCTAATTATGTTTAACGAAAACACTTATGGGCAATCGTAATTTGTTAAGCTTTATTAAAACGCTCAGTTACACATGCGGGTTTTATAGGATGGTTGTGAAAATATTATAATAAAATTGCGAAGGCGCTTTACAGACGGCCATTGAAGACCATTTTTGGTTTTTAGTTGTCTTAGTTACATCTACTTTCTCCAAGATCACTCTCTATAGACACTTGATTGTTTTACGGAGGTATTTGAACAAAATCCTAAGTGGATTTAAAACAGCTAGAAAGCTTTCGACTTGACAATCCTTTTACTAAATAATAAATAATGAAAGAATATTTCGTGGGATTAATCAAAGTATGTCAAAAAACTAAACTAAGGATGAAAAATTTTTTCATTTTAAAGTGATGTGAATTAAGGGAAAGACATTGCTTAGTAGCAACAGATTACTATTAAGGGGACTGAGAATAAAAAATAAATATATCATTCAATCGTTGGCATCTTTAGTGGCCAGTTAGGAGAGTATAATAATTGTTTGTAGGACAGTAAAAACGGAGCACGGCAAGGAGCGGATTCCAAGTGGACAGGTCTTTATTGTGTCAAAATACATTTAGTTAACAAGCTAGTTTTTTCCGTTATTGGAATTAACCAGACAAATCGCCCTTTAACTAAAAACGACCACTACCACCTACCGAACTAAGAAAGAGATTTCCTGTGTTGAGACAAATTAAGCCGCAGCCTCCACTCCTGGTGGCGCCAGGCACCTTTCCATTAATGTATTTAGATTTCAGTGTTGCAACTATACTCCCTCGGAACTCAAAAGCTTTGGTGTCCCACAAGGTTTCGTCCAGTCATAGAGGGAATATCTACGGATTGCTGGCAACCAGTGGCTTCTATAAAAATCAACAGATTATCCACAATCCGATAATTCTCATTAAATGACATTAGTTTCTAATCTTGATTTAGGATCAGAATTTGGTATGTGACTGATATGTAGAGAGTACAAGACAGTAAAAGAAAAGTACTTTGGAGTTGAAGAAATGAAATATAAATTTTTAGCACTTATCGTCGTATTGGCACGGAATGATTGCGCCATTAAAAATTTTGCTGAAAAGCAACACTACTAATTACTTCAGAGTAGGGTTGCCAGATTTGCAAAAAGCGGGAGGTATAGTGGCGGGTCGTAACTAGGGACGGGCGATAATAGATTTAAGCTATCGATAGTCGGTAGGTAAAAACAATTCGAAAAATTTAAGTTATATTAATCTGTATATATTCCCCTCAGTCGGGAGGGTAATGTCCTTCAAAATAAATTAGAGCCACAAAAGGTCCTCGTGTTACTACAACCAACAGTATTAACAAAATGCCCATTCCCAGCCAGGTCAGTTATGAAGTCACCAATACGTAGGTTTTCATCAAGGTTTTTTTGGTTGATAAATGTTCTTTTATTTATTGCAAAAGCAATTAGTTCTCCTAAAAATCGAAAGTTTTAAACCGTTCTGGACCCTACTTCAGAGCAATATTACGTCTATACCCGTGTTGCAAGCCATCCGAAGGGAAGAAATAATGGATATAAGTATAAAGTCATAGGTATGGACAGAAACTTTTGCAGAATGGGTCTCTGATACACAAAAAGCAATGAGCGCACTATATATATATATATATATATATATATATCATATATATACATATATATATATATATATATATATATATATATATATATATATATACATATATATATATATATATATATATATATATATATATATATATATATATATATATATATATATATATATATATATATATATATATATATATATATATATATATATAATATATATATAATTGATAATATATACAAATAGTGAAACAGTTTTCTTGGGTATTTTGGTCCTAATTTTTTATATATAAAACGAAGATTTAGTTTGTATGGAGCATTCTATTTATTTTCAAACGTTTGGCCAAGTTTTTGCCTTCACCAGTGTTTCTAAAACAATCATTTTTTTATAAAGGACGTAAAGACGTTTTGAAAAAATATACAATGAATATGATCCAAAGAAAATTAAAAAAAAACACATTTTTTCAAAAACTCGGAACTTTTTCTTTCTTGACATTTTGTTGGACGAAGGCTTGAATAAAGAGTAAATAACCGTGATAGTTTTTATCCTGACCTACTCCGTTTTTCCATAAAATACAAATAAGTGGGAATTATGGCACATTTTTAAGTGGCTTTATTTGGAAATCTATACATTTTAAATATGGGTTATGTTATACAAAAGTTGTTTAGAATTGTTAAGGGAGTTCTTAAAACATAAAATATACAGGGTTTTCTATTTAAAATAACGAAACCGCGATCTTTTCCGAGGGAACCGCAAACGATATTCAATTGTTTTTATGTTGCAAATGTTCACAATATTCAACTCTATCAACACACCAAATTCCATATTTTTATCTCTAGCCGTTGTCAAATGGCTCCCTGGGTAGTAGTTCTATTGTCACCCGGATATATTTATATATATCTAAACCCAATTTGAGTCATACTCATCAAATACTAATTTATTAATTTGAAAATTTATACTTTCAAATTAATAAAATTAGATAACGGAATAGCAAAAGAGGTACCATTTAGCAAATGGGGTTGTATGTATTTTAGCCTCCTTAATGTTTTAGTTTGAAAAGGGTATTTGAAAAAATGTAAATTTAATAAAATATTATTATTACAAAAAAATGGGTCAACGAATTCAAATCAAAATATATGGGACCACCATAGAAATGTCCTCTACAATTTGGCGCTTGATTCATCAAAATTGGCCAAGCCGTTTAGACAATACGCGCGAACAAACATACAAAAATACATACAGGTCTAATTGAGAACGTCCTCCTTTCTTAAAGTCGGTTAAAACTGCACACTTATTTCATGAAGTGCATACTCAAAATCCCAAAAAATTTCATGTAATGTTCAATATAAGGAGGATATCTAACCCAAGAAATATATTCACAACTCTTACAAAATGCGATCGATCCAGCTCTAACAAAAATTTTGTTGTTAGCGAATATATGGACGATCCATTTCCTAATAGATAAATTGGCCGAAAAGACAGTGGAGTGACCTGCAGAGTCATCGGACTCAATCCCATTAGTTTTTGTTTGTCGGATCACTTGAAATTTCACATTAACACAATCATACATGAATGTCAGCAAATAACTATAGAAATACTTCAAAACGTCCGAGACAGTTTCGGATAAAATCCGTACTACAGTATGGAAGTTAGAGGTTAACATTTAATAGAGCGAAAAGTTAGTTAGATTTACGCAAAAAAATACGAAATACGACCCGTTACCAACTTTTTATGATTTTAAAACAGGTTTTTCTCGAAAACTACTAAAGCAAAATAGGTATATATGTTTTTAATTTCTTTCTTAAATATTCTATTCATGTATAACATTTACTTCTAAATCACAATATCAATGGGATTTATGCGTTAAACCACTCAACGCACAAGCACCGGATGGTGTAAATTGCAGCGGGTCATTTCCCAATATGTCCTATAAACGCGTGAATCGAGCAACAACCTGCGAATCGAATCAAAGACAGTAGGTGGACTTGCGGATCACCTTCTGTTTCCGCTACAACATTCAACTGTTTCCGAGACTGCACGAATATAGTATATTGTATGTTGGCTAATTTATTTATGGCACGATCAAACTGATAAGTAGACTTATTATTACTGCAAGTGCTGCAGTGAATTGCAGTTTATTTTTCCTAGGTGCAGAACAATTAACAAATCAAACTAGTGAATGGAAATTATGGGTTTTTATATCAAAATTAGTAGTGTAAATGTTGACACGACATAAGTTAATCACAATTTTTTATAATAACTTATTAATATAGTTTAATTGAAGCAGTGCGCATCACTGGTAATCATTTTTTAATTATTTTTTACAATTTCATAACTGGTTGTAAATATTTGAAAATAACTTTATTTTTGACATGAAGTTATTTATAAAATAATCATTTGTTGCTGTTAATACATTAATGAGTTACATACATGTATTTGATTTAATTTATTTTGTCCTTATATAAAATATATATATATATATATATATATATATATATATATATAAATATATATATATATTTATTTATATATAGTAATTAACGCGGCAGGAACTAGTATTTTTTTTTTGGGACGACCGCTAAAGCATATTGAATTTTGCCCGCCTATAGACACGTGTCTCTGACTTAAGGTCTTCATCAGTACAGTCAACACGTTGAGAGACGAGTACAGCTAGCACCAAAACTTAATACAACAAATCCACACGAGACTCACCAACAGGAGCAAATCCGAGCAATAGTTACCAAGAGAACATCCGAAATCTTCGACAGACTTGATACTCTATTACCATGGAGCAGCATATAGCGACCTGTGGCGAAATTGATAAGCAAGAGTAATTAAATCGAAAGTAGAAAAATATTAACGCGGCAAGAACTATTATATAGTATTGAAAGGATTTTTTTGGGACGACCGCTAAAGCACATTGAAATTTGGCCAAGTATGCACCCGTGTTTCTCCTTTAAGGTCTTCATAAGTACAGTCAACTAGTTGAGAGACGAGTACAATTAGCGCGAAAACTTAATACAACGAAACCACACCATAGTCACTAACAGGAGCAAAACCAACATTTGTAGTTACCAAGAGAACATCTGAAATCTTTGCCGGACTTGATACTCTATTAGTACGGAGCAGCATATAGCCACCTGTAGCGAAAAAAAGCTATTAGATAGTAGGAAGATAAAAAAAATTAAAAACACATGGTCAGGCATTCACATTAATTACGATTCACAACACCCCATGTTCCAAAAAAAATCAATAATAATTGGCCTAGCTGACAGGACAATAAAATTAAGTAGCACCAAATATCAAAGGATAGCAATCCAAAAAGCAAAAGATATATTGATCAAAAATAGCTATCCAAAAAACTTAATAAACGCCATTTTTAAATCCCGCCTAAAAATATAAATAAACCTAATAATAACACTTTCACGGAAACAAAAACTAAAAAGAAGTATGCATCTATTCTATACATACAAGGTTATCCGAAAATATTGAATCCACCTTAAAAAACATAACATCTATCTCTGCCACAAAAGCCACAACACCTTCCAAAAAAACTACTTTAGATCACATAAAACTAAAACTCCTGTAAATCATAAAACACATTCAATTTACAAAATACAGGGCATCGACTGTCACGCTGTATATTTAGGGCAAACCTCACAATATCTCAAAAACCGCATCAATGGCTATAGATACGATAAAAAAAATTAAACCGCTCTCACAAAGCATATAAACGAAACTTCCCATATTTTTAATTTTCGGAGACAAAAATTGTAAAAACAGAAACTAACCAAAAAAAGAGAGAGTTCTTAGAGATGTTATATATAAAAAAGAGGAAAATTCAAAAAACAAGAAAACTGAAATTAACATTTAAGCCAAATTTACTACAACATCCTAAACTGACTGTATAATCTATTGTTAATAAATAAACAATAAAGTTTACATTTTTTATCAAATCGAAAAAAAACAATAGAACATCTACTGATAATATTAAACATCTGATATAAATATCTAATGCAACTCAGTCGAATTTTAACTTTGAAATGTATTAATGTATGCGATGTTTCAACACTAAATGTCATATACTGTGCAAGAAAGTTTATTTAGGAATGTTTTGTTTGTTAATATTTTATTATGATGCCGAAGATTACCTTCTTAGATGAGTTAAAAACTAAATTAAATTTGTAATTTTCTTTGGATCATATTCATTGTATATTTTTTCAAAACGTCTTTACGTCCTTTATAAAAAAAATGATTGTTTTAGAAACACTGGTGAAGGCAAAAACTTGGCCAAACGTTTGAAAATAAATAGAATGCTCCATACAAACTAAATCTTCGTTTTATATATAAAAAATTAGGACCAAAATACCCAAGAAAACTGTTTCACTATTTATATATATATTATATATATATATATATATATATATATATATATATATATATATATATATATATATATATATATATAATTCATAATATATATAAATAGTGAAACAGTTTTCTTGGGTATTTTGGTCCTAATTTTTTATATATAAAACGAAGATTTAGTTTGTATGGAGCATTCTATTTATTTTCAAACGTTTGGCCAAGTTTTTGCCTTCACCAGTGTTTCTAAAACAATCATTTTTTTATAAAGGACGTAAAGACGTTTTGAAAAAATATACAATGAATATGATCCAAAGAAAATTACAAATTTAATTTAGTTTTTAACTCATCTAAGAAGGTAATCTTCGGCATCATAATAAAATATTAACAAACAAAACATTCCTAAATAAACTTTCTAGCACAGTATATGACATTTAGTGTTGAAACATCGCATACATTAATACATTTCAAAGTTAAAATTCGACTGAGTTGCATTAGATATTTATATCAGATGTTTAATATTATCAGTAGATGTTCTATTGTTTTTTTTCGATTTGATAAAAAATGTAAACTTTATTGTTTATTTATTAACAATAGATTATACAGTCAGTTTAGGATGTTGTAGTAAATTTGGCTTAAATGTTAATTTCAGTTTTCTTGTTTTTTGAATTTTCCTCTTTTTTATATATAACATCTCTAAGAACTCTCTCTTTTTTTGGTTAGTTTCTGTTTTTACAATTTTTGTCTCCGAAAATTAAAAATATGGGAAGTTTCGTTTATATGCTTTGTGAGAGCGGTTTAATTTTTTTTATCGTATCTATAGCCATTGATGCGGTTTTTGAGATATTGTGAGGTTTGCCCTAAATATACAGCGTGACAGTCGATGCCCTGTATTTTGTAAATTGAATGTGTTTTATGATTTACAGGGGTTTTAGTTTTATGTGATCTAAAGTAGTTTTTTTGGAAGGTGTTGTGGCTTTTGTGGCAGAGATAGATGTTATGTTTTTTAAGGTGGATTCAATATTTTCGGATAACCTTGTATGTATAGAATAGATGCATACTTCTTTTTAGTTTTTGTTTCCGTGAAAGTGTTATTATTAGGTTTATTTATATTTTTAGGCGGGATTTAAAAATGGCGTTTATTAAGTTTTTTGGATAGCTATTTTTGATCAATATATCTTTTGCTTTTTGGATTGCTATCCTTTGATATTTGGTGCTACTTAATTTTATTGTCCTTTCAGCTAGGCCAATTATTATTGATTTTTTTTGGAACATGGGGTGTTGTGAATCGTAATTAATGTGAATGCCTGACCATGTGTATTTAATTTTTTTTATCTTCCTACTATCTAATAGCTTTTTTTCGCTACAGGTGGCTATATGCTGCTCCGTACTAATAGAGTATCAAGTCCGGCAAAGATTTCAGATGTTCTCTTGGTAACTACAAATGTTGGTTTTGCTCCTGTTGGTGACTATGGTGTGGTTTCGTTGTATTAAGTTTTCGCGCTAATTGTACTCGTCTCTCAACTAGTTGACTGTACTTATGAAGACCTTAAATGAGAAACATGGGTGCATACTTGGCCAAATTTCAATGTGCTTTAGCGGTCGTCCCAAAAAAATCCTTTCAATACTATATAATAGTTCTTGCCGCGTTAATATTTTTCTACTTTCGATTTAATTACTCTTGCTTATCAATTTCGCCACAGGTCGCTATATGCTGCTCCATGGTAATAGAGTATCAAGTCTGTCGAAGATTTCGGATGTTCTCTTGGTAACTATTGCTCGGATTTGCTCCTGTTGGTGAGTCTCGTGTGGATTTGTTGTATTAAGTTTTGGTGCTAGCTGTACTCGTCTCTCAACGTGTTGACTGTACTGATGAAGACCTTAAGTCAGAGACACGTGTCTATAGGCGGGCAAAATTCAATATGCTTTAGCGGTCGTCCCAAAAAAAAAATACTAGTTCCTGCCGCGTTAATTACTATATATAAATAAATAAATATATATATATATATATATATATATATATATATATACAGGGTGTTCAGTTAAGGGCGTACACTATCTATATCTCAAGAACCCTTGACTGCAGCCAATTGGAAAAAAAAATTCATGACTAAAATGGCAACGAGGAATCGTCCAAAAATATTTTTAACTTTGCAAATTGGCCGTAAGGGGGCGCAACTGTCAAAATGAAAATACAAATTTAAAATTTGAGCAAAATTACTAAATTAAGATATAAGTTTTATAACGTCATTGGAAAGCTGAGTCAATTTTCTATGAATTCGCTTTAAGCCAAATTTTCATTGGGTTAATAATAAGGGTGGGGGAAACAAATGTGTGTTGTCATATTTAAATCGCTATATCTTGTACACTTCTTAACCAATTTTAATGAACAAGGTGTCATATGAAAGATAATTTTTACATCTCTTAATGGACTTCTGCAGTGATATAAATTAGTTTTAAAAAAAGAAGTCAGATGGCGCTATCCAATGTGGTTAGAGTTTTCTTGAAATTTTTCTAAAATTTCAAATGGATCGGTATACTTTACCTTATAAATTATAAAAGTGAATTATAAAATCTACATTTTGGCGAAAACCGCATATCGAAATCTTTATTCGTTTCGGAGTTGTTGCTAAATAACTGGTGATAAAAGAAGCAAAAACAAAAAAATCGAGTTTTATGAAGTTAGTATCTGACAAATAAATGATATTATGGAATTAATTAAAGCATGTTAAAGGTTTACTTAATAACCAGATTAAAAAATCTTAATTGAACTAATTGTAAGTAGTAATATTTTTATTTGCCTTCCATCACACTTTATCCAGGCTTTGGACTGGTCCAAACTTTAGCAGACTATTAAAATTTGGAGCGTGTTTAAAGGCCAACGGGCCATAACAAAGCAGAATAACATAACGAGTAACGTATGAAAAACCTTCGTGGCAAAAATACGAAGAAACAGGTAACGAGTAACAAGAACAAGAACAAAATTTTCAGAAAAATTAGGCATTTATGGGATATGTTCAAAATGTTTTCCATCATTCTGAATACAGCGGTACAGCCTTTGTTGTGTTGACGAGACAGCAGTTTTAATTTCCGCCACGGATATGCTGTTTATAGCCGTTCTAATTCTCTCGATCATATTTTCTCGCGTTGTTGGTCGAGTTTTGTAAACGAGATCTTTTATTCTTCCCCATAAATAAAAATCGAGACAAGTTAAGTCCGGTGACCTGGCTGGCCAAAGAAATAAACTTCCTCTTCCAATCCACCGGAAAGGGAACTGCTGGTCAAGGTAGTGACGCACTTGGTTTGAAAAATGGGCAGGACATCCATCGTGTTGAAACCACAAATTTCTTCTTGTCGCGAGGGTCACGTTTTCTAATAACTGTGGCAGCTCATTAATTAAAAATTGAAGGTATAATTCACCATTTAGAGTCCTATCAAAGATAAAAGGCCCGATAATCTTTCCTTCAACAATTCCGCACCATACATTCACTGTCCAACGATGTTGATGGTCGACTTCACGCATCCAATGAGGATTATTATCACACCAGTAATGCATGTTGTGCAAGTTTACTCTACCATTGCTGGTAAATGAGGCTTCATCTGTCCATAGTACTTTATCCAAAAAACGGCGATCTTCCCTTATCATGTTGAGAAGCCAATGACAATAATTTAAGCGATTGTCGAAATCCAAGTCTAGTAAAGCCTGGTGCAAAACAATATGATATGGATGCATGTTAAAATCCATCAAAATTTTATGAATGGAGCCAACTGAAAGTCCCAAGTCCCTAGAAATTTCGCGAATACTAGCATGTGGATCAACATTGATATAAGCTAAAACGTTTATGATATTCGTCTCATTTCTGACTCTGCGATGCCTTATTTGAGTCGAAGTTGGTTGAACTCTGCCAGTTTCTCTGAGTCGTCTTGCCAAACGAGTAAACACGTGCCTGGAATGATGCGTCCGATAGGGTACTGCAAAGCATACTCCCTTGAAGCTCTGGCTGCATTTCGAAAGCACTCAAAATACACACCTAACATATCAAATGCCTCTTCATTTCTAAACGGCATTTTTACTTTAGTAACGGAAACAAGAAGTAAACTTTCTTTCACAAGACAATAAACAAACCAAAATGACAGTTACTGCTTTTATTGCCATGACAACGAGGCGCAATGTGTCTGTTGTTTTTCACGGCTTACTGTGACAGTACAAGGAGGCAAATAAGAAATAAGAACGCAATACCTCATGGTATGACATTGCTTACAATTAGTTCAATTAAGATTTTTTAAACTGGTTATTAAGTAAACCTTTAACATGCTTTAATTAATTCCATAATATCATTTATTTGTCAGATACTAACTTCATAAAACTCGATTTTTTTGTTTTTGCTTCTTTTATCACCAGTTATTTAGCAACAACTCCGAAACGAATAAAGATTTCGATATGCGGTTTTCGCCAAAATGTAGATTTTATAATTCACTTTTATAATTTATAAGGTAAAGCATACCGATCCATTTGAAATTTTAGAAAAATTTCAAGAAAACTCTAACCACATTGGATAGCGCCATCTGACTTCTTTTTTTAAAACTAATTTATATCACTGCAGAAGTCCATTAAGAGATGTAAAAATTATCTTTCATATGACACCTTGTGCATTAAAATTGATTAAGAAGTGTACAAGATATAGCGATTTAAATATGACAACACACATTTGTTTCCCCCACCCTTATTATTAATCCAATGAAAATTTGGCTTAAAGCGAATTCATAGAAAATTGACTCAGCTTTCGAATGACGTTATAAAACTTATATCTTAATTTAGTAATTTTGCTCAAATTTTAAATTTGTATTTTCCTTTTGACAGTTGCGCCCCCTTACGGCCAATTTGCAAAGTTAAAAATATTTTTGGACGATTCCTCGTTGCCATTTTAGTCATGAATTTTTTTTTTCCAATTGGCTGCAGTCAAGGGTTCTTGAGATATAGATAGTGTACGCCCTTAACTGAACACCCTGTATATTTTATATAAGGACAAAATAAATTAAATCAAATACATGTATGTAACTCATTAATGTATTAACAGCAACAAATGATTATTTTATAAATAACTTCATGTCAAAAATAAAGTTATTTTCAAAGGAAATATACAAATATTTACAACCAGTTATGAAATTGTAAAAAATAATTAAAAAATGATTACCAGTGATGCGCACTGCTTCAATTAAACTATATTAATAAGTTATTATAAAAAATTGTGATTAACTTATGTCGTGTCAACATTTACACTACTAATTTTGATATAAAAACCCATAATTTCCATTCACTAGTTTGATTTGTTAATTGTTCTGCACCTAGGAAAAATAAACTGCAATTCACTGCAGCACTTGCAGTAATAATAAATCTACTTATCAGTTTGATCGTGCCATAAATAAATTAGCCAACATACAATATACTATATTCGTGCAGTCTCGGAAACAGTTGAATGTTGTAGCGGAAACAGAAGGTGATCCGCAAGTCCACCTTCAATCTAAGTCAAGATCAAGGCAAGCGGTGAATAAAATTGTATTTCCAACGAGCGCTTTTTCAAGGCTGTCTTTGATTCGATTCGCAGGTTGTTGCTCGATTCACGCGTTTATAGGACATATTGGGAAATGACCCGCTGCAATTTACACTATCCGGTGCTTGTGCGTTGAGTGGTTTAACGCATAAATCCCATTGATATTGTGATTTAGATCTGCTTAAGCAACGAAGGAAAATATTGGAAACTATACAGTTTTAAGTTCTTATAAGAAGTAAATGTTATACATGAATAGAATATTTAAGAAAGAAATTAAAAACATATATACCTATTTTGCTTTAGTAGTTTTCGAGAAAAACCTGTTTTAAAATCATAAAAAGTTGGTAAGGGGTCGTATTTCGTATTTTTTTGCGTAAATCTAACTAACTTTTCGCTTTATTAAATGTTAACCTCTAACTTCCATACTGTAGTACGGATTTTATCCGAAACTGTCTTGGACGTTTTGAAGTATTTCTATAGTTATTTGCTGACATTCATGTATGATTGTGTTAATGTGAAATTTCAAGTGATCCGACAAACAAAAACTAATGGGATTGAGTCCGATGACTCTGCAGGTCACTCCACTGTCTTTTCGGCCAATTTATCTATTAGGAAATGGATCGTCCATATATTCGCTAACAACAAAATTTCTGTTGGAGCTGGATCGATCGCATTTTGTAAGAGTTGTGAATATATTTCTTGGGTTAGATATCCTCCTTACATTGAACATTACATGAAATTTTTTGGAATTTTGAGTATGCACTTCATGAAATAAGTGTGCAGTTTTAACCGACTTTAAGAAAGGAGGACGTTCTCAATTCGACCTGTATGTATTTTTGTATGTTTGTTCGCGCGTATTGTCTAAACGGCTTGGCCAATTTTGATGAATCAAGCGCCAAATTGTAGAGGACATTTCTATGGTGGTCCCATATATTTTGATTTGAATTCGTTGACCCATTTTTTTGTAATAATAATATTTTATTAAATTTACATTTTTTCAAATACCCTTTTCAAACTAAAACATTAAGGAGGCTAAAATACATACAACCCCATTTGCTAAATGGTACCTCTTTTGCTATTCCGTTATCTAATTTTATTAATTTGAAAGTTTAAATTTTCAAATTAATAAATTAGTATTTGATGAGTATGACTCAAATTGGGTTTAGATATATATAAATATATCCGGGTGACAATAGAACTACTACCCAGGGAGCCATTTGACAACGGCTAGAGATAAAAATATGGAATTTGGTGTGTTGATAGAGTTGAATATTGTGAACATTTGCAACATAAAAACAATTGAATATCGTTTGCGGTTCCCTCGGAAAAGATCGCGATTTCGTTATTTTAAATAGAAAACCCTGTATATTTTATGTTTTTAGAACTCTCTTAACAATTTTAAACAACTTTCGTATAACATAACCCATATTTAAAATGTATAGATTTCCAAATAAAGCCACTTAAAAATGTGCCATAATTCCCACTTATTTGTATTTTATGGAAAAACGGAGTAGGTCAGGATAAAAACAATCACGGTTATTTACTCTTTATTCAAGCCTTCGTCCAACAAAATGTCAAGAAAGAAAAAGTTCCGAGTTTTTGAAAAAATGTGTTTTTCGCAAATCTATTTTTTAAGTTTTGATCATTTGTACCATAACGGGTCAACTGACTGGAACAAAACCTTCACTACCCATTCTACTTTTTTATCCTTTACCCACATATGATAAATTCAACTTCCATAGACCGCTGTAAATTTGAAAATTTGATACCCTATTTTCAAGTTGTTAATGCTCATCTAAAGTGAAAATCAATATTACTAGCACTTATTTAATTATATCACCGGCAAAGTTGGCCATGGATTAAAAATAATCTGCTGTTCAAAGGAATCCTCTTTTAATTCATGTAAATTTTAAAAAAGAAACGAATATGGTAAGGTGAAAACAAATCAACTTTATTATACCTAGAAATCATTAATATTAACTAATAATAAAAGAAATAGAAAAAAAAAACGAAGAAAATTAAGATTTTTAAAAACACAACCTTCTTGTTCAATACCGGTCTCACATTTTTCAACAATTTTCCGTAATACATTTTCTTATTGAGTTATACTAATATTATTAATAGCACTAATAATTCGATTTCTTAAAATGTTAAAAATGTCATTTTCTTTGATAAGACACCAGATAAAAAAATTTAGAGGTGTCAAATCAGGCGAACGTGCTGGCTACCTTACAGGTCCATTCGTTCCTATCCATTGGTCCCCAAACCTTTCATTTAAATAATTTACACAAATTCGAACATTATGGGCCGGTGCACCATCTTGAAAAAAGTAGATATTGGGAATTTTTGCAAGATGTAAATTGTCCAAAAAATCGGTAACAGTTGTTTCTAGAAAGTTCAAATAAATTTGTGCTGTAAGGGGCTCATTAAAAAATATTGGGCCCACAATTCTCGTTCCTAAAACACCTAGCCACATATTAACACCAAAGCGTTCTTGGAAAGATCCTTCTCTAAATAAATGTTGATTTTTATTTGCCCAATTCTTGTTGTTGTTGTTGAACATTCCCAGATTCGTGAAGCAAGACTCATCCGAAAATCATGTTAATCTATTAAAGTTATTATTATGGTTAGAATTTTCCATAAACCATCGGCAATATTCAACTCGCCGAGCAAAGACATTAACACATAAGTGTTGGTGGATTTGGTACTTGTAGGGTTTGTACTTATGTTTCTTTAAAATGTTCCTTGCACTTTCTCTGTTAACTCCAACTTCACTTTCAATTTCGCGAGGAAAAATATTTGGTTCAGCATTCACACATGCCAGAACGTTTATTTCAGCTTCTTCGCTAATAATAAACTTTCATTAATTTTCATTTTGGGGAACTGTTTTCAAATGTTGTACTAGCACCGAAAAATAGGCATAGCAGGGTTGGTTTCTGTCGGGGTATCGCTCTGCGTAGAATGTTTGAGCCTGCATTTTATTTTGCGAGTACTCGCCATAAACGAGAAGCATATCTATCTGTTCCGCCCTTGTAAAACTTGCCATTTTAAAGAAATGACAAAAAACTTTTAGTCTACACCAATAGAGACATGAAATAAAGCACGAGAATTTATAAAAAGTGCATCAATCTGCCAGGCCCACAAGTGATAAAAGTTACTTGTCAAAATTAAATTGTTTTTAAAAACCATAGCAACCTCTGTCAAGGCTAAGATGATTAATTTTAGCAAAACTTTGTTTATAGGTAGTTATCACACTAGGTTAAGTTATCACTATATACCTAATACCAGTAAATATATATATATATATATATATATATATATATATATATATATGACCTTATTTTTATAAAAATAACTGGTGCGACGTTATTTTTTCTTAAATTTTAACATTCATAAGTCACGAAGTGACATTACGTAAAATCTAACTTTTTGTAAAATATGTAGTTTTCGTGAAAATAAATAAAGTTATTGGTATGTTTAAAGACCTAGTTATTCATATTTAACATACCCCTTGGGCAAAATTTTTAATATTTGGCTTATCCTCAATCCAGTATAGAGTAAAATACTACATTTTTCAACTGTTTTAAAAAGTTACGCGTTCATAAACGTTATCGTAGTCTTATTATTTATAAAATAATTGTTAAGACGCTGTTTTTTTAAATCATTATTCACTGGTTGACACTATAACAAATATTAATGAGATAGCTTAACGGATCTTCCAAATGGGAATAAACGCTTGTAAAAAGTCGGTAAATTTCCTTTACCTGGAACTTCCCTCGATATGAATAATCTCTTTAATTAGGTATATTGAAATGTGACCCAATTTAGTTCAGTAAATAGTCGTTAAATCACACGTTTTTACTATCTTTTCAGACATTTCTATTGGGCACCATTTTGTTCTATCATATTGGATTCGTACCAATATTTTACCACACTCTACCTATGCCACACTTGATTTTTAAGAATAATTTAAAATAAATTCAACAAGTAGTTTTTACATTGACACTCACCGTTATTTTGTTACGTCATGTTGAATTCGGACTAGTTTATGATTTTATTTTTATTTAATTTTTCTGCAAAATTAAAGCCAACTGAATAAGATTTTCTTACGTTGATTTTTAAAAAATTTTACCAGTTTATCTCTATATCCTACATAAGATTTGAAATTAATCTAATAAGTGTTTTTTTCCAGGCTGATTTTTTAAATGTTTTTTTTAGACTGCAATTTTATATTCAAACCAAAATGTTATAAGTTCATGTTTTGTAACACTTCATTCTTATGCAGAGTTTGAGGTGAATTGGATAATTAGTTTTTTAATAATTTTTTTTTTACATTTTACTAGGTCTCCATCTTGTTCCGCACATTGAATTTTTACCAAAATATTACCAGGTCTTCCCTATATGATTCTTAATTTTTTCTAAAATTTGAAGTCAATCTGATAAGTAGTTTTGAAGCTATATAGCGAACTGTCAGACAGAGAGACAAATCGACAGATGGACCGACGGAATTGATAAAACATATTTTTTGGCATCTAGGGACACTAAAACGTGAAGTTGTGTCAAACCTGAATGATATGAAAAGAAAACTTTCATTTAATTAAATGTTTTAATATATCATTAATTTAATTTAATAACTACCTTTTGCTGCTGTCATTTTTATTTGATTAACTAAAATCAAAAATAAAAATTATAATTATATAATTATTATTTGATTGCTTGACGTATACGGGCTCACTAAATTATATCGATAAATTAACGCAAAAGATGAATGTTTCCCACCTAGTTTATTTAAAATTTGTTTTTGTTTATACAATATTCTCCACTTAGCTTCATTTTAATAAATTAATTATGCATAATTTATAAGCGAATTTATTTGAAATTAAAGCAAAACACTGATTATGAAATTTTCCATCTCATCATAAAATAAAATAATTGTATTTACCACACACAATTAATACAATAAGTTGTAATCTAAATCCTAGTAGAAAACCTAAGCTCTCCGGTAGTTAACATTTATCCCGGTATGTTTTAAGGAGTATAATTTAATTTCGTGCGGTAGCATTTCATAAAAATAGAGCCCTTGTCTATTCATATTTGGAATATTGTCTATGAAATTTCAGTCTCATATGACCCATATTTTAATATAAAAATTAAGAAACTCCTCAAAAATTATAAACTATACTACAAGCTAAAAATTATGCTTTTAAACTACTATTAAGTGATACATTAACCTTACTGTAACCAAATCTGTATATACTTTTAGTACAATTTGTAGGTAAAGTCATAATTAATTTTTTATAAGCAAATATGGTAAAACAAGTTCCTCAGGTGAAAAAAAACCAACAATTTTAAACCTACCAAAGAATGATATTAACCATTCAGTAATTTTCAAGACAATTTATTCGGATGAGGATTCAGAGAGGTAAACGGGAAGATCTCCTGCCAAAAAGTCTTAAGCGAAAAAAGAGGAGTAAGTCTAGAAATGAACAGGAAGATTTGAATATATTTCTTCTCTTTTAAGGTAAAATTTACTCTAAATTATTATTTCCAAATACTGGTATCTTCTCATTTTAGAAAATCCAGAAAGCTCTATTCTTCAAGCTGCGTTATATTTTAAAAAATAAATTTGACTCATATAATTTCATGCCGGTACTGAATTTAAATGAAGAAAATATGAGGCAACGTTTGCATTATTGCCAAGAAATTGTAAGGTATATCAGAGAAGATGCTGATTTTTTAAA